>CM064487.1:85029192-85201692 GCA_032716605.1 Paralithodes platypus
CCAGTATGCAACTCTAATACTCAACTCTCCACCAGCTAACTCCAACCAGATGTCTGACTATAATTGGCCAGCACAACACCAAGGCAGGCAACTACCATCATGGCCTAAAACTCTTAAACCCTTTCACACACGTGTGGATGCGATCGCGTCCTTAAGGGATACCTTATACCTTTGTGACCATGAGGGGTGTTGGGAAACCTTTAGTTTAATTACTTCAACCTCTGCAGTTGTCTTTGCGCGACTTGTGGGCAGAAAACTAATTTTGGAGAGGTAATTATTAGAGTAAGTGAATTCTATTTTGAATACTAAACGGCAATCCCCGGGCCTGAAAGGGTTAAAGAACCCAGCAACAAACCCCAGGCATCTAGGGCCCATTGCAAGCTGTAATACCAGCACCATTCAGCATCTCATTAGCAATCCAAGCTATACCTCCAGCACTGCTTGACATCCCGTCAGCAAAGCATGCTGTGTCTTCAGCACTGCTCGATATATCGTCAGCAATATAAGTTGTACCCACCAGCACAGCTGGACATGTAATCAACCATTAAATCTGCATTGACAACACTGTGCAGCACTTGGCTAGCATCCCCAAGAGCATTACCACACCTGCAGCATACTCTACGAGTTATGAGCCTGAAGAACTGGCCTACACCAACGAATTGCTGTAATATTCCTCGACACCCCGACGAGACGCCTTCACCTACTGCCAACTCAACAAGGTTTCTAACACCACTGTTGTTGCCAAGGACAGCATCACGAGTGAGATATCCACCTCCCACACCAGGAAAACTATTGAGTGTCATGGTCGCTGTCTATCACGACCTGTAGTCTGAGGTTGTTCCTAACACCACTGGATGACATGACAGTTCAAGTATAGAAGAATAAACAAAGTCTTCAAATGCTTCGAACGCTGTGCATAGTCAATACTTCTCATCAACACTGAACCAAGATTAACTATAATCACTCTGTCTTTCTTTTCACTAGAGAGATAACCAAAATTGAGATTCAGCCAACCTAACCTAAGTTAACAGAGCTAATATACTCCAACATATTATAATATCTACAGTAAATAGAACAAACCAATAAAAGTAAAGATAATTAGAGTGGTATTGAATATGTGAGGAATGTCAATCAAAAGATAAACAATATGGCCTGTATTCCTAGAGACACCCCTTCGTTGTCGTTGGTAATTAACTCCCTCCGACTGGAATAGTTAACTTACTGACGAGGAGGCGGACCGCCCGGTATTTTCCCCACAACAGTCAAAATCACACTGAGGGACCGTTAGGAGTCGGAGAAATTTGGGGTTGCCATCAATCGACAGATTCTGATCAAACTTACCAACTTACTGAGCTCAAAATGACGCACAAGCGTCATATAACTTATTATAGAGCTATTAACCCGTACAGCCCCAGTGACGCGTCTGACGCGTCGGCAATGTATGTAACGCACAGCCCAGAGACTCGCCTGACGCGTCACCCTAATTGCGCCGACCGTAACCTCAGGTGTAGCCCCTCAAGAGGGCTCAGATTTGTATGGGAACTGTGTACGTATCCCACGCAACCGTGCCGATGGTTGAAAACTCTCAAAGTCCACGTGCGTGCGCGTGAGCACGCAATAACCTGGATTTTTGGGATAATTGCCTTCAATTTTTTACTCTTGTAAAATCCGTTTTCGGGGGCTCTGTAGGACCATTTTTTAAGCTTTTGAGCGTTTTTTCGTGGTTTTTCCTTCATTCCTAACCCATTCGCTATTGTTTCTGGAATAAAACCATTTTTTGAAAACCGGCCGGGTTCTGGTGCGCAAACATTACAAAACTAGCGGGTTAAGATAGGTTCATATGACGCGATACGTCATACGAGTAACTGAGCGGAACCGCTGTTACGTCCTGGGATATATAAACACTGGGCTCTTTCTATTAGACTAGGTATGCGGCAACAAGCAACAACGGAAAACGCTAGATCCAACCCTTATCTATAAACCCAGGCAACAAACCACCCTAAACCGTCAAGAGTCCTGCCTGGACAACGAGGTATCCTATGACTCGGTTACAGGGTGCACGCACTATAGACTGCTGATAGTCAAGCAGGCTATATAAAAGATCACACAATTAAGTTGACTTAATGCTTCAAGGAAAAGATAGATAACGGAATTAAATTGCAGAAACAATTTAATAACAAACTAGAAGAAAGTACATTTAACGTTACGTTAATTAATACAACTAATCACCCCTGCGTGAAAGAAGGTGAAAGCAAACAGTCCTCAAAACATCGTACAGGTAGACAAGATGCAGGTTTCTAAACTGCATGCGGCTACTGTAGGATCTGATGCTTAGCAAAGAAAGTACGTTACGGATTTAGAGAACTCTTAACTAATAAGCAGGAATAAATACTAGTGATAGGACCTACAGTGTATAATGGCATAGGTATAATTAAATAAAGGCAGCCACTCGCAACATAACCACATACAGGTGTGCTTCTCACTCTTAGTCAGGCAAGCCTGCTCGGACAGAGTCTCTAAGCCACACCCTGACTCACAATGCTCACAAAGACGGTAAACTGTGGCACAATAACAAGCATACAGATATAATAAACCGCTAGCTGTTAATCTGCCAGGTGGCAGAGGTCTAGCCGGAAGGATATAGGCTTCGGATACCCGGGCTGAGCCACCTGCTCTAGCCTAGGGACGTTCCCAAGTCTGTGCGCCAAATTACTCTAATTGAAAGGGTGCTCTCTTGAGAGACTCAGATCCCAAGTATCTGACTCTCTCCTGGCGACCCTTTAAAACAAACGCAAGGCGTGCTAGCGCAGTGCTGAGTGGACTAGGCAAGGGCCCTCACACAACACAACACTAGACACACAGGCACACAGACAAGAAAATGCCCCCAGACTCCCACGGGTATCCTAGTAAAGTCGTGCAGGTCCACAGGACTCGCACCAGCAGACTTTACTTAAAGGATCGCAAAAAGCCTCCCCTCCGGTCTAGCCCCTGCTCACCTGCCACAAGAACACACTAGCAAGCATGAAACCACCAAATATGAGACAACAAAAAAGCTTCCTAGGTCTCATTAACAATTACATCTCTGCATAAGGCCCAAAATCCTATCTAATTATCTGAGAGCTCGTCGTTAATACAATAATAGATATAAGGTCTATCAAGGGGATGGGATAATTAAATAGATTGGTGAAGTAGTGGAAAGAAGGTATACAAAGTAAGAGAGAAAGTTTCTAAGTGGGGTTGAGAGGGATAGATATCAAGGGGGTCCGAAGGGTACGACAGTGAGGTGAGCTCTGAGTCTTGAATCTGTCTGGACCTCACCCTAGGCATGCGAAATACATCCCATGCTTGGCAACACTCAACACCGTTGCCGGGTCAAAATCCTCTACCCCTTGCGTGAGTCGAAACTAAGCCTAACGTTGCGATCAAATGGCAACATCAGGCTCGTCCCAAGCTAGTCTATTCCGCGCCCGCACAAAGCAACGTCCCCCAGCCGGTCTCTCTCTCCCGCTCGTCTCCTCCCACTCTCACTAGACTTACATCTTATATATTATAATGAAACAATCAACTATCGAGAATAAAATATACTAAGATGTGTTGGTTAAGAATAAGGGCAGCTTCAAGCTGTGAAACAACATAAGAATATCCCAGACATTAGTTACATTGTCGTAGGATATATACTAAGGAAAAGCCGGCCGGCCGGCTGCCGCCAGCCGGTTTCTAAACGGCTGGGCAGCCGACGCGCGCGCATGCCCGCACGTGGCTACTATGCAGGAGCGTCACACCTCCAAGATATAAAGACACTTGACTAAGTTCTTCATATCTAACAGAAAGCTTCTCATAGTACCACACACTGTTGCGACACAAGGCACTATATATAAACAAATAAAGACAGTTGCACTCCACCAAGCAAGTTCAACTAACTTAGCGACAATAAGCGAAAACATTCAACTTAGATACTGCCACATCTTATACAAAATTCTACACGTTATAAAAATAAAGAGTTTTTATAATTTGTTTTTGTTTTTTTAATTTGTTTTTGGCGGCTGCACTACAGTGGCAGCCTATTTTCCTCCACTCTCAACACACACTGACTGAACGGCGAGGGTTCTCCTGCAAACAAACCCTCCCGTGACCAACAATCAGCCAAAACATTATCAGTGCCCTTAGCATGCCACACATCCAACTTGTGTCCCAGCAGCAAAACAACACCTGGCACTGATAAACTGCCCAGTTCATCACAAGACTGGCATTTCTCTTCGCTCTTTCCGGCAACGGGGCCTGCCAATAACCTTTCACTAGTTCTACCTTCGTGATAGGCGATGCAGCCCTGAGGCGGTCTATGGTGTCGTCAACTCTCGATAAGGTTTAGGCGTCTGTCAGGGATAATGCACACACACTCTCGCAATCAACACACTCACTGATCTTGCCACTTAACACAGGTTGCAAAGTTACAGGCAACGACCACTCACGACATTCCTTATCCCTCAGACCCTTCGTCAACACGTAATCCAGCTCTGCTTGCACCACAGGCTGTCGAGCAGGATTTATTCGGTAGGGAATTAAACTGAGCCTTGCACTATCTCCAGCCTGCATGTCGGATTCTACCCGGTACATCAGGCCTGGAGAAGCAACAAACATGCGGATGCACTGCCACAGCCTAGTAAACAACTTATCTCGCAGAATAACAATCCTAGTGCCCTTCCACAACCCAGCCGAGACCGCAGCTTCTAACCTGTAGTCTCCCTCCTTCTCCACCTTCGTCCCTAGAACAGCCAGGTCATGAGAGGGACAATCAGTACCACCTGTGCAGTCACTCCCATAGTTCATTATTGCTAAGGCTTCCCCGCCGATACCGTACATGCACACCCCCGCATTCCCTACGACTACATCTGCCTGCGCAGCATCACCGCTTTTAGCGACATGGCCAGATACAGTCGGTCTATGGTAGGGCTGTTGCAATTGACTAGAGCAGCATTGGGAGGCTATGCGACGGCTGGGCACTTCTATGCCACAGCCAACCTCACCAATCTGCTCAAAGTCCTCCTTTTGACCACCACCCTTGGCAGCCATGGGCCGACCCTGACCTGGCAACCATGCCAAAGCCTCGTCGCCCACCTTGAACCACCGAAACAACGAGGCTAACGGTCTTTCAACATCCACGTGACCTGCCTGCGGAACATCTTGCACCGCCCGAGTTGTGAGACTCAGGGGCTCGGCACGACCAGTGGGGTATGAACCGAGCTGGTGCTGGAGCGCTGCACACTGCTGCTCAGGCAGGTGCTCTAGCGCTTCCACAGCCACCAGACTCGTGTCCCCCGCCCACTGCTCCGCCGAGACATGACAATCCCTACTCTCCTCCACCTGTGCCCTACTGCCCCCCTCTCCTTCTCCACCTTGGCCGCGGCAGACCAACGCAGGGACAGTAGGCTGCTCAGGTGGTTGCCTCACAAACTCCTCCAACAGGTTCACATGACATGTTTCCCCGTCCTCGTGTTTGATCTCGACAGCACCATTACCACACTTCTGATCTTCCGGATCCTCCAACTGCAGTTTACAAATATCTGAGGGAACCAACCTGTCTAGATGCTTCCGAAGCAACCCAAGTCCTCCCCCAATATCAAACTGAGCAACCCTTTTTTCTCTCCGTGTGTAACGTTGCTGCCTCGGAGTCTCTTCCTGCCCTACCTCCTCACTAGCTGTGACAGGTCCCTGGGGCCTCTCCAGACTCTAACATAGGTGCCAATAATGAGTCACCAAGAAACACTGCCGGCTCAAAACTCTCCAATTGACCAACACTTCCCGTTTTCTTGTGACCTTTCCTCCGCGGTTTGATAGACTGAGGTGGTGGCTGCAAGGCTCTGGATGTCTGAGAACGCGTCACAACACCCGCCATGGTTTGTACGCTACACTTCTCAACCCACTCCTGTTCCTCCCTACTAACGTCGGCCGCCTTCTCGGCAACGACCAAGGGTGAAACCTTAGAAGCAGGCACCGCAAAGTCGTTGCCGAGGAGGAGGTCGACGCCCCCAACAGGCAAGTTCTCTACAATTCCGACATCCAGCTCCTTCGCCACACCACCCACCTCCAGCTCCATCCGCACCAGCGGGTAGGACTTCGTAGCATTGATCCCCTGAACTACCACCACCCGAGCAGCGTTAATAGGTCTACCAGTAAAGTTCCTTAACAAGGTCTGAGAAGCCCCAGTATCACGCAATAGCTTAACTCCTCGCCTTTCGCCAGCCCACCTCACAAAACCATGCCCTCTATGACCCCCAAAGACGTCGCGGACAGGGTTCGAGCCTTCCGGACTCTTGAACACAGGCTGTGTCCCAACCTCTGACGAACTACCCTTGGCAAACTCAGAAGATATAGGCGACACCCCTATGCTGCGGGCCAATGACACAACCTTGTTTGGTGGCTTGTTCGGACAAGCATTTGCAAAGTGACCCTCCTTGTGACATGCAAAGCACTCTTTACTCTTTGGTTTCCCTTGGGAGTGGGAGGTACCATTAGACTTCTTATACGGGACGGTATTTGGTTTATGTTCAGTTTATTGTCAGTGCTACATGGTTTTGTGTATTTATGTGTATCAAAATTCTTGGGAGGGGGAGGGGTACGATCCTTTGCACCCGACTCACTCCTAGCTGCTGCTTCACACCCTCGAATTAATGACAGTCGGCGGTCAGCCATTTCTGCTGCCTCCTGGAGAGTTTTAGGATTTTTTCCTTTATATTTAATGTTAAGTCCCCGCCTGTGCACTTAAAGAACTGCTCCAAGAGAACCAGCTCACTCAACTCCTCAAAAGTAGCTGCCCTCTCAGAACGCAGCCAATGTCGTAGTGCATCAGACAAGTCCCGGGCGTGTTCTAGGAAGGTACTATCCTTGCCCTTCGTAACACCCCGAAACTTCAAGCGGTAAGTTTCTGGATGTAACTCATAGGCCCGTAGCACAGCCTTCTTTAGCTCATCATAAACTACACAGGACTCTAAAGGTAGTGCATCATACGCTTTTAGCCGCTTTCCTAGGAGTCTTGATGAAACTAATGCTGCCCACTTTTCCTGAGGCCACTGGTGTTCCTGACACTTCTTCTCAAATCGCATAAAAAACTCAGTCACACATGATTCATCGAACACAGGAACTAGTTTAAGCAGGTGCGACAATGATTGGTCCCGATGTCTGTTACCTCCCCCAATATTTCGCCCTGTTACCTCCACTCGAGATCTCTCCAGCTCCCTGTCAGCCCGATACCTAGTAGACTCTGCCTGCAGTTCAGCCTCTCGTATAGCTGTTCTCTCTGCGGCCTCAGCCTGAGCTCTAGCAGCCTCAACCTGAACTCTAACCTGTCTTTCGGCGGCCTCAACCTTGGCCATCTCAAGCCGAAACAACAAATCTGGAGTCAACCCTTGAGGAGGGGAAGGTGCATTTAATTGGGAGGGTCCCTGTGATTGAATTCCACGCTGCCATTGACCATCAACTTGGGGGTATGTACTAAATTCAGGCACCCTGACGTTTGATATGGGGGTAGAGTGGAGGGGGGGCTGGGGACCGGGGCCCCCAGTCGCCTCTCCACCCAGGTCTCTCCCTTCTAAACCCCATATCAAAGTCCTCAGCTGATCTTTCCTCATGCAACTTAAACCCTGGTGATACCTGAAGACCTGCCACACACTTTAAGCCATACTTATTCAGCTTCAACACCCTGGCAGCGGTAAGGGGCACCTCTAAAAATCTTCTAGCACCCTCCTCGCTATCGACTAGCCACTCCACAGGTCTTTCTCCCTCCGAGCCCGTATCGTGACCTGACCCACCACTGTGTTCTGATGTATTAGACATGTTTGTGTACTGCAGTAATTATCACGGTTATAGAATGTGCCTTATCTCCTATGCAAGTATGTATATACTAATGTTATTTAAAGTCTTTAATGTGTTATATTGGTTGCTCCAAAAAAAAAACTATGTCCACTGTATTCCTCTAATCATAAGGAATCTCAAAACAAATGACCACTATATTCCTCTGTTCAGTAAATCCTATGCAAGGTCGCCATTTGTTACGTCCTGGGATATATAAACACTGGGCTCTTTCTATTGGACTAGGTATGCGGCAACAAGCAACAACGGAAAATGCTAGATCCAACCCTTATCTATAAACCCAGGCAACAAACCACCCTAAACCGTCAAGAGTCCTGCCTGGACAACGAGGTATCCTATGACTCGGTTACAGCGTGCATGCACTATAGACTGCTGATAGTCAAGCAGGCTATATAAAAGATCACACAATTAAGTTGACTTAAAGCTTCAAGGAAAAGATAGATAACGGAATTAAATTGAAGAAACAATTTAATAACAAACTAGAAGAAAGTACATTTAACGTTACGTTAATTAATACAACTAATCACCCCTACGTGAAAGAAGGTGAAAGCAAACAGTCCTCAAAACATCGTACAGGTAGACAAGATGCAGGTTTCTAAACTGCATGCGGCTACTGTAGGATCTGATGCTTAGCAAAGAAAGTACGTTACGGATTTAGAGAACTCTTAACTAATGAGCAGGAATAAATACTAGTGATAGGACCTACAGTGTATAATGGCATAGGTATAATTAAATAAAGGCAGCCACTCGCAACATAACCACATACAGGTGTGCTTCTCACTCTTAGTCAGGCAAGCCTGCTCGGACAGAGTCTCTAAGCCACACCCTGACTCACAATGCTCACAAAGACGGTAAACTGTGGCACAATAACAAGCATACAGATATAATAAACCGCTAGCTGTTAATCTGCCAGGTGGCAGAGGTCTAGCCGGAAGGATATAGGCTTCGGATACCCGGGCTGAGCCACCTGCTCTAGCCTAGGGACGTTCCCAAGTCTGTGCGCCAAATTACTCTAATTGAAAGGGTGCTCTCTTGAGAGACTCAGATCCCAAGTATCTGACTCTCTCCTGGCGACCCTAAAACAAACGCAAGGCGTGCTAGCGCAGTGCTGAGTGGACTAGGCAAGGGCCCTCACACAACACAACACTAGACACACAGGCACACAGACTAGCTGCTTGTCAGTACAGCTATTTCTTTAGTAATATAAGGGGACTTCACTCTAACATCAATTCTGTACACCAATTTCTTCAAGCAGAATCCCCTACTCTCCTTTTTTTGACAGAGACTCAAGTAACATCCACATCTGACACATCTAGATTTAATTTTCCAGGTTATCAACTGCTCCAAAATTTCAGACCTAAAGGTGGTGTATGTTGCTTCGCAAAATCTGAAATTGCCCTGGAGGAGGTTACTAGTTTCAATTGTCCCTATTTTGATTATTCTATATACAAATTAATTTCTGCTGGTAAATTTAAATACATATGTTGCATCTACCGTTCCCCAAATACTCCTCCAGAGCAAAGTCTTTTTGATTCTCTGTCCTCACAACTCAGTGTCCTCAACTTAAATGCTTCTTCTGAAATCACTGTGTTGGGTGATTTTAATGTCCATAATGTTGAATGGCTCACTCATTCAGCCAGGACTGATGATGCTGGTCTTGAATGTGAGCTATTTGCAGACTCATTTAATCTCATTCAACTAGTCAACCAACCCACCCGTGTACCAGATAATCCTAATCATAATTCCCACCTACTGGACTTATTTTTAACAACCAATTCAGAAAATTATGATGTTACAGTGAGGTCCCCACTTGGATCTTCTGATCACTGTCTGATACAGGCCACCTGTCTATCACCTACCACACCTTCCCACTCTGAACCTGTTTTGGTGACTAAATGGCATTACGATAGGGCAGACTGGGAGGGTCTTCAAGGTTTCTTTATTGATATTCCCTGGACCTCTTTCTTTTCTAATGATGCACACTCCACCTTGAGCCACATACAAGATTTTGTAAAAATTGGAATGGAAACTTTTATTCCTCATCAAAAGTACAGTAAAAGATCTAATTCACCTAAATGGTTTGACCATAATTGTGCTAGAGTAACTGAACAAAAAGCAATAGCCTACAATGCATACACAAGATCAAAAACACATGAAGCCTTTAATTACTTTAGAAACATCAGAAATCATGCCAAAACTGTATTAAACCTAACTAAATCAAACTTTCTCCATAAGCAGGCAAATAAACTTCTAAATAATCCAAATGATAACAAAATATTTTGGTCTACTCTTAACTCATTCAAATCCAACTTCACTACTGCTTCATCCATTCCACCATTAAAATCTCCGACTGGCAATCTTGTAAGTGACCCACGAGGTAAAGCTAACCTTCTTGCAGATATTTTCTCCACCAACTCAACCTTAGATGAAATAAATCAAGATGTCCCTGTACTTAATTTTAATTCACCTGAAATTCCCTCACTTAAGATCCACACCAGACATGTCAAAACTATTTTGCAGAATCTCTCAGTAGATAAGGCTCCTGGTCCAGATGAAATTCCTCCAATAGTACTTAAGAATTGCTCCTTGGTGCTCGCTCCTGTATTGGCAAAATTTTTCCGTCTGTGTACTCATACCTCATGCTTCCCAGTACCCTGGAAAGAAGCAAACATCCATCCAGTTCCTAAAAAAGGTGCCTCTTCAGATCCATCAAACTACAGACCAATAGCTATAACTTCCACTCTTGGCAAAGTTTTTGAAATTATATTAAATAATCACATAATTAAGCATCTGGAGAATAATAAATTAATCAGTGATAGGCAATATGGTTTTAGACGATGTCGATCAACTGCAGACATTCTTTGCCTTCTTACGCATCAAATCAACCAAGCTACAGACCAACATGGTGAAACACATACAATAGCACTGGATATATCAAAGGCATTTGATAGAGTCTGGCATCAATCCTTATTGTCGAAGATGTCACACTACGGCCTTGCATCATTAGTTCCACTAATATCTTCTTATCTTCATAACAGAAAAATACGTGTAATGGTAGATGGCCTTTATTCTCAATTTCACTCAATAAATGCTGGTGTTCCCCAGGGATCAGTTTTGGCCCCAACTCTGTTCCTCATTCATATCAATGATCTCATATCTACCACTCATAATCCAATACATTCCTACGCAGATGACTCAACACTCCACAGTTCCTTCACATTTACCAATTCTTTCACCCAACCCGATCTTATAAATTCAAAAATAAACACTGCAATTTCTCTGAACCAGGACCTTTCTAGAATTAATGAATGGGGACAAGAGAATCTAGTTTCCTTTAATGCACAGAAAACCAAGTACATTCAATTTTCTAACCGACAGAATCTCACTGACTCCCATATATTTGTTAATGATGTAAATATTCCCACTTCCCCTAGTATTGACATTCTCGGTGTAACATTAACTACTAACTTGAGCTGGACACATTATGTTAGAAGCATTGCTAAGAATGCCTCTAAAAAACTGGGACTCCTGTACAGAGTTCGAGAATTCTTCACTGACGAGCAGTTGGCCGTAATATATAAAAGTCATGTGCGCTCTCAGATGGATTACTGTTCACCTCTGTGGGGTGGAAGTGGAGTGGTTGCATTGAGGCAGTTGGACAAAATTCAAAATAAAGCTATTAGATTAATCAATAACCCTGCAATCACACAGGACCTTCCTACATTAGCCATACGAAGAAACGTTGCATCCCTTGCATTATTCTACAGATATTTTCACAGCAATTGTTCCGAGGAACTTGCTTCAATTGTGCCGCCTCTCCACATCTTTCCCCGTAGAACTAGGGCAGCTGAGAGCGCCCATGAATTTACACTTTCTCCTCCACAATGCAGAACTTCTGCTTATCAGAATTCATTTATCCCCAGAGCTACTACTCTTTGGAATTCACTTCCCTCGAATTGCTTTCCACAAACTTACAATCAACAAATGTTTAAATCCAGTTGTTACAAACATTTTATGAATGGAGGATGCCTTTAGGCACATGGACCTTTTTGTTTTATCTGTGTTTTTCCTTCCTCCGTTCATTGTCTCTTAAAAAAAAAAAAAAAAAAAAAAAGACAAGAAAATGCCCCCAGACTTCCACAGGTATCCTAGTAAAGTCGTGCAGGTCCACAGGACTCGCACCAGCAGACTTTACTTAAAGGATCGCAAAAAGCCTCCCCTCCAGTCTAGCCCCTGCTCACCTGCCACAAGAACACACTAGCAAGCATGAAACCACCAAATATGAGACAACAAAAAAGCTTCCTAGGTCTCATTAACAATTACATCTCTGCATAAGGCCCAAAATCCTATCTAATTATCTGAGAGCTCGTCGTTAATACAATAATAGATATAAGGTCTATCAAGGGGATGGGATAATTAAATAGATTGGTGAAGTAGTGGAAAGAAGGTATACAAAGTAAGAGAGAAAGTTTCTAAGTGGGGTTGAGAGGGATAGATATCAAGGGGGTCCGAAGGGTACGACAGTGAGGTGAGCTCTGAGTCTTGAATCTGTCTGGACCCCACCCTAGGCATGCGAAATACATCCCATGCTTGGCAACACTCAACACCGTTGCCGGGTCAAAATCCTCTACCCCTTGCGTGAGTCGAAACTAAGCCTAACGTTGCGATCAAATGGCAACATCAGGCTCGTCCCAAGCTAGTCTATTCCACGCCCGCGCAAAGCAACGTCCCCCAGCCGGTCTCTCTCTCCCGCTCGTCTCCTCCCACTCTCACTAGACTTACATCTTATATATTATAATGAAACAATCAACTATCGAGAATAAAATATACTAAGATGTGTTGGTTAAGAATAAGGGCAGCTTCAAGCTGTGAAACAACATAAGAATATCCCAGACATTAGTTACATTGTCGTAGGATATATACTAAGGAAAAGCCGGCCGGCCGGCTGCCGCCAGCCGGTTTCTAAACGGCTGGGCAGCCGACGCACGCGCATGCCCGCACGTGTGGCTACTATGCAGGAGCGTCACACCGCCATATGACGCGATCGCGCCATATGAGTCGGAGGGGGTTAATATAGTTGTATCGTATTCCAAGCCAGTCAATATGATGCACTGTTTTTGTACTGTAATTACAATGAGAAGTACTGGAACATTATCACAGTGCTGAAATGACAAATACATACAACAATTATTATATTGTATTGACTGCCTATCAATACAGCAACACTATACCCTGTTTCTTTTTAACTGACGGTAAATTGCAAAGTTTCCATCAAGATTTCTCGGTCATTTTGAAGGTTTTGTAGTGAAATATAGTGCTAATTGTATAAACCTGGTTTTAGTATGGTGCAAAGACATAGTTGTTTCATATTTTTCCATTAAGTATAGATAAGTTAGCTGCTAAGGGATTCAATTTACCGTCAGTTGAAAAGAAATAGAGTATAATAATTACCACCGATAATGATGGAGCTGTCTAGGAACATGAGCCAAAGTGCATCTGTTCATAACTGGGTTGCATAAAGAACCCTCGCAGCCTGGTGAGAGTTTATAGAAAGAAAAAAGAAAAAAAAATATATATATATAGAGGGAAACATGAAAAAAAGTTTATAGGCCACGGTGAGTTGCTGCAGTGGCTGGTAGGGCCGCATATCCTGGACAGAACAGACACGGAGTTAAGGGGAGACGGATCGTTTTTTTTTTTTTTTTATTGGTTTATTAATTAATTTATTCGTTTATTTCTTAGTTTTCTCGCTAGAGCTCCATCAAGCTTAGAAAACACTTCCTAGACCCTCCTTCAAGATAAATTGTAGTAGACAAATTTCCCGGCCAAAGGCCGGTTACTTCTATAATTACAGGCTCGCTTTTGCTCGCCAGGAAAAAAACGACAACTAAATGGCACGAAAGGTCTTAATATTGGCAAAGAAATGGGGCAAAAGGTCTGAAAATCGCCAAACTAATGGGGCGAATGTTTTGAAATCTCATAACTAAATAGGGCTAAACATGAGGAAACAGGAGGACTCGGAAAACCAACTGCCTCCCCTTAAGCCGCTGTCACACGAGCGCTTTTTCCGTCAATTTTCCATGAGCAAGTTTTTTCTCGTATTAGTTCGGGACATTTTCGCACGGGTATCGGTAACTATTCTGAAGGTAGATTATGTTTGGCGACTAAATTCTGATGAAGTGTATTTTTTCAAGCTTCCAGACCATTATTGCCCGTAAAAATTGCTCGAAAAAGGGCCTGTGTGACTCCGGCTTAACACAGACCCGACACACTCAACTATCTCCATACCCTTACATTTGGCTATATTGGTACAGGATATACAGTATAGTTTAGTATTTGGCTATATTGGTACAGGATATACAGTATAGTTTAGTATTTGGCTATATTGGTACAGGATATACAGTATAGTTTAGTATTTGGCTATATTGGTACAGGATATACAGTATAGTTTAGTATTTGGCTATATTGGTACAGGATATACAGTATAGTTTAGTATTTGGCTATATTGGTACAGGATATACAGTATAGTTTAGTATTTGGCTATATTGGTACAGGATATACAGTATAGTTTAGTATTTGGCTATATTGGTACAGGATATACAGTATAGTTTAGTATTTGGCTATATTGGTACAGGATATACAGTATAGTTTAGTATTTGGCTATATTGGTACAGGATATACAGTATAGTTTAGTATTTGGCTATATTGGTACAGGATATACAGTATAGTTTAGTATTTGGCTATATTGGTACAGGATATACAGTATAGTTTAGTATTTGGCTATATTGGTACAGGATATACAGTATTTTTTTTTTTTTTTTTTTTTCTATATTCCAACTTACTTCCTCTCGGGCATAGGCTGAGAGCCTTAACATTCACCGCTTTACAATGAACAGTGAAACCCGTGAGGTCTTGTTCCAGTCTAGGGAGTGAGACATGTGAAGCACGTAGAGTACAACGAGCACCTGCCATATTGCCTTCACATGAGGCACGGTGCTCACTCATGGCCCGAAACGACCCCATCTCTGAAGCCATCTCGTTCCCGTGCTTCACTGTCTCATCCCCTACACTCGGACTCTCACACTTACACACACACAACGCCACCTGTTGAGCAGATAACTCACAGGCATTGCACCCCTATAGCATATTTTGAATATGGGAATATTCATACACTGCTATTTAATCAGGGAACAATGAGGGTATTTTATTGACGTTTCGGTGGGCTTGTGGTAATGCATTATAGTTTAGTATTTGGCTATATTGGTACAGGATATACAGTATAGTTTAGTATTTGGCTATATTGGTACAGGATATACAGTATAGTTTAGTATTTGGCTATATTGGTACAGGATATACAGTATAGTTTAGTATTTGGATTGAATTTTTACAAAAAACGATAAGCTAATGGATATGTCGTAGTGGGTGTTTGTGTGTAGGGATGCTTTCATGCACTATTTTATGAAGGTAAATGTTACATATAATGAAACAATAATTTGTATTAGCAAAACAAAATAACATATAAAAGTTTGAAGTAAAATGTAATTAAATTCGGGTTAAATGCAAGGTGCCCTTAAGATAGTTTATCTCACAAGGCTCAGCCGGATGTCCAACATGTATTCATAATTTTGTTAACTTATTGTATACTTTATGGCTAAATAAACATATTTAATTGAAAAAAAACAAAAAACACAGGGGCTGCCAAAAGAGACCGGCTTAGATAGGTTTAAAGGGCAAACCAGCTGGTGTATTGAAAAGCAAAATTAATTGGGTGTTGCTGAGGAGTAGTTGGGGTTCCGGTGCACACAGGATTTGTAATAATCCCAAATAAATTATGGTGGATGGGAATTCCGTACACATATCTATAATGCATTGTTACGTAATGCACACAATGTACTGTATATTCTAGCAACCCCTCCCAAACCAAGGTAATAAAGTAAACTAAATTATAATGCAACTGCACCAAATATATTAGACGCTGTGAGAGTTTAAGGGGGTAGTGCTTGGTTTTTGGCCCTTATATTTATCTATTTATTTATTTTTGAGTTTCCTCGCTAGACCTCAATCAAGCTTTAAAAAAACACCCCATAGACACCCTTTCAAGATAAATTTGTACATTTTTCGGTAGAAAAATGTCCCGGCCGAAGGCCGAGTCCTTTTAAAATTACAGGCTCGCTATCGCTCGCCAGGAAAAAATCAACACCTAAATGGCACGAAAGGTCTTAATATTGACAAAGAAATAGGGCGAAAGGTCTGAAAATCTCCAAACTAAGGGAAATAACGTCTTAATATCTCGAACCTAATATGCTAAACATGAGGGAGAAGGGGGTCTAGAAAAAGCGAGTACTACCCCCTTAAGCCAAAATCTTCGGTGTAGTTGGTGGCCGGGACCCCGTATAATTATCATGAACCGGAAAGTTCATCTGGGCGTTGCTGGGTTGTAATTTACAGCTTTAGGGGTCACACATTTTACAATATATTTTAACCCTTTGAAGCTCTGACGCGTTTTATCAGTTTATTTTGGCTATCATTAGACGATTTTATGCAGCTTAGGAAGTATCTGTGGGTATTAAAAGGGTAAATACTATCTCAATCAACCCTTTGACTTCCATATGCCGTTACTAATCTAAATAATATCGTCTAATAGTAGCCAGAAACAGAACAGAAGCGCGTATTGGAGCTTGAAAGGGTTAATATAATACGTTCTCGTTCACATTGGATGGGTATTATGTAAACATATCCTTAAGGGGAGGTATTTAGTTTGTTCCCTAGACCTCCATCAAGCTTAAAATTACACCCCCTTGAGTCCCTTTCAAGATATATTTGTACATTTTTCGGTAGAAAAATTTCCCGGCCGAAGGCCGGTTCCTCTTAAATTACAGGCTCGCTATCGCTCGCCAGGATAAAATTGACACCTGAATTGCACGAAAGGTCTTAATATGGGGTGAAAGTTCTTAAAATCGCTAAACTAATGGGGCAAACGTTTTATAATATCAAAAGCAATGGGGTTAAGCATGAGGGAGAAAGGGGTCAAGAAAAAAATCCCTTAAGTGGAGATCTCCCCTTAATGTATTGTAAGATTAAGCACAAAATATATGTTCTAGTAAGAGAGAGAGAGAGAGAGAGAGAGAGAGAGAGAGAGAGAGAGAGAGAGAGAGAGAGAGAGAGAGAGAGAGAGAGAGAGAGAGTAAAGTAATAATCTAAACTAAATTATACTGCAATTCCACAAAGGCTATAGATAAGGCCTGGTGAGAGTGTATAGGATAAAAGAGTGGCTTCAGTGGATGGGAGAGGAAAGGCAATTTAGGTGTTGCTAGGCGGGGGAATGTTCAGAGTGGTAAAGTAAACACTGAACACTATCGGTCTGACTTCTTGTAATTTGTAACCCTGTTTTGTTTTTTGTAATTTGTAACCCTGTTTTTCTTCAATAAGATGAGGATGGGAAGAAAAACTATAAAGTGTATTATCAAGCATTATATCAATACTTTAAACTGAATATTACAAGAAACCAACAAAACTTAATTTTAAGCTCATCATCGCGGAAAGAAGAAAGGAGCTACAGAGGATGTTTTGATGTTTTCTGTCAGTTTAAACCCATTTTCCGAGTAATGAAAATGAATAGCGATAAGGTTAAATGTTGTTTGATGGTGCATGGTATCAATACTTAATGTAAACACCAAACAATCCTCTGTAGCTCCATTCTTCTTTCCGTGATGATGAGCTTAAAATTAAGTTTTGTTGATTTCTTGTAATATTCAACTCCATGCCAAGGGAATATGAAGTACGATGTAGGGAGGATCTTGGTGTCAGTTTGAAGTATTGATATCATGCTTCATAATACACTCTATAGTTTTTTTTCCTATTCTCATCATATTGAAGAAAAACAGGGTTAGAAATTACAAAAAACACCAAAATGCCGACTTTAAGGGTCCATAACTACAAAACAGTGCCCCCAAAAGCCTATGTGTATATAACAGTTTTTACTTAAAATTACTTATTCTTTCATCTCTGGAAGTATTTGACAAAACTCGCAGGACACCCTGTATACGCTTGCCAGATAATGTTCGTATATTCAGTCTCAAACCGATCTCTTGTTTCTAGTCCTTCTTATTAAATATTATATACAATGTTAAATGTATGCTGCATAGTTCCTATTATGACCCTGTAAGTATGTATGTACGTATGTATATACACAGGCACATACCCCATAGCTGGGGGTAGCCACCTCGAGACAGAGCCTGAACAGGGACAAAAAAAAAAAAAAAAAAATATATATATATATATATATATATATATATATATATATATAAATTCACACACATCTAGGTCGCACCAGAGACGACACAGAGATCAAGGATCACTAAGGGCCTCCAGCACTCCCCATACCCCAGACTTCCCGGAGAGGTTCCGGTCTCAGCAGGCAGACACGCAGTGGAGCACACCTCAATGCTCGCCCAGCTCACATCCAGGCATACTATATTTAGTCTTGAAGCAACATTGCCTAGCCTTGTTACCATGATCCCAAAAAACAATATAAAATTATACAAACCAAATGTTACACTAACTTTACAATGGATATACATCGAAAAATGTACAAATATATCTTGAAGGAGGGTATACGGGGGTGTTTTTTTAAACTGGATGGGGGTGTAGGGAGGATATTTAAATAATAAATGACAAAATTATATATAAATGAGGAAATGAGGCCCAGTTCCCCCAAACACTGACGCAGGCTCTCCGTTCGAATACCCACCCTAGCAATCTGTACCCCGTGATCAAATTGGTCTGATCACACCATTGACGGCAGGATGTGAGGGGAATAGTATTGTGATTGGCTCTTCGGAAGGCTTTTGGCGCCGGGGAAATATACTCGGCCGGATAGTACATTTCCACATTTTTATATATCTGACTCGGAATAGCGACGGAGTTTTTTTGTGTTATAGAAGGCGATAGTGGCCTGTATGGTTGCTATGCTGTTAACCCCTTCTATACCGGCGACGTCTTATTAATTTTGTCTAGCTATATTTAGACGATGTTATGCAGCTTAGGAAGGATCTGTGGTAGTTAAAAGGATTGGTTGAGATAGTTTGAAGCCTTATTATGGCTAGAGGTCCTTTCTGAGCTAAATATAATTGTCTAATAGGTGCCATAATATGATGAAAAGACGACGCCGGTACAGAAGGGGTTAAGTGGAGGTTTTTAGTTAGATCCCTATATATCCATCCAGTTTATGATAATATCCCCAAGACCTCTCTTCGAAGTAAATTTGTAAATGTTTCAATAGAAAAATGTCCCGGACGAAGGCCTGTGCCTCCTAAATTACAGGCTCGCTATCGCTCGCCAGGAAAACATCGACACCTGAAAGGCAAGACAGATCTTTAAAATTATAGAATTGGGGCGAAAGGTCTTAAAATCGCTAAATTAATGGAGTTAATGTCTTAAAGTATCAACAGTTATGGGGCTGAACATGAGGGAGAAGGAGGTCCAGTTCAATACCCTTAAGACTTAAGTGAACATTATTTTGCCACTGGTTAATCTTCACAAAAGTTTTGGTGTATAATTTACCCACTTCTGTATTTTTTTACTTCGAGTGGCGATAATAATAATAATAATAGTAAAATAACAAATACTATATAACAAATAAAAAAAAATAAAAAAAATACAAAAACGAAACAACAATCATTCATGTAAATAGCGAAGAATACATGAAGAATAGTTTAAGGGTAGAATTATATATGTATATATACAGTATATATATATATATATATATATATAATTATATATATATATATATATATATAATTATATATATATATACTTTCTTTGACATTTGTGCATTGTTCGATAGAAAATGCCTCAGCAGAATGCCAGTCTTAATTGCAGGTTTACTATCGCTTGCTACGAATGAATCGACACCTAAAAAGAACGAAAGGTCTTAACATTGACAAAACATTTGGGCGAAAGGTTTTAAAATTGCCAAAGTAATGGGGCGAACGTCATCAAATCTTAAAACTAATGGGGCTAAGTATGAGGGAGAAAGAGGTTAAAAAAACCCACCCCTTAAGGGGAGGTTTTTTAGTTTGGTCCCTAGATATCCTTCAAGCTTAAGATTACACCCCCTTGAGCCCCTTTCAAGATAAATTTGTACATTTTTCGGTAGAAAAATGTCCCGGCTGAAAGCCGGTTCCTCTTAAATTACAGGCTCGCTATCGCTCGCCAGGATAAAATCGACACCTAAATGGCACGAAAGGTTTTAAAATTGACAGAAATGGGTTGAAAGTTCTTAAAATCGTCAAAATAATGGGGCAAACGTCTTAAAATTAGAAAAACAATGGGGCTAAACATGAGGGAGAAAGGAGTCAAGGAAAAAATCCCTCAAGTGGATATCTCCCCTTAAGAGAAGTGAGATATAACAGAAACAGAAGAGCATAAATAATAAAACAAAGAGAAGCCGTGAAGGGAAGCATGTTAACCCTCTGAAGATTATGACGCTTTTTGACCGTTTATTCGGCTATCATTAGACGACTTTATACAGGCAAGGAAGGATCTATGGGAGTCATAAGGGTAAAGACTATCTCAAGTAACCCTCTGACTTCCATATACCCTTCCTCATCTGAATAATACTGTAATAGCCAGAAAACAGAAACAAATATGTAATCGGGTCTTGAAAGGGTTAAGAACAAGCTAGCAGGAAGTTAAGAGGTGCTTGTTTTTGTATCTATATATTTATTTATTAATATATATATTTTTTTAGTTTCCTCGCTAGAACTTTATCAAACTTAGAAAAACACCCCCTAGACCCCCTTTTAAGATAAATTGGGCATTTTTCGGTAGAAAAATTTACCGGCCGAAGGCCGGCTCTCTAAACTTAGAGGCTCGCTATAGCTAGCCAGGAAAAAATATCGACACCTAAAAGGCACGAAAGGTCTTAATATTGATAACAAAATGAGGCGAAAGGTCTCAAAATCCCCAAACTATTGAAACGAACGTCTTAAAACCTCAAAGCTAATATGCTAAACATAAGGGAGAAAGGGGTCCAGAAAAAGCGAGTACTACCCCCTTAAGGAAAAGCCGATGAATAATACTGCACAGACGAGAGAAAGAATACGGCGCCACGATATAAAAAGAAAGGAAAAAAATAAAAAATAAGACAGGAAATTGAAATATAGCCGTTCCGAGAAGAAGGAATACAAATTTGCAGAGCTTGAGAGAAATATTGGGGATCAAGGTAAAAAGACAGAGGCGAGAAAAGGGAAAACATATGACTGAGAGGAAAAGTCGGTGTGATATATATAGACAGATTTATGTGCGTGAGAGAGAGAGAGAGAGAGAGAGAGGAGCTCGAAGAAATTAGATGCTTAATGAGTTGTAATGCTGTTAGTGCGAGACGTGGCACAAAACACATTTATATTTTCACATCCTCCTCCGACCGTCGTATAATTTCAGGTGACTTAACCCTTTCAGTACCGGTGCCATCCTTGTAACTTTATTCTGGCTATTATTATATGAGTTTGATCAGTTCCAAAAGAGCCTCCAGCAGGGAGGGGGGGGGGGGGGGGAGGAAAGCGTATGAAGGCAAAAAAAAAAAAATATATATATATACTGTATATATATATATATATATATATATTATACAATAAAGTAGACGTGCCGTTTTGCCCAAAATCAAAACGGCATACCCAACTCTGCGATGGGTTACCATCATCACTATTAATGCCATCATCACTACTACTTCCTTCATAACTACAACCGCCACAATCATCACGACTACTGTCATCATCACCATTACTATGATCATCATCACTACTACAATTACAATCATCACTACTACTCTCACCATCATCACTACTACTGTCACCATTGTCACTACCATCTTAATCACTACTAGCATTGATACTACAACTATCAACCAGCATTACTACTATCATCACCACCATCTTACACTCATCATTACTACTGTTAACATCATCACTACTACTATAACCATCATCATTACTACTGTCACAAGTATTACCATCATGTATCCTACTGTCACCATCATCACTACTACTGCCATCATCACCATTACTATGATCTTCATCATCACAACTATTGTCATCATCACTACAACTTTCACCATCATCACTACTACTCACCATAATCACTAATACTCACACCATCGTCACTTCCATCATCACTACTGTCATTATTAGCACTACAACTCTCATTACTTGTCACCATCATCACTACTATTATGACCATCATCACTATTACTAGTACTGTCACCGTCATATCTACTACTGTCACCATCATATCTACTACTGTCATCATCATCACTACTGTCAACATCATCAATACAACTACAACCATCATCACTACTATTATCACCATCACTATTATCACCATCAATCCCACTATTACTACCATCACTTCTAATGCCAACTAAACTAACTTAACCTAGCAAATGCGTAGCGAGATGTTTTCGCCCCCAGAACGCCATCATTGCTGGGGTGGGGGTCTGGGAGGAGGAGGGGGGGGGGGTAAAATAATATTTTTGACCTAAAATCATAACTATTGCATAAATTCAAAAAATCTTTTTTGACTGACGTTTGCATTCACGCAACAAATATTTGTGTGAAATTTGGTGAAAATCCGTCCAACGGTCTAGGAGGAGTTGGTGAGGAGAAGGTGGGCGACGAGGCTTTGGCACGGTTGTTAGTTCAGGGTCAACCCATGGCTGCTAAGTTTTGTGGTCAGTATCAGGACATTAAGCAGATTGGTGAGGTTAACTATGTAATAGATACGCCCGACCGTCGCATAGCCTCCCAATGCTGCCGTAGTAAAATGCAACAGCCCTACCATAGACCGACTGCATCTGGCCGTGGCGCTGAAGGCGGTGATGCTGCGCAGGCAGGTGTAGCCGCAAAGAATGCGGGGGTGCGCATGTACAATATCGACGGGGAAGCCTTGGCACTTATGAACTGTGGGAGTGACTGACCAGGTGGTACAGATTGTCTCACTCATGACCTGGCTGTATTAGGGACGGAGGTGGAGAAGGAGGTAGATCATAGTTTAGAGGCTGCAGTCCCGGCTGGGTTGTGGGAGGGCAATGAGGATGTTGTTCTTCGAGATAAGTTACAACCTCTTGTTCCTAAGCGCCAAGAGGAGTTGTTTACTAGGCTGTGGCAGTACTTCCGCATGTTTGTTGATTCTCCAGGCCTTATGTCCGGGGTGGCACCTGTCATAGCGACAGGAGACAGTGAAATGCTCAAGTTGGCTCCCTGCCGTAGAAATCCTGCTCGACAGCCTGTCTTAAACGCAGAGCTGGACTACATGTTGGAGAAGGGAGTGAGGGATAAGGGATATCATGAGTGGTCTTTGCCAGTGACTTTGCAACCTGAGCTGAGTGGCAAGATCCGTTTTTGTGATGATTGCAGTAGTGTTAGTGCATTATCCCTGATAGACGCCTATCCATTACCCAGAGTTCACGACCCCATAGACCGCATCGGGGCTGCCTCGTTTATCACTAAGGTGGAAATAGTGAAAGGTTATTGGCAGGTCCCGTTGCCGGAGAGAGCGAAGAGAAGTGCCAGTCTTGTGATGGACTGGGCAGTTTATCAGTGTCAGGTGTTGTTTTGCTGCCGGAACACAGTTTGGATGTGTGGCATGTTAAGGGCACTGATAATGTTCTGGCTGATTCTTTGTCACAGGAGGGTATGGTTTAAGGAGAACCCTCGCCGTTCAGTCAGTGTTGGTGTAGCCTCCTACTTTGGGTTGATTAGCATGTTTACGTCTGGTGCTTGTTGGTTGCCGTATGTAGCCCAGCGTAGGGTCGTAAAGTAGGAGTTGCTGTGTTTCTGTATAGAAGAAAATATTTAAATACAAAAATATAAAAACTATAAAAATACTAAAAAGACAGTAGTTGTGTATGTCTTGTAGTGTTATTGAAGTATGAACAGTCTATTGCTTCAAGCTGCACCAACAGACTCCCCCTGGGTGTGAGGGTGTCACTCCCAAATGAGTTTGTAGCCTATATAATTTGTGAGTGAGTTATAGTTGCAAGGCCTGTTGTATGGGGGGGGGGGAACCTGTGAGAGGCTAGTAGCTAGCTAGCCCTCGTGGCTAGCAGGACGGCGCCTGTAGTCTGTGTGGCCAGTTGGCTATTACTATAATTAATTAGTTTATTTAGCCTTTGTGCAATTATTTCGTCTATCATAAGTTTACATAATGTTGTCTTATGTTTTACTTGATTACTTTTGTTGTTACTGAGAGCACAGGCTGCCTGAGATAATTAAGTATTCTGGCGGTGCCTGGTGCTCCCCTTTCTTCTCCCTCGTCGGGCCGTGGGAACCAGAGCGAGTGCTAGAGTTCACTCTGGTCCTGGCTCTCATTGTGACAGCATCACTGTTTGGGTGTCGGTCGAGCGTGCGTCTTTCGTTTCCCTTAAATACCGCATTTGTCTATTTTATATTCTTAGTTGATCGAATATAGTAGGGCTGGAGTCATGTCAAGCATATTGTTTTTGTTTTAGCCTTAGTAGTTTAATTACTGGAGTTTATTTAGTTTACACTGCATTCCTTTCTCTGGCAAATCTAGTCTATAAGCTTCCACCTGTTTCCTTCTAATTAGTTTCCTATCTTTTGCTGCATTGTTATTCATAATTATATGTGCATATTATTCCTGGTTGATGTCTCTAGTGGTTTGGGGATTGGCCTGTTGATCCAGCATTTGTTGAGCCCTTGAGGACCGAGGTTGTTGGGTGGTGAGGAGGCCTGTATACTGCCATAATAGGCTACTTTGTTTTCCCTTCCACCACACAGCATCCTCCAACTCGGGCCTTATTTAACCCTTTAAGGGTGGCAGCCAATTTCCAACCTACTAGGATATCAACCCTTGGGCCTTGTTTAGTTTGTAGCAGCAATACATTCAGTGCAGTCAGGGACTAGGGGTGGAGCCTGTTAATAGGTGAGGTTGTCCCCATTGCACTCGATTGTATTGAGCTAACCCCAGATGATGTTGTAAGCAATAAGTCATTAAAGTTGTTTATCCCTTACAACACCACCGCCGTGCTGTGCTGAAGAGAGCCACTCAGTGTATTATTAGGACATAGGCTAGGGATAATAGGCTTTGCACAGAGGTTTATTGTACTGGACTTTCCATGGGTTTTTGCTTTGTATTGTTCTCAATTCCTAAGCGATTGGGCATGATACAGAGTGTTCTGGGAGTCTAGTAGTGGTATGGTGGGATAATGTTGGTGCAGTATAGAATAACCTTAGAAGTTCTCTTGCATACTACACGCACTATGGAATAGACTCGGGGACAATAGATATTTTTGTGTCTCCTTGTTACTGCTTTAATAAGCAAAGAGGAAGATAACCATTTTTCCTAGAGAACCTGCGTGTCTTGGTGTTTGAGTCAGATATTAAGAGCGTGTCTGTTGCAGGGTAGTACGGTGCTGTGGGCTAGGCTATGTAAGCATCTGGTTGCCCCGGCTCCCCTCGTAACAATATATATATATATATATATATATAGAGAGAGAGAGAGAGAGAGAGAGAGAGAGAGAGAGAGAGAGAGAGAGAGAGGCATGACAGTGTTGGATCCATTCTTCTTTTATTGCGGACATTAAACTAGTTCATAGTGTTGGACAGAAACATAAATTGGAAAACATTATATCATTGGTGTTAGCGGATGCGAATTTAATAAATTATACTCTGTGTCAGCAACTCTGGCAAAGTTATAGTCCACTTATATGGCAATAGTTCCAGCTGATTGGCTTGTGCGACTGTTATTATTTAAACCTTTGTAAACAAAGGAATAATTACTACAAGAAGACACTTGGGAGATGGTTGCAAGAACCAATTAGCTGGAATTATTGACATATAGGGGGGCGTTATTAGCTGGAATTATTGACATATAGGGGGGCGTTATTAGCTGGAATTATTGACATATAGGGGGGCGTTATTAGCTGGAATTATTGACATATAGGGGGGCGTTATTAGCTGGAATTATTGACATATAGGGGGGCGTTATTAGCTGGAATTATTGACATATAGGGGGGCGTTATTTGCCAGAGTCGCTGAAACAGAGTTTAGTTTAACATTTATGGATGATATGTCTGGTTCAACGCTTAACGATATGCGACACTAAATTATCATAAATACAACAACAAACAAATAAACTGCAGTGTATTGGAAGGAGAATAGTTGTTTAATTGTCTTCTTCTGTCTTTAAGTATGAATAGATTTGCTGCAAAGTGAGGACCAATCAACGTGGGCTTATAGTGAACAATGTTAGGCTGACGTGTGGTGTAATGATTAGCACCATCAGCTGACAACAGAGAAACCAATAGATAATCCCCTCACCCTCGATGCCGAAGGACATTTGGGAAGGTAAGCTGTGGTAACCTGGATTATGTGCCTTAAGGGGAGGTTTTCAGTTTGTTCACTAGACCTCCATCAAACTTATAATTACACCCCTAGACCCCCTTACAAGATAAATTTGTAACACATTTTGTGTGTAAAAGAATCACTCTCAAATTACAGGCTCGCTATCGCTCGCCAGGAAAAGATCGACACCTAAATGGCACGAAAGGTCTTAAAATTGATAGAAATGGGGCGAAAGTTCTTAAAATCGCCAAACTAATGGGGCGAATGTCTTAAAATCTCATAAGCAATGGAGCTTAACCCTGTGATGGGTAGCTCACTGACTGTACCCCTTAACACTTGCTTATCAGACGTTTGGGGAATTGTTTTGGTGATTTCTTTATACATTTGTGTGTGTTTTTTAATGGCTTTTCCATTTTCGAACATTTTCTTTTTTAAGCTCGCTCCGTAAGCTAAAATGAACGCATCCCAATACTTCAAGCTAGGAAATGCCCCCAAGATCCCTTTTCAAGCTAAATTTGTAAATTTTAAAACATTTCCCGTCCGAAAGCACGTTTCTTCTTAATTGCAAACTCACTAATGCTCGTCCTGAAAAAAAAAAGAAAGAAAGAAAAAAAAAAAAAATCGACACCTGGATGAGGCAAACGTTTTATAATAGCCAAACCAAAACGGTGAAACGTCTATTAATCGCCAGACTAATGGAGCGAAATGTGTGGTCAAATAAAACCACCCTCGGGTTAGATACGGTTAAGATGTAAATAACGTTCGTGGTAATGACGTACCTGTAGTGTATGAGGGAGTCTGTCGGCGGTCATAGGTCAGTTTCTGGTCCTCTGACAAGAACAGCTGGTCTAGTTTCTTGAGTTCACTGCCGCTGTGTGGGTACCGTCTGCCGCCACCACCACCACCACTGCTGCTGCTGCTGCCTCTGCCACCAGGGACTCTACCACCACTAGGTCTACTGCCACTATTACCATTATTATTGACACCACTGCTCTTGCCACTGCTATCATTGACATTGCCACCACTACCACTGATATTACCACTACCACCACTGTCATCACTTCCACTGCTACCATTCACAGTACCATCGCTTCTGCTACCATCACTACTGTTGCCTCTATCATCGCTTACACCTCCGATACCACCACTAACACTACCACCCCTACCACTGCTCTTGCTATTGTCACCGTTGTAGCCCTCGCTTTGAAGACTACCACTGCTATCATTTCCACCACTACCATTGTCACTGCCAACATTCCGGCTACCATCACTAACACCACTACTTTCAATACCAACTTTGTCAACGCTACCATTCCCCCCACGGCCAACGCTACTAACCCTCTTGGTATGTTCACTACTTTCTAGACGACCACTAGTATCACTACTACTATCAATGTTAACTTGACCTTCTACTTTTGTGCTATCACCATTTCCACTATTCTTATCACCACTATCGACGTTCCTTGTTCTACGATTCTCACTCCTTCTTCTACTACCCCTATCACCTCTACCACCATCCTCACCATAGCTAGTGATTAGGCTATTAATGTCATCACTCTGCTCATCACTACCATCATCATTAATGCAGTTCAAGTCTATCTTCCTACCAAAGCTGTTAGTATCATCATAGTTGCCGCATACATCACCATTACCGACAGTTCTCCCACCACTCCTATCACCACTACTAGCAACAACATCACCATCATCCTCATCATCATTACCACTATCGCTCACTACAACACCTCCTCTTTCACCATTATCCCTTCGGCTAATACCTTCCTCTCCATCATCGTAATAATTGCTATCTTCTAATTGTAAACTATTTTCATCATTAGTATTACTTACATCATCCTCTTCATCACCATCATAATAATAAGTACTGCCATCTCCTTCTAGGCTATTGCCATCATTACTATTACTCATACTTATCTCTTCATCCCCATCGTAATAAATACTACTATCATCTTCTAGACTATTGCCTTCATTACTATCACTTACTGGTATACTGTCTTCATCTTCATCGTAATAATAAGTAACTCTATCCTCTGTTAAACTATTACCTTCATCACCATTCTTACTATCGCTCTCATCCCCTATACCGTAAAAAGGAGTACTATCTCCTAAACTACTACCATCACCAATACCGTAAAATGTAGTACCATCTCCTAGACTACTACCGTCACCAATACTACTATCACCCCACTGGCAGCCTTCAGTAGCAGCAAAATCACCATACTTACTACCACCACCAATACCACCAAACATTGCAAACTCACCGCCCACACCACCATCACCCATATCTCTACTTCCAACACCACGATCATCCATCTCTCTATTGCCAAGACCATCACCCATCTCTCTGCTACCAACACCATCATCACCCATATCTCTACTACCAACACCACCATCACCCATCTCTCTACTACCAACATGATCTCTCGTATCTCTGCTACCAATACTATCATCACCCATCTCTCTGCTACCAACATCATCATCACCCATATCTCTATTACCAACACCATCTGTCATATATCTCCTACCAACGCCATCATCCTTCATATCTCTGCTACCAACACCATCTTTCGTATCTCTATTACCAACACTACCATCTTCCATCTCTCTGCTACCAACACCATCACCACCCATCTCTCTGCTACCAACACCATCATCAACCATATCTCTACTACCAACACCATCTCTCATATCTCTGCTATCAACACCACCATTACCCATCTCTTTACTACCACCATCACCCATTTCTCTACTACCAACACCATAGCTGCCACCCAAACTAATGAAACGTTTCCCTTCCAAATTCCTGCCAACGTTGTCAAGCTCTTCTGCTGGGTCACCACTATCGGCATCATTCCTGCAAAGAGAGAGAGAGACATTATCAGTAACTATCGTGTAGACTTTTTTCCTGAACATAAACCCCTTTAGTACCTATGACGCTATGTACACTGTATTAACCCCTTGACGCTATGTACACTTTAACCCCTTGACGCTATGTACACTTTAACCCCCTTGAGTACCTATGACGCTATGTACACTTTATTCTGGCTAAAATTATACTTTTCAGCTTTGGAAGGTCCTTTAGGAATCAAATGAGTAAACATGTTTCAATATCCTAATTTCCAAAAATTCCATCCTAAATTTAATAGAATTGTCTAATGATATCCAGAAACTGAAAGGGTTAAGTTATAATTATCTGATGGATGCAATTTGGAAGAATTATGGAAATAAGTGGGAAATAGTGGCAATATCAAAGTGCCCATGTAATCTTTTAACTGAATATTCCTGATATTGTCATTGCAAATGCTAATTAATATATATTAAAATAAGATAAATGCAATATACATAATGACGATAGTAATAACATTAACAATACAAATAACAATACTAATTATACTACTACTACTACTACTACTACTAATAAAAATATTATTAATACAAATAGCGGATAAATGACGGCCCATCTAAAGCAAAACACGTATTTATTCACAATTTGTTCCCGTACACATTAACACTTCCTTTAAGGGGGATCACCTGCTTTTATTCACAATGTGTTCCCGTACACATTAACACTTCCTTTAAGGGGGATCACCTGCTTTTTTTAATCTTTCTCTCCTTTTCTCTCTTTCTCTGGCTTTTATCCATTCGGCCTCATTCAGCCAACTGTTTTAAGACGCTTATCCCCATCCAGGTGTCGATTTCTTCCGCGAGCCAGCATTGTATGGAGAAATCTGGCTTCGCCGGAGACATTTTTCTATCGAAAAGTGTACACATTTAGCTAGTCAAAACAAAACAAATATAAATGCTGGGTCGCTACCGCTCGCCAAGAAAATATTGCCACCTGGATGGGGGTAAACGTCTTAAAACAGTAGGCTGAATGGGGCCGAATGGATACAAGCCAAAGAGAGAGAGGGAGAGAAAGAGACAAAAAACGAGGTGGGCCTCCTTTAATCTATATCTCGGGTCTTACGCGCGGCTCTTGGTTTGGACAATTAAACTGCAGAAATAAACAGTCTATACAAAACTCCACTTTGGATCTTACTCCCGTTAGAGGCTGCCTATCAATAGACTATTCAATATATAGGAGCAGATAAATCATACAACCCGACTTATCGATCGTTACACCAATACCAACAAACAATATTTTCCACATCAGATTGCTTCATAACATTTATAACAAAATCCTAACAGTCTAATAACTTTATCATTACAATATCTGATGTAGTAACACCTCATAAACACTCTAAGTCTATTTACACTATTGCTTATAACTAATTAAATATATAGTCACTCTATTACACAACATAGTTAAAGAATCTTAATAATTACAAGGCTAAGTATTATTACCTTTATTGATGCCTGTTACCATAATCCTAATGAGAGATAGAGAGAGAGAGAAAAAGAGAGAGAGAGAGAGAGAGAGAGAGAGAGAGAGAGAGAGAGAGAGAGAGAGAGAGAGAGAGAGAGAGAGAGAGAGAGAGAGAGAGAGAGAGAGAGAGAGAGAAATATGAAAACTGCTACACCAAATTTATCTTGAAGGGGGTATCTTTCTAAGCTTGATGGAGGTCTAGCGATCCAGCTAAAAAAATAAGTGAGTAAATGAAATATCGCCCAAAAAACCAGTCACAAGCACCTTCATAAATCAAGATCGTCCGAGTGGATTGGCCCCTTGAGGATAATATACAGAGAACCCACCACCCGAAACTTCCAGTAATAACAATATATCTTCAACATATCCGTTTTCTATTGAGTTTAATTGATTGGTGAAACATAGCGGATGTTTTATAATTCTAGTTGTGTGTGGTATGATAATGATTTGGAATTATGAATGCTAAGATACCTATCTTGAAATATATAGCATACAAGCAATGGTGTTAGTTACTATACAGTTAACCCATAAAATACCGGTGATGTCCTTTTCTTTATAGTGTAGCCACTATTAGACCATTGTATTCAGATTAGGAAGGACCTCTAGCAATAATATGGCTTCCAACTATCTCAACCAACCTTTTTAACTACCGTAGATCCTTCCGAAGCTGCATAATATCGTATTAATATATCCTAGCTAGAATACAATATAACACACGTAGCTGGTACTCAAAGACTTAACTAACAATATCAGAAGTTGAGACAATTACAGTGTGTGTTTGTGTGTGTGTGAATTGAATTGAGTTTATTTTGCTCAGACTTTTACAAAAAGTATGGAGCACAGCCCCTTACATGCTACAGCCCCTTACATGCTACACATGTACAATAATTATGCCTTTGCTAACTAAATTAGCGTACACGTAAATACACTGGTACATCTTAAGCAAACTATATTAAATATCCTAAGACTTGATCTATCTATACATAGTAAACGTTCTTTTGAGAAGAGGTGACAGATTCTTCATACATTTTAAGTTAGTATTATTCATTAACAGTATATATTTATACTGTGTTGGGTTATGTTTGTAGTAATGAGAAATATATCTATTCCTTAACTGTACAATATCCTCATTTTGACATATACACAACAAATGATATTCGTCCCGCACCACATTCTCATTACATTTAGTACATACCCTGTCTTCTCTACCAATATTTCTGTGTCTACCAGTATTAACTGGTAATTTATTATTACTTGCTCTCAGTTTACTTATAGCTAGTCTCTCTCCCTTATCCAATTTCACAAGATAATCCTCCATACTGAAGACAAATGTATAAGTTCTATAGCTACTACAAATGGCCCAACTTGACAAATTACTACTCCATTTTGTTAACCGTTGATCTTTAAGCTGTTGTTCTATTGCCAATCTGAATCAGGCTGGGGTTATTACATTGTGTGACAACCAGACTCCAGACATCCCACAGTCATTACAAATACTTTTAACACAATTCAACCAAGGTGAAGTATAAACACCAACCTGATCCAAATGTAACAAACACTTGTACATTATATAACTTAACTTACCGTACTTGTTTTACCAGTAATTAATCTCACCCAGTAACCGATCATTGAACACTTAATATTTATGTCTATAGGATATTCACCAAGTTCACCATACAACATGTCATTACTAGTATACTTATGAACATGTAATGTATGCTTTAAAAACCTCAAATGAAGCTGTTCTAATTTTCTAATAACATAATGTTCCCATACCTCAGCAGCATACAGTACAACATAACTGGTCTAACCATTGCTTTAAACAATTTCAGCTTTATATCAACTGGTAAATTAAATTTTCTGCATTTACTAATCAATGAATACATAGCCCTTGTAGCTTGCTGTTTACATAGCCCTTGTAGCTTGCTGTTTACATAGCCCTTGTAGCTTGCTGTTTACATAGCCCTTGTAGCTTGCTGTTTACATAGCCCTTGTAGCTTGCTGTTTACATAGCCCTTGTAGCTTGCTGTTTACATAGCTCTTGTAGCTTGCTGTTTACATAGCCCTTGTAGCTTGCTGTTTACATAGCCCTTGTAGCTTGCTGTTTACATAGCCCTTGTAGCTTGCTGTTTACATAGCCCTTGTAGCTTGCTGTTTACATAGCCCTTGTAGCTTGCTGTTTACATAGCCCTTGTAGCTTGCTGTTTACATAGCCCTTGTAGCTTGCTGTTTTAATTTTAATTCTAATGTGGGTGCGATAATTTGGCAGCTGGTAATATGACAGTAGAAACAATCATCAGCTTAACATGGGCAAGGTAGAATTCAAAAGCGCGCACACACACACACACACACACACAGTTTGTAAAATGCAGTGCGTGTGTGTGTGTGTGTGTATGACGTTAGGAAAACTATTCTGCTTAACATTGACAAGCTAGAATTAACCCCAACCCACACACACACATGCACACACAGTTTATAAAATGTAGTGCGTGTGTGTGACTGTGTGTATGACGTTAGGAAAAATATTCAGCTTAACATTGACAAGCTCGAAACTAACCTCAACCCACACACACACATGAGTTTGTAAAATGCATGTGTGTGTGTGTTAGTGAGTGTGTGTTAGTGAGTGTGCGTAAGTGTATGTGTGTATTTACCTAATGTGTGTGTGTGTGTGTGTGTGTGTGTGTGTGCATAAGTATGTGTGTGTATCTCTTCTACTTGGCGGAAAATTCATAGGGCATTAAAAAGATTTATCAGCTTAACATTGACAAACTAGAATTCAACACACACACTCATGGTTTGTAAAATGCAGTCCTTTTGTCATGATAAAGGTGAGCAAGATACGCATACACAAACACTCATTCTCACTATCCCATACACACATACACTCACACATTTTCACTCAGATCAACACACACACACACACATCACCGCTTGTCCACACACACACACACACACAGTCTGTGTGCGTGTCCGTTCCTTCACTAATGACATTATAATATGCCCTTCCTTAGGAATAAGTAGCCCCTAATCAGGTATCAACCACTCCCACTCTCTCTCTCTCTCTCTCATATAAAGTTAATGTAAGCACTTTCTTGGTGTAGCCTATATATGTTATTCATTGATATGCTCGCTATCATCCATTATATATTACCTCATATTTATGCACATTTAATTGTAAAATATTCTAAGCTTGATATATTTTAATGTTTTCTTTTGTCCTGTAACATTAAATAAGATTCTATATACACGCATAGTTCAATATATCACAAAAACAAGACGTCTTATATGAGGGATTCAGGCAGAGCGTGGGGACTGTGACGTCACTCATTCACAGGTACAGTTGTGGACAGATGAAACAGATACAGCCTTGGTCTGTCAAAGACCTCAATAGAGGGCAGCACAATTAGTGCCTATAAATTATCTGGTAACAGTGATGGTGTGGGGGTAGGAGGTGAAGGTATGGGGTGGAAGGAGGGAGGCGAGGGAGGGGGAAGGAGGGTACAGGAGTGAGAGGGGGAACTAGCGGCGAGGTGGTAGCAGGTGGGGGTGGAGGGAAGTGGTTGGCCAAATACTTTACTGTGAAAGATAATTAATTTTGTGTTTTGATCATTATGTGGGATCATGAATGCGAAATGTTGGAGTCGTGAGGTGTGTGTAGCATAATAAACGCGCTACAGGCTATTGCGCTCTCTCTCTCTCTCTCTCTCTCTCTCTCTCTCTCCATATAAAATATGTATGTGACATATAGGCATTCAAATATATATCTTAAATATCTAATGTAGTACTACTTTTTTGTGTTCTCTGGTTAGAGCGCCTACTGAGTGTTGATATCGGGAACGTGGTATTGTTCAAACATGGGAGCGTCAGAAACAACTGAACAACCTGTTGGTTATCTAACAAGGGGAAATATAGTAATTGTTAATATTTGTCAGTTGGTGAGTCAGTCAAACTTCAAATATTATAGTTAGTGTTTCAGCATAATGGTGAGTGTATAGGTCATAGTAGTAACGAAAGTATGGAATGCATATATGGTGTATATAATACGGTATCAATAACACGCCAATTAAAGTGTTTTCCAAGTGTACCGGAGGTGTTATCAGTGTTGGCATTGCCACGGGTATATAATCGCTTTTCATTATATACGTCCATACAAATTTAAACAATATAATATATATATATTTACATAGCAATACACCTGTTCAAGAAAAGCAACCAGTTATATATGATGTGTCAATACATTCCTCAAAGTTTCGGTATAGAGGCGCAAAAGACCATGTTATAAAATAATATCCCCTCATTAAAAACTAAGTTATATTTATTGGTCAAACCTCTTGGTAGATATGCTCAACAATAATGACGCAAGGGTGGTGTAAGCTTAATTAATATCAAATGAAAACAGGATTATGCGGAACCTTTCCGGTATACCAGGTGTTTTTTGTTACGTTTTGACGGCATCAGTAGAAGTGAAAGCGTTAAATGAGATAGCGTTAGGGCCATTCCTTGCTACGGGTTCTAAGCTGTATACAGTTGGTTAGTGCCTCAGAGATATGAGGATACGCTTCTTCACTTATTATGGCATAGTAAATGAGTTCATAAATTTTTGGCGGGACGTCTTGTAGTTGGAGGAGTAATTGAGATAGCCACTACCGATTTTATAGATAAATAGCATTCCAAAACTGAGGAACATCCTATAATGATCGTGAAATTAAAATGAAAAAGCTTACACGTATTAAGAAAGGGTTGGGAATACATTACAATGAAAATACTGAATAGGATTGTAATAATTATGGTGAGCAAAGATGCATAGTATATACAACTAGTAACACGAAAATAATGCCTTGTGCTGCTTTATGATATATAAATGTGTTAAAGGTAGTTAGAGAAATTCATAATATCACGACATAGCCAAACGTAGACTTCGAATGTTTGAGATATAGCTACTAACAATCTAGAGAAAGATGAACCAAGAGAGATAAATAAAGCTTGATGAATTAACTGTTAACAGATTACAGAAAACAGGAAGAGATTAAAGGCGAAAAAGATAAACGGGAGCAACGATTTATCAGTCCTCATTAATAATTTAATCCCGTTCTAAAAAAAAACGGAACATTTTAATTTATGTGAATATTTGACCTGTGGTTTCGTATACTATTCAACAGTAAATTGTGAATAACATAAAGCTTAACAACAAGGTCAGTATCTAAAAGATGATTGAAAAAGGAGGAGTTGCAGCATTTCCGTGTTTATTGTTGTCAGAATTGTTGTACGAAAAAACACACTTGGTATGGAATATATACACATATATATAATTTATGGGTCTCTCAAACTATTGCACGTAACATAAAATTTCTTAATACAATATTTCTTTAGGTTACCAATAATACGGAACCTCTCCGGGTGGTCAGGGGCCGGGGGAGTGCTGGAGCGACCTTGGTAACCCTGGTCTCTGGGTCTTCTCCTGGGTGACCTGGATGTGTGTGAGTTTGTGTTTTTTATCTGTGTTTATTTTTTGTTTTATGTTGTTTTTGTGTTTTCCCTGTTCTTGCTCTGTCTTGAGTCGGCTACCCCCAAAATGGGGATTGGGCCTGAGCATATAGATAGATAGATAGATAGATAGACCAATAATACAATCTTGACAAATATTGCCAATCAATAATATAAGGTCCATTGATTTCTTAATATATTTAGTTACAAACCGACTTTACAATAGCATTATTGGTAACGCTAGATTTTATACATCCTTATTAACCAATAAAAAGGGTAATCTTAATCTTACTAAATAATTGACTCGCACAAAACCTGTAGAGCGAGACTGAAATAAAAGCATGGTAATTTTATAGTTAGTAGATAATTTTGCTATGTGAGTTAGTGAGACAAAAGGCAGAACTGCCTGTGACGAGTGCCTTCCCCATAGTTGAAAGAGTGACGGGGCCAAAATCAAGGAATGTTCGAGCCAAAATGCCTGGACACAAAGAGTTTAAAGTAATTACAGTCATAGGATGAGGGGAAAATGGATTCAGGGTAGAGCGTTTCAGAGCTCAGCTGTTGAATAGGGGAAAGATTGGGAATATCGTTTCATCCTTGGGTTGGAGAGTTGCAAAGAGTAGGGTGGGATTGTGTTGGAAGACGGGTTCTACGTACTCTTCGTAGAGAAGGTGGTATACATTGAAAGAGGGTTAGGAACACTGATTATTGTAATATCCGTAGAATAGCGAGAGAGATGCAACTTTGCGACGAAGAGAGAGAGATCGCAGAGAGTCAGGGAGTGGACACGAGTTAATGAGACGAAAGGTTTTCTTTTCTACTTTGTCAAGAAATGCTGTGTGAGAGGATCTTCCCCACACATGTGAACAATACTCAATACATGGACGCACTGTGCCTCTGTACAGAGCAAGAAGCGGTGCCGGGGTAAAGAACCCTCGGAGACGATTGAGCATACCCAGCTTCTGGAAAGCTGTTTTAGCAAGGGTGGTGATATGATCTTTCCAAGTGAGATCAGGAGAAAAGGAGACACCGAGAATACTGAGAGAAGATGAAAGGTTGATTTGTGTATTGTTCAAGTATAAGGGAAAGTCCTGTGGGAGTTCTTGATGGATAGATAAATGGAGAAATGAGTTTTGGAAGCACCAAAAGCAACAATATATTTTCTGCCCCAAATGGGAATTGTTAATAGGTCAGAAGATAAGTATTTTATGGCATCGTCACGTGACTTTTTGAGAGATTGCTTGCTGGGGGTTCTGAAAAACTAGTTGAATAGTGTAAGGTAGAGTCATCAGCATATGAATTAATAGCTGATAGTTGATAGGTTGAGGAAGTGAAAGATGACCGTCCATAGCTGTAGCTATGGAACGGCCAGGAAGGAAAATAGAGATAAAGGCACAAATTGAAGGACAAAAACTAAAGGTTGGTAGTTTAGAAGTTAGAGATTTGTGCCAGACTCTACTAAAGAACTTAGATATGTATAGCACAATAGAAAAGGTTTCACCGAAATCATGAAAGGAGGATGACCAAAAGTTAGTAAGATATGAAGGAAGATCACTAGTAGAGCGACCCCTAAGGAAGCCATACTGGCGATCTGAAAGTAGATTACATGGGCAGAGAGATACTTAAGAAATTTCGAAGTAAGAATAGTCCAAAACTTTAGAAATGCAAGAAATGAGAGCAATTGGATGATAGTTGGAGGGTTGAGAGCGATCACCCCTTCTTTGGGATAGGTTGAATGAGAGCAAACTTCCAGCAAGAAGGAAAGACATTAGAGGAGAGACAGAGACGAAAGAGTTTGCCTAGGCAGGGAGTCAGCACGGAAGCACAGTTTTTGTTAGTACAACAGGAGGAACAACATCACACTTTCTTAGTATTAAGCCCAGAGAGGGTAGAGAGCACATATTTAAAAGAGATTAGGATATTAGGTATAAGTATGAGAGAGGGGGTTGGAGAGGGAGGAATACCACCTGAATCATCCAAGGTGGAGTTTTTAGCGAAAGTTTGGGTGAAGAGTTTAACTTTGTCAGAGGAAGAAATGACCGGTAGTGCCGTCAGAGTGGAAAAAGGGGAGGGAAAGACGAAGAAGAACAATTGATGGAGAAGTTTTTGGCTAGATACCAGAAAGTTTGGGAAGAGCTTAGAGTTGGATAGTTCAGAGAGAGGTAACATGACCAAGATTCAAACCCACTCACTTCAGGTATATTTGGAAGAGCTGGGCACCATAACTACTCGGCCATGAACATATGGCTGAGTGGGTATGGTGCTCAGCTCTTCCCAATATACCTGGAGTGAGTGGGTTCGAATCCTGGTCAAGATACCTCTCTCTCTACCTGTCCGACATTATCATTAGATATTGGATAGTTCAGTGCATTTAATATAGAATCGATGAAAGAGTGTTTGGTGAGTCGAAGAACAGATTTGGCTTGATTCTGGGCAGAAACATAGGAAGAATAAGATTCTTGAGTTTGAAGGTGTTGGTACTGTTTGAATGCCTCATCCTTATTGTGGACAGAAGTAGAACAAGCGTGAGTAAACCATTTTTTTTTTACATTAGTCTGAGGGAAAGAAAATGGAATGTATGCCACCATGCCCGAGAGGATTAGCTTGGTAATGCATTCCGCACTCTCTGAGGGTCCCCGGCAACGGAAGCAAAAGTCATTCCATGGGAAATCAAAGAAGTACTGCCGGAGAACCTCCCAGTCGGCAGTGCCAAAGTGCTACAATTTCCGCCGGCTGGCTAGATTGGCTCAATCGGGTGGCCGTGCTGGAGAGATAGGACAGGTATGTAAGTGAGATAGGTAAGAGGAGCCCAATTGAGGGAAAAGATCGACAGTATAAGAGGAAGGGTTAGAAGTTAGAAACAAGTCAAGAATGTTAGGCCGACCTCCGAAGCTATCTGGGATACGGGTGGGTTGCTGAACCAACTGCTCTACTGTAGGTAATTTAGGATAGAAAAGATATAGATTGTTCACCAGGTTGGTCAGTGGAATGAGAGGAGAGCAATTGGTGGTGGTGAGCGTTAAATTCTCCTAAGATGGTGATTTCTGAGAAAGGAGAGATGCCTAGGATGTGTTCCAGTTAAGAGTTTAGATACTCAAAGAATTTGGGAAAGTCAGTGGAAAGATAGACAACACAGAAGTATTTAGTATGAGAATGACAGGATAATTTGAGCCATAAAGTGGATAATTCAGAGCAGTCAAAATCGGGAACATGAGAGCCAGTGAGGTTGCTGCATCCGCCTATGGTTTTGTAAGTAGGATAGAGAAAGTAGGATGATACAGAGAAAGGGCTGCTGTCAGTTGCATACAATTATGTCTAAAACAATGTGGTAGTATTTATTTTACAAAATCAAGGAACTGCACCGCAAATACAATGAATATAGCAAAGATAAATAGGTAGATAAAGCTTGCTTCATATACTGTAATACTGTATATATATATATATATATATATATATATATATATATATATATATATATATATAATGTTTCAAAGTAAATTAGATATACAACCGACAAACGGTTTGTGCTTATGTTCCAATAGCGAGAGAGAGAGAGAGAGAGAGAGAGAGAGAGAGAGAGAGAGAGAGAGAGAGAGAGAGAGAGAGAGAGAGAGAGAGAGAGCAAGTTGCCTATAGCGTGTTTATCATGCTACACACACCTCTACCTAATGTTATCAAGGCTTATGGTATTATGCATAAGAATTCGTTATATTACTATCACGATCGAAGGTGGGTAAGTGAGATGTTAGACAACTTATTTATTATGCCATTACCAAAGTTTAAATTAATTGTTCTTCATATAATAATTCACACTCCAGCCACAGGTTTCTTTGTAATCCACCACCACCTACCCCTATCCTGCACTACTGCTAGGTTGCCCTCTATAGTTTGTCACCCCTCACTTTGTATCTTGATCTCTTTATGCATGTTCTGTCTCGTGCTCGTCTTGTATATACCTTTCATGTAACGTTTCTTCCCCATAGCTTCGTATCTTTTTGGAATTTGCCTAGCTTACCTCTGCCGTTTTAATCATGAGTGTTAGTGCCACATAGTGTTCATGGGCTCAGGGTGTTAAACCGGAGCAATTTTGTGTGAAGACTTTAATAGATATGAGAAGGAGTACAAGCAAATTAACATGGAATAGCATTGCTTTGGCAATTTTATCACTTCCGAAGACATATTATGAACTATAAACCATACTTTTGTATTTACATATACAATAATAAACACTAACAATAATGGAATCGGCTCTCGTTTGACACCTTGCACCCTGGTGCTAGTCCTTATAGTAATACTACTACTACTACTACTAATAATAATAATACCCTCTCCCCTCCCCCATCTAAGATTCTTGAGGTAAAAACACACAGTTTCATATTGGAAGATGTCTTTGTTTCAATTTGCTACAACTTTAGCAGTATTATGTTTCATTAATACCAGCAATCCAATATTGTGCAATCATAATACCACATACATTTCAAAACACAAAATTATGTTTTCATAGTAAAGTAATTAGCCAACCACTTCCCTCCACCCCCACCTGCTACCACCTTGCCGCTAGTTCCCCCTCCGACTCCTGTACCCTCCTTCCCCCTCCCTCGCCTCCCTCCTTCCACCCCATACCTTCACCTCTTACCCCCACACCATCACTGTTACCAGATAATTTATAGGCACTAATTGTGCTGCCCTCTATTGAGGTCTTTGACAGACCAAGGCTGTATCTGTTTCATCTGTCCACAATTGTACCTGCGCGTGGGTTGATGAAACACAGATCAAACTTTGTTTAATAATCTGGCAATTGCTTCCAAAGTTCATAATTATTGTAAAAGTTGCCAAATTGATGTTGTTGGCATACGTGATAATCAATGTAGTTTTTTTTTCTCGCATACAGTGGAATTTCAGTTTAGTTCAGATTAGAGACCCTACAGCAAGAGAGAAACGCCATTTAGGTGCCTAAAGTAGCAAACAATGGGATTGTATGTTATATTTGATCGTGAAGAAATTTGATTAAAATACCAAACTATTCATCCCGTTGTTTGTCTGGAGTCGGCCACACCCAGCTAAACAAAAATAAAAAATAAATAATTAATAAAAAAAGAGGTTTGTGCCTGAGTATATAGGTATATAGATAGATAGATAGATATATAGATAGATAGATAGATAGATAGATTCATCCCGTACCAGTATTGCCGAGAGTTAAATATGGGTATGGATGGATATATTGTAATGTAAAGAGAGGGTAATGACACCAGTAGCACCAATATGATGAGCCGATCTCTGTGTCCAAAGGGATTCTAGTTCAGATCAGTTCGTTTTGGTACCGAAGAAGGCTACTCTTGTGCAGCAAGGTACAAAGGAGTACAAAGGAAAACAAGCAACAACAGTTCATGCGACACCTCGACGTTACTTGCCCTCCTAAACACTGCTGTTTCATGGCAGGGGAAATTATATTAATATCTATTAGGTTACTGAACAAACACTACTAAAGAAAATATGTATTCAATTACAAATGCAGTCAACCTTGGGTTCAGAAGGGCAAACTGCTTGTCTAGGAGAACTTTGAACGGTGTTGCAGTCTATGACATCTCGGGGAAGCCCATTCCGCAAGTTGACGACTTGATTGAAGAAGACATTCTTGGATTCGTTAGAGTTGAATGATTTACCAATGATTTTGCAGCCATTTCCCCGCGTGTAGTTTGATCGGTCAATCGTAAAATATGTATTACAGTTCATGTTGTCGATGCCTTTAATGATCTTGAACACTTGAATAAGGTCACCTCTCAATCTGCGCTTGGTTAATGGATATAAATTTAGTTTTTTAAGACGTTCCTCGTATAGTTTGTTCCGAAGACAGGGTATCATCTTGGTAACTCTACGTGTGCGGGGTTATGGGAGAAGGGTGTGTATGGGAGTGGTAGAGTTAATTATTATTCCTTACCATAACTTACAGCTAACCCAAAGTGCTAGCTATCATGAGTTAGTTACTATGTATACCTTACCTGATCTTATAGCCAACTTAGAGTATTGGCTTTCATAAGTTAGTTAGTATACCTTACTTGATCTTATAGTTAATTTAGAGTACTGTTTATAATGAGTTATTTAGTACACCTTAATATACCTACAGCTAACTTAAAACTGTGTCTTGAATGCACTCAGAGTAGTACAGTATATACTTAAGGGGAGGAAGACCGTTTTCTGGATCCCCTTCTCCCTAATGTTTAGCCCCATTAGTTTTGAGATTGTAAGACGTTCGGCCCATTAGTTTGGCGATTTTAACACCTTTCGCCCAATTTTGTTGTCAATTTTAACACCTTTCCTGCCATTTAGGTCCCCACCCCGTGCTACCGCCAGACGCTGCAGACGCTCTGTCAACGCTCTCACGATATCGATCATAATTTGAGTATTAACTACTCATCCTCTTCATTCTTGTGCATGAAAGGTGGTTAAGAGCACGTTTAACCATCCTGTAGCTTAGTAAGTAACACTGCACGATATTTCGCTGTGTATTGACTGAAAAACTTTGTGTTTATCACAAAACTCCTGCTCGGACAGGGCGCCACTAGCGCCATCTATTGTTTTGTTTTGCTTTGTAAACAAACGCTCTCTTATTACTATTTTATATAAAATCGTAGCCCCTAATTTTACCCATTACCTACTGTAGTAAGTATCAATTTAACTGCCTTGTATGTAAGTAAAGCTTTGCATATTAATTTGCTAATAAACAATATTGTTTACTAACTAACCGCCTACAGGGACTAACGCCGACACCATTTTGTAAACAAACCTTTTTTGGGGATTATACATATTAAATTCCAGCAAATTTTGTACCAAATTTAAGTGCATTCATTTATCTTTTCCCCCTAGATATATTCTTGACTTTTTCTCCTCAGACTGATTTTACTTTAAGCTAAGGGTGGTATTTGTACAAACTAACCTAGCCTAACCCAACCTGCCAAGCTTTTAACCTAACCCAAACCTAGCCTAGCCTATAGCCAGCCAATCTGTTTTATTATTAACTCTTGTAGATATTGTATTTGGTATCCTACTGTAGCTATATATATCTGTAATTTTAGTTGTTGCTTGCACGATCTTGTAATAACCTTTGACTGATACACTTTTTTATCTAAAAAGAGTAGGCTACTGCTTTACTAGGCTTCAGTGACACCAGGGTCATCTGTTGACACAGTATATTAACCCCTTGTGTGCAGTCACACTTTATTTTTATATAATCTCTATTTGGTGAATTGTATATTTAGTTACATATTCTGTTATACATATATTTGTTTAAGGTTAGGTTATCACACCTGGTAGCCTATTTCTGCGAATTTCAATTTTATTATATTCGGTTAGGCTATTCAACGCTGGTAGCCTATTATTGCGTATTTCAATTTAAAAAAAAAAACTTTTGGTTAGGCTATCGCCCCTGGAAGCCTAATTCTGCGTATCTCAACATTTTTGTTTTCGGTTAGGCTATCACCCCTGATATCCTATTTCTGCGTATTTCAGCATATTTGTTTTCGGTTGAAGTGATTGAAGTGTTTTTAAAGTGAGTGAAGTGTTGTAAAGTGAGTGAATTGTTTTTTAAGTGAGTGAAGTGATCTGAAGAAAGTGACTGTCACCATGCCTCGCGCTTGTGCGAACTGCGCCGGTAGGTTTGGTGAGTCCATGTTTGCTACTATCGATCTTCAAGTCTGCTGGCTCTGCCAGCAACGAGAGAATTTTACAGTGAAATTAGATGAAGCCTACAACAAGATCAACGTCCTCACCATGAAGCTGGAATCACTCCAAGAGTTTGTAACACTCAACGTTGGAGTGCCACAAACTTCAATTGTCACCGCAACTCCAGCAGCCACCAACGCCCCAACGTCAACTGCCAACAATTCAACGCCTACAGTAGCCATTTCAGCTGATGTTTCCGATACTCAAGATACAAATAGCGACTCTCTTCCCCCTCAAGACAACTTCCGTGTCGTGAGGAACAACGTTTGCCCCAAGACCAGGAAACACATACCGATTACCGAGTGTCAAAACCGTTTCCAGATATTCGCAGACTCAGATGACGAAGAGGAAATAGAAGAAGTCCGGCTCGTGGGAGACTCGATGATACGTGGTCAGCTCACAGAGTTTTGCGCCAGGGCACCTAAGACCAGGAAGCGTTTTTGTATCCCTGGTGGTGGTGTGGATGACGTAGTTGCAGCAGTTGACGAAGTATCAAAGCTGGCCCCTGCAAATACAATGTACGTCATCCACGTTGGATCCAACGATATACAGCGAACCCGGTCGGAAGATTTGCTTTTAAAGTACCAGCAGCTGATCAAGTCGTTTAAGGAGAAGTCATCAAGGATCATCGTCTCAGGAATCGTCCCCCGGCTCGGTGTAGAGAGCCGATTTTACAACATAGCCACCAGCACAAATCGTTGTCTAGCAAACCTCTCCAGGAAGGAGAACGTGGGATTCGTCGACACCTGGGACAATTTCTACTACGATGACTATTTGTTTTCGGATGATGGAGTTCATCTGAACCAGGTGGGAGCAGCGCGTTTTGGGCGTCTTCTCAACGATGCGGTGAAGGATTTTCGGAGAAGAAATCGACTCAGCACAGGACAACCAGGAAGGAGGACCGAAGACAGCGAGGACGGCAATCTACAAAGGAATTAAATACTAATCCGTCAAGAACCGCGAATTTGGATAAAGCTCCACCAACACGACCCAAATTCAAAACCGTCAGGGATAACGACCGAGGACCGAGGACAGCCATGAATGTAAATGTAGATCCGACCAGAACCAAAAATTCGATGAAAGAACGATCTGCGAGTTCTAAAACCGCAACTTTAAAGGTTTTCTATGCAAACGCTCGTAGCATACGCAATAAATTTTCAGATTTAGAGGAACTAGTGTTTACAGAAAATTATGATGTGATTGGCATAACAGAATCTTGGCTCAATACACAAGATAGAGACTTTTTAGCAGAGTATTCACTTCCCGGTTATGTAATGTTTGAGAATAGCCGAATAAATAAAAATGGAGGTGGCGTTTTATTTTATATCAAAGAAAGTCTTAACCCGACCCTCGTGTCAAAACCTCTAATTGTGAACGTCGACACATCTTTTGTGCTAATAAAGAATAATAAAGGTACAAAAATAATACTTGCGTTAATATACAGACCTCCAGCTCAATCAGTGCAAACTGACCGAGAAATTTACGAACAAATTGCAGATGTAAGTAACTCACAAGATACCGTAATTTTTGGCGACTTTAATTTACCTGTGACCAAGTGGGGCGATACTCTTACTTCACACTCCGGACATGACTTGTATACGAACTTGCAAGAGAGTTCGCTTTATCAATTTGTTCGAATGCCGACCCGTGGTAATAACGTTCTTGACATTGTACTTGCAACAAAAGAAGAATTGATAGAGAATTTGAATGTTGGTGATGAATTCAGTAACAGCGACCATCGTACGATAACTTTCACTTTAAAGTTTACTAGTAACGAACCAAATAGTAGCATCGAAAAAGTCCCTAATTTCAAGAAAGCAAACTTCCATAAACTTAGAGCTATGTTTAAAGAAACTGACTGGAGCTTTTTAATTAACAATAACGACATAAATACATCTTGGAAGTTATTCGAAACCACTTACCTAAAAGCAGTGCAAGACTGCATACCATCGAAAATACGGCGTCCAGGCCATAATAATAAGCCCAAATGGTGGAATAAAGATATTTCAAACTGCCTGCTTGCTAAAAAATTTGCTAATGATAGATTAAAATCCTCACAAAATGACGAAGAACGGGTGAAATTTGTAGAGCTACGACGCAAAGCCAAAAAGTTAATTAAGCAAAGTAAAAAGACCTTAGAGTTACATATTGCGAATCAAAGTAAAACAAACCCGAAAGAATTCTATAGTTATATCAGAAAGAAAAAAGTAGTTACTTCAACTGTTGGACCGTTAGTCGATGAAAAAGGAGAATACACCAAAGACGAAGTACAAATGAGTAATGCCCTCAATACCTTCTTTGCATCAGTTTTTACAACAGAAGACCTCAGTGATATCCCTACACCATCGCCGATTCAGATTGATAATTCAGATGTTCTAAGCAATATCACCGTTACAGAGAGAGAAGTATTGAATTGTTTAGATAAACTCAAGGTAAATAAAACGCCAGGACCTGATACAATCTCGCCTAGAGTTCTAAAGGAAGCTAAGAATGAGCTCTCCAAACCACTGACATTACTATTCAATAAATCCTTGCAGTCTGGAACTATGCCTGATCAGTGGAAGCTAGCCAACGTAACACCGATATTCAAAAAAGGCAGCAAATCCCTACCCAGTAACTATCGTCCAATTAGCTTAACCTCAGTTGTATGTAAAATGCTAGAAACGGTCATACGAGACAGACTCGTAAATCACTTGGAGGAAAATAACATACTTAAAGATACTCAACACGGCTTTCGTAAAAAACGTTCCTGTTTAACAAACCTCTTAGACTTCTTCCACGATATCCTCAACCTCTACGATGAGAGTAAAGCTGTAGATATTATATACCTTGATTTTCAAAAGGCCTTTGACAAAGTTCCCCACAAACGTTTACTGCTAAAACTAAAAGCGCATGGAATACAAGACGGTGTGTTGAAATGGATAGAAAATTGGCTCAGCAACAGAAAGCAAAGGGTAGTCATAAACGGTAAGGCATCTAAATGGACCAATGTAAGTAGCGGGGTACCCCAGGGATCGGTACTAGGACCAATTCTCTTTCTAATTTACATCAACGACATAGATGAGGGTCTCACCTGCACAATCTCAAAATTTGCTGACGATACAAAAATTGCAAATAGCGTACTCTCAAAAGAACAAGTTGACGATATGCAACACAATCTAGATAAATTGTCATGTTGGGCCCAAATTTGGCAAATGAGTTTCAATGCGGATAAATGTAAAGTACTACATGTCGGATACCTAAATGAGAAAGCAAACTATTCGATGAATGGCACTCCGCTTAAGAATGTAAACAGAGAAACTGATCTGGGAGTAACAATATCGAGTAACCTAAAACCGAGTCAACAATGTTCAGAAGTTGTTAAGAAGGCAAACAAAATAATTGGCTTTATAGGCAGGTCATTTGAGCATAAATCCAAAGAAGTTATCCTAACCCTTTACAATTCCTTAGTCCGCCCTCTTCTGGAATACTGCGTTCAATCCTGGTGCCCTTATTACCAAAAAGATATAAACAAGCTAGAACGAGTTCAACGTAGAGTTACCAAAATGATACCTAGCCTAAAGAACAAACCATACGAAGAGCGTCTTAGAGAATTAAATCTATTTCCTTTAACCCAGCGCAGATTAAGAGGCGACTTAATTCAAGTGTTCAAAATCATCAAAGGCATCGACAATATGAACTGTAGTAAGTACTTCACTATCGACCAATCTAATTACACGCGGGGAAACGGTTGCAAAATTATTGGTAAATCTTTTAACTCGCACGAATCTAAGAATTTCTTCTTCAATCGAGTTGTCAACTTGTGGAATGGGCTTCCCCGAGACGTTATAGACTGCAGCACCGTTGATTCATTTAAATTCCGCCTAGACAAATATCTCGCATCAAACCCGCGACTGACTGCGTTTGTAAATGAATAACTTTATCCTCCCCTCAGTTACTAACCCATCTGTCCCCTACTAACTTCCTAGTCCTGCCACGTTAGTGGCAGGGCAGTAGTTCCCTTTCCAATGTTCCCTTACCCACTCTAAACCACTGTTTGGACACTTGATCCTCAGTGTTTTGGAGGACAAGCAACCTAGAAGGGTCACTAGATCTGTTGTTGCTTGATTTCCTTTGTACTCCTTTGTACTCCTTTGATTATTTCCTGGCGAGCGAGAGCGAGCCTGCAATTTTAAGAGGAACTGGCCTTCGGCCGGGACATTTTTCTATCGAAAAATTTACAAATTTATCTTGAATGGGGGTCTAGGAGGTGTTTCTCTAAGCTTGATGGAGGTGTAGGGAGAAAACTAAAAAATTATATGAATAAATGAATTAATAGATCAAACAAACGGCCAGCCTCCCCTTAAGGGCGACAAAGCATATAAGAACATTGGGTAAGCAAGAATTAGAACGATTTTTTGTTCTGGTGAGTGGATAAGGCGACAGGATTCTGCAGACATGCAAACATGGGCGAGGTGAAACAGATAATAGATGTTCAGGGGGGTCACCGTTTTTTTTTTTTATCTTTATTTCCTTTTCTCTCTCTCCCTGGCTTGTATCCATTCGGCCCCATTCAGCCAATTGTTTTAAGATGTTTATCCCCATCCAGGTATCGATATCTTCCTGGCGAGCGATAGCGAGCCAGCATTGTATGGAGAAATCCGGCTTCGCCGGAGAAATTTTTCTATCGAAAAATGTACAAATTTAGCTTGCTGACAAAAAATAAATATATATATATGCTGGCTCGCTAACGCACGCCAGGAAAATATTGACATCTGGATGGGGGTAAACATCTTAAAACAGTAGGCTTAATAGGGCCGAATGGATACATCATACAAGCCAAAGAGAGAGGGAGAGAAAGAGAAAAAAGCGAGGTAAGTAAAAATAAGTAAAAGTGGAGGGCATACAATATTAAACTACAATGTCTCTGCTTCATATTAATGCCAAGTTTTCATAATTAACAAAATATTTCGCTACAAACAGGGTATAATAGAGGAGTAATAAAGCAGAAGACATACCATTTTACCGTCAGCTGGAAATAAACAGAGTAAAGGGTGAGTTATCCAGCCTGGTACACAGGGGCTACTACAGGTTATCCAGGATCCCCCTAGTGTACTCCACAGTTTACTTCCCCGGACGGTACGACACAAGTGGCCACTACCTCCAGGTTCACATTTACTGTTGAGAGGAGACGGTCGTTTTTATGGTCCCCTTTCTCCCTCGTGTTTAGTCCCATAGGTTTTTTAGATTTTTAGACGTTCGGCCCATTTGTTTGGCGATTTTAAGACCTTTTGTACAATTTCGTTATAAATTTTAAGACCTATCGTGCCATTTAGGTGTCGATTTTTTCTTGGCGAGCGATAATGAGCCTGTAATTATAAGAGGAACCAGCCTTCGGCCGGGACATCTTTCTACCGAAAAATGTACAAATTTATCTAGAGGGGGGGGGGGGGGTTTCTAGGGGATATTTTTCTAAGTTTGAGGAATGTCTAGCGAGGAAACTAAGAATTTATGAATTAATGAATTTATAGGCCAAAAAAGCAGTCAGTGTCCCCTTAAGTGAACTGAGATGTAAAGAGACTATACATTCGTCTCCACCTGACCGGGAATTGAACTCGGAACATTTTGATTGTGAGTCGGACACACTACCATTACACCACTGCTCAAGTCACCTTAGAATAGACTAACACATGGATAATGAATAACAGAAAAAAATTACTTAAATCAAGTGGAATATGAAAACTTAGTGACGCAAAAAAAAAAGAAAAGCAATTTACCTTAAGGGAGCCCACCTCACTTTGTTTCTCTTTCTCTCCCTCTCTCTTTAGCTTGTATCCATTCAGCCTACTGTTTTAAGATGTATACCCCCATCCAGGTGTCAATGTTTTCCTGGCAAGCGGTAGCGAGCCAGCATAAATATATGTTTGTTTTGACAGCAAGCTAAATTTGTACATTTCTCGATATAAAAATGTCACCGGCGAAGCCGGATTTCTCCATACAATGCTGGCTCGCTATCGCTCGCCAGGAAGAAATCGACACCTGGATGGGGATAAACGTCTTAAAACAGTTGGCTGAATGGAGCCTAATGGATACAAGCCAGGGAAAGAGAGAAAAGGAGAGAAAGAGAAAAAAAGCCGGTGACCCCCCTTAATAAACAAAAACAAAACAAATTAAGTAAAGAGCTACCGACAGATGATTATTTTCAGCTTGGGAAGAAATCCAAGGACATACAATCAAGGTTGTCGGTAAACTGTATCCACTTGCAGGTTTCAGGCTATAAGGAAGTTGGAACCGTGAACATCGATATTAAACAGAAATGCAATAATAATGCGCGTTTCTGATGGATAAATGGTATGTTGAATTGGTTTTATGTATTTATAAATTTACTACAACCGTGTTTTATTGTAGCCTACAACTCCAACTTCCTTAACTCGCAAGTCGGCAATTTCCTACTTTTAATTTATTGTTATTATATCTTGCATTAAATATGACTTTTCAAGATAATCAAGAAACAAAATATCGTTATAATCGAAGCGAAAATAGACCAAATGACAGATTAAGGGGGAGGTACTCGCTTTTTCTGGCCCCCCTTCTCCCTCATGTTTAGCATAATAGTTTTGAAAATTTTAGACGTTCGTTCCGTTAGTTTGCCGATTTTGAGATCTTTCACCCCATTTCCTTGTCAGAATTAAAACTTTTCGCGTCATTTAGGTGTCGATATTTTTCCTGGCGAGCGATAGCGAACCTGTAATTTTAGAAGGAATCGGCCTTTGGCCGGGACATTTTTCTACCATTTTTTTTTACAAATTTATCTTGGAAGGGGGTCTGGGGGGTATTTTGTTAAGCTTGATGGAAGTCTAGCGAGGAAATTCAAATATACATAAATAAATTAATATATAGGGCAAAAACCAAGCACTAGCCCTTAACTTCAGCATATTATTGACTCCAATAATGTGACTCCCATACACCCGCTGTTGAAGGCCTCATCAGATGCAGACTTTAGTTTAAGGGGGTAGTGCTTGGTTTTTGGTCTATATATTTATATATTTTATTTATTTTTTAGTTTCCTCGCTAGACCTCCATCAAGCTTAGAAAAACACCCCCTAGACCCCCTTTCAAGAATTTTATTTTTCGGTAGAAAAATGTACCGGCCGAAGGCCGGTTCCTTCTAAAATTAGAGGCTTGCTATCGCTCGCCAGGAAAAAAATCGACACCTAAATGGCACGAAAGGTCTTAATATTGACAACAAAATGAGGCGAAGGGTCTCAAAATCGCCAAACTAACGGAACGAACGTCTTAAAACCTCAAAGCTAATATGCTAAACATGAGAGCGAAGAGGGTCCAGAAAAAGCGAGTACTACCCCCTTAAGGAGAAATATTTGGGCTGAAGTGGTTGGGGAAGACCATATATACTGAAGTGGTGTAGTGGGTTGGGTAGACGATGAGGTTAGGGGGATTGGAGGAGGTAACATGCATTCTCCCTACCAATTAATGCCTACAGTGGCCAATAGAGACGCTAAAAGCAATGTTTACCGCGGTGCATTGTGGGAAATTGGCGACATAGCGGACCTATCCACCCTCCCTCTCCTTCAACAATTCTGTATTATAAGCAGTTTGCCGACATTTCTGTAGCTGACACATACTTTGGTCTATGTATACTGTTGTTTTATATATTTTTAAAATAACTCATATTCATAAATAACGTATATTTATAATACAAAGTCAGCATGTATTTTCGTGCCTATTTTGTTATGATAATTAATCATCTTATAATTATGTTTGTAGTCATTATCAGCTGCATATGGACTTTCCCTTTATTACTATACTATATAAGCACATAGTGTAGTTGTATACTGAAAAATAAAAACATGTAGAATCACAAACAATCGAGATAAACTGTGTATATCCTAGGTGTTGGGTATTGTTGATCTCGACAATCGTAGCTCTGGCGCTAGTTTGGAAGTGTCCACCAGAGGTCTCAGGTGAATTATTGGTGAGAGAGAGAGAGAGAGAGAGAGAGAGAGAGTGAGAGATAGAGAGAGTGAGAGTGAGAGAGAGAAAAAAAAGGTAGATTTACATATATTTACATATATACACTGACCACACAGACCTTACGATCCCAGCGAGGTGGTCAGGACTTAATTCTAGTAGAAATAGCTAACTCGAGAGTAAGGGACAGTGGAAGGAAAGGATAGCAAAAAGAGACAGACAGACAGACAGACAGACAGACAGACAGAGAGAGAGAGAGAGAGAGAGAGAGAGAGAGAGAGAGAGAGAGAGAGAGAGAGAGAGAGCATAATGGCAATGTATAGAAACAATAGAGAGAGCAACACAGAAATACGCCCATATATAACACTGAAGAAGCAGGTTGCGTGGTCTTCGTGCATGTTCTTGTTCTTTTTATTACAAACAATTTATTTTCTGACTCCCCCATTTTACAAGATGGTGTTAAGGGGGGTCACCGTTTTTTTTTTTTTTTATCTTTCTCTCCTTTTCTCTCTTTCCCTGGCTTGTATCCATTCGGCCCCATTCAGCCAACTGTTTCAAGACGTTTATCCCCATTCAGGTGTTGATTTCTTCCTGGCAAGCGATAGCGAGCCAGCATTGTATGGAGAAATCCGGCTTCGCCGGAGACATTTTTCTATCGAAAAATGTACAAATTTAGCTTGCTATCAAAGCAAACATATATATATATGCTGGCATGCTACCGCTCGCCAGGAAAATATTGACACCTGGATGGGGGTAAACGTCTTAAAACAGTAGGCTAAATGGGGCAGAATGGATACAAACCAGAGAGAGAGAGAGAGAGAGAGAACATAATAATATTCAGCCTAAATAGGAATACAACATAATTATTACCATAGCTGGAGGTTAGAAGTAAAGAGGTTCACTAATAGTATGTGAGAAAACGCTTTCACAAATTAAATCCGTTATACCTGGAACAAACTTCCGATTGAAGCTGTAAACAGTTCTTGAGTAGAGCAATTCAAATAGAGTGTAAACATTCTGAGGTGACTTTAGTGAACTACTCAATCTTCACTTAGAGTATCTCCCCCAGGAATGGTCCGGCAAGATCTTTGAGATACTAACAATTTCTTGTACATCCTTGTTGTACCTTCTCGTAACTCTCTCTCTCTCTTCCCTGCAACAACAATCTCCATGTTCCTGTTGTTGAGGTTCATTAGAGGGACTCGGTCTAGCGTCTGGTTTGTGGCATTGTTATGGCGTTATGGTGCTATCTTGTGTTAGGTTGTTTGGTTGTATTAGGTGTTATCTGGTGTTATGTATTGTGTAGCATTGTAATGTGTCTTTCTTACACACACACACACACACACACCCTCTCTCTCTCCTACTTACTATTACACACAAACTCTTTCTCTCTTACTTACTCTTACAAACTCTCTCTCTCTCGCTCTCTCTCTCTCCATGTTCCTGTTGTGATTCATTAGTGGGACATTAGTCAATTTTCGTGGCGTATATCGGCGTTGTGATGCGAGATGATGTGATATTATGTGTTGTGATATTTTGTGGTGTTATTTGTGTAATGTGTTGTATTGTGTTATGGTGAGTCGTGTTGTGACGTCGTTTTGTGATGTGTTACGCTGCGATGTTGTGAAGTTAAGTTGTGGTGTTTCGTATTTTGATAAGTTGTGCCGTGTTGTGATGTCGTTTTATAATGTGTTACGCTGCGATGTTGTGACATTGTGTTGTGTTGTGGTGTTGGTGTCTTTTGATATGTTTTTGAGTCGTGTTGTGATGTCGTTTTGAGATGTGTTTCATTGTGGTGTTGCGAAGTTGTGTTGTGGTGTGTCGTGTGTTGATGTTGTATTGCGATATGGTATTCTGGTATTGTAGCTTTCACCTTTATTTAGTGTTACAGCTTCTCAATCCCTCACTTTACCCTTACCCCCCATCTCTTTCTCTTTCTCTCTCTCTCTCTCTCTCTCTCTCTCTCTCTCTCTCTCTCTCTCTCTCTCTCTCTCTCTCTCTCTCTCTGCCCCAATAGAATTCCGGCTGCTATTCTTGTTGTAAAATACTAGGAGACGCCCATTTGAAGTTTTCTGAGGCTTCTGACTTATGGTAGGATTGTGTTGGGGTGGGACATTGTTGAATTTTTGTGGTATGGGGGTGTAGTGATGTGGTGTATTGGTGTTCTTGCGTTGTGTTGTTTTGTGTTGCAGTGTGGTGTGGTGTATCCTTGTGTTGTGGTGAGGTATCGCGTTGTTTTGTGGTGAGGTGGTGTAGTGGTGTTTTTGAGATCCGGTGTTTCGTGTGTGTGTGTGTTTGTTATGCAGTGTGGTGTGGTGTCGTGATGAGTTGAGGTGGTGGTGTACTGGTGTTTTTGCGATACGTTGTATTTATTTACTTGTAGTGTAATGTGGTGTAGAGTTATAGTGAGGTGGCCTAGAGGTGTTTTTTGTAAAGTTTGTGTTGTTGCCTTGTAGAGTGTACTGTTGTGATAGGGTGCGGTGTTGTATTGTGGCGTATTGTATGATGAGTGATACTTATGTAGTAATATCCTGTGTTGTGCTGTGTTGTGTTGTGTTGAGTGTTGTGGTGTGGTGCTTGTGCTGTGTAATAATATGGAGTTGTGACGTAATATGGTGTTGCGTTGCGTTGAACAGTAGTAATATGTATGTGATATATAGTGTTGTGGTGTTCGTGATGTAATGTGTAGTGTAATAATATGAAGGTATGTTGTAATATGGTTTTGTGTTGTGGTTAGGAGATATAGTGTTGTATTATGTGATGTGTTGTGTTGTGGTGTTATGTGTTGTGTTGCATTGTGTTACCTTGAATTGTGTGATGTGTGGTGCTATGTAGTAGTGTGGTGGCAGGGGTGTGCTAATGGGAAGTGATAATAGTAAATAGTGTTGTGTTGTGTTGTGTTGAGGTGTGTATAATATTTGTGTTGTTAGGGTGTTCTGCTATGAGTGTTGGGGTGTGTTGAGTTGTGTAGATTATTTGTGGTGTCAGGGTGTTCTGCTATGGAGGCTGAAGTGTGTTGTGTTGTGTTGATTATTTGTGATGATAGCGTGTTATGCTGTGTGTGTTGCAGTGTGGTGTGTTGTGTGTATTATGTGTGGTATTAGGGTGTTCTGCTGTGTGTGTTGCAGTGTGTGGTGAGTTGTGTGGCTTATTTGTGGTGTTAGGGTGTTCCGCCATGGGTGCTGCAGTGTGGTGTGTTGTGTATAATATCTATGGTGTTAGGTTGTTCTGCTGTGTGTGCTGCAGTGTGGTGTGTTGTGTATAATATCTATGGTGTTAGGTTGTTCTGCTGTGTGTGCTGCAGTGTGGTGTGTTGTGTATATTATCTGTGATGTTAGGGTGTTCTGCTGTGTGTGCTGCAGTGTGGTGTGTTGTGTATAATATCTATGGTATTAGGGTGTTCTGCTGTGTGTGCTGCAGTGTGGTGTGTTGTGTATATTATCTGTGATGTTAGGGTGTTCTGCTGCGTGTGCTGCAGTGTGGTGTGTTGTGTATAATATCTATGGTATTAGGGTGTTCTGCTGTGTGTGCTGCAGTGTGGTGTGTTGTGTATAATATCTATGGTATTAGGGTGTTCTGCTGTGTGTGTTGCAGTGTGGTGTGTTGTGTATAATATCTATGGTATTAGGGTGTTCTGCTGTGTGTGCTGCAGTGTGGTGTGTTGTGTATAATATCTATGGTATTAGGTTGTTCTGCTGTGTGTGTTGCAGTGTGGTGTGTTGTGTATATTATCTGTGGTGTTAAGGTGTTCTGTGTGTATTGCAGTGTGGTGTGTTGTGTATAATATCTATGGTATTAGGTTTTTCTGCTGTGGGTGTTGCAGTGTAGTGTGTTGTGTATAAATTATTATCTGTGGTGTTAGGGTGTTCTGCTGTGGGTGTTGCAGTGTGGTGTGTTAGTGGTATCTGTGTGGTAATGGAAAGTTCCATGTACGACCACAAACAATATTTTTGTCCACCCTCATAACTACAAATTAATGTTCAGCTATTGGTGTTTTACAACAAATATGCTTCAACACTGTTTGTTAAGATATGTTTTCACTGATAACTAGAACATTAAGGAGCTTTTTTATTCATATTTGTTTACTTTTTAGTTTCATCCTTAGATTTCCATCAAGCTAAACAAAACAAAACTTCGATAAATATTTGTATATTTTTTCGGTAGGAAAATGTCCTGGTTCCTCCTAAATTAAAAGCTCGCAATCACTCACTAGGAGATAATCGACACCTAAGTGGCACGAAAGGTCTCAGAAATTGACTAGGAAACGGAGCGAAAGGACTTAAAATTGCCAACTAATGGGGCGAATGGCTAAACATGTAAACAAATAATGGAGCTAAATATGAGGAAAAAAGGGTCCATAAAAACAACCCCACTCCTCTAAAGAGCTTAGACGTGACCAACATTATTGTGGGTGTGAAATAGGATAACAGCTTGTGTAAGAGTGTAAGAGGGACGGGGAAAAACACAGATAGTAATATGGATGAGAGAGAGAGAGAGAGAGAGAGAGAGAGAGAGAGAGAGAGAGAGAGAGAGAGAGAGAGAGAGAGAGAGAGAGAGAGAGAGAGAGAGAGAGAGAGAGAGAGAGAGAGAGAGAGAGAGAGAGACGTAGACGAATAGATAGATACAGTATATAGTACGAGAAGAGAGAAGCAAATTTTTGTTTATTAGTAAGTCAATAAAGGATGGAGACAATCAAGGGGGAGAAGGCAGGAAGGGGGCGAAAAAAGAAAAGGATGTAAAAACAAAACCCTTCAAAACATTATCTGGTTAAATTCTGATTATATTTTGAGAATCGGATAGAAGCCTCTTCATATCACAAAAATCGTACATAATGGAGGTACTACTACCAATAAAAATATTACAGAATAAAACTAATATATAACATACTTACCCGGTGTTGCCCGGGTAATCACCATAATCACCATCACTACTACTACAACTACTACTACCATAATCACCATAATCACCATCACTACTACCACCACTATTACTACCATAATCACCATCACTACTACCACCACTACTACTACCATAATCACCATAATCACCATCACTACTACCACCACTATTACTACCATAATCACCATCACTACTACCACCACTATTACTACCATAATCACCATAATCACCATCACTACTACCACCACTATTACTACCATAATCACCATCACTACTACCACCACTATTACTACCATAATCACCATAATCACCATCACTACTACCACCACTACTACTACCATAATCACCATAATCACCATCACTACTACCACCACTACTACTACCATAATCACCATCACTATTACTACCATAATCACCATAATCACCATCACTACTACCACCACTACTACTACCATAATCACCATAATCACCATCACTACTACCACCACCACTACTACTACCATAATCACCACCACTATTACTACCATAATCACCATAATCACCATCACTACTACTACCACCACTACTACTACCATAATCACCATCACTACTACCACCACTACTACTACCATAATCACCATCATCAATCACTACTACCACAATCATCACAATACTACTACTGTACTACCATAACCTCCCTGTGCCTCATGAAACGGCGACCTCGATTTCGGCCGCTAAATGACCTCCGATTTTGGATCTGACCTCATCCGTTTTGGGGGGCTGCGAACAACTTTCGATCCATACACCTTTTCGATCGGAGGCCTCCTTCTGCCCCAAACGGGTCGAAATCGTCGATTTTTTCGCTCCCGTTTACTACATAAGTTCTGCCGAAAATTTTATTAAACAAAAGTGTCTCTGATTTCCACTAAACTCGCCTAAACCCATCTCCAAAGCCTGGGCTTTCCAACGGTGCCCCACACTCCCACCTGGCACCAACACTGTGGGAGGAGTTTAGTAACAAAGGTCGGGTAACTGACAAACAGACAGACAAACATTGACCTTTATTTATTAAGATATGATAATAGTTAAGGGGAGTCACCGGCTTTTTAAATGTTCTCTCCTTTTCTCTCTTTCCCTGGCTTGTATCCATTCGGCTCCATTCAGCCTAATGTTTTAAGACGTTTATCCACATCCAGGTGTCGATTTCTTCCTAGCGAGCCAGCATTGTATGGAGAAATCCGGGTTCGCCGGAGAAATTTTTCCATCGAAAAATTTACAAATTTAGCTTGCTGACAAAACAAAAATATGTATATGCTGGCTTGCTACCGCTCGCCAGGAAAATATTGAGACCTGCATGGGGGTAAACGTCTTAAAACAGTAGGCTGAATGGGGCCGAATAGATACAAACCAAAGATAGAGGGAGAGAAAGAGAAAACAGGCGAGGTGGGCTCTCTTAAGCATAAATCTATACTAAAAAAAGGAACATATCAATGAAGCTTCAGTACACCTCTTAAGCCGCTGTCACACGAGTAATTATTCCGTCAATTTTCCATTAGCAATTTTGTTTTTGTTATATTTCGGGCCTTTTTTGCACTGGTATCGGCAACTAGACTGAAGGTAGAGTATGTTAGGCGGCTGGATTCTGAAAGAGCTAAATTTTTGAAGCTGCCATACCATAATTGCCCGTAAAAATTGCTCAAAAACGGCTCGTGTGACACCGGCTTTACGTTCGTCTGTCGATATTATTTGGAAATAGAATTCGGGAAAATGTAATATATTTTGAGGTGTCCCTTTTATATATTTGTTACATGGAAGATATCAAAGATACATATTTTGTATCCAGTTGTATCCAAAACTAATTTTTCTTCTTTTCATTTTTCACCTTCACCCAAAGCTACTAGGCTATTTCTTTTATTTTATTTATTCACTTGCTGTTTTTCTTGCGTGTCTTTTGTCTTTTATTTGATTGTTCTCAGTTGAATTATTATTTGTGTTGCATTCTTTGGTTTTCACAGAAATACGATGTCTCTTTCTGTTCCGGTCAATGGTGTTAATTCATTGTCATTCTGGCTAACACGAGATGATATTATTCGGCTTAGGGATGATAGGTGGAGTCAAAAGGAAAAACACAGTGCTGACCCATTTCGTTTCAATAGGTCATTTCCTAGCTGAACAAACTTTGACAAAGGTTATTTTTGTTTCTTAGGAGGGTCCTAAGACCTCTACCAAGCTATAAAAAAGACCTCCAAGACCCCCCTTCATGAAAAATGTGTAATTTTTTTCGGTAGAAAATTGTCCCGGCCCAAGGCCGGTTATTCCTATATTACAGGCTCGCTATTGCTCACCAGGATCAAATCGACAAATACATGGTACGAAGGGTCTTAAAATTGACAAAGAAGTGGCGTGAGAGGTCTTAAAATCGCCAAACTAATGGGCCGAACATCTTAAAATGTCTAAACTAAGGGGTTTAATCAGCAAAAGACCTCTTATGTCAAAATTTCCCCTTAATCAAAAGCTGCCAAACCAGCTTTATCGAATAATGTTGCCTGAAAAAGCGCTTGTGTAATTCATATTTTAACCTACATATTCTATTTTTGTCATAGTTCTTTGCCTTTCTCTCGTAATAATTTATTAAACTATATTTACCGATTTCACATTTTTGTTTACCTAGACGTATGAGTGATCGAATTTGATGTTTTGGTAATTGTCGACTTTGAGTGTATCACCTCTGTTTGAATTGGTCACCGAACCGTATATGTTGATATACTAAGTAGAAACTTGTCATATATATATATATATATATATATTGAGAATATATCACAAATACACGTGAGCCACTAAATGTTTCTAATCTCTCAGTGGGGATCGAACCGTCGACCATCAGGACGATAGCCGACGCTTTAATCAACTACACCACGGCAGTCTAAAAGACACTCAGCCTTCTATCCTATTTATGTTAGGGAGAAGGGAAACTCACTAAGCGAATATATTTTCAATTCATTCCTAGGGTTAGAATTAAATTAAATCAATTTCGACCCCGAGTTGTGTCGGGACACTCAGAAATCCTTGTATGGTATTCTGGAATATGGATCCTACAACTAGGTATGAATTGAAAATATATTCGCCTAGTGGGTTTCCCTTCTCCTAACATAAATAGGATAGAAGGCCGAGTGTCTTTTAGACTGCCGTGGTGTACTTGATTAAAGCGTCGGCTATCGTCCTGATGGTCGACGGTTCGATCCCCACTGAGAGATTAGAAACATTTAGTGGCTCACGTGTATTTGTGATATATTCTCAATATTTGTAACTCTCATGCTTTGTGGGTTAGAATTAAATTAAATCAATTTCGACCCGAGTTGCGTCGGGACACTCAGAAATCCTTGTATGGTATTCTGGAATATGGACCCTACAACTAGGTATGAATTGAAAATATATTCGCCTAGTGGGTTTCCCTTCTCCCTAACATAAATAGGATAGAAGGCTGAGTGTCTTTTAGACTGCCGTGGTGTAGTTGATTAAAGCGTCGGCTATCGTCCTGATGGTCGACGGTTCGATCCCCACTGAGAGATTAGAAACATATATATATATATATACATATATACTGTATATTTGGCCAACCGTACCCCACTAGTCACTTGGAATAGCAAAACTGCATTTCCAACCCTGGAAATTCCATAGTGGGGTGTGGACAAATATTGTTTTATTTGTCGATCTATTTATTTTGATACATATGTAGCATTTGGTAGACATATAGATAGGCTTTATTGGAAGGTCCACATTCATATTTTGATATGAAATATACCTGCATAAACCCTCCTTCAATATCAGAGAACAATGGTATTTTGTTTTCCCATATTCTTATAGATATTTTGTCTGAATACAATTAAAAAACACATAGCCAACTCTGTAAACCCACAACATTTGTTAATATACTGACCTGAAGTTTTCCATGCCTAGTACAATCGGGGGTGCCAACAGTCGTATCTTGACTACAACAGCCCGACGCAGGCATCGTGAATGAAGTACGTGTTTGACTCTCTGGCACCCATCAGTAGCCTCTCTTCTCCCTATGCCTCCCCCCCCCCCTTTCTTCAACATCGTTTTCCTATAATCTCAATTCCTCTCCTACCCTCACCGTTACCAATATCGCATCAACAGACTGTTCTATCGGAATGATTAAAGTGGCCACTCCATTAAAATCTCCAAGAAACAATTCGAAAGAATACACAAATAAAGTCGACTGTAAATGAATGTCGTAAGTTTGGTTCAGAACTGATATACAATTATTAACTGACTCTATTTTCATAATACTACTAGTAACTTGAAACATAATGGAAGTGACCTAAATAGTGTTGCTTATGACACCATACAGAAAATATATATTATATTAATACAGTGATGACTTTAGTTTACGTTAAGTATTTTTAGTAAAGCTAATTTTACTAACTTCGGTCGGAGCATTTTTCTACTGAAAAATGCTCAAATTTATCTCGAAGGAGGGGGGGGGGGTCTGTTTTTAAAATCTTGATGTATGTCTAGGGAGGAAACTAACAAAATATAAATACAAATAAATTAAAATAAATAACAAAATAAATAAAACCGCCCCCTTAAGTACTGCACCTCTACATACAAGGATAAACACGATCAAAATTAACCCTCTCCTTTCCACAGGTCCTTTCCAAGCTGATTCCAGTGATAGCCAGAGATAGAGGTAGCAAGCAGTCATCATATACTGTAAGAGTTAACCTTTTCAACACTATGGCGCTCTTTTCAATACATCCTGGTTAACATTAAGGGGAGATGGGTAGTTTTTCTGGTCCTCCATTTCCCTCATGTTTAGCCCCATTACTTTTCAGATCTTAAGACGTTCGGCCCATTAGCTAGGCTATTTAAAACACCTTTTGCCACATTTCTTTGTCAATATTAAGACCTTTCGTGCCATTTAAGTGTCGATTTTTTCCTGGCTAGCGATAACGAGCCTGTGTCTTAAGAGCAACCGCCGGGACATTTTTCTACCGAAAAAGGTATAAATTTATCTTGAAGGCGGGGTCTAGGGACTGGAATTATAAGCTTGATGGAGGTCTAGGGAACAAATTAAAAACCTCCCCTTAACCCTTCCCGCCCGGGCAGCATTTTAACCCTCTCCGACATATGACGCGATTTTGAGCCTATTATGGATACTTTAAAGCCTTTGTTACCATCAGGGGTATTTAGAAACCTTTAGTTTAGTTACTTCAACCTCTGCAGTTGTCTTTGAGTTAGCTGTGGGCAGAAAACTAATTTTGGAGAGGTAATTATAAGAGTGAGAGAACTCTATTTCTTATTGCTAATCTGGCAACCTCTGCGTCATTTGAGCGTAAAAGGGTTAAAATGACACTGCGGCAGATGGGCAGGAGCCCGGGGGACCCCTTGAAATCCGTAAGCTTGAAAGCCTATTAAGCTTGTTTTGAAAGTCGCGCGTCCGACGTATGTAAACATAGCTGGTCGGAGGCGACGTGCGCAACTCCGAAAGCAAGCAGACGTCGGAACATTGTTATTGTGTTGTCTGCTAAAATAAATTCAGTGTTGAAAAGTGTGTCATATTGCTAACATCGCCTGAAAACTCTCTCCACGGAAACCCTCATCACAACTGAACCAGTTGATTTAGAGAGCTCTACTCAACGCCAGTCTACAGATTGGAAACAGCAGTACGTTTAGAGATGCGTGGGACTTTTCTAGCAGTTAAAATAACAAAGATACCGTAGCCTATTAAATACTTTTGTTCGGTCAGATCGCCCGGATCTCAACAACGTCCTTAGGAGGGCGGCCCCGGCAAGGGCGTATCTATGGTAAATAGCGCCTAGGGCAAGAACTGGAATTGCGCCCCCTGGGGTGGGTGGCGAGCGCAGCGATCCTCTCCAGCTGGAGGGTTCGGAGGAGGCGCTGTAAGCCCCCCCCCGAGATATTTGTTTAAATATGAACAATTCTAGGAGCATTTTAAAGCCATATTCAGAGCTATATTTAGGTAATTGAAACACTAAATAATTATATATATATTGTATATATATATATATATATATATATATATATATATATATATATATATATATATATATATATATATATATAATTATGTATATGTGTGTGTGTGTGTGTGTGTGTGTTCGGTTTGGTTCATTGTTTTGTGTTGGGTTAATGATGCCTATTTTGAGTTTGGATTGTAGTTTACATTTTGTTAAGCCCCTGTTCAAACATCTGACACCTATCTTTTAGATTACATAAATCCATATTATCAGGATAAATAATAGAATAAGTCAATCTCGTTAATAATGTAATTAACAAATTATTGCACGACAGTACATCTGACATGTAGTGTAAATGAAAATTACAACTGCACCTTCCTTGCTTTTACTGATGCAAATTGGTCTATGATTTCCCCAAAGTCATTTTTTTTCAGTTTCTTCTTTCTAAATCTTACACAATGCTCTGAAATATTTAAATTGGCACTCTAGAGTCTAAACCACGTCTAAACCTATATATTAAATTATAAAAGTAGGCCCCTATTTAGCCTAAGCAATAAAGCAATTGTCTAAAGAAATACAATAAAGGTAAAACCACTTTCCTTCTTCATGAGGAATAGTTTTGTGATCTGCTTACACAATGCTCTGAAATAATGAAAATGACTCTAAACCACGTCTAAACCTAGAAGCTAAATTCTAAAAGTATTTAGCCTAAGCAATAACACAATTTTCTAAAGAAATAAAGGTAAAACCTCTTTCCTTCTTCGCTAGGAACGGTTTCATGATCTTACACAATGCTCTGAAATAAGGAAAATTACATTCTAAACCACGTCTAAACCTTTAAGCTAAATTTTAAAAGTATTTAGAGTTTAGCCTAAGCAACATCCAAAATAATCTCACCTAAAACTATAGGAAAGCCCTTGATTTGATGCCAAAATCAGATGATAAATCATCAAAGTATAAATGACCGTATCTGCAGTATGGTAGATTATAATCTACCATATTGAAGATACGGTAAATTTTACCTTTATCATCTGATTATCATTATGCTATAGTTAACCCATACTCTGGCAACTATTAGAATAGATTATTTTACTAAGTGTAGGAAGGATCTCTAACCATTACAAGAATACAAACTATCTCAATAATCCTTTGAGCTGCCTGAGATCCTTCTAAAGATTAATATAATCGTCTAATAGGCCTAGTTGCCATGAAGAAATGATATAATAACTAGGACGTCGCCTACATGGCCTACAGTATGGGTTAAACTTTAGACTATAGTCAGTTTCATTCCAGCTGACGGTAAATTGCAAATTTACAATGTATTCACCTCTGATTAATCACCTGTTGCGAATATTTTGTAGCAAATACGCTTTGAATTGTGAACATTTGGTATTTATATGATGCAGAAACACAGTAATGGCATTTATTTCCATTACATATCGAGAAATCAGTTGCTAAGGTATTCAATTTACCGTCAGATAAAATGAAACGGAGTATTATAGTATAGAGTGATGAATACATATATTTCGTACCTCCTCTGGATCCTTGCTTTGCCTGTCCCTGGCCTGGGCAGCCTGGTGCCTGGAGTGTTTGTCAACAATGAACGTTCGCTAGCATTCGAGAATGCTTAAAGTTATAAATAGCCTATATCCTGATTTTCTTGTGGGTCTCTTATATAGTAAATTCCGAAGTATTAACAATATTTTACTATTAATTTATCAGTCAAATGAGAAATAATCCAGGATATCAATAAATATAAACACCATTCAACATTGCATAAAATATAGTACCGGTAACGAAAGAAAACCACCCAGAAAATATTTAGAGGGGTAACTTAACTATTAATATGTTTAGGCAATGGCTTGCAGGAATTCGTTGCCTTAAAGGCTACATGTTATTTAAAATATATATAGCCTACTGTGATTACTATAGTAACTGGAAATCATAATAAGAAACCGCTATGGCGTTATTCATCATATAGCCTATTAATGACGAATGGATAGGTATTTAGGCATAATACTTGATATTATATTTGCACTATAGTTAAATATAAGGTTTACTGGAGGAAGATTTGGCGCCCCCCTTCAAGTGGCGCCCAGGGCACGTGCCCTGCCTGCCCCACCCTAGATACGCCACTGGGCCCCGGGCGGGAAGGGTTAAACGATATTACTCAGCTTTGGAAATCCATCTAGGATTTCAAGGGGTCATATCTATCTTAATTATCCCTCTGACTCCCAAGCTGAATAAAATCGCTTAATAATACCCAATGTGTGTGCATTTGTATTTTGTTTTTGCGTGTTCATTGTTTTCTGTTGTGTTGTCCCTGTTCTGGCTCTATCTTGAGTCAACCCCCCCCCCCAAATAAATAAAAATAAAATAAAAAAACAAACACAAAAAAAATAGGAAAAGTGGGGATTGGGCCTGAGTATATAGAATAGAATATAGTAATAACCAAAATAAGATACAAGAGTGACCCATGGTATACTGAGAGGGAAAATTTGGTCTTCTATACTTGTTTTTGTTCTTCGTTATTGCTATCATCTTTCACATACAACCCATCTTAAGTCGGTTTCACTACAATTACTCCATGATATTTTATAGTCTGGCTAACACTAGGCGATTTTATTATATTCATGTCAAGCCTCCCGTAGCCAAAGTATTAAAGTTTACATAGGAACCAATATTGTCCCATCCTGCCCTTCCTTCATGTTTATCCTAATCGTATCATCGATATTTCACTTAGGTATAATCTCATCTCATCTTGTTATTACTTTACGGTTTCCCCAATTTTATCATAGGCATTTCGCTTAAGGGGACCAACCTCTTTTTAGGCTTAAAAAGCTCGAAATCCTGAAAATACCATTAGGTGTTTACTCAAAATCCCTTCATAAACCAGTAAAATGTTATTAGTGAAAACCCATTGGATATTTTTTTTTTTTTTATGTTTTCCAAACTTTTCCTGTATTTCTAAAAACGTTATATAGCGAACTTTGAAATTGACAAGCTCAGTAACTACTGGTCGTACGAGGATCGTACATATATAAATGGAAAGAGCGTCAAATACCATACAACCTCCCAAAAAGCTTTATCTTTTACTCTGCCGTATTCCTGCGTAAAATATTGTAAACAATACAAATAAAACAAAGTTAACAGATTTCACCTAATTACCTTAGATTTTCACAGGTTTTTCTCAAAAAGTAATTTGGCAACATGGAGATATAATATGTCTTTTATTATTGGGCCTCCATGAATGTTTTATATACCTTTGTAAAGTGCATAGGAAACTCTACAATATATGTAAATTCGATTTACTCTAACCAACTTTGTTTGTTTGCAGCATGTTGTCAAAGTCGTACAATTCTACACAATAATTTCACCTTAATTCATAATCATCTAAATCCAAAAATACACATAATTATATAAAAAGTTATTTACAGAAACTACTGACACACCTTTTGTGAGTTGTTTGATCACATACAACAGGTGCTATAGGGATTTATGTAGGAGTTATATGCGTTTTAGTAGTGCTATAGTTTTCAACTTGTTTTTACCTAAATTGATACGATCATGCCTTTATTAATTTTCTTGTAGCTATCGACAGCTTGGGAAAGACCTATAACAACCAAAGGGGTTAATACGAACTTCAATATCCCTTTGATTCTTACAGATAGACCCTAAAACGAATAAACTGTCCTTGTAATAGTAACAACCATAATTATAGAATGCGGTATGGTGTACTGAAGTTAAATCAATGTATGTATTCAATATTTTTCTAGTTTCCTCCCTAGACCTCCATCAAATTTAAAAAAAAACATCCATTAGATCCCCCTTCTAGAATAATTTGTACATTTTTCGGTAGAAAAATCAGCCGTTCTTCCAATATAACAGGCTCACTATCGTTCGCCAGGGAAAAAATCGACACCTAAATAGCACGAAAGGTCTAAATATTGACGAAGAAATGGGCCGAAAGATCTTAAAATCGACTAACTAATGGGGCAAACATCTTAACATCTAAAAACTAATGGGGCTAAACATGAGGGACAAAGTGGTCCAGAAAAGTGGCCCATCCCCCCCTTAACCAAATAATGATGCTACAGAGTCTATGTGGACGTCGGTATATGTGCCTCTTGGACCTAATTGTTATCGGTATATCACAACAACACAATAACAGATCCGAAAGAGAACTTGGCCTGTTATTTACCTACAGTACATCTGGTAACCATATCAAGACGATTAGCTATTGGGTACTATTAGCCCCCCCCCCCCCCCCACACACACAAACCTCCCCTAAACTGGCCCAGTAAAAAAAAAATGCAACTGGTGGAATATAAGAAAACTTGGCCTGTTATTTACCTACAGTACATCTGGTAACCATATAAAGACGATTAGCTATTGGGTACCATTATTGTTCCTCTTCACGTTTGTTGTGAGTCAATATACATCCAAAGCCTACTAAGGGGCTAGGGGCCGGTTTTTTGGTCTATTAATTCATATATTCATTTGTCTTTTAAATAGAATGAAAGTATGTCAACTCGGTCACATTCATAAACGGCCACAACATAAACGGTCATTATCCTAAGCAACCCGGATCAGATTACGTTAGATGTTAGATTAAGGGGACAGTGGCTGTTTGTTTGGTCTATTAATTCATTTATCAACTCTGCGTAAGCAGAGTGGTATCGCCCTCCCCCGTATAGTGGTACCACGCCGGCCGAACTTTCTGTTTGTCTGTCTGTCCGAATACTCCTCCTAGACCGTTCGACGGATTTTCACCAAACTTTACACGAACATTTGGTGTGTGAATGCGACGGTCAGTCAATTTTTTTTTTGAATTTGTGCAATAGTTATGACTTTAGGTCAAAACTATGGTTTTGCCCCCCTAGACCTCCATCGAACTTTAATGATCATCCCTTATAACTCCCTTCAAGATAAATATGTAAATATTAGGTAGAAGAATGTCACGGCGAAGGCCAATTCCTCCTAAAATTACAGGCTCGCTATCGCTCGCCAGGAAAAAATCGACACCTAAATGGCACAAAGTCTTAATATTGACAAAGAAAAAGGTCTTAATATCGACAAACTAATGGAACGAACATCTTAAACTCTCAAAACTGATATGATAAACATGAGGGAGCTGGTGGTCCAGACAAATCGACTACCTCCCCCTTAAACAGGTGAACTGCTGTCAGAATTGAGGGGCGCGGTTTGGCTTGCCGGAACAGTGGAAGGGGAGGATCTAAGGTCAAAGAATAATAGTACAGGTCAACAGGTCATTCGGGGAGGTGTGGTGGAGTGGTCTTGCCACTGGCCTGGTAATCCAAAGGTCCCGGGTTCAAATCCCGATGTATCAATGGGAAGATATTATTGGGATGGAATTTGAGCTGTACCTAGTATCAGTGCATTACCACAAGCCCACCGAAACGTCAATAAAATACCCTCATTGTTCCCTGATTAAATAGCAGTGTATGAATATTCCCATATTCAAAATATGCTATAGGGGTGCAATGCCTGGTGAGTTATCTGCTCAACAGGTGGCGTTGTGTGTGTGTAAGTGTGAGAGTCCGAGTGTAGCGGGTGAGACAGTGAAGCACAGGAACGAGATGGCTTCAGAGATGGGGTCGTTTCGGGCCATGAGTGAGCACAATGCCTCATGTGAAGGCAAGATGGCAGGTGCTCGTTGTACTCTACGTGCTTCACATGTCTCACTCCCTAGACTGGAACAAGACCTCACGGGCTTCACTGTTCATTGTAAAACGGTGAATGTTAAGGCTCTCAGCCTATGCCCGAGAGGAAGTAAGTTGGAATATAGAAAAAAAAAAAAAAAAAAAAAAAAAAAAAAAAAAAAAAAAAAAAACTGGTGTCCATAGAGGTTGGCTCTTTCGGGGCGGATTCCTGGTGTTGGAATTAAAGATTTCGGTAGTACATAATAGATAATAATAATATAGTAGATGTGCTTCTTTGCCCAAAATCAAAACGGCATACCCAACTCTGCGATGGGTTACCATCATCACTAATATTACCACCATCATCACAACTACTATCATCAGCACTACAACTGTCACCATCATCACTACTACTATCATCATCACCATTACTATCATCATCACTACTACTATTACAATAATCACTACTACTCTCACCATCTTCACTAACACTCTGTCACCATTGTCACTACCATCATCACTACTCTCATCATTATCAATACAACTATCACCATAATCATTATTATCACCATCATCTTACAATCATCATTACTTGTCACCATCATCACTACTATTATGATCATCATCACTACTACTAGTACTATATAACCATCATATCTACTACTGTCATCATCAATACTACTGCCATCATCACTACAACTACAACCATCATCACTACTATTATTACTATTATCACTACTATTACCATCATCCCCACTATTACTATCATCATGTCTAATGTTAACTAAACTAACTTAACCTAACAGATGCGGGGCGAGATGTTTTCGGCCCCAGAACGAATGTGTTCTGTGTGTGAGCCCCTTCGGGGCACACATTACGGTCGCATTCACGGACCGAATTCAGAAATTGTCATTTCTACTTTATGTGTATGTGTGTGTATTTAGGCGCATTTTCAAACCACCCATGAGGTTGCACCAAAGGCTCTTTTTATTTTATAGAAGTGTCCCCACCCTACATTAACAGGTTTCAACTGTACAAGCTAAGGCAGGCCTAGTCCACTATATACCCCAGCCAGAAAGCCCAGCTAAAAAGTGCGGGACGTAAAGCCCACAGCCAAAAAGCGCTAGACACAAACCAGGAAGAGCTAGCCATAAATTCCCCCCCAGCCAGGAAGAGCTAGCCATAAATTTCCCCCCAGCCAGGAAGAGCTAGCCATGCATTCCCCCCCAGCCAGGAAGAGCTAGCCATAAATTCCCCCCCAGCCAGGAAGAGCTAGCCATAAATTCCCCCCCAGCCAGGAAGAGCTAGCCATAAATTCTCCCCCAGCCAGAAAGAGCTAGCCCTAAATTCCCCCCCAGCCATGAAGAGCTAGCCATAAATTCCCCCCCCCCCCCCAGACAAGAAGAGCTAGCCATAAATTCCCCCCCCAGCCAGGAAGACCTAGCCATAAATTCCCCCCCAACCAGGAAGAGCTAGCCATAAATTCCCCCCCAGCCAGGAAGAGCTAGCCATAAATTCCCCCCCAGCCAGGAAGAGCTAGTCATAAATTCCCCCCAGCCAGGAAGAGCTAGCCATAAATTCCCCCCCAGCCAGGAAGAGCTAGCCATCAATTCCCCCCCAGCCAGGAATAGCTAGCCATAAATTCCCCCCCAGCCAGGAAGAGCTAGCCATAAATTCCCCCAGCCAGGAAGAGCTAGCCATAAATTCCCCCCCAGCCAGGTAGAGCTAGTCATAAATTCACCCCAGCCAGGAAGAGCGAGCCCTAAATTACCCCCCCAGCCAGGAAGAGCTAGCCATAAATTCCCCCCAGCCATGAAGAGCTAGCCATAAATTCCCCCCCAGCCAGGAAGAGCTAGCCATAAATTCCCCCCCAGCCAGGAAGAGCTAGCCCTAAATTCCCCCCCCCCCCCCCAGCCAGGAAGAGCTAGCCCTAAATCCCCCCCCCCACCCAGCCAGGAAGAGCTAGCCCTAAATTCCCCCCCGCCACGAAGAGCTAGCCCTAAAATCCCCACAGCCAGGAAGCGCTTGCCCTAAATTCCTCCCCAGCCAGGAAGAGCTAGCCCTAAATTCCTCACCAGCCAGGAAGAGCTAGCCCTAAATTCACCCCCAGCCAGGAAGAGCTAGCCCTAAATTCCCCCCCAGCCAGGAAGAGCTAGCCCTAAATTCACCCCCAGCCAGGAAGAGCTAGCCCTAAATTCCCCCCCAGCCAGGAAGAGCTAGCCCTAAATTCCCCCCAGCCAGGAAGAGCTAGCCCTAAATTCCCCCCAGCCAGGAAGAGCTAGCCCTAAATTCCCCCCAGCCAGGAAGAGCTAGCCATAAATTCCCCCCAGCCAGGAAGAGCTAGCCTTAAATTCCCCCCCCTACCAGGAAGAGCTAGCTCTAAATTCCCCCCCCCCCCCTCCCACCGGCAACGAAGAGCTAGCCCTAAATCCCCCCCCCCCCCCCCCCCGGCCAGGAGGAGCTAGCCCTAAATCCCCCTCCCCCTCCCCCCCCCCCCCCCCCCCCCCCGGCCAGGAAGAGGTAGCCATAACTTCCCCCCCCCCCCCCCCGGCCATGAAAGAGCTAGCCCTAAATTCCCCCCCCCCCCCCCCCAGCCAGGAAGAGCTAGCCCTAAATTCGCCCAAGCCAGGAAGAGCTAGCCCTAAATTCCCCCCAGCCAGGAAGAGCTAGCCCTAAATTCCCCCCAGCCAGGAAGAGCTAGCCCTAAATTCCCCCCAGCCAGGAAGAGCTAGCCCTAAATTCCCCCCAGCCAGGAAGAGCTAGCCCTAAATTCCCCCCAGCCAGGAAGAGCTAGCCCTAAATTCCCCCCAGCCAGGAAGAGCTAGCCCTAAATTCCCCCCAGCCAGGAAGAGCTAGCCCTAAATTCCCCCCAGCCAGGAAGAGCTAGCCCTAAATAGCCCCCAGCCAGGATGAGCTAGCCCTAAATTCCCCCCAGCCAGGAAGAGCTAGCCCTAAATACCTCCCAGCCAGGACGAGCTAGCTAGCCATAAATTCCCCCGAGCCAGGAAGAGCTAGCACTAAATTCCCCCCAGCCAGGAAGAGCTAGCCCTAAATTCCCCCCCAGCCAGGAAGAGCTAGCCCTAAATTCCCCCCAGCCAGGAAGAGCTAGCCCTAAATTCCCCCCAGCTAGGAAGAGCTAGCCTTAAATTCCCCCCAGCCAGGAAGAGCTAGCCCTAAATTCCCCCCAGCCAGGAAGAGCTAGCCCTAAATTCCCCCCAGCCAGGAAGAGCTAGCCCTAAATTCCCCCCAGCCAGGAAGAGCTAGCCCTAAATTCCCCCCAGCCAGGAAGAGCTAGCCCTAAATTTTCTCCAGCCAGGAAGAGCTAGCCCTAAATTCCCCCAAGCCAGGAAGAGCTAGCCCTAAATTCCCCCCAGCCAGGAAGAGCTAGCCCTAAATTCCCCCCAGCCGGGAAGAGCTAGCCCTAAATTCCCCCAGCCAGGAAGAGCTAGCCCTAAATTCCCCCCAGCCAGGAGAGCTAGCCCTAAATTCCCCCCAGCCAGGAAGAGCTAGCCCTAAATTCCCCCCAGCCAGGAAGAGCTAGCCCTAAATTCCCCCCAGCCAGGAAGAGCTAGCCCTAAATTCCCCCCAGCCAGGAAGAGCTAGCCCTAAATTCCCCCCAGCCAGGAAGAGCTAGCCCTAAATTCCCCCCAGCCAGGATGAGCTATCCCTAAATTCCCCCCAGCCAGGAAGAGCTAGCCCTAAATTACCCCCAGCCAGGAAGAGCTAGCCCTAAATTCCCCCCAGCTAGGAAGAGCTAACCCTAAATTCCCCCCAGCCAGGAAGAGCTAGCCCTAAATTCCCCCTAGCCAGGAAGAGCTAGCCCTAAATTCCCCACAGCCAGGAAGAGCTAGCCCTAAATTCCCCCCAGCCAGGAAGAGCTAGCCCTAAATTCCCCCCAGCCAGGAAGAGCTAGCCCTATATTCCCCCCAGCCAGGATGAGCTATCCCTAAATTCCCCCCAGCCAGGAAGAGCTAGCCCTAAATTCCCCCCAGCCAGGAAGAGCTAGCCTTAAATTCCCCCCAGCCAGGAAGAGCTAGCCCTAAATTCCCCCCAGCCAGGAAGAGCTAGCCCTAAATTCCCCCAAGCCAGGAAGAGCTAGCCTTAAATTCCCCCCAGCCAGGAAGAGCTAGCCCTAAATTCCCCCCAGCCAGGAAGAGCTAGCCCTAAATTCCTCCCAGCCAGGAAGAGCTAGCCCTAAATTCCCCCCAGCCAGGAAGAGCTAGCCCTAAATTTCCCCCAGCCAGGAAGAGCTAGCCCTAAATTCCCCCCAGCCAGGAAGAGCTAGCCCTAAATTCCCCCCAGCCAGGAAGAGCTAGCCCTAAATTCCCCCCAGCCAGGAAGAGCTAGCCCTAAATTCCCCCCAGCCAGAAGAGCTAGCCCTAAATTCCCCCAGCCAGGAAGAGCTAGCCCTATATTCCCCCCAGCCAGGAAGAGCTAGCCATAAATTCCCCCCAGCCAGGAAGACCTAGCCCTAAATTCCCCCCAGCCAGGAAGAGCTAGCCCTAAATTCCCCCCAGCCAGGAAGAGCTAGCCCTAAATTCCCCCCAGCCAGGAAGAGCTAGCCCTAAATTTCCCCCAGCCAGGAAGAGCTAGCCCCTAAATTCCCCCCAGCCAGGAAGAGTTAGCCCTAAATTCCCCCCAGCCAGGAAGACCTAGCCCTAAATTCCCCCCAGCCAGGAAGAGCTAGCCATAAATTCCCACCAGCCAGGAAGAGCTAGCCAAAAATTCCCCCCAGCCAGGAAGAGCTAGCCATAAATTCCCCCCAGCCAGGAAGAGCTAGCCATAAATTCCCCCCAGGCAGGAAGAGCTAGCCATAAATTCCCCCCAGCCAGGAAGAGCTAGCCATAAATTCCCCCCTGCCAGGAAGAGCTAGCCATAAATTCCCCCCAGCCAGGAAGAGCTAGCCATAAATTCCCCCCTGCCAGGAAGAGCTAGCCCTAAATTCCCCCCAGCCAGGAAGAGCTAGCCCTAAATTCCCCCCAGCCAGGAAGAGCTAGCCCTAAATTCCCCCCAGCCAGGAAGAGCTAGCCCTAAATTCCCCCCCGCCAGGAAGAGCTAGCCCTAAATTCCCCAAAGCCAGGAAGAGCTATCCCTAAATTCCCCCCAGCCAGGAAGAGCTAGCCCTAAATTCCCCCCAGCCAGGAAGAGCTAGCCCTAAATTCCCCCCAGCCAGGAAGAGCTAGCCCTAAATTCCCCCCAGCCAGGAAGAGCTAGCCCTAAATTCCCCCCAGCCAGGAAGAGCTAGCCCTAAATTCCCCCCAGCCAGGAAGAGCTAGCCCTAAAATCCCCACAGCCAGGAAGAGCTAGCCCTAAATTCCCCCCAGCCAGGAAGAGCTAGCCCTAAATTCCCCCCAGCCAGGAAGAGCTAGCCATAAAGTCCTCCCAGCCAGGAAGAGCTAGCCATAAAGTCTCCCCAGCCAGGAAGAGCTAGCCATAAAGTCCCCCCAGACAGGAAGAGCTAGCCATAAAGTCCCCCCAGCCAGGAAGAGCTAGCCATAGAGTCCCCCCAGCCAGTAAGAGCTAGCCATAAAGTCCCCCCAGCCAGGAAGAGCTAGCCATAAAGTCCCCCCAGCCAGGAAGAGCTAGCCATAAAGTCCCCCCAGCCAGGAAGAGCTAGCCATAAAGTCCCCCCAGCCAGGAAGAGCTGGCCATAAAGTCCCCCCAGCCAGTAAGAGCTAGCCATAAATTCCCCCCAGCCAAGAAGAGCTAGCCATAAATTCCCCCCAGCCAGGAAGAGCTAGCCATAAATTCCCCCCAGCCAGGAAGAGCTAGCCATAAATTCCCCCCAGCCAGGAAGAGCTAGCCATAAATTCCCCCCTGCCAGGAAGACCTACCCATACATTTCCCCCCAGCCAGGAAGAGCTAGCCATAAATTCCCCCCAGCCAGGAAGAGCTAGCCATAAATTCCCCCCAGTCAGGAAGAGCTAGCCATAAAGTCCCCCCAACGCGGAAGAGCGAGCCATGAATAGCTAGCCCCCAGTCCCCCAAGCCAGGAAGAGTTAGCCATAAATCCCCCCCCAGCCAGGAAGAGCTAGCCATAAATTCCCCCCAGCCAGGAAGAGCTAGCCATAAATCCCCCCAGCCAGGAAGAGCTAGCCATAAATTCCCCCCAGCCAGGAAGAGCTAGCCATAAAGTCTCCCCAGCCAGGAAGAGCTAGCCATAAAATCCCCCCAGCCACCGAGAGCTAGCCATAAAGTCCCCCCCAGCCAGGAAGAGCTAGCCATAAATTCCCCCCAGCCAGGAAGAGCTAGCCATAAATTCCCCCCAGCCAGGAAGAGCTAGCCATAAATTCCCCCTAGCCAGGAAGAGCTAGCCAAAAATTTCGCCCAGCCAGGAAGAGCTAGCCATAAATTCCCCCCAGCCAGGAAGAGCTAGCCATAAATTCCCCCCAGCCAGGAAGAGCTAGCCATAAATTCCCCCCAGCCAGGAAGAGCTAGCCATAAATTCCCCCCTGCCAGGAAGAGCTAGCCCTAAATTCCCCCCAGCCAGGAAGAGCTAGCCCTAAATTCCCCCCAGCCAGGAAGAGCTAGCCCTAAATTCCCCCCAGCCAGGAAGAGCTAGCCCTAAATTCCCCCAGCCAGGAAGCTAGCCCTAAATTCCTCACCAGCCAGGAAGAGCTCTCCCTAAATTCCCCCCGGCCAGGAAGAGCTAGCCCTAATGTCCTCCCGGCCACGAAGAGCTAGCCCTAAATTCCCCCCAGCCAGGAAGAGCTAGCCCTAAATTCCCCCCAGCCAGGAAGAGCTAGCCCTAAATTCCCCCCAGCCAGGAAGAGCTAGCCCTAAATTCCCCCCAGCCAGGAAGAGCTAGCCATAAATTCCCCCCAGCCAGCAAGACCTAGCCCTACATTCCCCCCAGCCAGGAAGACCTAGCCATTAATTCCCCCCAGCCAGGAAGAGCTAGCCATAAATCCCCCCAGCCAGGAAGAGCTAGCCATAAAGCCCCCCCAGCCAGGAAGGGGTAGCCCCAAATACCACCCAGCCAGGAAGAGCTAGCCATAAATTCCCCCAGCCAGGAAGAGCTAGCCATAAATTCCCCCCAGCCAGGAAAGAGCTGCTAAATTCCCCCCAGCCAGGAAGAGCTAGCCATAAAATTCCCCCCAGCCAGGAAGAGCTAGCCCTAAATTCCCCCCAGCCAGGAAGAGCTAGCCCTAAATTCCCCCCAGCCAGGAAGAGCTAGCCCTAAGCTCCCCCCAGCCAGAAGAGCTAGCCCTAAATTCCCCCCAGCCAGGAGGCGCTAGCCCTAAATTTCCCCCCAGCCAGGAAGAGCTAGCCCTATATTCCCCCCAGCCAGGAAGAGCTAGCCATAAATTCCCCCCAGCCAGGAAGACCTAGCCCTAAATTCCCCCCAGCCAGGAAGAGCTAGCCCAAAGTCCCCCCAGCCAGGAAGAGCTAGCCATAAATTCCCCCCAGCCAGGAAGAGCTAGCCATAAATTCCCCCCAGCCAGGAAGAGCTAGCCATAAATTCCCCCCAGCCAGGAAGAGCTAGCCATAAATTCCCCCCAGCCAGGAAGAGCTAGCCATGAAGTCCCCCCAGCCAGGAAGAGCTAGCCATAAAGTCCCCCCCAGCCAGGAAGAGCTAGCCATAAAGTCCCCCCAGCCAGTAAGAGCTAGCCATAAAGTCCCTCCAGCCAAGAAGAGCTAGCCATAAATTCCCCCCAGCCAGGAAGAGCTAGCCATAAATTCCCCCCAGCCAGGAAGAGCTAGCCATAAATTTCCCCCCAGCCAGGAAGAGCTAGCCATAAATTCCCCCCAGCCAGGAAGAGCTAGCCATAAATTCCCCCCAGCCAGGAAGAGCTAGCCATAAATTCCCCCCAGCCAGGAAGAGCTAGCCATAAATTCCCCCCCAGCCAGGAAGAGCTAGCCATAAATTCCCCCCAGCCAGGAAGAGCTAGCCATAAAGTCCCCCCAGCCAGGAAGAGCTAGCCATGAAGAGCTAGCCATAAAGTCCCCCAAGGCAGGAAGAGCTAGCCATAAAGTCCCCCAAGCCAGGAAGAGCTAGCCATAAAGTCCCCCCAGCCAGGAAGAGCTAGCCATAAAGTCCCCCCAGCCAGGAAGAGCTAGCCATAAAGTCCCCCCAGCCAGGAAGAGCTAGCCATAAAGTCCCCCCAGCCAGGAAGAGCTAGCCATAAATTCCCCCCAGCCAGGAAGAGCTAGCCATAAATTCCCCCTAGCCAGGAAGAGCTAGCCAAATATTTCGCCCAGCCAGGAAGAGCTAGCCATAAATTCCCCCCAGCCAGGAAGAGCTAGCCCTAAATTCCCCCCAGCCAGGAAGAGCTAGCCCTAAATTCCCCCCAGCCAGGAAGAGCTAGCCCTAAATTCCCCCCAGCCAGTTAGAGCTAGCCCTAAATTCCCCCCAGCCAGGAAGAGCTAGCCCTAAATTCCCCCCAGCCAGGAAGAGCTAGCCCTAAATTCCCCCCAGCCAGGAAGAGCTAGCCCTAAATTCCCCCCAGCCAGGAAGAGCTAGCCCTAAATTTCCCCCAGCCAGGAAGAGCTAGCCCTAAATTCCCCCCAGCCAGGAAGAGCTAGCCCTAAATTCCCCCCAGCCAGGAAGAGCTAGCCCTAAATTCCCCCCAGCCAGGAAGAGCTAGCCCTAAATTCCCCCCAGCCAGGAAGAGCTAGCCCTAAAATTCCCCCCAGCCAGGAAGAGCTAGCCCTAAATTCCCCCCAGCCAGGAAGAGCTAGCCCTAAATTCCCCCCAGCCAGGAAGAGCTAGCCATAAAGTCCTCCCAGCCACGAAGAGCTAGCCATAAAGTCTCCCCTGCCAGGAAGAGCTAGCCATAAAGTCCCCCCAGCCAGGAAGAGCTAGCCATAAATTCCCCCCAGCCAGGAAGAGCTAGCCATAGAGTCCCCCCCAGCCAGTAAGAGCTAGCCATAAATTCCCCCAGCCAGGAAGAGCTAGCCATAAATTCCCCCCAGCCAGGAAGAGCTAGCCATAAATTCCCCCCAGCCAGGAAGAGCTAGCCATAAATTCCCCCCAGCCAGGAAGAGCTAGCCATAAAGTCCCCCCAGCCAGGAAGAGCTAGCCATAAAGTCCCCCCAGCCAGGAAGAGCTAGCCCTAAATTCCTCCCAGCCAGGAAGAGCTAGACCTAAATTCCCCCCAGCCAGGAAGAGCTAGCCATCAATTCCCCCCAGCGAGGAAGAGCTAGCCTTAAATTCCCCCCAGCCAGGAAGAGCTAGCCATAAATTCCCCCCAGCCAGGAAGAGCTAGCCATAAATTCCACCCAGCCAGGAAGAGCTAGCCATAAATTCCCCCAGCCAGGAAGAGCTAGCCATAAATTCCCCCCAGCCAGGAAGAGCTAGCCATAAATTCCCCCTAGCCAGGAAGAGCTAGCCATAAAGTCCCCCCAGCCAGGAAGAGCTAGCCATGAAGAGCTAGCCATAAAGTCCCCCCAGCCAGGAAGAGCTAGCCATAAAGTCCCCCCAGCCAGGAAGAGCTAGCCATAAATTCCCCCCAGCCAGGAAGAGCTAGCCATAAATTCCCCCTAGCCAGGAAGAGCTAGCCAAAAATTTCGCCCAGCCAGGAAGAGCTAGCCATAAATTCCCCCTAGCCAGGAAGAGCTAGCCAAAAATTTCGCCCAGCCAGGAAGAGCTAGCCATAAATTCCCCCCAGCCAGGAAGAGCTAGCCATAAATTCCCCCCAGCCAGTTAGAGCTAGCCATAAATTCCCCCCAGCCAGGAAGAGCTAGCCAAAAATTCCCCCCAGCCAGGAAGAGCTAGCCATAAATTCCACCCAGCCAGGAAGACCTAGCCAGAAATTCCCCCCAGCCAGGAAGAGCTAGCCAAAAATTCCCCCAGCCAGGAAGAGCTAGCCATAAATTCCCCCCAGCCAGGAAGAGCTAGCCATAAATTCCCCCCAGCCAGGAAGAGCTAGCCATAAATTCCCCCCAGCCAGGAAGAGCTAGCCATAAATTCCCCCCAGCCAGGAAGAGCTAGCCATAAATTCCCCCCAGCCAGGAAGAGTTAGCCATAAATTCCCCCCAGCCAGGAAGAGCTAGCATAAATTCCCCCCAGCCAGGAAGAGCTAGCCATAAATTCCCCCCAGCCAGGAAGAGCTAGCCATAAATTCTCCCCCAGCCAGGAGCTAGCCATAAATTCCCTCCAGCCAGGAAGAGCTAGCCATAAATTCCCCCCAGCAAGGAAGAGCTAGCCATAAATTCCCCCCAGCCAGGAAGAGCTAGCCATAAATTCCCCCCAGCCAGGAAGAGCTAGCCATCAATTCCCCCCAGCTAGGAAGAGCTAGCCAAAAATTCCCCCCAGCCAGGAAGAGCTAGCCATAAATTCCCCCCAGCCAGGAAGAGCTAGCCATGAAGTCCCCCCAGCCAGGAAGAGCTAGCCATAAAGTCCCCCCAGCCAGGAAGAGCTAGCCATAAAGTCCTACCAGCCAGGAAGAGCTAGCCATAAATTCCCCCCAGCCAGGAAGAGCTATCCCTAAATTCCCCCCAGCCAGGAAGAGCTAGCCCTAAATTCCCCCCAGCCAGGAAGAGCTAGCCATAAATTCCTACCAGCCAGGAAGAGCTAGCCATAAATTCCCCCCAGCCAGGAAGAGCTAGCCCTAAATTCCCCCCAGCCAGGAAGAGCTAGCCCTAAATTCCCCCCAGCCAGGAAGAGCTAGCCCTAAAATCCCCACAGCCCGGAAGAGCTAGCCCTAAATTCCCCCCAGCCAGGAAGAGCTAGCCCTAAATTCCCCCCAGCCAGGAAGAGCTAGCCATAAAGTCCTCCCAGCCACGAAGAGCTAGCCATAAAGTCTCCCCAGCCAGGAAGAGCTAGCCATAAAGTCCCCCCAGCCAGGAAGAGCTAGCCATAAAGTCCCCCCAGCCAGGAAGAGCTAGCCCTAAATTCCTCCCAGCCAGGAAGAGCTAGCCCTAAATTCCCCCCAGCCAGGAAGAGCTAGCCCTAAATTCCCCCCAGCCAGGAAGAGCTAGCCCTAAATTCCCCCCAGTCAGGAAGAGCTAGCCATAAATTCCCCCCAGCCAGGAAGAGCTAGCCCTAAATTCCCCCCAGCCAGGAAGAGCTAGCCATAAAGTCCTCCCAGCCACGAAGAGCTAGCCATAAAGTCTCCCCAGCCAGGAAGAGCTAGCCATAAAGTCCCCCAAGCCAGGAAGAGCTAGCCCTAAATTCCTCCCAGCCAGGAAGAGCTAGCCATAAAGTCCCCCCAGCCAGGAAGAGCTAGCCATAAAGTCCCCCCAGCCAGGAAGAGCTAGCCATAAAGTCTCCCCAGCCAGGAAGAGCTAGCCATAAAGTCCCCCCAGCCAGGAAGAGCTAGCCATAAAGTCCCCCCAGCCAGGAAGAGCTAGCCATAGAGTCCCCCCAGCCAGTAAGAGCTAGCCATAAATTCCCCCCAGCCAGGAAGAGCTAGCCATAAAGTCCCCCCAGCCAGGAAGAGCTAGCCATAAATTCCCCCCAGCCAGGAAGAGCTAGCCATAAAGTCCCCCCAGCCAGGAAGAGCTAGCCATAAAGTCCCCCCAGCCAGTAAGAGCTAGCCATAAAGTCCCCCCAGCCAAGAAGAGCTAGCCATAAATTCCCCCCAGCCAGGAAGAGCTAGCCATAAATTCCCCCCAGCCAGGAAGAGCTAGCCATAAATTCCCCCCAGCCAGGAAGAGCTAGCCATAAATTCCCCCCAGCCAGGAAGAGCTAGCCATAAAATCCCCCCTGCCAAGAAGAGCTAGCCATAAATTCTCCCCCAGCCAGGGGCTAGCCATAAATTCCCCCCAGCCAGGAAGAGCTAGCCATAAAAACCCCCAGCCAGAAAGAAGTAGCCATAAAGTCCCCCCAGCCAGGAAGAGCTAGCTAGCCAGGAAGAGCTAGCCATAAATTCCCCCCAGCCAGGAAGAGCTAGCCATAAAGTCCCCCCAGCCAGGAAGAGCTAGCCATAAAGTCCCCCCAGCCAGGAAGAGCTAGCCATAAAGTCCCCCCAGCCAGGAAGAGCTAGCCATAAATTCCCCCCAGCCAGGAAGAGCTAGCCATAAATTCCCCCCAGCCAGGAAGAGCTAGCCAAAAATTTCGCCCAGCCAGGAAGAGCTAGCCATAAATTCCCCCCAGCCAGGAAGAGCTAGCCATAAATTCCCCCCAGCCAGGAAGAGCTAGCCATAAATTCCCCCCAGCCAGGAAGAGCTAGCCAAAAATTCCCCCCAGCCAGGAAGAGCTAGCCATAAATTCCACCCAGCCAGGAAGAGCTAGCCATAAATTCCCCCCAGCCAGGAAGAGCTAGCCAAAAATTCCCCCAGCCAGGAAGAGCTAGCCATAAATTCCCCCCAGCCAGGAAGAGCTAGCCATAAATTCCCCCCAGCACCAGGAAGAGCTAGCCATAAATTCCCCCCAGCCAGGAAGAGCTAGCCATAAATTCCCCCCAGCCAGGAAGAGCTAGCCATAAATTCCCCCCAGCCAGGAAGAGCTAGCCATAAATTCCCCCCAGCCAGGAAGAGCTAGCCATAAATTCCCCCCAGCCAGGAAGAGCTAGCCATAAATTCCCCCCTGCCAGGAAGAGCTAGCCAAAAATTCCCCCCAGCCAGGAAGAGCTAGCCATAAATTCCCCCCAGCCAGGAAGAGCTAGCCATAAAATTCCCCCCAGCCAGGAAGAGCTAGCCATAAATTCCCCCCAGCCAGGAAGAGCTAGCCATAAATTCCCCCCAGCCAGGAAGAGCTAGCCATAAATTCCCCCCAACCAGGAAGAGCGAGCCATAAATTCCCCCCAGCCAGGAAGAGCTAGCCATAAATTCCCCCCAGCCAGGAAGAGTTAGCCATAAATTCCCCCAGTCAGGAAGAGCTAGCCATAAATTTCCCCCAGCCAGGAAGAGCTAGCCATAAATTCCCCCCAGCCAGGAAGAGCTAGCCAAAAATTCCCCCCAGCCAGGAAGAGCTAGCCAGAAATTCCCCCTAGCCAGGAAGAGCTAGCCAAATATTTCGCCCACCCAGGAAGAGCTAGCCTAAATTCCCAGCCAGGAAGAGCTAGCCATAAAGTCCCCCCCTGCCAGGAAGAGCTAGCCATAAATTCCCCAGCCAGGAAGAGCATCCTAATTCCCCCCAGCCAGGAAGAGCTAGCCCTAAATTCCCCCCAGCCAGGAAGAGCTAGCCCTAAATTCCTCCCAGCCAGGAAGAGCTAGCCCTAAATTCCCCCCAGCCAGGAAGAGCTAGCCCTAAATTCCCCCCAGCCAGGAAGAGCTAGCCCTAAATTCCCCCCAGCCAGGAAGAGCTAGCCCTAAAATCCCCACAGCCAGGAAGAATTTGCCCAGATAATGGATAGTTAGTATACTGTAGGTGATATATAAATGCCCAGATAATGGATAGTTAGTATACTGTAGGTGATATATAAATGCCCAGATAATGGATAGTTAGTATACTGTAGGTGATATATAAATGCCCAGATAATGGATAGTTAGTATACTGTAGGTGATATATAAATGCCCAGATAATGGATAGTTAGTATACTGTAGGTGATATATAAATGCCCAGATAATGGATAGTTAGTATACTGTAGGTGATATATAAATGCCCAGATAATGGATAGTTAGTATACTGTAGGTGATATATAAATCGAATAATATGTTTACAAAATGCCCATATAACAGTTACCGTAGTTATTAAGTAAGATGCAGTATTAAATTCTTATAAACAATCAATGACAGGAAACCACCTTTCTTTATTATTGCATATACTTGGCTATTTAAGCATTATTTGACATAAAGCACAGCCCACTCATAGTCACACCACGCCTAGCTTAAGGGAGGTCACCTGTTTTTTTTTCTCTCCTTTTCTCTCTTTCCCTGGCTTGTATACATTCGGCCCCATACAGCCAACTGTTTTAAGACGTTTATCCCCATCCAGGTGTCGATTTCTTCCTGGCGAGCGATAGCGAGCCAGCATTGTATGGAGAAATCCGGCTTCGCCGGAGACATTTTTCTATCGAAAAAATGTACAAATTTAGCTTGCTGTCAAAACAAACATATATATATATATATATATATATATGCTGGCTTGCTACCGCTCGCCATGAAAATATTGACACATGGTGGGGGATAAACGTCTTAAAACAGTAGGCTGAATGGGGCCGAATGGATACAAGCCAATGAGAGAGGGAGAGAAATATAAAAACAAAGCGAGGTGGGCTCCCTTAAGTCTCTCCGTGGGCAGGTGATGAACAATTGAGCTTCTTTGCATAATAAGTATTACCTCGGTACGAGACACTGGGAATTGTCAGCATATACTGTTAAGGGAGCCCACCTCGCTTTTGTTCTCCTTTTCTCCCTCTCGCTTTGGCTTGTATCCATTCGGCCCCATTCAGCCTACTGTTTTAAGACTTTTACCCCCATCCAGGTGTCAATATTTTCCTGGCGAGCAGTAGTGAGCCAGCATATATATATATTTTTGTTTTGACAGCAAGCTAAATTTGTACATTTTTCGATAGAGAAATGTCTCCGGCGAAGCAGGATTTCTCCATACAATGCTGGCTCGCTATCGCTCGCCAAGAAGAAATCGACACCTGGATGGGGTTAAACGTCTTAAAACAGTTGGCTGAATGGGGCCGAATGGATACAAGCTAAGGACAGAGAAAAAGGAGAGAAAGGTAAAAAAAAAAAAAAAAAAAAAAAAACGGTGACCCCCCTATAACTTTGGTAAATAGAGATTCAAGGAGAGGCTCTTGGGGTTTAATGGCTTCTTTGTGATCGTTTTTGGAAGCCATAATAAAGTTTATATATTTTTTGTTTTGTGTAACTCTTAGTCCAAAGTGAAATGTACAGCTGTTTCTTATACTTAAGGGGGGTCACCTGCTTTTTGTTAAATTTTTCTCCTTTTCTCTCTTTCCCTGGCTTGTATCCATTCGGCCCCATTCAGCCAACTGTTTTAAGACGTTTATCCCCCATCCAGGTGTCGCTTTCTTCCTGGCGAGCGATAGCGAGCCAGCATTGTATGGAGAAATCCGGCTTCGCCAGAGACATTTTTCTATCGAATAATGTACAAATTTAGCTTGCTGTCAAAACAAATATATATATATGCTGGCTCGCTACCGCTCGCCAGGAAAATATTGACACCTGGATGGGGGTAAACGTCTTAAAACAGTCGGCTGAATGGGGCCGAATGGATACAAGCCAAAGAGAGAGGGAGATAAAGAGACAAAAAGCGAGGTGAGCCCCCTTAAAGAAAAAATACATACCAGCATGCAGGCACGTGTTTGACAGTGTAACCATTAAGTGAAGCCCAAAGTAAGCCGATCTTCAGGTTCACTGGGGTATAAACACAACACCACATCATTTGTGGCATTCAACGGCAGTCGCAGAATATTACATACCACACTAAATTTTAACTTATACATTACTCACGTTCCATCATTAACCCCATGTATAGCAGAATATCAAACACAGAGAGCACAATATACAAAAACACACAAATTACTCACGTTCCATCATTAACCCCATGTAGCAAAATATCCAACCTAAACAGCACAACATACAAATACGCTATAACACATCACAAACGTTCAGAAATGTAACCTATGTAGCAGAATATCCAACATAGATAGGACAAAATACATATACACCCAAACATATCACAAACGTTGACAAATGTAACCTATGTAGCAAAATATGCAACATAGACAGCACAGCCCACAAATACACCCAACCACGTTGAAACCTATGTAGCAAACATAGACAGCACAGCCCACAAATACACCCAAACATATCACACGTTGACAAATGTAACCTATGTAGCAAAATATGCAACCTAGACAGCACAGCACAAATACACCCAAACATATCACACACGTTGACAAATGTAACCTATGTAGCAAAATATGCAACATAGACAGCACAGCCCACAAATACACCCAAACATATCACAAACGTTGACAAATGTAACCTATGTAGCAAAATATGCAACATAGACAGCACAGCCCACAAATACACCCAAACATATCACAAACGTTGACAAATGTAACCTATGTAGCAGAATATCCAACATAGACAGCACAGCCCACAAATACACCTGAAAACACCCCACACGTTCAGAAATGTAACCTATGTAGCAAAATATCCAACATAGACAGCACAAAATACAAATACACTTAAACACATCACACACATTCAGAAATGTAACCTATGTAGAAGAATATCACAGACACAGGAGGGTGATATACAGCCAACCACACACAACCCATTGAGGTGTTGATCAAAGCCCGGGAGGCCTCATAAGCTGCTTGGGGGCTCTGGGAGATGAACACACAGACACACAGACTGGAAGATGGCAAGCAGTGTGACCAGCAGTAGAGGTTGAAAGGTCAGGAGATAATATTGATGTACAGTACTGTAGGTCAATTGATGATAATTATGAAGGAACACTGTACTTTATTCACTATGACAGACCTAGAAATCCCGACCCCCAACCTTTCATACTCATAAAGGACTTGTGCAATATATTTATGATATTTCTATCATTTGGGGAAAGACACACAGTAAATTGGTATGGAAATTTAAAGCAGGTTTGGTCCAGCTCAGAGTTAAGGGTTACAAGTTATAGACTCATTATTATTATTATTATTATTATTATCATCATTATTATTATTATTATTATTACAGAGAAAGAAGGAAAACTGAGCCAAGCGTTAATACACCTTCCACCCGCTTGACACTAGTTAATCGTTTGGCTGCATCTTGTTTTGCCTTTTTAACTTCGGCGATTCTAAGTTGTTAGCACCATTAGTTTGACGACTTCATCCCATCCAATTGTTGGTTTCGTGTTGGCGAGCCTCTAGACTTAATGGTTAGAAATAATGAGACAGACACCGATTTATCACTAGCTGATCCGACGTTTTTGGGGTCACTGTGCTTCAGTGTTAACATAAATGTTGACGGTTTAGATTTGTTCTTTTAGTTAACCACCTATATCTTACCCCCTTGATGCTTAACGAGAGAGACAGACAGACAGACAGACAGGCAGACAGACAGACAGACAGACAGACAGACAGACAGAGAGAGAGAGAGAGAGAGAGAGACTGTCCCAGTCAGCATTCAAACACAATATTGCTTACTGGACGCTTTTCTCAAGTCACAGTTGGTATGTAACAGTTTGTGACAATTATTTTATAATAAATTGTGACGGTTAGTTTCCGGGTAGGTCCTATACATCGACTAATAACTATATAACATTGTTTGTCAGTTATAATTATAAATACCTTTTCGTGACATGTTGTGCATAATCAAACTATATCCGACTGCATAAACGAGATATTATAGCATTTCAAAATAGTGTTACGGGGATGTTTATTGAATGGTGGTTGGATTATCATAAAACTAAATATTTCAATGGATGGTGATTCCTTCTCTAATTATATTCTTGCTATCATTAGATGCATTTATACAGCTTAGGAAGGACCTCTATCAATATAGGCATAACATGTATCCCAATATTTTTAGCCTTTTGACTCGCTGATATCCTGAAATAATAGCCAGAACAAAATATGACTACATCATAGAATACTGATAGGGTTAAGAAGCTGCCAGAGCATAATTGCCAAAAAAATTACAGAAAAAACTCGTGTGACTCCGTTTTAATGGATAAACCACAATACCTATTTTTTCCATTTTACAATGGTTCTTCAGATAAAACATATAAATATATATACAGTATATACAATAAGAAACATCCCTAGTAAGTTACTCTGGCCAGCCTGAATTATCTACATAAAATGACAAATAGTTAGTATGTTGTTACATTTGTTTTACACTATAGATCCATTTAATATTTCAGAAGATAATCCTTTAATATATGTTAAAATGTGTTCAGGTTATTTGTGTCTTTTACCATCCTCTGCAATTGATTCCATATTCTAGGTCCTGGTACCAAAAGCGATCGTTCGCCCTAAAAGGTGTTTGTTCTCATACAGATGGTTTAGCTGCTTTGTGTTACTATTTATGATTGCATTAACCATAGGAAACTATGTTATAGTAATTAGTAATAATACAAAAAAAAAACACAACAATGGTCAGCAAACAAACATTAACCATAGGAAACTTAGTTATCGAAATTAGTAAAAATAAAAATAAAACAATGGGCATAAGCAAAACAACTACTGTCTAATGAAACCCAATCTCTCTCTCTCTCTCTGAAATTTACGGCTTGCCAATGTACGATAAATTACGAATGCAAAGAGAGTTAAACGAATGACCTACTCTGTAATGCTGTACGGGCCGAACAAATAAAAGGTCTACCAAATTACGACACCCTCATAAATTCAATAATCCCAACCAATAGATACAAGGAACGCCGTGTTGTTTACTATTTCACATTGCCTATGTTGCAACCCGATAAATTTACGACGAAATATTACCAATACGGCAAACAGTGACGAGGGACGCATACCTGTTTTGCTTCCTACAATAACAAAGTTTGCATACGATGCCGGCGAATATGATGTGTGGGTTTAAATGCTTGTGCAGTTATAGCTCCCCCATCCCCCCCCCCCGCCCAACACACACACACACACACATACATATATAATATATATATATATATATATATATATATATATATATATATATATATTCTCTTTTAAACAGACGAGGTTAAAGGCAACAGCAGTTTCAGCATTCAGTATTTTATTGTTACAGCTTTCAATAGTTCTAACAATTTTCCTCTGGGGTTCAGAGATGAGGTACAACAGGTTAGCAAAATTCATGGTGGATCCAACGTTTCACAAGTAAACATCTTGCATCTTCAGGGAATGGGCAGGTAATGATTAGAATAAGGACAAAGCAACATATTTATACAAAATTCGAGGATCAAGAATAGGTAGGTGGGCGGAGCTACTGGGTGTGGGGTGGCTGTTCATTGGTGGAAGGCAGTCTATTCGCGAGACGGGCACTAAATCTTATCGGTGGTTGGTTGTTGGCTGTGGGTGGCTGTGATTGGTTGGTGTTGTCAGTTGTGTGCTGAGCGCGGAAAGGTAAGGGAGGGGGGCACAGGGCGAGAGGAAATTCTACGAGATGCCCCCCCTGCTAACGACCACATCATCGCCTCCCTCGACGTAGAGAGTTTGTTTACCAACGTGCCCGTTGACAAGACAATAGATTTTATCCTACGTCGAGTTTACCACTGCCCTAATACGCCCCCCCTGGACATCCCGGAGAAGGCCCTGAAGACGCTCTTGGAACTATGTACCAAGGAGTCCCCTTTCCTCTGCCCCCGCGGGAATATGTACCAGCAAATCGACGGTGTAGCGATGGGAAGCCCCCTGGGGGTCCTGTTTCGCCAATTTCTTCATGGGAACTATCGAAGAGGAACTCCTGGCTGCCCACCGGCCCACTGTCTACTGCAGGTACATCGATGATATCTTCGTGCGGGTGAAGGACCTGGACGAACTCAGGGACCTCCAGCAGCGCTTCATGGCCGCCTCCGGACTCAACTTCACATACGAAGAAACCACCGATGGTCATCTACCCTTCCTCGACCTCCTTGTCTCCCTCCACGACCACGGCTTCAAAACTACAGTGTACACCAAACCTACTAACAATGGCCAATGTCTTAATGGGGAAAGTGAATGCCCTAAACGATACCATCAGTCCACCATCGCCGCCTATGTCAGGAGAGCCCTCACCCATTGCACCACCTGGAATGACACACACAATGAATTGGAAAGGCTCACCCAGGTCCTAGTCAACAATGGGTATTCCAACACTGACATCACCAATGCCATCAACCACCACCTAGAAAAATGGTACAAACAAGACCCCCCTAGCACCAACCCGGCCAATGACATTACATTTTTCTACAGAAACTACATATCTTCCGACCACACAACAGACGAATCCATTATGAAAGAAATAATTCACAAAAACGTCCTCCCCACCAACCCTGACAATAAAATAAAACTAATTATTTACTACAAATCTCCTAAGACCTCCAACCTTGTCCTCCGTAACCGCCCCATTTCCACCAACCAACCGAAAGACGATCATGTGATATACCAGCATATTTGCACCTCTGGGGACTGTGGACCCCTATCCTATGTTGGAATGACACAGACTCGCCTTTCCCGTCGACTAACCCTCCACCTTCAATCTGGCGCTATAAAAGATCACTATCAAGCCCCCCACCATCTTGCCCTAACTCGCGCCGACCTAGACAAACAAACTACCATACTCGACAAAGAATCAGACCCCAGAAGACTAGCTATTTTAGAAGCTCTATATATCCAAACGCTCAACCCCAGCATCAACAACCAAACACAAGACCTTCAAATTCTTCCTTCAGGCAAGCGCTACAGGCATACTGCCCTCGTTCCTCTCGCCCTGTGCCCCCCTCCCTTACCTTTCCGCGCTCAGCACACAACTGACAACACCAACCAATCACAGCCACCCACAGCCAACAACCAACCACCGATAAGATTTAGTGCCCGTCTCGCGAATAGACTGCCTTCCACCAATGAACAGCCACCCCACACCCAGTAGCTCTGCCCACCTACCTATTCTTGATCCTCGAATTTTGTATAAATATGTTGCTTTGTCCTTATTCTAATCATTACCTGCCCATTCCCTGAAGATGCAAGATGTTTACTTGTGAAACGTTGGATCCACCATGAATTTTGCTAACCTGTTGTACCTCATCTCTGAACCCCAGAGGAAAATTGTTAGAACTATTGAAAGCTGTAACAATAAAATACTGAATGCTGAAACTGCTGTTGCCTTTAACCTCGTCTGTTTAAAAGAGAATCTATTACCTGGCTATACTAACATATATATATATATATATATATATATATATATATATATATAAATATTATTAAATCAGTTCGTGTGTCTGTTTGTCTGTGTGTTCTTAATAGGCGGCCGCAGTTTTGGACCTGGGGAGCTGAAACTTTGCATGTGGGTGTCAATTGACCTGGGTCAGGTCATAGAGGGGGCGAGGCCACGATCGGAGGTCGTTTCGAGGCCGAAATTGAAAAACAAATAAATACAAAATTGGTCGTTTGGGGCGGAAGGAGGCCTCCGATCGAAAAGGTGTATGGAACGAAAGTTGTTAGCAGCCCCCCAAAATGGGAGTACGGATGAGGTCAGATCCAAAATCGGAGGTCATTTAGCGGCCGAAATCGAGGTCGCCGTTTAATGAGGCACAGGGTCGAGGCCGGTGATTATGGTAGTAGTAGTATTGTGATGATTGTGGTATTAGTGATTGATGATGGTGATTATGGTAGTAGTAGTGGTGGTAGTAGTGATGGTGATTATGGTAGAATTTAAACCCGGGCAACGCCGGGTACCCCTGCTAGTATTATATATATATATTATATATATATATATATATATATATATATATATATATATACTGTATATATATCACACCTTATTTTACCATATATTATTAAATCAGTTCGTGTGTCTGTTTGTCTGTGTTCTTAATAGGCGGCCGCAGTTTTGGAACAGGGGAGCTGAAACTTTGCATGTGGGTGTCAATTGACCTGGGTCAGGTCATAGAGGGGGCGAGGTCACGATCGGAGGTAGTTTCGAGGCCGAAATTGAAAAAAACAAAAATGAAAAAATGGCCGTTTGGGGCAGAAGGAGGCCTCCGATCGAAAAGGTGTATGGAACAAAAGTTGTTCGCAGCCCCCCAAAATGGGGGTACGGATGAGGTCAGATCCAAAATCGGAGATCATTTAGCGGCCGAAATCGAGGTCGCCGTTTAATGAGGCACAGGGAGGTCGAGGCCGGTGATTATGGTAGTAGTGGTATTGTGATGATTGTGGTAGTAGTGATTAATGATGGTGATTATGGTAGTAGTAGTGGTGGTAGTAGTGATGGTGATTATGGTAGAATTTAAACCCGGGCAACGCCGGGTACCCCTGCTAGTATATATATATTTATATCACACCTTATTATACCATGGCACCTCTATTTCAACTTTTGGCAGACGCCTTGATCCCAGAAGGGATGGCTTTGTATGAATCGCCTTCACATACCGAAGCAACTAATTTGAATATCTCACGTACTCCTCCTGTTCACGAGGTTCGTTTAAGGGGAGATGGGTCGTTTATATTTGCTCATTTATGTATATTTTTATAATTTTATTAATTTTCTCCCTAGACCTCCATCAAGTTTAAAAAACACTCGCTCAAGACGTTCCTTCAAGGTAAATTTGTACATTTTTCGATAGAAACAATTCCCGGCCGATGGCCGGTCTCTCCTAAATCACAGAATCGCTATCGCTCGCCAGAAAAAAAACGACACCTAAATGACACGAAAAGTCTTAATATTAACAAAGAAATGGGGCGAAAGGTCTTAAAATCACCAAACTAATGGGCTGACCGTCTTAAAATCTGAAAACTAATGGGGCTGAACAGGAGGAAGAAGGGGGACCAGAAAAACAACTCATCTCCCCTTAAGCCTAATAGGCCATCGGTGTGTTTAGAGTGTGGGGATGCATGTCTTAACCTCAACAGTCCATCAGCCTCCCCTTAACTTGTGAATGTATATATGTCTCCGGTAAAGTTGGGCATGAGACACTAGAGCCTCAGTATCAAACACAGCTGTGGAACGGGTGATGTGGACAGGTTCTTCCTAAGCTACACAAAATCGCCCGGTGGTGGCTTGTGTGGACCCTCTCCCGATGGTTAAGACGGAATCCGATATTATCTTCCTACTGCTAGGTTTTATTATGATTTTAATGCATTTATATAAAATATTTATTTAGATATTTGTGTGTTTTGTTCGGTGTCTTATTTGAGCGTTTCTGTGTTTTCGTGTTTCCTTGAGTTTATCCTACAGTGATCTTTGATGCTGCGCTGCTCTGTTGATTTTCTTTTATTATATTCATCCTTTCTTTCCCTTCTGAAAATAACCGCGAATTTCTTCCCTCAGATTCAGAATAATAGACTTGCAGTCTTGGAATAAATGTAATTGTAATACAAGTTTAATGTAATTAATTACAAAGTTTTGAGTAATTGTAAATCAAGTTGAAAAGGATATCTTGAATGACAGAACAACTGTAATTATAATTATAATTGTCTCTTTTCTATCTTACATAATTATGTTTACATTACTGTATAGCATAAAACGCTCTCTCTCTCTCTCTCTCTCTCTCTCTCTCTCTCTCTCTCTCTCTCTCTCTCTCTCTCTCTCTCTCTCTCTTTCTCTCTCTCTCTCTCTCTCTCTCTCTCTCTCTCTCTCTCTCTCATCACTACCACACACCCCAGCCCGCTCATCATTCATTCACCACCTTGTAACTCGGTGAATATTGGGGAAAGCACCAGGAACAGATGGAGTGTGTGGGGAAATGTTGAGGTATGGTGGTGAGATAGTGATAGAATGGGTATGGAAAATGTGCAAACTAGCATGGGAGAAGGGGAGTGCACCCGATGCCTGGAAGACTGGCATAATAGTCCCCCTATATAAGGGCAAAGGGGAAAGAGGAGTGTGTGGTAACCACCGAGGAATATGTCTTCTAAGCGTAGTAGGGAAGGTATACAGTAGGGTAGTGATTGAGAGAGTGAGAGTGAGAACGGAGAAATGGATAGGCGACGAGCAGGGAGGTTTTAGGAAGGGAAGAGGATGTGTAGATCAGATTTTTACCCTGAATTGTGTTGTGGAGAAGTATCTGGAGAAGAAACAAAAGGTGTATGTTGCCTTTATGGACTTGGAGAAGGCCTATGACAGAGTGGATAGAGAAGGTTTGTGGAAAGTACTTAGAATAAACGGAGTAGAGGGCAAGTTGCTGAAAGCAGTGAAGAGCATGTATGAGGGTGCAAAGGCGGCAGTATGTGTGGAGAGTGAGCAGAGCGAGTTCTTTGACCTGAATGTTGGTTTGAAACGGGTGTGTGATGTCACCGTGGTTATTTACTGTATATATGGAAGGAGTCATGAAAGAAATACTATCAAGAGCAGTGGATGTTGGTGTATCACTGAAAAGGGAGGGAATTGAGTGTAAGCTACCTATACTGCTGTTTGCGGATGATACAGTTCTGATGATATAATGAATGGGAGTTGCAGGGTTGGTAAATGAGTTTGGAACAGTGTGTGAAAAACGGAATTTGAAGGTAATGCGGGGAAGAGCAAGGTTATGGTCTTCGAAAGGGGTGAAGTCACAGAGTGTGAGGTGAAGCTGAAAGGTCAGGCTATGGAGATCGTCAACTCTTTTAAGTATCTGGGCAGTGTGTTGAATAAAGATGGGACTATGAATGAAGAAGTGCGGGAGAGGGTACAACAGGGGAAGAGGGTTGTAGGAATGCTAAAAGCAGTAACAAGAAATAGGGTGGTCAGTATGGAAGTGAAGAAGTCCTTGCATGACAGTGTGGTAATCCCGACACTGACTTACGGAAGCGAAGCATGGACGTTGGTTGAGAGACTCAGACCAAGAGTGAGAGCAGTGGATTAATTACTTAAGGAGTGCGTGCGGAGTTACATGGAGGGATAGACAGACTAATGAGAAAGTAAAAAGGAGGTGTGGTGTGGAGGTAGACGTGCTGGAAAGTGTGAAAGGAACGTCTTGAGATGGTTCGGCCATATGGAACGTATGGGAAGCGAGAGAATGACTAAGAGGGTGTACGAGAGCGAGGTGGAGGGACAGAGAGGGAGACGTAGACCGAATGAGAGGTGGAAGGATGGAGTGAGGAAGTACGTGAACGAAGGCGGTGCTGGTTGGGGGGAGGGGCGTCGACTGACTGGGGACAGAGGTGCATGGGGGCGGTTCGTTCGTGGCCACCCCTTCGGGGATCACGGCGTCAGGCAATAGATAGATAGATAGATAATTACAAACCCAATTAATAATAACATGTTCTTTTCTCTGTCATCTAATACACAATCCTGCATCACTCCAACTAGATTTGTTATATTTATCCTTCATCATACATCTCCATACATCCTTATAAACATAACATATAATATTTGATAGCTATTTCCATACATAACCTTCGCCACATATAATAATGCTCCATCCAATTAGGTGAATATTGTCGTGTCCTACAGTATGTATACTTATATCATAAATTTTCTTACATCATTCCCAACAGGGTAAATATTTTTCATAACCTTTTCAACATATACTTCATCCAGTTGTCAATATTTTCCTGGCGAGCGGTAGCGAGGCAGCATACATACTGTATATTTTTGCTTTGACAGCAAGCTATATATGTAAATTTTTCGATAGAAAAATGTCTCCGGCGAAGCCGAATTTTTCCATAAAATGCTGGCTCGCTATCGCTCGCCACGAAGAAATCGACACATGGATGGGGATAAACGTCTTAAAACAGTTGGCTGAATGGGGCCGAATGGATACAAGCCAGGGAAAGGGAGCAAAGGAGAGAAAGATAATAAAGCCGGTGATCCCCCTTAACCTTTCATCTCCATGCATCACACCAAGGAGCGAATATTGTCTTGTGCAGCGACAGCATATTATTCCTACCTTTCACTATAAACCATCGTACATCATTCTAACAAAATATTAGTCTTTTACAATTTCGTCCCTATATATCGATACGCTGGTCAAACCCACATATTGTTTTTTATATCTGTTTGCTACTTATTCAACGCCATAAAAATACTTGATGCACAAATTATCGGCATGTATAACAACAGTGTATTGCATCGGATACTTCATCTATCTGGTGCAACATCTTGAGAGTTATTAGAATATTATGTTTACATATTTTTCAGCTCCCTTGTTGCCCCCCCCCCCCCCCCTCTCTCTCTCCCTCTCTCTCTCTCCCCCTGTCTCTCTCTCTCTCTCTCTCCCTCTCTCTCTCCCCCTGTCTCTCTCTCTCTCCCCCTGTCTCTCTCTCTCTCTCTCTCTCTCTCTCTCTCTCTCTCTCTCTCTCTCTCTCTCTCTCTCAGTAGGTATAATGTTGCTTTGTAACTGTGTCTACCTGTCAATGCCTCACACAAATATAAGCTTACTTATTGGTATATACTGTATATTTATCTCATTCTTCTTCACATTTTTCATTGAGCAATCCGTCTCTCTCTCTCTCTCTCTCTCTCTCTCTCTCTCTCTCCCACACATCACTACCACACACCCCAGCCCGCTCATCATTCATTCACCACCTTGCAACTCGGAGGGATAAAATTCTAATAATAAAACAAAAGTGGCTTCACCCGCTATGGAGAACACCTAATCATATTTGGCTGATTTTTGTTTATGCAGATCGTAGTGCAAAGGTACCTATAAATATTAATACTCTATTAGAGGATTCCCGTAAAATGTAATGGTTTAATTAGTACCCAGATTAAAATATTCGATTAAGCCATTACAAAAACATGTTATTGTTGGTTATATGAGCACATTATTATCAAGGATAGTAAATTGGTGAATATACTGAAACATGACTGAAAATATACGGTATAAATAGAGATTACACTATAGTAGCTGAATAGTGTTTATGTAAGGGGAACATGACTTAAAATATATCTTTCATATATATATATATATATATATATATATAGATGATTTAATCATGGACTCTCGTCCTGACTGTCCGTGGCTCTAAGCCCGACTCAGAATATATATATATATATATATATATATATTCTTAGTCGGGTTTACAGCCACGGACAGTCAGGACGAGAGTCCATGATTAAATCAACTACAAACCACTACACGCTGTGGTGTAGTCGATAAAAAGCATGGACTCCCGTCCTGACTGTCCGTGGTTCGAATCACGGCTGAGAGTAAAGATATTTAGTAAATCACATGTATTTGCGAGATATACTGAATCTCTCTCTCTCTCTCTCTCTCTCTCTCTCTCTCAATTTCAGGGCGCATTATACAGGGAAGGACATGTAGTAACTTTTGAATAATCAAAGGCCTACTACGTAATGAGATAGAGGCACTTTATAAATGTAGATGAATCCAATCCCAGAAAATGAACGAAAATAGGCGGGAATTGTCCTAACATAGAACCCCTTCTCTTCCACACACACACACACATATATATATATATATATATATATATTTTCTTTAATACATACGAAGTTGAAAGAAATGGCAATTTCTGCGTTGGAAATTTTATTATTCAAAGTTTCCAGGTCTCTGATGAGTTTTCGTTGGGTGGCAGGAAGTAGATGAAGGAGATGAGCAAAATTCATGGTGGTACAGGGTTACATTAAAGTACATGAAGATACAGGATATACGACGCGTTTCACTGGACAACCAGCATTATCAAGTAAGAATAGAATGATATAAACGGATTACGGATTACGGATTACGGTTAAGCCAGGGGGCTTCAAGTTCAGAAGGAAGGTTATTAGTACAAGAGAAAGTTTGGAAAGATGAAGAGAATAAGAGGTGAAAGGTTGTGGGCTGAACCACATTGCTATTATCTATTGGGTTTGTTTAAGATATTGTTTTCATATCTCCCTGTTGACAGCATATATTTGTGTGTTACTAGATGATTCATCACGGGCCAGGACCTCATGGCCGCCGTCTGCTGTTAGGTGTTAAGTCCATATATTCCACGACATAAGACAATGCATATAAAAAGACAGGTTTCATTAGGACCAGATCACACTCATTCATTCATCACCATTATCAAAACTTCCTCTTTTCTTTTCCTTTCTCCCCCTCTTCCTTTTCTTTCTTTCTTTATTTATTTTTTTATTTATTTATTTGTTGTTTTTTATTTTTGTTTTCTGTTTCCCCTTTTACAAGGAGTTAGTGTTCAAATGCTCAAATGCTCGTAGGCCCATGTGGGCCACGGACCTGGGGCCCACCCAGTGAGCCCCAGGTCCGAGGTCCACAGAGCTAGTGGCCAATGTATATAAGTTTAGAGTAATCCTAAAATCTTGAATGGACCTGAGGGAAATATCGGGCCGCGGACCTGGGGCTCGCCGGGGCGAGCCCCAGGCCCGCAGTCCGCACCACCCCCGACTAAATTCAAGAGCTTGTCAAGAGTGTATCAGTTGACAAAGGTTTGTAAAAATTGTCTCAAAAATAAAATCTGAGTGCAAGTATCGTTAAAAACGTAAGGTATAATAAAAATAGTGTAACATTGTTAAGATAAATAAAAGGTGAGTGCAAGTGTCTTTATAATGATTAAGTATAACATTAAACTAATTTGGGTTAAAATAAAGTAGTACATAAAATAGTTACAAAAGAACAATTACATTCCCCCGAACAGATATAAATTCTTCAGGTGTATAAGGGTTCTGGTGTATCTACCTCGAGGACATATCTGGAGGTAGGGAACCAGTTGTGTGTTCCTTCTCTTGGCTCCTGCAACTCTGCCAAGTCCAAATCCCGAATGGAGTCTATTTTATTCCATAATTTCTTTGCTCGTTGATGGAGTTTCACGTTCATTGCTGTCATGTTAGCCTCCTCGAGTTTTTTAAGGTGGATCCCTCCTTGTTTGGCGTTGATGGCGGTGATGGTAGTGTTGGCAGTACTCAACAAACAACACTTCCAAGCTGCCAAACAATTAAGAGACAACCCCAACATCATCATCCGTCGTGCGGATAAAGCTTCCTGCCTCGTGATCCATGACAAGGAGGAATATCTTAGAAAAATGGACGTCATCTTAAGTGACAACACTAAATTTAAAAAGATCACCCGCAACCCAACCGACGAAATCAACCGTACTGCCAATACCACCATCACCGCCATCAACGCCAAACAAGGAGGGATCCACCTTAAAAAACTTGTCGGAGAATACACCCCTGGTTATGCGTACGGAACCATCAAAACACACAAACCTGGGAACCCCCTCCGCCCCATCATCTCCCAGATCCCCACTGCCACCTACCAGATCGCCAAGGCCCTGAACAACCTCCTCACCCCCTACGTGCCCAGCCAATTCAACCTTAACTCAGCCCACGATTTCTTGGAAATTTTACGAGACGCCCCCCGTAACAACAACCACACAATCGCCTCTCTCGACGTAGAAAGCCTGTTCACCAACGTGCCAGTGGATAGGACCATTGACATGATTCTACGTCAAATTTATGATTGCCCTGATACACCAACACTGGACATCCCGGAGAAGGCCCTGAAAACACTACTGGAGCTGTGTACCAAGGAGGCCCCCTTCCTTTGCCCCCGGGGCAACATGTACAAGCAGATAGACGGTGTGGCGATGGACAGCCCCCTAGGAGTTCGTTTTGCGAACTTTTTCATGGGTACCATCGAGGAAGAGCTACTAGCTGCCCAACGACCCGCCGTCTACTGTAGATACGTGGATGACATCTTCGTGCAAATCAAGGACCTCCACGAACTACAGGAACTCCAGCGTCGCTTCATGACCTCCTCCGGACTTAAATTCACCTTTGAAAAATCTAACAATGGACAACTCCCCTTCCTCGACATCCTCGTAGCTCTGAACGACCATGGGTTCAAAACCACCGTCTACATTAAACCAACTAACACAGGACAATGCCTCAACGGCGATAGTGAATGCCCCCGCCGTTATCTTCTATCCTCCGTCTCCGCCTATGTTAGGAGAGCCCTCACGCACTGCTCTACCTGGGCCAACACCCACCAGGAACTAGAAAGACTATCCCAAGTTTTAGTAAATAACGGATACTCCAACTCCGACATCTCCAGCACCATCAACCACCATCTTGAAAAATGGTACACCCAAAGCCCTCCCAACATTGACCCCCCCAATGAAATTAAGATCTTCTACCGCAATTACATGTCCTCTGAACACAAAAATGACGAGGCCGTCTTAAAAGAAATAATCTCCAAGCATGTCCACCCAACCAACCCGGAAAACAAAATCAAATTAATAATTTATTACAAATCCCCCAAGACCTCCAACCTCGTTCTCCGCAACAAACCAGCCTCCACCAAGATAAAGAGCCCGATGACTGACGATCACGTCATTTACCAACATACCTGTAATTATGAGGACTGTGGACCTCATTCCTATATTGGTATGACGCAGACTCGTCTTTCACGTCGGTTAACTCTTCACCTTCAGGCTGGAGCCATCAAAGACCACTATCTCACCCCTAACCACCCTCACCTCACACGCAACGAGTTAGAGAAACACACCACCATACTCGATAAAGAAAGTGACCCAAGGAGATTACCTATACTCGAAGCTTTATATATCCAAGCCTTACATCCCAACATCAACAACCAAACTCTGGACCTTCAGATCCTTCCTTCTGCCAAAAGGCACTTTCCTACAGGACCTAACACCCCCCCTCGCCCCCCGGTGCCCTTGACGCAGCCCCCCGCACTACCTCCTTCAGCTTCGTCTTCCGCAGGCGCCACACAACTTAGGCCACGCCCCTCGACACGCAGCCAATCAGCTTCGACCCCACCAACCGACCACCATCCCGCATCCAGTGCGCATGCGTGAAGCGGTTCCCCCTTTCTCTCTCCTAGAATACCCCTCCACCAATAGCAGACTTTTGCCGCCTGATTTTCGCCTCCTCTGATCCTCCACCCTCTATATATACCCTTCCTGTTTAAAGCGCCTCTAAACAGAAAAAACTGTCCCCCTGGACCTGAAGCAGAAACTCCAGAAGCTGATCCTGTAGAAGCTACTGGAGGAGCTGCTGAAGAAACCAACTCAACTCCGACACCTGCAGCAGAAGAAGAAGAGGCGATGGAGGAGACCCCTGCAGTCAACACCAACCCACCTGCAGAGCCTCCTTCAAAACCAAAAAAAAGGTGCCTCCATGCCCCTCATTGAAATCGAACCAGTGAGACAGGTAGAGAAGAAACCAGACACCCCAAGACCCCTCACCAATTGTTTTTGGATATCTGCCTACCACACCTGAATAAGGACCACAACATGACTATGAGTTATGCTTACGAGGACTGCGTCCCACCTGAATACAACGGATTCCTGAGCTACTGCATGTTGGACTGGAAGAAGGAAGGCTGCAATTGCTATTTTCACACAAAAGGCAAATACAACTACATCGAATGCAGCCTAACAGTGAAACAAGCTCTGAAGCAAGGCTTCCCGGACCTCCCGAGGAAGTAAAAACACCACTACCACCCATCACCCTCACCAACACCTCATCACCAGCGGGCTATTAGTACGGGACTCCCAGTCGGGCCGGGAGGATAAATATATGGCCTTAAATTCCCTACCTGTACAATAGCCCACAGTTCCAGCCTCTCACCTCTCGACCCACTGCCTCCCTGGTCGGGTCCAGCAGTCTTCGCAGTAATGCCGATCTCCCACTCAAGAAAACCCTCAGGCAGCTCCAGTTAAGCCTGGACACCTTTTTCTCCTCCTAAAACTCACTTCTTCCAACTAATTCTTGTCCTATCCCCACTTCCCCCTAACCCCCTGTCACTACTCAATTTGACTTGACTTGACCTTGTATATCATTCCATCCTTACTTGATAATGCTGGTTGTCCAGTGAAACGCGTCGTATATCCTGTATCTTCATGTACTTTAATGTAACCCTGTACTACCATGAATTTTGCTCATCTCCTTCATCTACTTCCTGCCACCCAGCGAAAACTCATCAGAGACCTGGAAACTCTGAATAATAAAATTTCCAACGCAGAAATTGCCATTTCTTTCAACCTCGTATGTATTAAAGAACATTTATTACCTGGCTTTACCAACATATATATATATATATATATATATATATATATATATATATATATATATATATATATATAACGAATTAAAGAAACAATACATTTCAAATAATGGACCCTGACTGTACATCAGCAGACACGCATCACTTTAACCCATTCAGTAGGGGTAACAGTATTTTTTATTATATTCTGGCTATCATTAGGCGATCTTAGGCTACTCTGTTTGCGAAGGATATGTGATAGTCAAAGAGTTAAGGGGGAGAGAGAGAGAGAGAGAGAGAGAGAGAGAGAGAGAGAGAGAGAGAGAGAGAGAGAGAGAGAGAGAGAGAGAGGGGGGAGGGGGAGGGGGAAGAACGTACAGAAAAAAAACCAATACCTTAAATGACACGTTTGTAGCAGTATATTTTGGCTGTCATTAGTCAACTTTATTCATTTTATGAAGAATTTGCGAGAGGTAGGGAGTTACTTGAGATACGATTTACCCCTTTGAGATCTATAGATTCTTCCGAAACTGAATCCAATCGTCTAATGCTACCCAGAACAAAGTGGTCAAACGCGTGATAATCCTCGAAGGGGTTAAGGGGACATGCATGGCCGGTTTTCTGGACCACTTTCTCCCTCATGTTTAGCCCCATTAGTTTTCAGATGTTAAGATGTTTGCCCCATTAGTTTGTCGATTTTAAGACCTTTCGCCCCATTTCTTAGTCAATATTTAGAACTTTCGTGCTATTTAGGTGTCAATTTTGTCCATGGCGAACGATAGTGAGCCTGTAATGTTGGAAGAACCGGCCTTCGGCCGAGACATTTTTCTACCGAAAAATGTACAAATTAATCTAGAAGGGGGATCTAATGGATGTATTTTGTTTAAATTTGATGGAGGTCTACCGAGGAAACTAGAAAAATAATGAATACATGCAAAAATCGGCCAAAAAGTGAACCATCTCCCCTTAACATTACCATATCGTCTTGGCTACCATTAACCCCTTCTGTACCGGCAACGTATTTTGTATTTGATTTCAGCTACATTTAGACAATTTTATGAAGCTTAGGAAGGATATGTTGTAGCTAAAAGGTTTAATTGAGATAGTTTGTCGCCTTTAAATGGGTAGACGTCCTTCCTAAGCTGAATAAAATGGTCTAAATATAGCTGACATCAAATATAAAGTACGTCGCCGGTATAGAAGAGGTTAAACTGTTATATTAACCGTAGCAAGGTGTCAAAGGGTTACCAGAGATAGAGTCTAGCCTTGTCATTCCCAGGTGGCCTTCTTAAACCGTAGCAAGGAGTCAAAAGGTTACCAGAGATAGAGTCTAGCCTTGTCATTCCCAGGTGGCCTTCTTAAACCGTAGCAAGGTGTCAAAAGGTTACCAGAGATAGAGTCTAGCCTTGTCATTCCCAGGTGGCCTTCTTAAACCGTAGCAAGGTGTCAAAAGGTTACCAGAGATAGAGTCTAGCCTTGTCATTCCCAGGTGGCCTTCTTAAACCGTAGCAAGGTGTCAAAAGGTTACCAGAGATAGAGTCTAGCCTTGTCATTCCCAGGTGGCCTTCTTAAACCGTAGCAAGGTGTCAAAAGGTTACCAGAGATAGAGTCTAGCCTTGTCATTCCCAGGTGGCCTTCTTAAACGTTAGCAAGGTGTCAAAAGGTTACCAGAGATAGAGTCTAGCCTTGTCATTCCCAGGTGGCCTTCTTAAACCGTAGCAAGGTGTCAAAAGGTTACCAGAGATAGAGTCTAGCCTTGTCATTCCCAGGTGGCCTTCTTAAACCGTAGCAAGGTGTCAAAAGGTTACCAGAGATAGAGTCTAGCCTTGTCATTCCCAGGTGGCCTTCTTAAACCGTAGCAAGGTGTCAAAAGGTTACCAGAGATAGAGTCTAGCCTTGTCATTCCCAGGTGGCCTTCTTAAACTGCAAATATCGACACATGTTAGCCAATGTTAAGGGGGGTCACCGACTTTTATTTATCTCTCTCTCTTTTTCTCTCTTTCCCTGGCTTGTATCCATTCGGCCCCATTCAGCAAACTGTTTTAAGACGTTTAACCCCATCCAGGTGTCGATTTCTTCCTGGCGAGCATAGCGAGCCAGCATTGTATGGAGAAATCCGGCTTCGCCGGAGAAATTTTTCTATAAAAAATGTACACATTTATCTTGCTGTCATAATAAAAATATATATATTCAGGCTCGCTTACGCTCGCCAGGAAAATATTGACACCTGGATGGGGGTAATCGTCTTAAAACAGTAGGCTGAATGGGGCCGCATGGATACAAGCCAAAGAGAGAGGGCGAGACAGAGAAAAAAAGCGAGGTGGGCTCCCTTATCCCGTTGAGTACCAGGGACGTCCTTTTCCTCATATTCTGGCAACTATTAGACTATTTTATTCAGCTTAGGAAGAACCTCTAGCAATAATAAGGCTTCAAACTATCTCAACTAACCCCTTTAACTACCACAGATCCTTCCAAAGCTGCATAATATCGAGTGAATTTAGCTAGATTATAATATAACCCACATCGCTGGTACTCAAAGGGTTAAGGGGAGACAGACTGTTTGGTCTATTAATTAATTTATTCATATATTATTTTTAGTTTCCTCCCTAGACCTTCATCAAGCTTAGAAAAACACCGCCTAGACCCCCTTCAAGATAAATTTGTAAATTTTTCGGTAGAAAAATGTCCCGGCCGATGGCCGGTTCCTCTTAAAATGCAGGCTCGCTATCGCTCGCCAGGAAATAATCGACACCTAAATGGCACGAAAGGTCTTAAAATTGACAACGGGGCGAAAGGTGTTAAAATCGCTGAACTAATGGGCCGAACGTCTTATAATCTCAAAACTAGTGGGCCTAAACATTAGGGAGAAGGGAGTCCAGAAAAACGGTCTGGCTCCCCTTAAGTGAGAATGGGTGACTGGTAGTGCAAGAGTTCCTATACCTATCATCTCTTACTCTCCCATGTTATGCCACTACAGCCGAGGTTTGTATTAATAACAACCACAGTATTCCTCACTACTCAACAACAAGGCTATCATCTCTTACTCTCCCATGTTATGCCACTACAGCCGAGGTTTGTATTAATAACAACCACAGTATTCCTCACTACTCAACAACAAGGCTATAAGTTGTTTATATATATTAGTCAGTGAGGTTTGTGTGATATATCTATCTATCTATCTATCTATCTATATATATATATATATATATATATATATATATATATATATATACAGAATATATAAATATACATATATACTGTATATATATATATATATGTATATATATGTATATATATATTATATATAAATATACATATATATATGTACTGTATACAGTATATATGTATATGTATATATATATATATATATATATATATATATATATATATATATACAGAATATATAAATATACATATATACTGTACATATATATATGTATGTATATATGTATATATATATATATATATATATATATATATATATTATATATAAATATACATACATATATACTGTATACAGTATATATGTATATATATATATATATATATATATATATATATATATATACTGTATACAAATATTTTTTAGTTTCCTTGCTAGACCTTCATCAAGCTCTAAACAAATAATACACTCCCTAGACCCCCCTTCAAGATAAAGTTGAATATTTTTCGATAGAAACACGTTCTGGCCGAAGGCTGGTTTCTCTTAAAATTACAGGCTCGCTTTCGCTCGCCAGAACAATATCGACAAAGTAATGGGGAGAACGTCTTAAACCCTGAAAACTAATGAGGCTAAACATGAGGAAGAAGGGGGACCAGAAGAACGGCCTATCTCCCCTGAATGTTTTGAGTCTCCAGATCCAGGTATAATATGTAATATCATGTTATGTGCTTGTTCCGTCCGTGTTTAGATCCAGGTATAATATGTAATATCATGTTATGTGCTTGTTCCGTCCGTGTTTAGATCCAGGTATAATATGTAATATCATGTTATGTGCTTGTTCCGTCCGTGTTTAGAGTTAGTTATAATGTATTTTTGTTCCACCTGACGATAAAGTGAATCTCTTAGCAGCGAATTTCCCGATACGTGATGGAACAATATGAAACTAATATATATCCAAGTCATATTAATGCCAAGTTTTCACAATTAACAACACATTTCGCTACAAAATCTTCGTAGTGTCAGAGTAATGAAGATGGGGACATGGCAATTTACCCTCAGCTGAAATTAATCAGACTATAGCTATCAAAGAATTAAGGCGAGATGGACCGTATTTCTGGTCCCCTCTCTCCCTCGTGTTAAGCCCCATTTGTTTTGAGATTATAAGACGTTCAGCCCATTAGTTTGGGGATTTTAACACATTTCGCCCCATTTCGTTGTCAATTTTAAGACGTTTCGTGCTATTTAGGTGTCGATTATTTCTTGGCGAGCGATAGCGAGCCTGAAATTATAAAAAACGAACCGGCCTTCGGCCGAGACATTTTTCTACCGAAAAATGTACACATTTATCTTGAAGGGCTGTCTAGTTTTTTGTTTTCTAAGTTTAGTGAAGGGCTAGCGAGGAAACTAAGAAATAAAGGCATACATGAATTAGTAAACCGAAAAAACGGCCCATCTCCCCTTAAGTTGGTAGTTCAGGGTTAGGGTTAGAGGGGAGGTAACGGGAGTATTACACACCACTTCACTCACACACAAACTACCTCCTCCACTTATATCAATACCTCTCTATCTGTCTGTGTCTGTCTGTCTGTCTCTCTCTCTCTCTCTCACACGCGCACAGAAGAATCTAAAACATCATGGTAGTTATCGGCAGTCTACTGATGATATTCGATATAGTCACACATACTCAGACTCAGACATACACGCAGACATGCGTTCCTAGATATTGCTAGACATCATGTTTAAGCTCTATAAATTTGCTTACTATTAATCAAAATCAATTTTATTAAAGAAATACACTTTCTGAAGTACGAGATGGGTGTGGTGTGGATATAGATGTGCTGGACAGTGTGAAAAGGAACACCTTGATACGGTTCGGCCATGTGGAATGTATTGGAACCGAGAGAATGACTAAAAGAGTGTACGAGAGTGAAGTGGAAGGCAGAGCGGGAGAGGTAAACCGACAAAGAGGTGGAAGGATGGGGTTAAGAAGTATATGCGTGAAAGCGGTTCTGGATGGGATGAGGGGCGTCGACTGACTGGGGACAGAGGTGCATGGGGGCGATTCATTCGTATCCACCCCTTTGGGGATCACGGCGTCCAGCAATAGATAGATAGACTTCCTGAAAGAGATCAACATATTCAGCTAACAATCGAATGAAACGGATGGGTAAGTGAATCTTCTTGATAGTTATTTGTTTATGCTTTAGACAAAAGACAAAATACAAAGCTGCCTGTAATGAGTGAATCTTCTCATTGAAAAAGGTATGTTTGAGTCAAAGTGTCTAGACACACGGAGCTTGAAGCAGTTTAAGATAAAGGAAAGTAGACTGATGGAGAGCGTTCCAGGGTTTACATGTTTGATTGAACAGAAGAAAAAGAAAATATACTAGGAACATCGGTTGGCTTTCAATGATGTTGATACATATTTGTTATATGTTCAACCCATTCCGTGTTCATGTAAACTACCCAATAACGGTTACCTACGCAGATTAGGTCAACTAATTTCATATTTTTCTATTAACACATTCAATTCCCCACCGAACACATCCTCTGCCATTTTCAATGAGACAAGACATTCCCGAGACCAAATACATGTTACATTTGTATCCTCTATGTGGCTTATATGCATGCATTATACTCAGACACACACACGCACGCACACACATACACCTAAATAACCTCCACCAGCACCCTATGTAAACAAAACACCACAATATTGACGCCCCTAATATCAATATTGATGCAACAGGCGGCCATAAAAGCAAGTGTACCTGCAGTCTCACACTCAGTCAACCTTCCTCCGTGTGAGAGAAGGGACGAGGGAGGTGAAGTTCTCGTTCTCAGCTTACAGAATAACACAGAGGTTAGTGTTCCTCCTATCAGAGATATAGTAGAAACTAGAAAGCTTTATACTGATCAGCTTAACTTTAAAAAAACTACCTTGCCCATTTGAACAAATCAATTGTGACAAGATATAAACCTATTTTGTTAAACGTATATTAATTTTAGTAATTAAACACATTATTTTAAAATATGTTTTCCCTGTTTGGGCAGTTTATTGACAAGTTGAGTAATATTGATAATCACTAAGCTACAAGGATATATACTTGCAATTGAATATGAATTATACAAATCGGTACACACACTATAGCGTTATATATAATTATCGGATTGCTTATATATTTATTTACCCGAAAGCAACAATTGAAAGCACACCACAGTCTTGGTCAGAAATATCTGCACAATGTTTGTTTTACTATTTCTGATCCACTAATGCGCAGTCAATATTGGACTGTAAGACCTTCTGGCGTCATTGTGTTGAGTGATCGAATCTACAGGTTGGAGAAAAGCATCACAAAAACAAAGCAACTTGAATGTTACTATGTTGCAACATGGTTTGTATATATATATATATATATATATATATATTACACACTGACGCGAAAATGGTAGTTTTAAGGGGATAACTTTTACTTAGTTTTTATTATTTTTATTATGGACCCCCCTTCCCCCTCATGTTTAGCCCCATTAGTTTTGAAATGCTAAGCCGTTCACCCCATTAGTTTGGCGTTTTTTTAAATCTTTTGCACCATTTCTGACATTTTTAAGACCTTTCGTGCCATGTAGGTGTCGATTTTATACTAGCGAGTCTGTAATTTTTGTACCGAAAAATTTACAATAATCTCGAAGGGGAGGCTTGATCTAGGAATCAAACGAATAACTTCCCTTTAAATTTTCGAAGGTATCTCGGGTTGAGTAAATTTCTTTAATCAGTATATGCAGTTCAAAGGTTTATTTAAGTTGATCGTGGAGTAAAAAAAACACATGACTTGTATGCTAAGGTGTACAGTAGCAAGGGACGGAGTTCTAGAAAAGGGACTCCAGTCCTGACGCTATTCTTGACTTACAGTGTGCTGGCTTAATAATCCAGAAAGGTTGATAACCTCTCAAGTCCTATTTTAACTAAATATACAGTAGCATATCTTGGATTTCCATGACGTATGTAACTACAATAATCTTGACAGTTTTAACATTATCTCACCCGAATACTTGGAGGTTATTATGATAGAATTTTAAAAGGATTATTAAGGGTTTTAATTGATGTTGTCATTTTCAAGCAATGTACTAATAATTTGCTTAAAAACTGGACCTGATGCGAGGGGCTTTTTGACCCCTCCCTGTTTCGCCTAATCAGTTTGGCGATGAAGATGTTTTTTTACGATATACATATATATATATAAATATATATATATATATATATATATATATATATATATATATATACTGTATATATACTGTATATACAGTATATATAACGTTTTAACGTGGTATAGATTTTTTTGCAATTTAAATTAATTCAATCGTTTAATAGTAATAGCAAGATAAAAACAAATATATGTAGTAATATAATAGTCCTATTAAAAATATGAGCGGGTTTATTTTCTCTATTGTATGTTTTTCAGACATCAAGAAAATCCAGCACAATTTCTACACAATTCCCATTTCATACTACTCTAAACATTTATCTTTCATTTTCCTATATCTTCTAAATCTTCTATCGCCCATATCTGCTCTCTGATTTCCACGTAACTATTTAAAAACTATTATAGTAAGTCTTCATAGAATCCCAGATTTAAATACAAAGTTGTTGCTAAACCTTTTCGTATGATAGCCCCTAACACCAAGAGGTCCTTCCTTAGCTGAATAATATCATCTGACAGTAGCTAGTATAGAAAACAATAAAGTCGGCATTGGTTTTTGCCAGAATTAATCCTACGAAGATGCCGCTCCCTCAAGTATTTATCCTGCTCTTGTTTGTACTCTTGCCCTTTGGTTCATCCTGCTGGCCCTTGTGGCACAGTCACCACAGCTACCACGGACATCACCACATAGGCCTACATCAGGCTTCACTTTCAAAATCCGTCACAAAGCTCGGCCCGAATCAGAGAGGCGCCGGAGAGAGGAGCGCCTTGGGGAGTGGTGGAGGGGTGAGTAACGAAGAGTAACTGTATCTTATATTACCCTCTAGTGGCCCTCAATGTAATTCACTTGCTTGTTCGTCAAGGGGAATCCACGCAATGCGAGCTAAGCTCATTATTATCGCGCCTCCTTAACTGGGAATGTATTGCGTGAAATGCATGATAAGTGTTTATGTATCGTTGGAATGGCTGTGGATGTGTGTGTAGTCTGTATTTTAGCCAATTGGCGGCATCTGGAAACGAAGGCTTAGGGTTAATCTGTACGATATCATTCTCACTACGGTACCAGTCTCACCCGAAGGCTTAGGTTGACCAGTAGCTTAGGTTGACCAGTACAATACCCATCTCACCTTGTAACCAAACACCAACCCCAGATGGGACGTCACAACTTCGTCCACTTATACCAGGTTCCTATTTATACTGCTAGGTGAACAGAGGCTACACCGTTAGGAGACTTGCCCAAATGTCTCTTCCCCGCCTGGGTCTCGAACCCGGGACCTTCTGGTTGTGAGCCAGACGCGCTATCAGTTACGCCACGGGGAGGTGTGTGTGTGTGTGTGTTTGAGGGGGGGGGGGGGGGGGGGGTAGAAAGAGAGAAACAGATTGATAAACAGACAGACACAGAGATAGGTGGAGAGAGAGAGAGAGAGAGAGAGAGAGAGAGAGAGAGAGAGAGAGAGAGAGAGAGAGAAGGGGGTGGGGGGAGTGGTAGATGAGGGAGGAGGGAGAGAAGGATATTTGATAATGTTATTACTTCACTTTGACTATTATTACATGCTGGGGTGATTGTAGGTACCAATCGAGCAAGGTATAGAGGCCTCATAGGCATGTGATAAGGAGTTGCTGGAACTCATGTTTCGTTTGCCTGGCTTTCCTTACTGATTTTGTTTGTGTTGCACCTACACAGAGTAATACAGCCAGCTCTCACAAACACCTCTTCTTACCACTATACTAAACAAGCACAATGCACCTTTTCCAATACATCAACATTTGATCTAAATGATAACTCACAACCCAGCCTCGGAGCTTGCAAGTGCGGGGGGAGACCATAAATGCCCCCATAATAATATGATCTTCCCCTAACGATCCCTCAACATGATCTGGACCACAAGCACAGCAATATTCGGGGCCTCTCCTCTAATTTTCCTTCTATTGAACACCACTTCTCCTACAACAAACCTGATCTTCTTTTCCTCACCGAAACTATGGTGTCTGAAGCGCCACTTCTCCGTCTCCTTCTAGTTTTCCTATCCAAATTTCAAAGCCAAAGGTGGATGTTGTGTATATGTGCACAACAAACTCACTTGCTCTTGTGTTCCCGACTTCTACTCCTCTGAATTCTCAAATCTCTGGCTACAACTTTCCTGTCACTTTCAAACTAAATATATGTGTGCTGTCTAGTAATAAACAGGAATGAATGGAGAATGCTTGTGAATAGACGAGTGAACACGTGGTCATTTGGGGGAAGGGGTCGGGGGCAAGTTGGACTAGATAATAGTCCATCAGGCGCCTGGCCCGGGGAGAAAATTTATATGAAGGGTGCGCCTGAAAGTGTGGTGGGCGGGCTTGTTGCTTCGGCTCCGCTGCATGTCTGCCTGCCGAGATCGGAACCTCTCCGGGTGGTCGGGGTCCGGGGGAGTGCTGGAGGGACCTTGGTGACCCTGGTCTCTGGATCTTCTGGATGACCTAGATGTGTGTGCATTTGTATTTTTTTTTTTTTGTGTGTTCATTGTTTTCTGTTGTGCCTATTCTTGCTCTGTCTTGAGTCGGCCAATCCCCCCCCCCCCTAAAAAAAAAAAAGGAAAAGTGGGGATTGGGCCTGAGTATATAGATAGATAGATCTCTCCCCTAACTCTACTGACTTTCTCATATTATTCAACTATAAGAATTCTATAGTGGAACGCATCCTATCAACCTCTCTTTCCTCTGAAATCTCTCTCTTAGATTACAATGTTCACCATTGCTAATGGCTTTCCTCTATTTCACTGAGCAACCTGGTGAACAAGCTTACATCTTTTCTATCCTAAATGACCTAGAGCACTTAGTTCAGCACCCTACTTGTATCCCTCACTGCCTTGGAGATCAGCCCAATATCCGTGATGCATTTCTAACCTCTAATCCTTCTGCTTATGCTTTTTAAATCTTTTCTCTCCGTTGGCCTCCTCCGATCATCTCTGATTTATCTCTGATAAGTATCCTATCTCTCTAGTACGGCCATCTGATTCACCCAGCCGGAGGCTGGGCTTTGATTTACAAAATTCCAATGGAATGATTTTTGCCGGGTACCCTCGGAGTATGCTGAACGCATTACCAGGGTAATCATCTTGGGCATGGAGACATACCCGTACATTTAATTGTCTTTTTCTCAGTCAAATGCAAAAAGAATCTCGTTTCTGCTAGAATCATTGCCACCCCTTCAGGGATCATGGCGTCTGGCAATAGATAGATAGATCTTGATATACTTACGCTTGATCTACTGCAGTCCACAATATAATATATTATAATATATATATTATAAGGAGGAAGCATTCAAAAAGTACCATCACCTTTAGACTCAAGAACCTTGTACTCTCATGTTTCTGCTAGAATCAAGCCAAATCTGTTCTTCGACTTGCCAAAAATGCTTTCATTAACCCCTTCTGTACCGGCGACGTCTTTTAGATTTTATTATTGCAACATTTAACGATTTTATGCAGTTTAAGACGGATCTGAGGTAGTAAAATGGGTTAAGTGAGATAGTTCGAAGCCTGTTAGTTGTTGAAGGTTCTTTTTAAACTGAGTAAAATCCTCTAATAGTTGCCAGAATGTTATGAAAAGGGTGTCACAGGTAATGAATGGGTTAATATCCATTGTATTGAACTTTCTAACTCTAGCTCTTCCCAGTCTTTCTGGCATCTAGCCAAAAGACTATTATGGCCGATTTAAGGAAGATAAGTTTACTCTAGGCTACCTAAGACTGAAAAGGTTCGCTCATATAATGTAAATAAATAATAATGCCGGGAGTGTAACTCACTTATTAAATCACCATAAAATACAGCTAGGCAAGGTGGAAATGCTGATGGAGGTGCTGATAGATGGTAGGCAAATGGCTGTTATTCAAACACCATTGGATGTTTACCTTAAGGTGACCGCATGGATGTACCTGAACTAATAAAGAATGAATAAGTAAGGTTGAAGAAAGTTAAATCATGATAATAAGGCTTAGCTGTCAGTCGGTCTGTCTGTAGGATGTAGTTGAGTTTAAGTTAATAATGAGAGCTAGATGAAACCGGAACCAGGATCGCGGCGAACTAAAGAGTGGAGGTGTTGCTTGGATGAAGTATACAAGTACTCTGACGCGGTGCGCCACAATCCAAGACGTCATCGTCTTACGCTACGAATCTAGCGGCTACTGCTAAGTTAGTAGCGGATATCTAGCGGTAAATATCGCACCGCTTACATAATATTACAGCATGGTTTATATGATAAATCATATATGCATTCCTAAAGACACTTAAATACTATACTTTCGTATAATAGGCCTTATCTAACTTATTAAGCTTACATACTGTACAAACTGTATCTAGGGTATGATACATAGAAAATGTAGGTTATACCACTAACTATCGTGAATCCACGATACACTCCCCCCCCCCCCCAAACACAATACCTGAACCCCACCTTATATCTAGAGTTGCCCAGAAGCAATCTTGTGTCGCCACATATCAACGGCGCCACGAGCTGCGCGTCTGGGTCTAGTCCCGATCCGAGGCGGATCCCCAACGGGTTGTGGTGGATCGGCTAAGGCAGCCTCCTCGGATCCAGCATCATCAGGTGGAGCTTCTTCATGTGTAGAAGAGCCAAGCTCCATAGCGTACAGTCGTGCGACCGGACGAACAGTAGTCCCAGTAGCTGTCTTGAGCAGCGCTACTCGCCCCACCGAGCCATCGCCCTCGTACACCTTCACTACGCGGCCCAACTTCCAGTACAACCTAGGACTATCATCATGGATGAACACTATCTCACCTACAGAGGGTGCTGATGGTTGACCAGCAGTCTTAGTTGCCCTCTCACGTAGTGCCAATAAGTAGTCATTCATCTATCTCTTTTTAAAATCACTTATAACCCTAGAAATATACTGGTAACTTCGTGACACCGCAGCCTCGGTGAACATCGAAGGGTCCTCTAACTCTGGCTGTGACTGCAGATCAGTAGGAAAGGCAGTCATTGGCTTGCCGTAGAGCAAATGCGCTGGTGTTAGTGGCAGTGGTTCATGCAGGTCGGTATATACGACGATCGTTAACAACCGCCTCGACTTCAGTGAGCACAGTTACTAGTTCGCTCCTTTTTAACAAGGCGCGTCCTGCAACCGCCCGTAAGCCTGACTTCACGATGCCTACACACCGTTCCCACATTCCATCAAACCACGGCGCTTTGACTGGTGTAAACTTCCACTCGCACCTTCGCTCTCCCAAGTAAGCAACAACCGTTGGATCGTCGCTCATATCTATCAAGTACCTGGAAGCTTGAAGAAAAGTGGGAGCATTGTCGCTAAGAATCAAATGAGGGAAGGAACGACATGCACAAAATCTCCTGAATGCCAGCATAAACTCTTCACAAGACATATTGTCACAGAGTTCTATATGTATTGCACGTGAAGTGGCACAAGTAAATAGCAACACATAAACCTTGGCCAGTTCCCTAGTTCTCAGTGCACCGGTATAGTCTAGTCCTGTAACTCTGAAGGGTTCTAGATGATTAATGCGACACTCTGGCAAGGGTGGAGAAGGTCCAGTCGTAAATGGTCTTCCTTTTAGTCTACGGCACACCACACACCTTTTGACTACTCGTCGAACTACCTGCCGAACTCTGGGTATCCACCAGTTGAGACGCAATTTAGAAATAACGTGGTGGACCCGTAGTGCATTACTTCCTCGTGTGTGCGTTGTACCAGTAGATCAGTGACATGGTGTGTTGCAGGCATCAGGATAGGGTTGTTGGCACAGTCGTCTACACCTGACCGCTTTAGACGTCCCTCACATCTAATTAAGTCATTCTTCAGGTGTAGCCTTAGTTGACGCACAATGTTAGGCATTTTATTCTTACCAGAACTTCTTATAGATTCTAATTCCTGACTGAAGGATTCCCTTTGAACCCATCTAATTAGTGTTACCTCAGCTGCTTTTATTTCTACTGCATTTAAGCTTTGACTCAGATTGCAGTCGTCCTTGTAGCCTGGCCTTTATGTTGGTGATATAACGCAACACCCAAGCTACGACTCTGACTAATTTATTGTACCCACCGATCCTTACCCACACTAACATAGGATTCGGTGTTGATGTCGGTTGAATGACAGCTGTCACCGTTTCTAATGGCAAAGCTAACTCAACCTCGGCATTCCATACAGCCCAATCCCCTTCGTGGAGCAGACATTTTGGGCCTTGCCACAACAGGTCGGACTTAATCAGTTTGGACGCCGTTACTCCCCTACTTATTAGGTCACTGGGGTTGTCTTTGGTTGGTACATAATGATAGAAGGCGTTTGGTAGTAGGGATCGTATTTCATCCACCCAATTGCGCACATAGACGGGCAATGTCCTTTGACTATGCACCCAGCTTAGTGCAATTTGGCTATCGCACCATACGTGTACCGCCCTTAATTGCAGTTCCTTATCGTATGAAATGCGTACATGATTAACCAAACGTCCCAATAGCAGCATGGCAGTTAGTTCCAATTTGGGAATCGTGACCCCCTTTACCGGTGCAACCTTAGCCCGGGCGGTGAGTAAATTAATCCCAAACGAGGTAACACAATAAATAGCTACTCCATACGCTGTAGCACTCGCATCACAGAATGCATGTAAAGACATGGGTCCAAATGCGGCCACTTGGCGCGGTAACTCTAATGTACATAGGGTGTTATAATCTTCTAGTAAGGACCTACCCTGTTCACTAAGATCATCGGGTAAATTTTCGTCCCACCCTATGTTGCGTCTCCATATTTCTTGTATTAGAATCCTAGCTTTGATGGTAACAGGTAATGCTAAACCTAATGGATCAAAGAATTGCGTGACCTTACTCAACAGACTATGTTTTGTGTGCGTCCCTGCCTGTTCAGTATAATCTTTGTTCCGGTACATCAGTATGTCTTTCCCTGGTTGCCATATCATCCCCAAGATTCTGGCATATTCTTGGTTATCAGAAGCTACCCCATCTATTATGAGACCATCCCGAAGCAACACAGAATTCGAAACCCACTCGCGGAGAAACAGATGAGCCTCAGTGAATAACCTACTAGCCTGCCTATAGCTTGCAACTAGTTCCTTTTCACTATCACTAGACCCCTGTAAATTGTCTATATATAATCCGCGAGCGAGTTCAGTTGTGTCTTCATCAGAATCCTCCAGATGTTTCTTAATGGTCGCGTTTAATAGAAACTGTGAACTAGTTGCGCCAAACAAGACTACCCTAAACCGATAAGTTAGTATGGGACTCTCGGGGTCGTCAATGTCCTTGAACCAGAGGAACCGGGTGACGTCTCTATCTCCCTTCTGTAGTCTCACCATCAAGAAGGCCTTTTCAATATTGCTGGTGAATGCGTATCGGCCCAGTCTAAATCGCAGCAATTGCTGAGATAGATCCGACACCATTGAAGGGCCGGTCAACAAACAGTCATTTAGACTGGGACTATGGCCTAGGTGGGCTGAGCAGTCATATACCACACAGATGGGAGTGGTAACACTATCCTTCTTTACCCCATGATGTGCGAGGTAATGGACCTTCCTGGCACTCCCTGGTTCATCCACATCGACGGCCTCGATAAACCCTCGGTCGAGATCATTTTTAAAAACCTCGTCATAAGCCTTGTAGGTGCTAGGTTCTTGGGTTAGTTTACGCTGCAAGGCGCGTAACCTACCCAACGCTAAACCATAATTAGTGGGTAAACTGATATTATCATGTTTCCAGGGTAGACAAACTTCGTATTGTTTTTCCGTGGTCAAGTAACGCACAGATTCCGAGAACTTCTCAATCGCGAAATTTGATTCCCGGTCGTTCTCCACAGGTTGAATTCCTATGTGGTCTAGTTTCCACAGTCTTTCTAGATTGAACTCGGCAGCTAACTTTGGGTCCTCAATGTGAGTATCATCTTCGGTGAACTCTTCTGCCGCGGTCGTGCTCATCCTCAACACGGATACCGTGTCAACCAGAACATTTGACTGGGTAATTTGGACTGTACCGCTCATGCAGTAGCCAAACTTAGTGGGGATCAAGATCACTCCACTCTCTCTTTTAAAACCCGGGTGTACTACATCATAATAATAATCTGCTCCTAACAGTATGTGCACCTCCTTCAAGTCACCTACAGGATCAGACAGGTAAATACCTTTCCTACGAAGTGCATGCTCTACTTTGTTAATCCCTACAGATTGATAGTCTGGGAGTTCATCTACCACTACACACTGGAAGAAGTGTTTCTTCTTACGGTAGATGTAAGCAACTTCAACAACTTCGTATTCTCTACTGTCGGTCACTCATGTAAAACCTTGCAACCTAAGGGTCTCACTACCTACTACACGGTATTTTAGACCGTCCAGCACCGATCTTTTTATAAAGGATCGTTGTGAGCCCTGGTCTAGGAGTAGCCGACAGACTTGTGTCCTGCCATAACCCTCTATAGGTATCTTGATTGTGGGTAAAATGGTGGTGTCCTTCCTACTGCCTAGCATTAATGTTGCAGTACCCCCTACTTTTTCCTCCCTGACTGGACTACCTGTGGGGCATAACTTGTCAAAGTGATGACCCTCACAGTTGCGACAGGGCCTCAAATAGGAAGCAGTACATTTACCCTGTATACCATGGTCCTTACTCAGACAACCCTTGCACAATTTTAGCTTCCTTGCTTGAGCTAATTTGGCTTCATTGGTTTGATATTTGGTACAGCTTAGCCATTTATGCTTGGGAATGTTGCATAGCCTACATGACATTTGTGGTTTCTTTCGTGATTCTTCAACCTTCCCTTTAGAACAGCGATTCCCAACCTTTTTTCTGTCATTTCCCCCTCCAACCAGTTTAACCATCCAGATTTCCCCCTTCATGTGGACAAGGAAAAGAGTAGTCGAAACACACTGTGACTATTTACCTGGTAGATATGGCGCCGCCCATCTACAACAGGCATACCGGTACTCTCTCTCTCTCTCTCGGGCATGAGAAAATCCATCTCCGAGATTTTTTTTTTTATTGCTAGTAGTAGTAGTAGTAGGCAGTGTAATCATGTAATTATTTCCCCCCTGGTAGCTTCAAATTTCCCCCCAGGGGGAAATTTCCCCCAGGTTGGGAAATGCTGCTTTAGAACCTACCATCATATTAATTGAACCCCTTGCTGTTGTCCCTTCTGACCCTCCCACCGTCCTACCATTGTTCAATTGTATGTTGCTAATCTCCTTGCTAAATTCCTCTTTGAACTCCTCCAAATTAAAGGTACAAACCTTATCTAGAATAGCTAGAGGTAATTTCTGTCTTAAAATTATGACCAGCATTTCTTGTGAGGTTACCCCCAACGCATCTAATGATCTTGTATGACACTCCATATCTGCCCTGAACTTTGTCAGTTCATCAACCCTGTACTTAGGCTGTGCTAGGTTCAACAGGGCGTTCACGTGGGCTACTTTGAGCTGGTCAGTGTCTCCATATGTCGCCTGTAATAACCTCACAACACTATCATAATTTTCACCTACAATGGAAAAACATTCTACCAAATGTAAAGCTTCATCCTCGAGTTGGCCTTTCAGATATTGGAACTTTCGTACATCGTCAAGTTTTGAATCATGCACTGAGGATTTAAAGACGTCCCAAAATGCTAAATATTCGGTCAAGTTTCCCCTGAACTTCGGTAAATTTAATTTGGGCAAGTTGACTTCACGACGGGGGTCTGTCTGCCTGGCAGCGCTGCTAGTCGAGGTTATCTCTACCTTCTTCACCGCCCTTCGCAGTAAATGTATTGCCTCTAAATGGGCGATATCATGGACAGCGCGCTGCTCGTACTCCGCCTGAATATCTGACTCTTCCTCCAAACCTGATACTATACTTTCATTCAGGGTAGCTATCCGATCATAGGTAGTTTGTAGGTATTCCAACTTAGCCTCTAGCTGTGCAGGAGTTGCACTAGCTACAAAGTCTTCCAAATCGGACGTTAGCCTAGTGATGAGACCCCTCAAACCCCCTCTCTGGTTTTTCAAGACTGTGATAGACATAATTATGTTTTTTTTTATCCTCTGGTTTACTAGCCATTAAATTAATTACATGAATTAGCCTAACCCTTCGTCAGCCAATACGGACCTCTATAATAAGTCTCAATCGTGAAATATAAGCACACCTTTTAGTAATTGTCATATGTACGTCATTCAATTTCAGTCCACATATGCAGTATTACATCACATTAGCCTACCCTTTATAGAATAATGTAATTAAAGTAAAGAGGTAGAAATGACTATATAAACCGCTTACCTTACACAATACAGTACCACGAGAGATTGGGATATGAGTAAACAATGAAGGAAATATGAGATGGTAGGTCAGTCTTAGTCAAAAAGTAAATAATAATGAAATTAGGGAAACAAATGCAGGGTTAACAAAAAAATAAAGAAAAGAAAAAAGAAAAAAGGATAAGTTACTGGGGGAAGGTGATGGGCGGGATACAGAACTTAGGGAGTCGCAGGCTTATCATTCCGGCATCACGCTCTAGCCATCGTTTAGTCATGGCCGTGATCTTGTCATGCAGGATCTTGTTAGTGTCGAGGTCTAGATGGACACCGTCGATGTCAAGATCCTGCGGTTTAGACGAAACCGACAAAAAGCGATGGCACGTTACGTCTAACCTAGAGCGCAATGACCGGTTAACCGAATTCCTGATTTTATTAAACTGCTCTGCTGGCATTCCCCATACTCTAGAGCGGTATTCTAGGGAAATCAGGATGCACTTCCCTCCAGTGTTCCTCTCGACAGCCAGAGCCAGGTCCCCTAATGCCGCAGCCAGAGCACGGGGTTCGGTGTCGGGGGTTATGTCGTTGCCCCCGATGAGTAAATAGGTGTAGAGGAGCCGGTATAATACTAGCTTACCCCCTTCATCGGAGGACTTAAGACTCGTGATATTAGCCCCCGGCACCCCAAAGTAGCGGAATTGAAATTTCCGATCCCCGGTCGCTCCCCTGTAGTCAACAGGGCCCTGGTCTGCTGCCCTCAATCGGGTTGCGTATGAGTGGCCAAAGATCGCTATGCGATCTACCTCGGCCACTACTTGCACCGGTTTATATCCCAGACCTACACCCCCCCGGATCCTTTGACCTACAACCTACCTTAACATTGCCCTTGCTCATGCCTAACTATGGAAATTTAACTGTAGGCCAAAGTCCCGGGTCTGGGCACCAATATGGCGGATTTAAGGAAGATAAGTTTACTCTAGGCTACCTAGGACTGAAAAGGTTCGCTCATATAATGTAAATAAATAATAATGCCGGGAGTGTAACTCACTTTTTAAATCACCATAAAATACAGCTAGGCAAGGTGGAAATGCTGATGGAGGTGCTGATAGATGGTAGGCAAATGGCTGTTATTCAAACACCATTGGATGTTTACCTTAAGGTGACCGCATGGATGCACCTGAACTAATAAAGAATGAATAAGTAAGGTTGAAGAAAGTTAAATCATGATAATAAGGCTTAGTTGTCAGTCGGTCTGTCTGTAGGATGTAGTTGAGTTTAAGTTAATAATGAGAGCTAGATGAAACCGGAACCAGGATCGCGGCGAACTAAAGAGTGGAGGTGTTGCTTGGATGAAGTATAAAAGTGCTCTGACGCGGTGCCCCACAATCCAAGACGTCATCGTCTTACGCTACGAATCTAGCGGCTACTGCTAAGTTAGTAGCGGATATCTAGCGGTAAATATCGCACCGCTTACATAATATTACAGCATGGTTTATATGATAAATCATATATGCATTCCTAAAGACACTTAAATACTATACTTTCGTATAATAGGCCATATCTAACTTATTAAGCTTACATACTGTACAAACTGTATCTAGGGTATGATACATAGAAAATGTAGGTTATACCACTAACTATCGTGAATCCACGATAACTATCCAACAATTGTATTTCCCCCCTTTTCACTCCATTTTTCCACTCCGACGGCACCACTGTCCCTTTTTCCTATTTTGTTAATTAACTGTTCTTCCCTGTTGACACCCTACCTAGGCGAACTCTTCTACCTCTGTCTTTCCTCTAACATCTTCCCTTCTTGCTGGAAGTTTTATCTCATTGAACCTGTCCCGAAGAAGGATGACCGCACTCAACCTTCCAACTATCGTCCAATTGTTCTCTTATCTTGCATCTCAAAAGTGTTATAATCTATTCTTAATTAAAAATTACTTCAGCATTTCTCCTTCCACAACTTACTTTCTGATCGCCAGTATGGTTTCCTTAACCCCTTCTGTACCGGCAACGTCTTTGTAAGTTTATTCTAGCTATATTTAGAAGATTTTTTGCAGTTTAAGAAGGATCTGTGGTAGTAAAATGGATAAGTGAGATAGTTCGAAGCCTGTTAATTGCTGGAGGCCTTTTTTAAACAGACTAAAATCGTCTAATAGTAGCCAGAATAAAGTAAACAAGACATCGCCGGTTCATAAGGGGTTAAGGCCCGCTCTACTAGTGATCTCCTTATCTGACTAACTCTCGGTCATCCTCCTTTCATGACTTCCGTGAGATCTTTTCTGTTGTGCTAGACATATTCAAGGCCTTTGACAGACAGACAGACAGACAGATAGACAGATAGGCAGATAGACAGATAGATAGATAGATAGATAGATAGATAGAGAGCATGCCATCAGCTCCCGATAGATAGGGTTGGCATTACCTGCAGCCGGTTTATCAGTTCTCTTGCCACAGGGATCCATAAAAGCCGGCAAGAGCTGGAACTAATGAGCCACTTACGAGGGCTTCAGTCAAAACGGCCACACTCCAAAACGGGCATACTCCAAAACGGCCACAAGTCAAAATGGCCATACTCCAAAACGGCCACAAATCACGGTCACACTCGAAAACGGCCATACTCCAAAACGGCCACAAGTTAAAATGTCCATACTCCAAGACGGTCATACCCCAAAACGTTCACACTCCAAAACGGCCACAATCTCCGAGCTTAACTTTGATTTCATATAGCAAAGCCTAATCTAACCTAACCTAAACAAAATCTAACCTAAACTATCTTAACCTAGCCAAACCGAACATAACCATACCTAATCTAACCTATCTAACTTAAATTATCTTACCCTAACCAAGCCTAACCTAACCATACCTAACCTAAATTAATCTAGCCTAAACTATCTTAACCTAACCAACCCTAACGTAAACATACCTAATCTGTATTTATCTAAACTAAAATACCTTAACCTAGCCAAGCATAAGGTAACAATACCTAACCTAAACCAATTTAACCTAAGCTATCGTAACCTAACCAAACCTAACCTAGCCATACCTAACTTAAATTAATCTAACCGAAGCTATCTTAACCTAAAATAATTACAATTTACATAATCTAGGAAGTTTATGATTATGGCCGTTTGGGTTATGGCTGTTAAAAGGAGTGGCCGTTTAGACCTTCCCTTGCGAGTTTCGGGCTATAGAGAAACATGGTACTGTACACTCGGATAATTAGCTTTTAAACTAGATGAAGCCGACTGGGGTTGTATTTTAGCTATCATTAGACGATTTAATTCAGCTTAGGAAGGACCATCAGGGATAGAACAGGTATCTCAATTAATCCTTAGACTGCCACTCACTATTCCTAAGCTGAATACAATCCTGCAACATTTAGTAACCAGCATATACTGAATGCACCCTGGTATACTGACAGTGTAATGTATTGTATATATGTGTTTATAGTAGAGTGTACTGCTGATTAAGGGGGGATCGTTCACTGGTATACTGACAGTGTAATGTATTGTATAATATGTGTTTATAGTAGAGTGTACTGCTGATTAAGGGGTGATCGTTCACTGGTATACTGACAGTGTAATGTATTGTATAATATGTGTTTATAGTAGAGTGTACTGCTGATTAAGGGGGGATCGTTCACTGGTATACTGACAGTGTAATGTATTGTATATATGTGTTTATAGTAGAGTGTACTGCTGATTAAGGGGGGATCGTTCACTGGTATACTGACAGTGTAATGTATTGTATATATGTGTTTATAGTAGAGTGTACTGCTGATTAAGGGGGGATCGTTCACTGGTATACTGACAGTGTAATGTATTGTATATATGTGTTTATAGTAGAGTGTACTGCTGATTAAGGGGGGATCGTTCACTGGTATACTGACAGTGTAATGTATTGTATATATGTGTTTATAGTAGAGTGTACTGCTGATTAAGGGGGGATCGTTCACTGGTATACTGACAGTGTAATGTATTGTATAATATGTGTTTATAGTAGAGTGTACTGCTGATTAAGGGGTGATCGTTCACTGGTATACTGACAGGTAATGTATTGTATAATATGTGTTTATAGTAGAGTGTACTGCTGATTAAGGGGGGATCGTTCACTGGTATACTGACAGTGTAATGTATTGTATATATGTGTTTATAGTAGAGTGTACTGCTGATTAAGGGGGATCGTTCACTGGTATACTGACAGTGTAATGTATTGTATAATATGTGTTTATAGTAGAGTGTACTGCTGATTAAGGGGTGATCGTTCACTGGTATACTGACAGTGTAATGTATTGTATAATATGTGTTTATAGTAGAGTGTACTGCTGATTAAGGGGGGATCGTTCACTGGTATACTGACAGTGTAATGTATTGTATATATGTGTTTATAGTAGAGTGTACTGCTGATTAAGGGGGGATCGTTCACTGGTATACTGACAGTGTAATGTATTGTATATATGTGTTTATAGTAGAGTGTACTGCTGATTAAGGGGGGATCGTTCACTGGTATACTGACAGTGTAATGTATTGTATATATGTGTTTATAGTAGAGTGTACTGCTGATTAAGGGGGGATCGTTCACTGGTATACTGACAGTGTAATGTATTGTATATGTGTTTATAGTAGAGTGTACTGCTGATTAAGGGGGGATCGTTCACTGGTATACTGACAGTGTAATGTATTGTATAATATGTGTTTATAGTAGAGTGTACTGCTGATTAAGGGGTGATCGTTCACTGGTATACTGACAGTGTAATGTATTGTATAATATGTGTTTATAGTAGAGTGTACTGCTGATTAAGGGGGGATCGTTCACTGGTATACTGACAGTGTAATGTATTGTATATATGTGTTTATAGTAGAGTGTACTGCTGATTAAGGGGGGATCGTTCACTGGTATACTGACAGTGTAATGTATCGTATATATGTTTATAGTAGAGTGTACTGCTGATTAAGGGGGGATCGTTCACTGGTATACTGACAGTGTAATGTATTGTATATATGTGTTTATAGTAGAGTGTACTGCTGATTAAGGGGGGATCGTTCACTGGTATACTGACAGTGTAATGTATTGTATATATGTGTTTATAGTAGAGTGTACTGCTGATTAAGGGGGGATCGTTCACTGGTATACTGACAGTGTAATGTATTGTATATATGTGTTTATAGTAGAGTGTACTGCTGATTAAGGGGGGATCGTTCACTGGTATACTGACAGTGTAATGTATTGTATATATGTGTTTATAGTAGAGTGTACTGCTGATTAAGGGGGGATCGTTCACTGGTATACTGACAGTGTAATGTATTGTATATATGTGTTTATAGTAGAGTGTACTGCTGATTAAGGGGGGATCGTTCACTGGTATACTGACAGTGTAATGTATTGTATATATGTGTTTATAGTAGAGTGTACTGCTGATTAAGGGGGGATCGTTCACTGGTATACTGACAGTGTAATGTATTGTATAATATGTGTTTATAGTAGAGTGTACTGCTGATTAAGGGGGGATCGTTCACTTTTTGGCCGATTTTTGCATGTATTCATTGTTTGTTCTAGTTTCCTCCCTAGACCTCCATAAAAAAAAAAAAAAAAATCATCCATTAGATCCCCCTTCTAGATCAATTTGTACATTTTTCGGTAGAAAAATGTCCCGGCCGAAGGCCAGTTCTTCCAACATTACAGGCTCACTATCGTTCGCCAGGGAAAAAATTGACACCTAAATAGCACGAAACATCTAAATATTAACTAAGAAATGGGGCGAAGGGTCTCAAAATCGACTAACTAATGGGGCAAACATCTTAAAATCTGAAAACTAATGGGGCTAAACATGAGGGAGAAAGTGGTCCAGAAAAACTGTCTGCCTCCCCCATTAAGATAAACAAGATATACTCACAGTACGCCAACACTTGAGCCTCCTCCAGGGATACTACCTCTGGTCTCTCTCTTCAAACGGCTCCCTTACCTGAAACCAAATATATATACTGTATATAACTTTTTCATATGGGAGAACATGGGATATCCTGACATTTATGAGTCCTGATCGGTTTATGGTTGGAGACACTTTAGTTACAGAGATCGGCCGACCTCCACCATTTTAGTGCCACTGGTAATATTCTCCTCTTATTACACTCAAATATCTCCATACCCTTAATATATATTCGGAAATACTGGTACAATCGCGCTAATAAGTGATGTCTCGGCACCCAAGTATGTTTTGATCAATAATTAATTGGTATCAGCAATATTTACAAACGATTTTTTATTTTTGAGCGAGATATACAACCATATTCCTACACTTACCCGCCCTATTTAACATCTAACAGGCATTAATACAGCACAGAGCAAGCCAAACGGAATGACAGCTGGGAATGACTTATTAGCGCGACCGTACAAGACACATAGTTCGCTCTTTAACCCCTTCTGTACCGGCGCTGTCCTTCTAACTTTATTCTGGCTACTATTAGACGAGTTTATTATGCTTAGGAAGGACCTCTAGCAAATAATAAGGCTTCAATATATCTCAACCAACCCTTTTCACTACCACAGATCCTTCCTTAGCTGCATGATATCGTCAAAATATAGCTAGAATAAAATATAGCACACGTCGCTGGTACTGAAAGGGTTAAATTATACATTCTACAAGTCTAGGCTACATGATCAAGCATACAATAAAACAGCGGTCTTTGATAACTGAGGCACCAAAATGGCGTCTTGCACACAGAGAGAGAGAGAGAGAGAGAGAGAGAGAGAGAGAGAGAGAGAGAGAGAGAGAGAGAGAGAGAGAGAGAGAGAGAGAGAGAGTGAGAGTGAGTGAGTGAGTGAGTGTGAGAGAGAGAGAGAGAGAGAGAGAGAGAGAGATTCAATATGTCTGGGATTCTGTAAAAGGTTGGAGATAGAATTGAAAGAAGGGACAAAACCACCTACCAGAAAACCCGACATTTCCCACAAAATGTGTCGCTACTAGCCGTCCGGCTGGATCAGTTGATATCGTCACTGCTTTCCATATTGCAGTCTCGCGTTCAATCCCCGCTCAGATTGAAAACATTTCTGAGATATAGCCGGCGGTTACCGTCTCACCTTGAGTAAGGGGGATGGGTAATGTTATCTGGTTACTTAAAGAAGTGTCAAGCGCTTGAGAATCCTCGAAGGACGAGATACGGGAGCTTTATAAGTAACCAGACGATTATTAGTATTATTACTATGTGCTCAAGTAAATGGTCTTATAATGTTTACCTATTTTATTATATACACACACACACACATATATATATATATATATATATATATACATACTGTATATTATGTAAAGTTGGTTGGTGGAGATAACCTAATAATGTATATATAGTTCATTCGCTAAATTTTCAGGCACTGTCCCTTTTCTCGTTTTGAATGAGACTTTGTATGTGTACCCCAGCGATCAGTACTCGGACCTGTTCTCTTCTTGATATACTTAAGTGACATTGATGATGGTATTTCATGCAATTTTTCAAAATTGGCAGATGAGACAGAAATAGCAAACATGGTAGTGTCTCCAAATCAATTACAATACATCCAAAATAATTTAGATATACTGTCTAACTGAGCTCACAAACCTGGCAAATGAGTTTGAATATCGATGAGTGTAAAGGACTCCACATAGGTTATTGGAACGATAAGACAAATTATTCAATGGACGGTATTCACTCAAATGTGTCGATAAGGAGAATGATTTAAGAATATATTTTACAAATAATTCAAACCCAGTCCAACAAGGTGCTAAAGTAGTAAAGAAAATAAATAAGGTTTTTGGATTCATATTGGTAGGTCTTTCGAATACAAACTGAAGATGTTTTACTCACCTTATACAATCAATTGGTTCGACCTCATCTAGACTATTGCGTTTAATTTTGTTCTCCTTACTAACAAAAGACCATAGAAAAACTTGAAAGAGTACAGCGAAGAATACAAATTATTCCAAGACTAAGATTTAGCCATATGGAGAACGTTAAAAGACTTGAAGCTCTTCAGCTAGACTAAGCGTAGACTACGAGGGAATATAATGAAAATATTCAAAATAATTAGAGGTATTGACAATTTATGATGCAAAATTTTGCTTCACATTCAATTATTTAAATTACAAGCGAAACAAAATCATCTGTAAGCCTTTTCACTCTCATGAAGTAAAACATTTATTTTTCAACCGAGTAGTAAACTTATGGAATGGCCTGCCTGGCAATATTATAGACTGGAGCGCTGCTGAAACTTCCAAAATCGTCTAGAAAAGTATATCACCATTAACCCCCGACTAACTGCATTTATAATTGAATAACAGGACATGCCCACATTACATCACTTGTTAGAATTAATATAGTAAGATAATTGTATTTTTTTTCTCTGTCGAATACCATGTTAGTTTTCCATTCTGCATGGGAAAGATAAATCCTGTCCTTTCTAAGCCATCATTTCTCTCCTACATAATAAGTAGGTAGCTTAGATACACACAGCCTCATAAGGATCAGTAGATCTGTTGTTGCTTGCGTTTCCTTGCTATTGTTGTTGTTGTTGTTCCCCAGGCTGTCTGACCGAATAGCCCCAAGGTCTCGAGCAAGGCCAAGGCCATAACTGAGCATGCCCACTGAACCCTCCCTGCTTTACCACTAACAATGCCCAGGTGACCGAAGCCGTTCCCAGGCGAGGAGCCGAGGAGGGTGTGGAAATGCCCGGGACACCTAAACTCCACCCAATGCCCTGTGCACCTTAACAATTGTGAAGGGAAAGTTGAGGGGCAAAGGAAAAATATGACGCTTTGGCTCCCAGTCTGCCAACCTCTAGGTTGGCAGTAGAGAGGTCAATCCATGGAAGAGACACCGCCACTTGAAATCTAGAAAATATATAATTAAAAGGAACAGACAGAGTAAGCTATGGGTATGGAAGAGAATTCTCAACTCTCACTCTGATAGACCAGCCCATCACCACATGACTAGAACCCAATCCTCTCAGCATCAGCTAAGAAAGGACCTAGAAAGCCGGCTTTGGCGGGGGGAGAGCGCCCTTATTTCAACCCCTTCCGGGGTTTCCTTCTATTGGTATTATATCCAAGGCCAGTCCCTGAATATAAGACAAGTCGCAGATATACGAAACGAAGGGACACTAGGCTGTATATGTGGTGAGTTAAAATATATAATATAATAAAATCGTTGACGTTATGTATTAATCCAAAGTAGCTCAGGGTTAGTAAAAGGGGAAAGTAATAAGAATGTTTTAGGCAAAGCATGTTCTTGTATTAACATTGTATTTTCCTTCTTCGCCCATTCCTAGTCCTTCCCAATACTCAATATTTAAAACAAATTTGGCCTACAAGCTTAGCGACTATAAGACGCTTCACCCTATTCAGGTCCCGATTAATACCTGGCGAGCGGTTGTGAGCCTACAATTGGGGATCAACCAGCCTTCGGCTAGGACATAAATCTAGTTAGAAGGAGGGGTCTTAGCGGTGGTGGTGGTGATTGGGGGGGGGGGGGGGTGTCAAGTTCACAAATACAATGGAAACCCTCAACAACTGTCTTGATGGTGTAATGGTTATAGTGTTCAAAATCTGTGTGTGGTAACCCAGGTTCGAATCCCGGTGGACACACATGCTTTCATAATTTCGTTGGGAGGTGTTTGGTGTTGGAGTGAAATTAATAAAAATGGATAAAATATTTGATATATATATATATATATATATATATATATATATATATATATATATATATATATATATATTATTATAAAATATATATACAGGTATATATATATATATATTGTACTAGACATATCGAAAGCCTTCGATATATATATATATATATATATATATATATATATAAGTATATATTGCACTAGACATATCGAAAGCCTTCGATAGAGTCTGGCACAAATCTTTAATTTCTAAACTACCCTCCTTCGGTTTCTATCCCTCCATCTGTGCCTTTGTCTCTAATTTCCTTTCCGGCCGTTCCATAGCCGCGGTTGTGGACGGCCATTGTTCACTTCCTCACCCTATAAACTCCGGTGTTCCTCAGGGCTCTGTCCTATCTCCTATTCTCTTTCTAATTTTTATAAATGATCTCCTCAACTGTACCTCAATTCCCATCCATTCATACGCAGACGACTCAACCTTACACTACTCCATTAGTTTTTCAGAACGCCCCAGCCAGCAATCCCTCAACGACAAACGTAATGAAGTCATAGAACTCTTAAATTCTGATCTAAATACTATCTCCAATTGGGGCAGAGAAAACCTTGTTACCTTTAATGCTTCCAAAACCCAATTTCTCCATCTATCTACCCGCAAGGAACTCCCAGCGGACTATCCCTTACTCTTCAACAATACAAAAATCAATCCTTCATCTTCTCTCAATATTCTTGGTGTCTCTTTTTCTTCTGCTCTCAGTTGGAAGGACCATATTACCAGTCTTGCTAAGGCAGCCTCCCAGAAGCTGGGTGTGCTCAACCGCCTTAGGGGGTTCTTTTCCCCTGCACAGCTTCTTGCTCTATACAGGGGCATAGTGCGTCCTTGTATTGAGTATTGTTCACATGTGTGGGGAGGTTCCTCTCACACCGCTCTCCTAGACAAAGTTGAAAGGAAGGCCTTTCGTATCATTAACTCCCATCCACTCACCAACTCTCTGCAATCTCTCTCTCTCAGCCGCAATGTTGCATCTCTTTCGCTATTCTATCGCTACTATAATAATCAGTGTTCCTCAGAGCTTTCCCAGTGTATACCACCTCCTTTACGTAGGGCACGTGGTACCCGTCTTGCAACTCAATCCCACCCCTACTCTGTGCAACTCTCCAACCCAAGAGTGAAACGTTACTCTCAAACTTTCTTCTACTCAACAGCTGAGCTCTGGAACTCTCTCCCAGAATCAGTCTTTCCCTCTTCCTATGACTTAAATTGCTTCAAACTCCGTGTGTCCAGGCATTTTGGCTCGAACGTCCCTTGATTTTGGCCCTGTCACTCTTTCAACTATGGGGGAGGCACTCGCTATAGGCAGTTATGCCTTTTGCCTCCCTCAATCACATAGAAAAAAGAAAAACAAATATATATATACAGTACTATACAGTATATAGCCAAAAATAAAGTTATATTAAAGAACATCCTAACATCGGCGATACATACAATATCTAACATGACATACAGTAGTTATCCTAGAGCACAGTTGTTCACACGCCGTCTTGTTACAAAGCTACTTTCAAATATGCATATTAAACTATATACAGTGAAATTATTAAAAAAAATAAATACAGCCTTAACTTATCGTTTACATGGATAATGCTTGCTTAAGTAATTGGCATGGGCATGGTTTAAATATAACAAATAAAAGTAGTTATGTAACAGTTGAACGTGTAGGCAAATGTTACCCTGCAAACCTAACCTGATATTACAGCTGTTATGATTATACTACAATACTTGTTTACCTTGTGGCAGGCGGGAGTGAGGGATGAAGCGCAAGGGGGAGGAGGAGCAGGCAGATTGGACTGCAAGGAGAAGACAGGTGTGACAGGAGGAGAAGATGGACAGAAGACAGCCACGAGAACCTTTGACCAGCTCCCGGGTACAGAAGAGGAAAGGAAGATGATACCCAAAGTGGATGCACAGCGAAAATAAGTCCTAGAAAGGAAGCCAAACCATGAATAACTAGGCTAATAACAAGGAAGATTAAGGGAAAGTATTTTTTTTCTGGACACCTTTTCCTTCATGCTTAGCCCAATTAGTTATGACATTTTAAGACATTCGCCCCATTAGTTTGGCGTTTTTAAGACCTTTCACCCTATCTACTGTAGGTGTCGATTTGTACCTGGCGAGCGAAAGCGAGTCTGTGATTTACGAGGAACCGGCCTTTGGCCGGTAATTTTTTTTATGGAAAAATGTACAAATTTATCTCGAGGGTATTTTTTTGTTAAGCTTAATTTAGGTTTAGGAAGCAAACGAAAACAAACATATATACTGGTAATAATAAAACAATAAAAAATAAATACTATATCGTCCCCTTAAAGCTGGATGGAAGAGGGAGAGAGGAACATGCGCGACCCCCCCCCCCCCCCCCAAAAAAAAAAAAAAAAACACGGAACAGGTACAGTAGTCATGGAAGTAGATACAGATAGATAAAGAGGGGAGGTGGTGTAAGAGAGGAATAGACTGGGAAAAGGACGAAATAAGATGTGCAAGTTGAGAACATTAGTTATACAGAAGGCTCTCAAAGGGAAGGAGGACCGGATCAGAAGACACCCTCTGTAGATAGATATAGAGAGAGAGAGAGAGAAAGAGAAAGAGAAAGAGAAAGAGAAATAGAGAGAGAGAGAGAGAATCAAACAGGACAGAAGACACTCAAAAGAGACCTTTAGGAGAGAGTGGAAGTGGAGGTAAATGAAATAACGTAATACAGAAGGAGGAACACGAAAGACAGAACATAGAGGATAAAAAGGTTTGTGTTATAATTGTTTAACCCTTTGAGTACCAGCGACGTGTGCTATATTCAATGCTAGCTTTATTTTGACGATATTATACAGCTTAGGAAGGATCTGTGGTAGTTAATAGGGTTGGTTAAGATAGTGTGGAACCTTATTATTGCTAAAAGTCCATCCGAAGCTGAATTAAATCGTCTAATAGTTGCCAGAATAGGATAAAAAAGGACGTCCCTGGTACTGGAGGGGTTTATATAAACCAAAGATATAGTTATAAACACTCAGTTCACGACTTAATAATTATATATCTCTCTCTCTCTCTCCAATGGTTTATAAATGAGATCGTTCGTGATTTCAATATTGTAAATCATAAAGAGGTAAAGATAGTTAATGAGCGACTATGCATCTCTCACCGTAAACATTGGGTGAAAGGTCTAACAATCGCCAAACTAATGGGACGAATGTTCTACAATCACCAAACTAAAATAGCCTGACTAATGGGGCAAATGTCTTGAAATCTCGTAACTAATGGGGCTAAACATGAGGGAGAAGGGGATCCAGAACACCCCCTTAAGGGACCTATACCCATTTAAATTTTATGTTTATTTTATGATTTTGTTTTATGCTAGCGATAATTTGACTTTTAGTCGTCTCCCTAGACCTCTATCAAGCTTAAACACATATCCATGACCTCCTTCAAGATTAATTTGTACATTTTTCGGTACAAAAATTTCCCGACCGAAGGCAGGTTCCTCTCAAATTATAGGCTTGCTATCGCTCGCCAGGAAATCATCGACACCTATAAATGGCACGAAAGGTCCAGATATTGATAACAAAAATGGGACGAACGGTCTTAAAATCGACAAACTAATGGGGCGAACGTCTTAAAATCTGAAAACTAATGGGGCTAAACATGAGGGAGAAGGGGGTCCATAAACCCAACATACTTCCCCTTAACCGACCAATCCTGATTTATGCGTCCCATTTGTGAAGCATTTGAAGGCCCAATGTTTTAGTATACCCAGGGGTCCGGTTAAAGGGGGTCAACGGCTTTTTTGTTTATCTTTCTCTCCTTTTCTCTCTTTCCCTGGCTTGTAACCATTCGGCCCCATTCAGCCAACTGTTTTAAGACGCTTATCCCCTACCAGGTGTCGATTTCTTCCTGGCGAGCGATAGCGAGCCAGCATTGTATGGAGAAATCCGGCTTCGCCGGAGATATTTTTCTATCGAAAAATGTACACATTTAGCTTGCTGTCAAAACAAAAATACATATATGCTGGCTCGCTACCGCTCGCCAGGAAAATATTGACACCTGGATGGGGGTAAACGTCTTAAAACAGTAGGCTGAATGGGGCCGAATGGATACAAGCCGAAGAGAGAGGGAGAGAAAGAGAACAAAATCGAGGTGGGCTCCCTTAAGGGGGGTGACCTGTTTTTTTTTATTTCTGTCCTTTTCTCTCTTTCTCCGGCTTGTTTCCATTCGGCCAACTATTTAAGACGTTTATCCCCATCTAGGTGTCGATTTCTTCCTGGCGAGCGATAGCGAGCCAGCATTGTATGAAGAAATACGGCTTCGCCGGAGACATTTTTCTATCGAAAAATGTACAAATTTAGCCTGCTGTCAAACAAAAATACAAAATATGCTGGCTCGCTACCGCTCACCAGTAAAAAATTGACACCTGGATGGGGATAAAAGTCTTAAAACAGTAGGCTGAATGGGGCCAAATGGATACAAGCCAGAGAAAGATAGAAAAGGACAGAACAAAAAACAGGTGACCCCCCTTAATTGTGATGTATGTGTACGGGTTTGGAGGGACCAGGTATATGTTCCCACGAGCTGCAGTTTGTTTATAACATTTTGATATTTATGTTTATCATATTTTTGGACACAAATAATGACTAATATATATATATATATATATATATATATATATATATATATATATATTCTATGAAGTATAACAAACATGCTGTTATTGCCTTTTAGTCAAGCGGATATGTGACTCAACCTTGCATTTTTTAGTAATAACAACCAAACTTGGCACAATATTAAAAGATGCCTATCTAACAAATATTGGATATGGAGCCACTCAAAATTCCGTCAAATACGGCACTGGTGGCCATTTTTCAAAATGGCCGCCATGGAACGCATTTTTCAATATAACTCGTTTATTACTTCACATAAAATTATGATTTTTGTGTCTATCCATGTTTTGAAGGGTGAGGAATCCAATGGACATATTTATATGAAGGTGCAATGCCAAATAATGTGTTTTTGCTGGCGAGTTTAAAAGAAAAATGGCCTCCAATCAATCTGATTTTGATTTTAGCTATTTATGTTTAGGAGAGCAACATATTTTCAACGAGAGAACTTGTAAAATGATACATTTTAAATGCATAAATGTGGAAAAATATACAAATAATGATTAGCTATGTCGTGTTCGATAATTGAGATAAACACATTAGTTTTGTGGCGACTAAACCAAACGTAATTATATGATATAAATGTATTCCAGAATAAAAAGTGCCTGGTTAACTGAACACAATGTAGCAGTCTGTTAATTATTAAGGTAATGTTCATCTTATTTTAGCCACATTACAAACATCAATATTTACAGTCACCACCACATGAGCATATACTTGTGCACGGTAGCTCAGCTGTTGTACATTTACACCTTGTAGAACAGGTTTTACAGTCACCACCACATGAGCATATACTTGTGCACGGTAGCTCAGCTGTTGTACATTTACACCTTGTAGAACAGGTTTTCTTGCAGCCGCACTTCAAGATAGCCTGAACTGCAGTTGAAGCCTGTGGCAACTTGGTCCAGTACTGTAACCAACCCATACCTTCCTTCATAACTCAGCCCCATTCACTTGGAGATGGATGATCCGGAGAAGGGAACAGTGATTGGCCCCATACGTGTCCTACCAGATATGCTGCACGTTTTGCATGTTCAGTGAGGGCTGCCTTTGTAGGGGGAATTGCATTCATGGCTCTATTTTTCCGAGCAAATAGTATTTGTCGGGCAGCATTCACTTTAACTTCATCACTTGTTCGATCATAGATCAAGACTACATATCTCTCCAGTCGTCTCAAAATGACATCATCTATAATCATCTGGTGTTAATAACATGGATATAAAAGACTTTGACACTTCTGGGAAGCAGATCCAGGCATCCTAAGCAGTCTTTTTGCTGCGACCTACAAAAGAAGAAACACTATCACAGCCAGTGAATCCACGGAATGCTGCCAGTGACTTTGCCTTCTCCTCTCCAAGGATGTTCCACACATCATGTACTGGAAAATAGCATCTCTTCTACCAGCTCCTATTTCTATTCACAACTCATTCACTCCCAGTCTGTCAAAAAGGGTGATGGCCAGAATAACCACATCAGTGTCACTGTCTTAATCAGTATTTTCTCACTTCCATTGGTTGCACAGTCTGCTGTATGAAGTAACAAGCATCCATCAGCCTCTTCCTGAGAACATGAAGACATGGACTTATAACTATGACCGCTGCTGCTGAGAGAACTGCTGCCATGGGTTGTTATGATTGTTGTTTCATTAGGAATATCAGCTTCTATCATAGCCACAACATAGCCACATAGCCTTTCCAATGTTCCCTTACCCACTCTAAACCACTGTTTGGACACTTGATCCTCAGTGTTTTGGAGGACAAGCAGCCTAGAAGGGTCACTAGACCTGTTGTTGCTTGATTCCTTTGTACTCCTTTGTACTCCTTTGTACAACAAGGTACTTGAATAATTCTTCCTTGTTCTTCTCATCATGCAGAAAGTTTTCCCAGTTATGAGGAAGGCTGTTTTCAGGAGCCACACGTTCACGGGTGCCTTTGCCTCTCTTTGTTTGTGTTGCCTTCTTCAAACTGTTGTCGACATAAACATCACAGACAACATCCACCCGGCAACACGTACTGTCAAACAAGCTAATAATGTATGGCACAAACACAGCTGATGCATAATCTTTAAAGGATTTGTGCTTGGCTGAGTCAGGGCGTATTTTGTGCACCAGAGCAGCTCCATCAATGATAATGGCATCAATATTTAATGGTTGTTGAAACACTTCACCAGGTAGACAAGCAAGCAGGTCAGACTTTTTGCCAATATGAATCTCACCAAAATCAGACAGAGATGGAGGATAAGGCTGGTTCTCATGCTTGAAAAAGTCCTCCAGATTACCACTTCTGACTTGGCAGGATATATAAAGCCTGGAGAAGATGGAGCAATCAGCCTTGAGTGACTTAATTTCCATCTTTTGTTTAGGAGTTACCTTCTGGTCAGACTTTCTGAACAAAGCAAGCTTGTTTCTTTTTATTGGTTCATAGATGGACACTTTCCTATCAATAAGTCTGTCTGATAGTTGCATGGAAGGAGGACGTTGCTGTTGTTGCTGAGGTGTTATGGTCGATGTTATCCACAGCTGCAGTTGTGAACAAACCACTTCTCATGTTGATAGGGCATATAACTTTGTCTTGCTCATATTGCTCACACATCCTTCGTGCCAACCTGGTAGAGATGTTCAGCACTCTATCATATGATATGGAGAGTCCAAGGTGATGTAGTATTTCAACTAGGTCACGCTTCCTTGTTTTTGCATGTACAACCAATCCTAAATACACAGGTAAGGATGGTTCTCTCTTTATGCTGTGATACTGTTGTGTAACACCTTTCCTTTTACGAATGGAACTGTTATGTACCACAATATGTGAAACTGTTAGTGTAGCTTGGTTAGAAACTTAATTATTAGCAGATTTTGGTCCAACCAATAACTGCTGGACAAACTGCTGGAGTAGAGCTGGTACAGACTGTTCTTGACAGTGTTCATCAAATGTTCCTCCTAAGCTCGTCTCAAAGTTGAACATTTCACGGCGTAATATAGTTGCTGCCTTACTCAGAATAGCATCTACCTCATTGTCTTGTGCACTTGCAGCTTTTAAAGCACTGCCAACATCTTCCTTAAGGGCAAAGACAACATCACGTCCTAGTGTATGAACATTCAGGTCTGAATTCATAGACAGTATCTTGTTCTTCAGTCTTGTAGCATGAATGTCACATGAACTGTGTTTGACCCCTAGTTCATAGAGCTTAGCATTGTAGTTATCACAGACTTCAGACAATTTCATCATTCCATAGTCTTCTGCTGAGAGTTTGTGTTCGATCCATTTTGATAAGCTTGAGAGTATTTCTGTATGAAGGTCATCGTTGTGTTGAGCCAGTTTACATTTATCTACCCTACGATTGAATGTTGCTCTGCATGTGTTGTGATATGCAGCACCTTGGGCAATCAGATCTGTGCCAAGTTTAGCCAAGAGATTTTCATCCTGCAAGAGATGGATGTCATTAAACAACTTATTATTCACATCTTTAGTCATCACTTGATGCAAGTCCTGTGTTACTACACCTGCCTTATCACAAAAGAAACATGCAGATTTTCTTTTCTTGGGACCTGACATTGACTGGCGAGTTAGTTTTGTATTGGTTTCAGAGCTTTCACCAACTTCACTACATGGTCGTTTTTTTGCTTTTTGGAGGCTTCTGTTAACTTGTGTAGTATTAAATTGGAGAGCACACTTGTTGTGTAATTTGGCCTTATTTTTGGATAGTGTATTTTCAATTCCACTTCCATCATTTAATTGTTCAATGAAGGGAATTTCCATTGGCAGATCACTAATTTGAAGTAACTTTTCTAACTTAACTGCAAAAGTATGATAACCTTTACCGACATCAGTCTATTTGGAATCAGCAGGACACTGAAGTGAGGTTGATTTGACACACTGACAGAAGATACATGCATTCCAGTTCATGCTTGATTGTTTAGTTTCTTCTGTAGCTTGGTCTGACATTATTATTCAATACCAACACCAACATGCAGATACAACTCATGCATTAGGTGTAGAGCTCATCCAGGTACAGGCAAACATGCTGCATCAAGATATCATCTGAAAACAATGCAAACATGATTAGTCACAAACATAATATAACAACAGTTTTTTGCAAGCAATAATGCTTACTCCTATAGTGGGTTTTGATTCCATGAAAACATTAACATACACACAAAAACAATATTACATTCTCAAATATATATAGCTAAACACAAATCAGTGTGATTGGAGGTCATTTCAATTTAAACTCGCCACCAAAAACACTTTGTTTGGCATTGTACGTTAATATAACTATGTCCATTGGATTCCTCACCCTTCAAAACATGGATAAAGACACAACCATCATAATTTTATGTGAAGTAATTCATGAGTTATGTTGAAAAATGCGTTCCGTGGCGGCCATTTTGAAAAATGGCCGCCATTGCCGTATTTGACGGAATTTTGAGTGGCTCCATATCCAATATTTGTTAGATAGGCATCTTTTAATATTGTGTCAAGCTTGGTTGTTATTTCTAAAAAACACAAGGTTTGGCATTTGTTGTGCACATAATTATCCGCTGCACTATTTACCATACATTGTGTTATTCTAAGGTTCCACATGATACAATAGCACGTCTGAGTTTAAAGTTCTCAGTGCAGAACCATAGGTGAGGTTTGGTTGAGCATTTTGATTATAATAGTTGACTATTTAATGGATCAATATTTGGAGGAGGATTGTATTTATTTCCTGCTTTATATTAACAATATAATTACACAATCAATTATTTTGCTTCATCCAACTATCAACGTATTTACTTCAGTGTAACTTTAATATTTAATTATGCTTTCATTATTGTAGCGATGTGAGCGAATGTGTGTGTTTATGTGTGTGTGAGTTAATATATTTTGTATTAATTTCACCACAACACCAAACACCTCCAATGAAATTAATGAAAGCATATAATTATATGATCCACCAGAATTCGAACCCGGGTTATCACACACAGATTGGTATTTATCAATACCAAATATGGGCCGGTTTTCTGGACCACTTTCTCCCTCATGTTTAGCCCCAATAGTTTTCAGATGTTAAGATGTTTGCCCCATTAGTTAGTCGATTTTAAGACCTTTCGCCCAATTTCGTCGTCAATATTTAGACCTTTCGTGCTATTTAGGTGTCGATTTTTTCCCTGGCGAACGATAGTGAGCCTGTAATGTTGGAAGAACCGGCCTTCGGCCGGGACAGTTTGCTACAGAAAAATGTACAAATTAATCTAGAAGGGGGATCTAATGGATGTGTTTTTTTTTTATTTGATGGAGGTCTACGGAGGAAACTAGAAAAATATTAAATACATTATTTTTTTGTACAAAAAAATGAACCATCCCCCCTTAACCATTACACCACCAAGACGGTTGGAAGGTTGGTGGAAGGACCAAGGCAGTCATTTCAAAACCGGAATTTCTCTTTTGTTTGGTCCTGCTACTGCCAGAGGATTTCACCGGAACTAAGAAGGGCCCCTAATGGTTAAATGTTCAATAATAGTAACCCCTTATGTACCGGCGACGTTTTTTTAAATTTTATAGCTATATTTAAACGATTTGGTACAGCTTAAGAAGGATCTGTGGTAGTAAAAAAAGGTTAAGTGCGATAGTTCGAAGCCTGTTAATCGCTGGAGGCCCTTTTTAAACTGAATGAAATAGTCTAATAGTAGGCAGAATTAGGTTAAAAGGATGGCACCGGTACTGAGAGGGTTAAAGAGGCGTTTTTTCTGAACCCCCTTCTCCCTCATGTTTAAGCCCATTAGTTTTGATATGTTATGACGTTCACGCCATTAATTTGGCTATTTTAAAACCTTTCACCTAATTTCTTTGTCAAATTTAAGACCTTTCGTGCTGTTTAGATGTCTAGTATTTCCTGGAAAGCGAAAGCGAGGCTGCAATTTAGGAGGAATCGGCCTTTGGCCGGGACAAATTTGTATCGAAGGAGGATGTTTGGGGTGTCTAGGTAGCAAAAAAACAAAACACATATACAAATAAAGAAACAAAATATAAATAAATGAATAAATAAAATAAAATAAAGCAGAATGTAGCCTACAGTAGTATTGCCCAAATGAGGTCTATGCTGTGGATTCTACATTATGTTGACCACTCTTATATTCCCACCTTACTTGCGATCACAATATCACAACACTGAATACCTTCATGTTGTTTTCACATTATTTACAACAACTATATTTGTAGTAGTGGTACATTGTAAAGTATAACTGGAACAAAATACACCTTATGTATACGTTTATTGTTTCTCTAAGTAGAACATCATTTTAGTATGTATAAATAAATGAAGTACTGTTAAAACCTAGAGTCAATAATTTATTACTCTAACATTATTCCACTCTGACAAAATATAGTTATTGACGTCCCCATCAAAACAGGTTATTAGAGTTGACACTTTGGGCTTGGCATTTGCTGTATAGTAATCAGCTTAGAACATTTTAATTAACTCTAATTAATAATTCCTAATATGAATTTGTTGATATTATTAGATAATTGATCATTACAAACCGACGCAAACGGGAGATTACAACTGCCATAAAAAATATAAATGGGATATGTATACAAGGCGGAACACATACATGGGCGAAATACGCACATGTATTGTCGGAATACATACATGAGCTAACTATGCATATGTACAGTCAGAACACACAGATGGGCTTAATACGCACATATGCAGTTGGAACACATACATGGGCTAAATAAGTACATGTAGAGTCGGCATACATACATGCGCTAACTACGCACATATACAGTCGGAACACATACAGTAGATAGGCTAGCGACGCAAATGCACAATCAGAACACAACACATGGGCTAGCTACGCACAGGTGCAATAGCAACACATTCATAGACTAATTGCGTACATGTACACTCGACCAAAAAACATCTTTACACTAACGCTCTAAACATTCTGAAAGTGGGTCGAAATCTTATGAAAATACCTCACAGATGTACGTTTCACCGATTCATTCCGTTCACACTAGGTTATTTACAGCTCACCAGTGTAAAGATTGTTTTTTGGTCGAGTGTACAGTTGGATAAAACATGAGCTAAATACGCACATGTACAATTTGACGCACATGTACAGGCGGAATTCATACATAAACTACGCACATGTACGTATATACTGCCAGTCGAAAGTCGTGTACTCTCTGCTGAACTTACTGTAGTTTGTATAAGCATTTAACAGGCAATAGTTAAAACATAAATATTAAGCATTAATAATTAAGCTTTCAAATAATGATATTACATGGTTGGTTCTATTCAGGTGAGCTACAGGGTAAATGAGGCAGCACACAAGAGGTTCTATCGTCAGTTTTCGATAGTTAAATTTTTTCTGGCAACATTTCTGGGATATTTTGCACTGGTATCACAAACTAAACTGAAAATAGATGAATGTACGTGACAGAACTATATTATAAATCTTACTTAACCCGTACAGTACCAGTGACGTGTGTTATATTATATTCTAGCTATATTTAGACCATATTATGCAGCTTAGGAAGGATCTGCGGTAGTAAAAAGGGGGGGTTGTGACGGTGTGAAGCCTTATTATTGCTAGAGGTCCTTCCTAAAATGTATAAAATCGTCAAATAGTTGCCATAATATGATGAAAAGGACGTCGCTGGTATTCAAAGGGTTAATAAACAACCAGACCAGCGTTGAGGATGAAAAGTGACGAAAAAACCGCTCGTGTGATACTGGTTAGAGGGGGTGTTATATACTGTATATATTTTTTCTGAACTCCCTTCTCCCTAATGTTTAGCCCCCATTAATTTTAATATTTTATTAAGACGTTCACCCCACTAGTTTGGCGATTGTAAGATATTTCGTCCCATTTCTTTGTCAATTTTAAGATTTAGGTGTCGATTTTTCATGACGAGAGATTGCAATTTAGGAGGATTCACAAAATTACAAATATATCACGAGGGGGATTTGGGGTATTTCTTTAAAGGTTGCTGGAGGTCTAGGGAGGGAACTTAAACAAATACAATGTAAATAAAATACAATAAATAATAACTAACACAATCTCCCCTTAAGTTAATTCAGCCCCTTCACTACTGAAGTATGTTCTAATATTTTGGCCGCGCGAAAAAGAGTTTGGTTTTGTATTGGCTTTATATGAAATTAAATACTTTCGCCAACACGAGGCCCCATTCTATTTCATTAATCTTTTGAACACGAATGGCTTTTTTCTAATAATAATAATAATAATAATAATAATAATAATACAAGCCCCGATGCTCAAATCCGAGTCTACGCACACAAATATTCACAGAAGGTTTTCTGGAAGAAGGCTTATTAAATTTTAGCCTGTGAATTTAGCTCTATATTACCCCATCTTCTTGCTAGAGGGAGACAGTAACACTAGCAGTTCCTTCTGAAAAACATTCCGAGGCTCAAGGTTGGATCGATCCCGGGTCCCCACGGGTCGGATTCCAAGATACTCCCCACTACACCAGCACTTACAGGTATACTATTAGCCTGCCTTAAATATGATCAGATACCATTGAACTACAGGACTAACTGGAGGTAGTTTTTAGGTATTATACACAAGGCGCCTTTCCTAAACAAAATATCGTCTGTAATAGCCAGGGTAGAATAAATAAACGCCATCACACCAAAAAAAGGCTAAACGTTATATAACATGTTAATAACCTGTCGCCGTACAGGCATATTTAAAGCAACTGCAGGTGCATGATTAATAGTGACTTTAGAAGTCAAGTTTCATTAGCAACTTATTACAGCACATTAAGTTTATAAAGATGTAGCTAATGCGTTGAATCTGCAATAACTTAAAAAACTTCCTCTTGCTAACTTATGTCATAATTCTAAATCTTTGTGCAAAAGAGGGGAAGGGAGTGAGAGGTAGGAGGAAAGTTACGGCACTAATGGAACGAGTTTATGCTGGGGGGTGAAACTCATATTCATGCAAAAAATGTAAATCCGGTAGCCATTAAATTATCTTCCCTTCGTATTCCTGCTTGTCTGTTTACCTGTTTGGCAGGCAATCTATCTCTCTCTGTATCTCTCCTTGTATTTTCCTTTCTGCCTATCTGTCTGCATAACTGAAGTTTATTTCCCATGGAATCATTTTTGTTTCCGTGGCTTGTTCCCTTGGAGTGCACTGAGCGCATTACCAAGGTAATCCTCTCAGGCATGGAGGCATACATTCCATTTTCTTTCTCTCAGTCTAATTCAAAAATATCTTGGTTTACTCACGCTAGCTCTACTGTTGTCAGCAATAAGGAGGAAGTATTCAAACATTACCGTTTGCCTTCAAACTCAAGAATCTCGTACTTTATTTTTGTTTCCGGAATCAAGCCAAATCTATTCTTTAACTAGCCAAAAACTCTTTTATCAATAACAAATGTTCTGAATTTCTCAATTCTAGCTCTTTCCAAGCCTTGTTGCATCTAGCCAAAAACCTCTCCAACAATTTTACTTCCTCGTCTTTCCCTCCATCACGTCTTCCTCTGACAAAGCTGAATTCTTCGCTCAAACCTTTGCTATAAACTTTATCTTGGATGATACCAGTGATATTCATCCCTCTCCATCCCCTCTCACTTAATTGTGTCTAATATCATAATCTCTTCTAAGGATGTACTTACTGCCTTCTCTGGGTTTAATAGTAAGATGGTGTTCCTCCTGTTGTACTAAAACAAAAATCTTCAGTGCTGACTCCCTGCCTAGGCAAACTCTTTTGTCTCTGTCCTTCCACTAACGTCTTTCCTTCTTGATGGAAGTTTGCTCTCATTCAACCAGTCCCAAAGAGGGTGACCGCTCTCAAACCTCCAACCATTCTCCAATTTCTCTCATAACTTGCATCTCTAAAGTTTGAATACTAGTCTTAATTAAAAATTCCTTAAGCATTTACTGTATCTTCACACAATCTACTTTAAGATCGCCAGTATGGTTTCCTTAAGGGCCGCTCAACTGGCGATCTCCTTGCTTATCTTACTAACTCTTTGTCATCCTCCCTTCGGGACTTCGATGAGACTTTTTCTATTGCGCTAGACATATCGAAAGCCTTTGATAGAGTCTGGCACACATCTCTAATTTCCAAACTACCCTCCTTCGGTTTCTATCCCTCCATCTGTGCCTTTGTCTCTAGTTTCCTTTCTGACGGTTCCATAACTGCAGTTGTGGACGGCCAATGCTCACTTCCTCAACCTATCAACTCCGGTGTTCCTGAGGGTTCTTTCCTGTCTCCAGTTCTCTTTCCAATATTCATTAATGATCTCAACGTTACTGTACAGTACAGTACCTCTAGTCAAAGGAGTACAAAGGAAATCAAGCAACAACAGGTTTAGTGACCCCTCTAGGCTGCCTGTCCTCCAAAACACTGAGGATCAAGTGTCCAAAGAGTGGTTTAGAGTGGGTAAGGGAAAATTGGAAAGGGAACTACTGCCCTGGAACTAATTCTGTGGCAGGATTAGGAAATTAGTAAGGGATAGATGGGTTAGTAACATAACACAGTTATAAGTGATCTTTCGTATATCTGGGAAAAGGAGAGTAACATCTTAGTCATATACAGTATATACACAATAATCCTGGATGAATCTGAGGGAGGAATATAATAAAGTTATTCACAAACGCAGTCCGTCGCGGGTTTGATGCAAGATATTTGTCTAGGCAAAGTTTAAAAGAATTAACAGTGCTGCAGTCTAAAACGTCTCGGGGAAGCCCATTCCACAAGTTGACAACTCGATTGAAGAAGACATTCTTAGATTCGTGAGAGTTAAAAGATTTACCAATACTTTTGCAACCGTTTCCCCTCGTGTAATTAGATTGGTCGATAGTGAAGTACTTGCTACAGTTCATATTGTCGATGCCTTTGATGATTTTGAACACTTGAATTAAGTCGCCTCTTAATTCAGTTATTCATAGTTGGGTTAAAGGAAATAGATTTATTTCTCTAAGACAGTCCTCGTATGGTTTGTTCTTTAGGCTAGGTATCATTTTGGTAACTCTACGTTGAACTCGTTCTAGCTTGTCTATATCTTTTTGGTAATAAGGGCACCAGGATTGAACGCAGTATTCCAGAAGAGGGCGGACTAAGGAATTGTAGAGTTAGGATAACTTCTCTGGAAATATGCTCAAATGACCTGCCTATAAAGCCAATTATTTTGTTTGCCTTCTTAACCCTCTCCGACATATGACGCGATTTTGAGCCTATTGGGGATACTTTAAAGCCTTTGTTACCATCAGGGGTATTTAGAAATCTTTAGTTTAGTTACTTCAACCTCTGCAGTTGTCTTTGAGTTAGCTGTGGGCAGAAAACTAATTTTGGAGAGGTAATTATAAGAGTGAGGGACCTCTATTTCTTATTGCTAATCTGGCAACCTCTGCATCATAAATGCGTGAAAGGGTTAACAACATCTGAACATTGTTGATTCGGTTTTAGGTTACTCGATATTGTTACTCCCAAATCGGTTTCTCTGTCTACACTCTTAAGCTGAGTGCCATTCATTGAATAGTTTGCTTTCTCATTTTGGTATCCGATATGTAGTACTTCACATTTATCAGCATTGAAACTCATTTGCCAAATTTGGCCCAACATGACAGCTTATCTAGATTGTGTTGCATATCGTCAACTTGTTCTTTTGAGAGTACACTGTTTGCAATTTTTGTATCGTCAGCAAACTTTGAGATTGTACAGGTGAGACCCTCATCTATGTCGTTGATGTAAATTAAAAAGAGAATTGGTCCTAGTACCGATCCCTGGGGTACCCCGCTACTTACATTGGTCCATTTAGATGCCTTACCGTTTATGACTACTCTTTGCTTTCTATCGCTGAGCCAATTTTCTATCCATTTCAACACACCGTCTGGTTTTCCATGCGCTTTTAGTTTTAGAAGTAAACATTTGTGGGGAAGCTTGTCAAAGGCCTTTTGAAAATCAAGGTATATAATATCTACAGCTTTACTCTCATCATAGAGGTTGAGGATATCGTGAAAGAAGTCCAAGATATTTGTTAAGCAGGAGCGTTTGTTACGAAAGCTGTGTTGAGTATCTTTAAGTATGCTATTTTCCTCCAAGTGATTTACGAGTCTGTCTCTTATGAGTGTTTCTAGCATTTTACATACAACTGAGGTTAAGCTAATGGGACGATAGTTACTGGGTACGGATTTGCTGCCTTTTTATAATATCGGTGTTACGTTGGCTAGCTTCCACTGATCAGGCATAGTTCTAGACTGCGGGATTTATTGAATAGCAATGTCAGTGGTTTGGAGACCTCATCCTTAGCTTCCTTTAGAACTCTAGGTGAGATTGTAATGGTCCGGGCATTTTATTTACCTTGAGTTTATCTAAACAATTCAATACTTCTCTCTCTATAACGGTGATATTGCTTAGAACATCAGAATTATCAATCTGAATCGGCGATGGTGTAGGGATATCACAGGTTTTCTGTTGTAAAATCTGATGCAAAGAAGGTATTGAGGGCATTACTCATTTTTACTTCGTCTTTGGTGTATTCTCCATTTTAATCGACGAATGGTCCAACAGTTGAAGTACAATGGTCGCTGTTGCTGAATTCATCACCAACATTCAAATTCTCGATTAATTCTTCTTTTGTTGAAAGTACAAGGTCAAGAACGTTATTACCACGAGTCGGCGATTGGACAAATTGATAGAGCGAACTCTCTTGCAAGTTCGCATATAAGTCATGTCCGGAGTGTGAAGTATCGCCCCACTTGGTCACAGGTAAATTAAAGTCGCCAAAAATTGCGATATCTTGTGAGTTACTTACATCTGCAATTTCTTCGTAAATTTCTCGGTCAGTTTGCACTGATTGAGCTGGAGGTCTGTATATTAATGCAAGTAATATTTGTGTACCTTTATTATTCTTTATTAGCACAAAGGATATGTCGACGTTCACAATTTGAGGTTTTGACAAGAGGGTCGGGTTAAGACTTTCTTTGATATAAAGTAAAACGCCACCTCCATTTCTATTTATTCGGCTTTTCTCAAACATTGCATAACTGGGAAGTGAATACTCTGCTAAAATGTCTTTGTCATGTGTATTGAGCCAAGATTCTGTTATGCCAATCACATCATAATTTTCTGTAAACACTAGTTTCTCTAAATCTGAAAATGTATTGCGTATGCTACAAGCGTTTGCATAGAAAACCTTTAAAGTTGCAGTTTTAGAACTCACACAACGCTCTTTAATCAAATTTTTGGTTATGGTAGGATCTAAATTTACATTCATGGCTGTCCTCGGTCCTTGGTCGTTATCCCTGGCGGTTTTGAATTTGGGTCTTGTTGATGGAGCTTTTTTCAAATTCGTGGTTCTTGACGGATTAGTATTTAATTTCTTCGCAGGTCGCCATCCTCGCTGTCTTCGGTCCTCCTTCCTGGTTGTATTGTGCCGAGTCGATTTCTTCTCCGAAAATCCTTCACCGCATCGTTGAGAAGATGCCCAAAACGTGCTGCTCCCACCTGGTTCAGATGAACTCCATCGTTCGAAAACAAATAGTCATTCTAGTAGAAATTTTCCCAGATGTCGACGAATCCCACGTTCTCCTTCCTGCAGAGATTTGCTAGACAACGATTTGTGCTGGTGGCTATGTTATAAAATCGGCTCTCTACACCGAGCCGGGGGACGATTCCTGAGACGATGATCCTTGATCTATCTATCTATTTAATGCCTGACGCCGTGATCCCCGAAGGGGTGGCCACAAACGAACCACCCCCATGCACCTCTGTCCCCAGTCAGTCGACGCCCCTCCCCCCAACCAGCACCGCCTTCGTTCATGTACTTCCTCACTCCATCCTTCCACCTCTCATTCGGTCTACCTCTCCCTCTCTGTCCCTCCACCTCGTTCTCGTACACCCTCTTAGTCATTCTCTCGCTTTCCATACGTTCCATATGGCCGAACCATCTCAAGTTGTTCCTTTTCACACTTTCCAGCACATCTACCTCCACTCCACACCTCCTTCTTACTTCCTCATTAGTCTGTCTATCCCTCCATGTAACTCCGCACACACTTCTTAAGTAATTCATTTCCACTGCTCTCACTCTTGGTCTGAGTCTCTCCACCAACGTCCATGCTTCACTTCCGTAAGTCAGTGTCGGGATTACCACACTGTCATGGAAGGACTTCTTCACTTCCATACTGACCACCCTATTTCTTGTTACTTTTTTTTTTTTTTTTTTTTTTTCTATATTCTAACTTACTTCCTCTCGGGCATAGGTTGAGAGCCTTAACATTCACCGCTTTACAATGAACAGTGAAGCCCGTGAGGTCTTGTTCCAGTCTAGGGAGTGAGACATGTGAAGCACGTAGAGTACAACGAGCACCTGCCATCTTGCCTTCACATGAGGCACGGTGCTCACTCATGGCCCGAAACGACCCCATCTCTGAAGCCACCTCGTTCCCGTGCTTCACTGTCTCACCCCGTACACTCGGACTCTCACACTTACACACACACAACGCCACCTGTTGAGCAGATAACTCACCAGGCATTGCACCCCTATAGCATATTTTGAATATGGGAATATTCATACAGTGCTATTTAATCAGGGAACAATGAGGGTATTTTATTGACGTTTCGGTGGGCTTGTGGTAATGCACTGATACTAGGTACATCACAAATTCCATCCCAATAATATCTTCCCATTGATACATCGGGAGTTGAACCCGGGACCTTTGGATTACCAGGCCAGTGGCAAGACCACTCCACCACACCTCCCACACTGCTTTCAGCATTCCTACAACCCTCTTCCCCTGTTGTACCCGCTCCCGCACTTCTTCATCCATAGTCCCATCTTTACTCAATACACTGCCCAGATACTTAAAAGAGTTGACGATCTCCATAGCCTGACCGTTCAGCTTCACCTCACACTCTGTGACTTCACCCCTTTCGAAGACCATAACCTTGCTCTTCCCCGCATTTACCTTCAAATTCCGTTTTTCGCACACTGTTCCAAACTCATTTACCAGACCCTGCAACTCCCATTCATTATCACTCATCAGAACTGTATCATCCGCAAACAGCAGTATAGATAGCTTCCACTCGATTCCCTCCCTTTTCAGCGATACACCAACATCCACTGCTCTTGATAGTATTTTTTCATGACTCCATCCATATATACAGTAAACAACCACGGGGACATCACACACCCCTGTTTCAAACCAACATTCAGGTCAAAGAACTCGCTCTGCTCACTCTCCACACGTACTGCCGCCTTTGCACCCTCATACATGCTCTTCACTGCTTTCAGCAACTTGCCATCTACTCCGTATATTCTAAGTACTTTCCACAAACCTTCTCTATCCACTCTGTCATAGGCCTTCTCCTTGATGACTTCGCCTTAAACGACTTGATCAGCTGCTGGTACTTTAAAATCAAATCTTCCGACCGGGTTCGCTGTATATCGTTGGATCCGACGTGGATGACGTACATTGTATTAGCAGGGGCCAGCTTTAAGTGGTTAAGTCCTATCCACTCATATGGTGATGACTGTACCTTACACTATTCAACTAGTTATCCACAACGACCCAGCATGAAATTACTCCAAAAGTCACGTAACAAAGCCAAAGCATGCCTATCTTTTGAGCTATCAATTATTTCTGATTGTGGCAGAGAAAATCTTGTTACTTTCAATGCCTCCAATACCCAGTTTTTCCTACTTACCGATTGCAATCTTCTATAAATCTATCAAGTACTCTTTAACAATAGACAAATCAACCCTTCATCTGCTCTCAATATTCTTGGCGTATCTTATTCGTCCGACATTTCTTGGAACGATTATATTACCACCCTTGCTAAACCGACTTCCCAGAAATTCGGTCTGCTCAACCTTCTCTGTGAGTTCTCCGTTCACTCCCGCACAGCTAATTGCTCTGTATCGGGGCACAGTGCACCCATGTTTCAAGTATTGCTTGCATGTGTGGGGAGGTTCCACCCATACCGCACTTCTCGAAAGAGTCGAGTAGAATTTTTTTTGCCTCATTAACTCACTTTCTCTTACTAGTTCCCTACAATCTCTTTCTACACGCCGCAATGTTACATCTCTTTCACTCTTCTATTGCCATTACAACAATCAGTGTTCTTCAGAGCTATCTCAATGCCTACTTCCTCCCTTGCAGGGAGTGCGAGGCACACGCCTTTCAACACTGTCGCACTCTTATTCTGTTCAGCTCTCCAATCCAAGAATTAACAAAATAATTTAGTCTTTCTTCTCCTCAGCAAGTGAACTCTGGAACTCTCTCTCTCTCAATCAATGTGTCCTTCATACAATGCCTTCGACAGCTTTAAACTTCGTGTGGCCAGCCATTTTTACCCCAACATGCCTAGAATTTGGTTCTCTGTCACTCTTTTGGCTTTGGGGGAGACACTGTATTTCATATACAAAGTCACCTGTGTTAATGCTTCCAGTGCCATCATTTGAATTATATTCTATCTAACACCAGATAACATAATATAGTTTGGAAGGTACTATGAGAGTAAGAAATGGAGTTATTGTTCTCTAAATTTACAATTTAAATCATGCAAATCCTTCCTAAATAAATTATAATAAAACTGCCTAGTGATAGCCATAACAATTGGAGGAGAGCCAGTATCGCACTGAAAGGTGTAATTAACATAATATGCATGCATAGAGGGTCATAACTATTTGACAACCTCAGTATAGCAATTCGTGAATAATTGTGCTTATTTACAAAAGTTACTATTACAATTATGGTCATCACCACGCGCTACATACAGTATACCTTAACAGACAATTATGGTCATCACCACGCGCTACATACAGTATACCTTAACAGACAATTATGGTCATCACCACGCGCTACATACAGTATACCTTAACAGACAATTATGGTCATCACCACGCGCTACATACAGTATACCTTAACAGACAATTATGGTCATCACCACGTGCTACATACAGTATACCTTAACAGACAATTATGGTCATCACCACGCGCTACATACAGTATACCTTAACAGACAATTATGGTCATCACCACGCGCTACATACAGTATACCTTAACAGACAATTATGGTCATCACCCACGCGCTACATACAGTATACCTTAACAGACAATTATGGTCATCACCACGCGCTACATACAGTATACCTTAACAGACAATTATGGTCATCACCATGCGCTACATACAGTATACCTTAACAGACAATTATGGTCATCACCACGCGCTACATACAGTATACCTTAACAGACAATTATGGTCATCACCACGCGCTACATACAGTATACCTTAACAGACAATTATGGTCATCACCACGCGCTACATACAGTATACCTTAACAGACAATTATGGTCATCACCACGCGCTACATACAGTATACCTTAACAGACAATTATGGTCATCACCACGAGCTACATACAGTATACCTTAACAGACATGCATATTTTTTTCAAATGAGCACAATATAAAATATGATATATACGATCGCATGCACAATTACATGATCAAATGTAATTGCAAAACAAATCTCCTACAGATAAAACACCTGCCACTAATATATTCACAATAAACAAGCACAGATACAGTAGAAAACACTCAAACATTCTCTCTCTCTCTCTCCATCTCCCTCCCCTCTCTCTCTCTCTCTCTCTCTCTCTCTCTCGCCTCTCCTCCCTCTCCCTCCCCCCCCTCTCTCTCTCTCTCTCTCTCTCTCTCTCTCTCTCTCTCTCTCTCTCTCTTTCTCTCTCCCAAACACAGCACCACCTGGGGACCTAATATATTTGCCGCGTGTTATCTACTGTCAGTGTGTGTGTGTGTGTGTGTGTGTGTGTGTGTGTGTGTGTGTGTGTGTGTGTGTGTGTGTGTGTGTGTGTGTGTGTGTGTGTGTGTGTGTGTGTGTGCGTGTGTGTGGTAGTGGTATGGAATTTGTGATGGTGTTGGTGGCGGGGAGGAAGAGTGAGAAATACGAATGTGATGGTTGTGTTGATTCTGTTTGTCTATACTGGAAAACAGGATGCTAATAAAACAACAGAAGATAGACTACAACCCTTCGCTTCCTGGAGATCCTTTCCAGCGGTATACAATCGTCTAGTGTTAACCAGGATAAGATAAACATAGCCCGATCATTTACTGAAAGGGTTAAGGGGGTGGTATTCGCTTTTTGTGGACCCCTTTCTCCCTCATGTTTAGCATATTTGTTTTGAGATTTTATGACGTTCGTTCTATTAGTTTGGCGATTCTGAAACCTTTTGCCCCATTTCTTTGTCAATATTAAGACCTTTCGTGCCATTTAGCTGTCGATTTTTTCCTGGAGAGCGATAACGAGCCTGTAATTTTAGAAGGACCCTGCCTTCGGCCGGTACATTTTTCAGTAGAAATTAATATGCTAAACATGAGGGAGAAGGAGGTCTAGAAAAAAGCGACTACTTCCCCCTTCAATAATTTCGGGTGTTATCTGTAATACCTACTGTATACAGGTAGTTACCTGTATCACATGGATCACACACTCAGCCACAAATATATCTACTTAAGAGTTTTAGGACAAATTAGCATAATTCAGAATGTCTAAAGCGACTTAACACAGAATAATGTTGCTCCAAATTTTGTTTTTTATAATACATACAAATAGATAATAAAAATAAATATATATATGAAAAAAGGACAGAATACAATATTGACCAATAATCTGCAACACGGATAATTTGACATACCATAATAAGGACCGATATAAATCTTCCCTGAACACATTGAAATCTCTAGGCGAAATATCTATATTGCCAAATGGTGTGGTACATATCAATTCTATATGCAAAAGTTTTAAAAACATTTAGTTTGTTCTTTATCTATGATGGTGCAGTGGTTACGCCCTGACCTCTCATCTGAAATTCTGGGGCTCGAATCCCATTGAGAGATGATAGACTTCAACATTACTAAAACAAATTCCGTATATCAACAGTAAAAGACTGTATTTCACCGGTATCAAAATCCTTATTTATTTACGTTTCTTAGCGAAGGTATACCTTTAAATTATGACACTTTAGACTATAGGTAACAGGAGTCTATTTATTTACAGCTGACAGTAAATTGTCATGTCTTCATCTTTATTACTTAACTATTAGGAAGCTTTTATTACGAAATATATCGTTCAGTGTGAGGACTTGACATTAATATTGCATACATACATAGTTTTATATTTTTCCTTTAAGTATCGAGAAATCAGTTGGTAAGGGATTCAATTTACCCTCAGTTGAAATAAAACAGACTATAGTTCCTTTATTTTATTTTTAAAGTTTGTGACCGCTAGAATTACGGAAATAAGTTGGCAATAGTGCTGCCAGTCATGTGACCGTAAATATCAGGGAATATTTTTAACGGTGTATTGTGACTTTTAGGACCTACTACAGATAAACAGACATCAGCCAGGCAGTTGTCCAACGTCATACTTTACGGACATATACTAGTAACGTTACGGGTATTTCTTTTACAGTAAATTAATACTATGGTGTGTCTCAACCAACTACTGATAGATATAATTGCAATATAATTCCAAACTTTACATATACAATAAACTCTCGTGAAGGCTTCGTTTATTATGGCTTCGTGATACAGATCTGGGAGGTTGAGAGGGTGTAGGGAGGGTTAGGGGGAGGATGGGGGAGAGGGGGTGGGGGGGGGGGCTGTATTATAACGGCAATAACGATCGCTAACGTATTACAAAAGTTGGGCTACAACGGTGCCAATGAGCAAAAGAAAATTCTCTCTCGCGGAACACTACACTATTTAGAAGACTGGAAAGTTTTATATAATGTCGAAAGTAGAGCGTATTTTGGATTTAAGCAACGTTGCAAGAGCTGCATATATATATTATACAAGAGGTACCAGCAACACGATACAGTGCAGTATATGGGAGCAGTTAGTGCACATGGCAGCACCAAATGGATCCTAGAAATAACAAGGAGGTGCTGGGGCTTGGGGCTTCCACATAACCAAGCCTCACACACAAATGCAAGTTTGTCGTGCATGTATCAAAATCTCTAAATGACAGAGTTGATGTATTTCTGCTTACATATAGCGTATAATATATATCCAACCTGTCTGACATTATCATTAGATACTATTACTACTACTACTACTACTACCACTATTACTACTACTACTCTCTCTCTCTCCCTCCCTCTCTTTTGTGTATCTTAACTGCTCTTAATTCATGTAACTCCTTTTTCTCCTACCTTTTTTTTATATAGAAAGACCTGTAGCTATTGGGTTAAGCCGGTATCACACGAGCGCTTTTTCCTTCAACATTTATCCTCAACACTGGTCTGGCAGCTTATGAGGTCAATATTTTGAATATTTCTCATGCCTAAATTCATCTACCATCAGTCTAGTTTCCGATACCGGTGTAAAATATTCCAGAAATGTTGCCAGAATTTTTTTGATTCTCGAATGTTGACTATAAAAGCTCGCGTGTGATACCGGCTTTACTCGTTCTCCTCCCTTAGGTGGAGTGATCCAATGAACCTCTCTCTCTTGGTATACTTAAGGGGTAGGTAGTCGCTTTTTTGGACCCCTTCTCCCTCATGTTTAGCGTACTAGTTTTGAGATTTTAGGACGTTCGTTCCGTTAGTTTGGCGATTTTGAGACCTTTCGCCTCATTTTGTAGCCATAAAGACTTTTCGTGCCATTTAGGTATCGTTATTTTACTGGCGAGCGAAAGTGAGCCTTTAATTTTAGAAGGAATCGGCCTTCGGCCGGGACATTTTCAATTTATCTTGAAAGGGGATCTAGGGTGTGTTTGTTTCAGCTTGATGGAGGTCTAGCGAGGAAACTCAAAAATATATAAATAAATAAATATATAGACCAAAAAAAGAAGCACTACCCCCTTAACTTAGCTACTGCTACCACCTCCCAACAGTGACCCAGCTTCAATACTCTCTCTCTCTCCAATCAACAGTGACACTAACAGACACACCGCCACCACTACCGCCGTTGTCAGGTCACCCTACTATAATGACTTATTTGATAATCACCATATCATACCTTCCTTCCTTCTTGTCAGTGTCTCTCCTCCCTGTACCATGTCTTCATTCTTCTTTTCCCTCCTCCTTCAATTGTTCCCTTTCCGTCTCCTCTACCCCATCTTCCTCCTTCAATTGTTCCCTTTCCGTCTCCTCTACCCCATCTTCCTCCTTCAATTGTTCCCTTTCCGTCTCCTCTACCCCATCTTCCTCCTTCAATTGTTCCCTTTCCGTCTCCTCTACCCCATCTTCCTCCTTCCTATCTCATTTATCTTCCCTTTGCTCCTACCCCAACTCTTACTCTTCCTCCTCCTTTAGCTACTCTCACTCTATCTCCACCAATAATACCAACATACCCGATACCATCACCACCACCACCATGGTTGTCAAATCATCTTACCACCACAATTATTCCATCACTAATGACCTCATCTATCAACCCTCCGTCCCTCCCTCTTGTCACTGTGCTGTGTCCGTCGACCACATTGTATATTACTTCCTTCTTCTACTCTTTCTCCTCCTATTCGTGTTAGTTATCCTCCTTCTCTGTCCATCACTTCTTGTTAACATATATCCCCAGCATATCTTCCCCCCTTCCCAGCTGTTAGCGAACCTCAGTTTTTAATGTATGTCCTGTTCTACCTCCGGCTCCTTTCTCATTCTTTACCTACACATCCACCCACACCTAAACACCAATCGACCTTACGAAGAAGTAAATGATGAAGGCTAGTACGATCTGCCTCCGGGTTTGAACAGAGACAAGGTGCAGGAGGTAAAACAGAAAACAGTAGCAGTGAGACGGGTGCCCAACCTCGAAAGGGGTTGAAATAGGGGAGCTATCCACCCGCCAAAATGCGGGATTCTAGGGCCTTCCCTAGCTGATGTCATGTGGGGATGGGCTGGTCTATCAGAGTGAGAGTTCAGCCTTCTCTGCCATACCCATAGCTTACTTTTACTGTTCCTTATACAAATATATTTTCTAGATCTCAAGTGGCGGCGTTTCTTCCGTGGATTGACCTCTCTACTGTCAACCTAGAGGTTGGCAGACTGGGAGCCAAAGCGTAAACATTTTCCTTTGCCCCTCAACTTTCCCTTCATAATTGTTAAGGGGCACAGGGCATTGGGTAGGGCTTTGGTGTCCCGGGCGTTTCCGCACCCTCCTCAGCTCCTCGCCTGGGAATGGCTTTGGTCACCTTGACATTCTTATTGGAAAAGCATGAAGGGTTCTGTGGGGGCGCTCGGTTATGGCCTTGTCCTTGCTCAGGACCTTGGGGCCTTTTCGGTCAGACAGCCTTGGGAACAGCAACACTACAACAGTAGCAGCGACAGTGACATTTTGTAGTTGTTATTGTTGCAGACTAGGAGTTAACATTTGAGTATCCACCCCCACATACTTGACTGGCTTCAGAGTCCAGGGCCAATGTACAGAGGCCTAAAACCACTTGGCTAGCGAGCGCACCAATCGACCTTACCCACCTTTCCAACGTTATCTTATCCTACAGGGTGACCCAAAACAAAATGAAGTTTCATGTGTGCAAAAAATATTTTGATTATCTTTAACTATTTTTGTTTCATTTGCCTTTGATATGTGGGATTTTTTTGTAGTCGCCCTGTATTACACACACACACACACACACACAAACACACACATATATATTTTTGTTTTATCCTCTAGAATAGTACAAAGGAAATCAAGCAACAACAGGTCTAGTGACCCTTTTAGGCTGCTTGTCCTCCAAAACACTGAGGATCAAGTGTCCAAACAGTGGTTTAGAGAGGGTAAGGGAACATTGGAAAGGGAACTACTGGCCTGGAACAAATGTCCGTGGCAGGATTAGGAAGTTAGTTGGGGACTGATGGGTTAGTGACTGAGGGGGGGATAAAATAAAGTTATTCATTTACAAACGCAGTCAGTCGCGGGTTTGATGCGGCATATTTGTCCAGGCGAAGTTTAAATGAATCAACGGTGCTGCAGTCTATAACGTCTTGGGGAAGCCCATTCCACAAGTTGACAACTCGATTGAAGAAGAAATTCTTAGATTCGTGTGAGTTAAAATAATTACCAATAATTTTGCAACCGTTTCCCCGCGTGTAATTAGATTGGTCGATAGTGAAGTACTTACTACAGTTCATATTGTCGATGCCTTTGATGGTTTTGAACACTTGAATTAAGTCGCCTCTAAATCTGCGCTGGGTTAAAGGAAATAGATTTAATTCTCTAAGACGGTCCTCGTATGGTTTGTTCTTTAGGCTAGGTATCATTTTGGTAACTCTACGTTGAACTCGTTCTAGCTTGTCTATATCTTTTTGGTAATAAGGGCACCAGGATTGAATGCAGTATTCCAGAAGAAGGCGGACTAAGGAATTGTAAAGGGTTAGGATAACGTCTTTGGATTTATGCTCAAATGACCTGCCTATAAAGCCAATTATTTTGTTTGCCTTCTTAACAACTTCTGAACATTGTTGACTCGGTTTTAGGTTACTCGATATTGTTACTCCCAGATCGGTTTCTCTGTTTACATTCTTAAGCGGAGTGTCATTCATCGAATAGTTTGCTTTCTCATTTCGGTATCCGATATGTAGTACTTTACATTTATCCGCATTGAAACTCATTTGCCAAATTTGGACCCAACATGACAACTTATCTAGATTGTGTTGCATATCGTCAACTTGTTCTTTTGAGAGTACGCTATTTGCAATTTATGTATCGTCAGCAAATTCGCATTTTATACGACACTGGTCTAATGCACCTCTGATGTCCGCCATTGCAGAGAGGGGTTGGGAGGCCATGGGTAAGTGTTATAAACATTTAACCAACGCCGCACAAAGGTGCCATCAGTAATTGGACCTGGGACCTCTGGAAGTAATAGCTCCGACTGTGTTAATCCCACCACGGGTAACAAACTATCCTAATTAAACCTTTAACTACCATAGATCTCTGCTTAATCTAGTAAAATCCCATTGTAGTATGAAGAAAGGCGCCATAATACTGAAAGGATTAACTGATTATCTTTCTTTACTCACATACCATTTTTGTTCTCTGTGTTCATAACCCTTCAGTTATAACGAACCGCCCTTCTCTGTCAATGTCTTCCTTTTACACATTTGTAACGGCTTCATCCATATTTCAACGTCTCTGTAAAGCTTCACACACACACCCACCCACACCCACACACCCACACACACACACCAATTGACCAAACTCAACCGCCCCCCTAATCCAACTTCACCCTGACTTATATGCTATTAATTTCCGCCACCCTAATTGGTGTCTCCTCGACCGCCACATATTCTCATCAACAACCCCAAAAGTCCACTCTTCTCTCTCTCTCTCTCTCTCTCTCTGTTATTACTCTTACTAGTAATACTTCTAACTGTGATATCCTCGTTCCCCCATATCCTTATCAACCTCAAAATGCCACCCCCGCCATTCCATCATCCCATACTCGCCGTTACCTTTTGGCCTATTCTGACCGTACTTATGAAAGCATCGCAAAGGAAAACAAGCACCAACAGATTTATTGATCCTTAATAGGCTGTCTCTAAACGGAGACTAATGATGAGTGGTGATTGAAAAAGAAGAAGAATTTCCTAAATTTGGCAGACTTCTTTTCGTTACCCATCTCCTGTCTGGCTCCTCTCTTAGATTGCGTACCTTTATTTTGGGGGTTTACATGATTGCTTATGATTGATGCTCACCGGTTAGACAAGTAAGGGATTTCTTTTAACAGTGTGTGTATTATATTTCTTGTTACAAATGAGCCGAGTTTAAAATCTTGTTTGCTCAGAGTCCATCTTACAAGCTCCATTTTCCCCACACACACTTTACTCCTCTCGATTCGTTTGTTTCCATGCCTTTGGTTTTACCCCTTCATTTTCTAGAGGTCCTTCTGGAGGTCTATATTTGGATTAATATTGTTTAATTCGAAAATATACACTAGCTGCAGTATAAAATTATGTCTCTTCAGCTTCATTTCCCATTTCAAAATTTACATATAGGCGATTCTTTTCACCATTTGCCCTACCTTACATTTGTCCCTTTTTATTTCTAGAGACCCTTTCCCATCTGAATAATATAGGTCAATTAAAACTATAAAATTCCAGTGTCTTACCAACTCTATTTCCTTCACCCAATTAACTTTAATATAGTGTCAGGTTTGTAATTTTCACAGCCTTTTATTGACTTTAGTTCTTTGATTCCTTGGGGAGGACACTTGTTACAGGCAGTTTTGCCTTTTGTCTCCTCAATGCACATAACACAAAACTAGTAACGCTACCTAAATATGCATAACAATACAAATTCTCCCTAACCCAATTAATCTTCCATTTACTATATATAGGTCCTATCTAAACGGACAAAAAATGATCCCTAATACGACACTACTGTATAATACAATAAACTCTCCCTCACCTACTCCTTAGGGGCACAGACAGCCCTATAAATAACAGCGACACACACGTCGACACAAACTCTCTCTCTCTCTCTCTCGCTCTCTCTCTCTCTCTCTCTCCCTCTCTCTCTCTCTCTCTCTCTCTCTCAAAGGTTTACATAAACACATAAATAAATGCATGCGCACCAACACATGTAAATATACACCCAACTGCAATAAAACAAGAATTAATCCGGTATCACACGAGCGCTTTTTCCCTCAACATTTTATCCTCGACACTGGTCTGGCAGCTTATGAGGTCAACATTTATGGCATCTAAATTCATCTAGTCAGTCTAGTTTCCGATACCAGTGCACAATATTCCAGAAATTTTGCCTGAATTTTTTTGATCATCGAATGTTTACTATAAAAACTTTCGTGTGATACCGGCTTTACAGGCACTCACGAACCTGTACTCTTTTACCACTTTCTCTCGCTCTCGCTCTCTCTCTCCAATTACAGTAATAACCGCGTAAAATGTTCTTCCTAATTATGGTCATAAGGACACAATTACTGGCTCAAGTTATTAGAGCCACGTACCACTCACGGATAAAATATTTGGAACAAAAAATACAATAAAATATAAAAGACGACCATATCAAAGCTTACTATTAATTAATTACAACCATAATTAACAAAAAGTGTATAAATATTCACTACACCCATTTACAGCCTGTGGACTGAGCTTCCATATAGCAATAATTACAACATCAAATATTAGTTAAAATACATGACATACACCAGGTAAACATATTAGCAATATTTTTTCCTTTCCTTTCGTGCCATTAGGTGTCGATATTTTCCTAGTGAGCGATAGCGAGTCTGCAATTTAGAAGGAACTGGTCTTCAAGAGGGTCTTGGGTTATTTTAAAAAATGTATGGAGGTCTAAGGATAAATACAAAAAAAAAGTCTACCCTTACCTTGCTATAATAATGCTACGTGAGGCTTCCCTTAGTTTCCTGCACAATAGTCTGTTTTATTCTAGCTAAAAGTAAATTGTCATGTCCATATCTTGATTACTCACATATTACGGAGATTTTCTAGTTATATATGTTGATAACTAAGAAAACTTGCAATTAATAAGATAAAGTATCGATAAATCATATAGTACGAAATTATACTTCCCAAAAGCTGAGAAAATAAACTAAAGCCAGTGTCACACGAGATATTTCTGCGGCTGGTTTGTATCGGAGTCTGGCATCTACAGTACTACAAGTTACCAGTTATTTGGAGGGATTTGTGGCATTTATTGATGTTCTATTATGACCATTTATCATCATTATGAGTTATAACATTCCCATTTCGGAAAAACGCAACAATTAAAATTGTCCGATTATAATATTTGGGGCTGCTATGGTGCTTCCATATGCTCCCAACTCATAATAATACCCCAATTCAACCCCAAGGTTAGAGTGAATATTTGTGACAAAAGATATCAATTCAAATTCAAAGAAAATTTCAGGCATATGTTCATTGCTCAAAATAACACTCAAATTGAGCCCTCCCTTGGGAATTGTTACTGGGAGTTTTGATCTTGATTCTTGATTAAAGGGCTGTTTGGGCTGGCCCAACAAACCCTGCCGCAGATCACCACGGGGAGGGATCACAGGTGGCCGAGATGACCGTAGCGCTGCAAAAGTCAGAGTCAATCGGCGTTTGAGGGACATAAGATTTTAACAAAGTTTCTGCCATATGTTATTTGCTTCATATAAATCACCGTTTTTTTGTTTTGTTTTTTTGCCGGCTGTAGGGTGTGATTTAGAAGCTTAAATCAGAGTTCAGACTTACAGCGAACATATTTCTGTTTCTGTCTGGGACAGATGCTTTCTAGCATGGGGTCAAACCTTGTGTTCAAAACTCAAAATATACCCTCTGAGCTGCCGGCCTCAGGTCTAAATCGTTCACACCCTTACACACGCACAAATTCACGCAGCAAATGTAAGAACTATTGTGTATTTCAAGGTAACAAAACACTAACGCATAATGACACCCACACACACATAGACAAACACATACTGCACATAACTTACTATTTTTTGACATAAAACCCATTACAGCTGGCAGTGATGAAGAGGACCATTAGTTAGCCAGACAAAGGACATGTAGAGGCTGTGCTGGTCCTTTACAACAGTACGAATAAAGGGTAGGCTACATTCAGTATACAGTTATATACCAATTAGTGTTAGATGAGAAAATGCTGCTAGTGCCTGCCATCACGTATTCTCTCTCTTTCCCTCTCCCCTTCTATCTCTCTCTCTCTCTCTTCTCTGCACATTTTTAATATCCCGCACGTACCTCCCTGTGCGGCACATAAAACAAAAAAATCTTATATTGAGCCCGACCACGCTGATGGAAGCCAGGAACTTATATCCACTAGGCCACACTTTTTTCACATTTTGTATTTTTCTTTCCTGCTCTTCTGTACGATGACGCCAATTTTATTCAGTTTTTGTTTCGGGCTATTTGTATGCTATTTTATACAGATTAAGAAAGAGCTACGAAAGTCAGTGGGTACATGGCGTTTTCATCTGTCCTTCCTAAGCCTCAGGGTTTGTATAGTGTTAACCAGAATGAGGAGTGGTTAAGGTGGACAAACTTGCTTTTTTTCTGGACCTCCTTCTCCCTTATGTTTAGCCCCATTAGTTTTGAGAGTGTAAGGCGTTCGCTTCATTAGTTTGTAAATGTTAAGACCTTTCGTCCTAGTTCGTTATCGACATCAAGACCTTTCGAGCCATTTAGGTTGTCGAATATTTCCAACGGACGATAGCGAGCCTGTCATTTTGGAGGAACTAGTCTTCGATCGGGACATTTTTTTTTTTTACCCAAAAATGTGGGATCTTGAGGATAATTTATTAAGCTTGATGGAGGCCTATGCAGGAAACTAAAACAATACATAATAAGTAAATACATATACTAATAAATATACCCTACCCCCTTAACCTCCAAGAGCTATTTGAAGGTCGTTTAAGAGTTACAGTACATTGGGCAATTGAACCAAACTATAGGACATATTTACAGTATATACATGAACGGCTACCATATTACCAACAACTATCTCAACAATTGAGACGCCAAATCTATATTATTTAGCTCCTCACTTTTGCAGGAATTGGTAGACAGTTTGTTAATCCAACAAGATATAGACTGACTGACTGATGGCGGAAGTGACGATAGAAAAATACACTTATGAGATAAGAGGGTGCTAACTGTCCTAACAAATATAGCGACAGATCATAATTTTCTTCTCCACATTTCATCGTTGGTATTATAGCTCATATCTTAAAAAATCTGGCTACATATAAATATTGCCCACCTCTTATCCCCACAACATAAGATAAAAACACAATAAAAACACAGTAGATCATTCATAGGCCTTCGCCTTAGATGCAGGCAAACAGCTGTGAAATTGTATAGGAGTGTTTACAATTGAATCTTAAAAGTTCTTAGTTGGTTCAAATAAAAGGAAACTACTGTGTAATAGGATGAAAGCCTCTGGCTAGGGGATTACAATATGTTATAAAAGTATCTACTAAGCCGAACTGGTCTTCTTTAGAAACGCTTTGTAATTATTTTATGAGATAATTTTAATATCTAATACGAGAAAATGTGAACATTTGCGACAACAACAATAACAACAATCACCACCGTATAATAGGAAGTTTGGTCTAATAAGCGAAAAATAATATATTAGAAAAGTTGATAATATGACAGAAGCTCCCCGAGATCTGCCGTCTATATGTAATTCATGAAACCACTATCAATTCAGTTTTCCATTTTGCACCTCAAGCATAGTTTTTGTTACCCATCTAATCTTAGGAATTTTACATGCTATCAAAGAAAGAAACAAAATATCCTTGCAGAAACACTTCAATTGACCACTTGCGAGTTTCGTTCTATACGGAAGTTGGAGCCGTGAACATCGATATTAAAGAGAAATGCAATAATAATGTGAGTTTCAAATGGAAAAAAGTATGTTGAATTTGGTTTTATGTATTTATCAATGTATTATGACCATATTTTAGCTGGTAATTATGATAAATATTGATGGCTACAGCTCCAACTTCCTTATAGAACGAAACTCGCAAGTTGGGAATTACATGTACGACTGTTACTTTTGTCATGTTAAACAGTACCGGTAGATATAAAATAAAAAAAAATAAACAAATAAAAAATAAAACACAAAAGGTTCACGTCTACATATCCAAGAGCTAGGCAGGTTATGAGGTATATACTCTATTTTGAAACACTTATTTTGTTTTTAATATATGAATAAAACATCTAAGAGTACTACTGTATTTGGTGATAACACGGCAGATAATTTACTCTCCAAGTTGACTGTGTGACTTAATTAAGGGGGGTCACCTGCTTTTTTTATCTCCTTTTCTGTCTCCTTCTTTCTCTGGTTTGTATCCATTCGGCCCCATTCAGCCTACTATTTTAAGACGTTTATCCCCATCCAGGTGTCGATTTTTTCCTGGCGAGCGATAGCGAGCCAGTATTGTATGGAGAAATCCGGCTTCGCCGGAGAAATTTTTCTATCGAAAAATGTACAAGTTTAGCCTGCTGTCAACATTTTGTTTTTTAATATGTTGGCTTGCTAGCGGTGGCTAGGAAAAAATCGACACCTGGATGGGGATAAACGTCTTAAAACAGTAAGGGGAGGTGTGGCAGAGTGGTCTTGCCACTGGACTGGTAATCCAATGGACCCGGGTTCGAATCCCAATATGTCAATGAGAAGATATTATTGGGATGGAATTTGTGCTGTACCTAGTTCCAGTGCATTACCATACCACACCGAAATGCCAAAAAAATACCCTCATTGTTCCCTGATTAAATAGCATTGTATGAATATTCCCATATTAAAAATATGTTACAGGGGGGCAAAGCCTAGTGAGTTAATTGCTCAATAGGTGGCGTTCCCATTGACATATCGGGATTTGAACCCGAGTCCATTGGATTACCAATCCAGTGGCATGACCACTCCATCACACCTCCCCTATACGTTATTAGCCCTGACGTTTTGCCTGCGTCGAAGACGAATGCCTATGAATGGTCAACTTTGTTGTTTTTGTTGCTGTTGCTGTCGATCTTGGGAGCAAGAGTTGGCCGAGGATAAGACGAGATTAATTTGAATCCGTATGTTTTGAAATACTGAACTGTAATTTGGCATGTAAATAGATATGAGCCACCAAATGCCCGATGCCACTTTTAGCCAAAACTGCCTGCCCAACTATGAAAAACTGAAATGCTTTATGCATAAGAAATGGCCAAAGTGATAATAATAAAATTACTTGAAAAAATTAAAATAAATAATCAAAGCCTCCAATAAAAATACAACTCCTCAACCTAACTGACAATACGTTTCGGAGGTACAATGAAATAGTCAGGCAAATAAACTGAATCGGGTATTTCTCTCAGTCTTTTTTAGCTAGGTATTAATTCAGTGGAGTAAAAACAAACCTGCGTTGCTGTAAAATTCCAGTTAAGAGCAATTTCACATCCAGCATGTACTGCAAAACAGCTTAATGTCCAGCATGTTAGGTTGGAAAAATCCACTAATTGTCCTTGCCGCAGGTGCGTGCTGCAAGCCTCCTTGGCGTAGAAAACTCCTTTGTGTCAAGGGCAGACATTTTACTCTTGCGTTTCACTCCCGCAAGGAAAGAAACAAAACCAAAACAAGTGTCCGTGTGAAGGAGGCCTTAAAGTGTATTTCTTCTACCAAGTGGTTATTTTCTCTGCCTCTCGCAGTAACTCTTTCAGCACCTTGACGTCTTTCTTTTCAATTTAACTGTGGTTGTATACCTCGACCTCTCAGCTGCCTTTGACACAGTCCCCCACATGCAACTCCTAACACTCTAACACCAACTTACACTATATTGTACTCCAATGATATCACGCTCTACACTACAAATCATGACCCACAGACTGCAATGAACTATATCCAGAATGCTCTAAATACCCTAAGTGAATGGACCAACAAATCTGGACTCAAAATCAACCCAGCAAAGTCGGTCTATCAGGTCTTTACCAGAAAAGAAAAAAAAATCCTTCCACCTACTAGACTACGGCTAAATGGTGAAGATATCAAGCAAACTCTTAGCCATAAATATCTGGGGGTGGTCTTCGACGCCCCACTACTGACATTGAAGAACCACGTAGATCACCTAATACAGAGTAAAAGCCAACGATTAAAAAGCCCTCACTGGAACAACATGGGGAGCAGACGCTACTACTCTCTGAATGTTGTACATATCCTACATTAGAAGTAAATTAAATTATTGCTCCCAAGCTTACACTTCAGCCGCACCCACCACACTACAAAAACTAGAAGTAATTCAAAATTCAGCAATGAGAATCATAACCAGTGCCCTCAAATCTTCCCCAATAGCCAGTCTTCAATGTGAGGCAAACCTTTTACCCTTGAAAACAAAAAGAAACATGCTATGTGCCTCCTATTTCTCCACCACATACAGTGCCCCTCTATCACACCCCTTCGCCGCCTCCCTCAGAAGAGTCCCTGTTAGATCGCAGGATGTCCAGCTACACAAAGCCCCTTACCGAGAGAGAATCTGCCATATCATCCATAAGAAAGCTACAATCTTTCTTGGACGCGCGCGCGCACGCATATAGAGAGCTGATTTTTTTCAGCGAGTCTTAGTATTTCCATTGGTAATAAGATGGTATAGTGCCAGAAACAAATTCTTATATACAGGGTGAATTGGGGGTGTAAGGTTCACGCCAAACGATATTATTTAACCCCTCACTTTTGCAGGAATTGGTATGCAGTTTGTTAATCCAGCAGGGCATAGACTGACTGACTGATGGCGGAAGTGCCGATAGAAAAATACACTTATGAGATAAGAGGGTGGTAACTGTCCTAACAAATATAGCGACAGATCATTATTTTCTTCTCCACATTTCATCGTTGGTATTATAGCTCATATCTTAACAAATCTGGCTACATATAAATATTGCCCACCTCTTATCCCCACAACATAAGATAAAAACACAATCAAAACACAGTAGATCATTCATAGGCCTTCGCCTTAGATGCAGGCAAACAGCTGTGAAATTGTATATGAGTGTTTGCAATTGAATCTTAAAAGTTCTTAGTTGGTTCAAATAAAAGGAAACTACTGTGTAATAGGATGAAAGCCTCTGGCTAGGGGATTACAATATGTTATAAAAGTATCTACTAAGCCGAACTGGTCTTCTTTAGAAACGCTTTGTAATTATTTTATGAGATAATTTTAATATCTAATACGAGAAAATGTGAACATTTGCGACAACAACAATAACAACAATCACCACCGTATAATAGGAAGTTTGGTCTAATAAGCGAAAAATAATATATTAGAAAAGTTGATAATATGACAGAAGCTCCCCGAGATCTGCCGTCTATATGTAATTCATGAAACCACTATCAATTCAGTTTTCCATTTTTGCACCTCAAGCATAGTTTTTGTTACCCATCTAATCTTAGGAATTTTACATGTGTAGTTCGGAGTTATCAAAGAAAGAAACAAAATATCCTTGCAGAAACACTTCAATTGACCACTTGCGAGTTTCGTTCTATACGGAAGTTGGAGCCGTGAACATCGATATTAAAGAGAAATGCAATAATAATGTGGGTTTCAAATGGAAAAAAGTATGTTAGATTTGGTTTTATGTATTTATCAATGTATTATGACCATATTTTAGCTGGTAATTATGATAAATATTGATGGCTACAGCTCCAACTTCCTTATAGAACGAAACTCGCAAGTTGGGAATTACATGTACGACTGTTACTTTTGTCATGTTAAACAGTACCGGTAGATATAAAAAAAAAACAAAACACAAAAAACAAAAAAACACAAAAGGTTCACGTCTACATATCCAAGAGCTAGACAGGTTATGAGGTATATACTCTATTTTGAAACACTTATTTTGTTTTTAATATATGAATAAAACATCTAAGAGTACTACTGTATTTGGTGATAACACGGCAGATAATTTACTCTCCAAGTTGACTGTGTGACTTAATTAAGGGGGGTCACCTGCTTTTTTTATCTCCTTTTCTGTCTCCTTCTTTCTCTGGTTTGTATCCATTCGGCCCCATTCAGCCTACTATTTTAAGACGTTTATCCCCATCCAGGTGTCGATTTTTTCCTGGCGAGCGATAGCGAGCCAGTATTGTATGGAGAAATCCGCTGGAGAAATTTTTCTATCGAAAAATGTACAAGTTTAGCCTGCTGTCAACATTTTGTTTTTTAATATGTTGGCTCGCTAGCGGTGGCCAGGAAAAAATCGACACCTGGATGGGGATAAACGTCTTAAAACAGTAAGGGGAGGTGTGGCAGAGTGGTCTTGCCACTGGACTGGTAATCCAATGGACCCGGGTTCGAATCCCAATATGTCAATGAGAAGATATTATTGGGATGGAATTTGTGCTGTACCTAGTTCCAGTGCATTACCACACCACACCGAAATGCCAAAAAAATACCCTCATTGTTCCCTGATTAAATAGCATTGTATGAATATTCCCATATTAAAAATATGTTACAGGGGGGCAAAGCCTAGTGAGTTAATTGCTCAATAGGTGGCGTTCCCATTGACATATCGGGATTTGAACCCGAGTCCATTGGATTACCAATCCAGTGGCATGACCACTCCATCACACCTCCCCTATACGTTGTTAACCCTGACGTTTTGCCTGCGTCGAAGACGAATGCCTATGAATGGTCAACTTTGTTGTTTTTGTTGCTGTTGCTGTCGATCTTGGGAGCAAGAGTTGGCCGAGGATAAGACGAGATTAATTTGAATCCGTATGTTTTGAAATACTGAACTGTAATTTGGCATGTAAATAGATATGAGCCACCAAATGCCCGATGCCACTTTTAGCCAAAACTGCCTGCCCAACTATGAAAAACTGAAATGCTTTATGCATAAGAAATGGCCAAAGTGATAATAATAAAATTACTTGAAAAAATTAAAATAAATAATCAAAGCCTCCAATAAAAATACAACTCCTCAACCTAACTGACAATACGTTTCGGAGGTACAATGAAATAGTCAGGCAAATAAACTGAATCGGGTATTTCTCTCAGTCTTTTTTAGCTAGGTATTAATTCAGTGGAGTAAAAACAAACCTGCGTTGCTGTAAAATTCCAGTTAAGAGCAATTTCACATCCAGCGTGTACTGCAAGACAGCTTAATGTCCAGCATGTTAGGTTGGAAAAATCCACTAATTGTCCTTGCCGCAGGTGCGTGCTGCAAGCCTCCTTGGCGTAGAAAACTCCTTTGTGTCAAGGGCAGACATTTTACTCTTGCGTTTCACTCCCGCAAGGAAAGAAACAAAACCAAAACAAGTGTCCGTGTGAAGGAGGCCTTAAAGTGTATTTCTTCTACCAAGTGGTTATTTTCTCTGCCTCTCGCAGTAACTCTTTCAGCACCTTGACGTCTTTCTTTTCAATTTAACTGTGGTTGTATACCTCGACCTCTCAGCTGCCTTTGACACAGTCCCCCACATGCAACTCCTAACACTCTAACACCAATTTACACTATATTGTACTCCAATGATATCACGCTCTACACTACAAATCATGACCCACAGACTGCAATGAACCATATCCAGAATGCTCTAAATACCCTAAGTGAATGGACCAACAAATCTGGACTCAAAATCAACCCAGCAAAGTAGGTCTATCAGGTCTTTACCAGAAAAGAAAAAAAATCCTTCCACCTACTAGACTACGGCTAAATGGTGAAGATATCAAGCAAACTCTTAGCCATAAATATCTGGGGGTGGTCTTCGACGCCCCACTACTGACATTGAAGAACCACGTAGATCACCTAATACAGAGTAAAAGCCAACGATTAAAAAGCCCTCACTGGAACAACATGGGGAGCAGACGCTACTACTCTCTGAATGTTGTACATATCCTACATTAGAAGTAAATTAAATTATTGCTCCCAAGCTTACACTTCAGCCGCACCCACCACACTACAAAAACTAGAAGTAATTCAAAATTCAGCAATGAGAATCATAACCAGTGCCCTCAAATCTTCCCCAATAGCCAGTCTTCAATGTGAGGCAAGCCTTTTACCCTTGAAAACAAAAAGAAACATGCTATGTGCCTCCTATTTCTCCACCACATACAGTGCCCCTCTATCACACCCCTTCGCCGCCTCCCTCAGAAGAGTCCCTGTTAGACCGCAGGATGTCCAGCTACACAAAGCCCCTTACCGAGAGAAAATCTGCCATATCATCCATAAGAAAGCTACACTCTTTCTTGGACGCGCGCGCGCACGCATATAGAGAGCTGATTTTTTTCAGCGAGTCTTAGTATTTCCATTGGTAATAAGATGGTATAGTGCCAGAAACAAATTCTTATATACAGGGTGAATTGGGGGTGTAAGGTTCACGCCAAACGATATTATTTAACCCCTCACTTTTGCAGGAATTGGTATGCAGTTTGTTAATCCAGCAGGGCATAGACTGACTGACTGATGGCGGAAGTGCCGATAGAAAAAATACACTTATGAGATAAGAGGGTGGTAACTGTCCTAACAAATATAGCGACAGATCATTATTTTCTTCTACACATTTCATCGTTGGTATTATAGCTCATATCTTAACAAATCTGGCTACATATAAATATTGCCCACCTCTTATCCCCACAACATAAGATAAAAACACAATAAAAACACAGTAGATCATTCATAGGCCTTCGCCTTAGATGCAGGCAAACAGCTGTGAAATTGTATAGGAGTGTTTACAATTGAATCTTAAAAGTTCTTAGTTGGTTCAAATAAAAGGAAACTACTGTGTAATAGGATGAAAGCCTCTGGCTAGGGGATTACAATATGTTATAAAAGTATCTACTAAGCCGAACTGGTCTTCTTTAGAAACGCTTTGTAATTATTTTATGAGATAATTTTAATATCTAATACGAGAAAATGTGAACATTTGCGACAACAACAATAACAACAATCACCACCGTATAATAGGAAGTTTGGTCTAATAAGCGAAAAATAATATATTAGAAAAGTTGATAATATGACAGAAGAAGCTCCCCGAGATCTGTCGTCTATATGTAATTCATGAAACCACTATCAATTCAGTTTTCCATTTTGCACCTCAAGCATAGTTTTTGTTACCCATCTAATCTTAGGAATTGTACATGCTATCAAAGAAAGAAACAAAATATCCTTGCAGAAACACTTCAATTGACCACTTGCGAGTTTCGTTCTATACGGAAGTTGGAGCCGTGAACATCGATATTAAAGAGAAATGCAATAATAATGTGGGTTTCAAATGGAAAAAAGTATGTTAGATTTGGTTTTATGTATTTATCAATGTATTATGACCATATTTTAGCTGGTAATTATGATAAATATTGATGGCTACAGCTCCAACTTCCTTATAGAACGAAACTCGCAAGTTGGGAATTACATGTACGACTGTTACTTTTGTCATGTTAAACAGTACCGGTAGATATAAAAAAGAAAAAAAAAAAAAAAAAAAAAAAAAAAAAAAAAAAACACACACACAAAAGGTTCACGTCTACATATCCAAGAGCTAGACAGGTTATGAGGTACTCTATTTTGAAGCACTTATTTTGTTTTTAATATATGAATAAAACATCTAAGAGTATTGTATTTGGTGATAACACGGCAGATAATTTACTCTCCAAGTTGACTGTGTGACTTAATTAAGGGGGGTCACCTGCTTTTTTTATCTCCTTTTCTGTCTCCTTCTTTCTCTGGTTTGTATCCATTCGGCCCCATTCAGCCTACTATTTTAAGACGTTAAAGGTGTGGTGTGGTGGAGTGGTCTTGCCACTGGCCTGGTAATCCAAAGGTCCCGGGTTCAAATCCCGATGTATCAATGGGAAGATATTATTGGGATGGAATTTGTGCTGTACCTAGTATCAGTGCATTACCACAAGCCCACCGAAACGTCAATAAAATACCCTCATTGTTCCCTGATTAAATAGCATTGTATGAATATTCCCATATTCAAAATATGCTATAGGGGTGCAATGCCTGGTGAGTTATCTGCTCAACAGGTGGCGTTGTGTGTGTAAGTGTGAGAGTCCGAGTGTAGGTGGTGAGACAGTGAAGCACGGGAACGAGGTGGCTTCAGAGATGGGGTCGTTTCGGGCCATGAGTGAGCACCGTGCCTCATGTGAAGGCAAGATGGCAGGTGCTCGTTGTACTCTACGTGCTTCACATGTCTCACTCCCTAGACTGGAACAAGACCTCACGGGCTTCACTGTTCATTGTAAAGCGGTGAATGTTAAGGCTCTCAGCCTATGCCCGAGAGGAAGTAAGTTGGAATATAGAAAAAAAAAAAAAAAAAAAAAATCCAGGTGTCGATTTTTTCCTGGCGAGCGATAGCGAGCCAGTATTGTATGGAGAAATCCGGCTTCGGCGGAGAAATTTTTCTATCGAAAAATGTACAAGTTTAGCCTGCTGTCAACATTTTGTTTTTTAATATGTTGGCTCGCTAGCGGTGGCCAGGAAAAAATCGACACCTGGATGGGGATAAACGTCTTAAAACAGTAAGGGGAGGTGTGGCAGAGTGGTCTTGCCACTGGACTGGTAATCCAATGGACCCGGGTTCGAATCCCAATATGTCAATGAGAAGATATTATTGGGATGGAATTTGTGCTGTACCTAGTTCCAGTGCATTACCACACCACACCGAAATGCCAAAAAAATACCCTCATTGTTCCTGATTAAATAGCATTGTATGAATATTCCCATATTAAAAATATGTTACAGGGGGGCAAAGCCTAGTGAGTTAATTGCTCAATAGGTGGCGTTCCCATTGACATATCGGGATTTGAACCCGAGTCCATTGGATTACCAAGTGGCATGACCACTCCATCACACCTCCCCTATACATTATTAGCCCGGACATTTTGCCTGCGTCGAAGACGAATGCCTATGAATGGTTAACTTTTTTGTTTTTGTTGCTGTTGATCTTGGGAGCAAGAGTTGGCCGAGGATAAGGCGAGATTAATTTTAATCCGTATGTTTTGAAATACTGAACTGTAATTTGGCATGTAAATAGATATGAGCCACCAAATGTCCGATGCCACTTTTAGCCAAAACTGCCTGCCCAACTCTGAAAAACCCATGATGCTTTATGCATAAGAAATGGCCCAACTAATAACAATATAATTACTTGAAATAAACAAATAAAAATACAACTCTTCCACCTAACTGACAATACGTTTCGGAGGTACGATACAATAGTCAGGCAAATAAACTGAATCGGTTATTTCTCTCCGTCTTTTTTAGCTAGGTATTAATCAGTGGAGTAAAAACGAACCTGCGTTGCTGTAAAATTCCAGTTAAGAGCAATTTCACATCCAGCGTGTACTGCAAAACAGCTTAATGTCCAGCATGTTAGGTTGGAAAAACCCACTAATTGTCCTTGCCGCAGGTGCGTGCTGCAAGCCTCCTTGGCGTAGAAAACACCTTTGTGTCAAGGGCAGACATTTTATTCTTGCGTTTCACTCCCGCAAGGAAAAAACACAAAAACAAAACAAAAAGTGTCCGTGTGAAGGAGGCCTTAAAGTGTCTTTCTTCTACCAAGTGGTTATTTTCTCTGCCTCTCGTAGTACCTCTTTCAGTACCATGACATCTTTCTTTTCTATTTAACTGTGGTTGTATACCTCGACCTCTCAGCTGCCTTTGACACAGTCCCCCAAATGCAACTCCTTGCAAAGCTCACTTGGCTCCAGTCATTCCTCTCAAACAGAACTAGCCAGGTTTTCATACAGGGACAAACATCATCAGTTCTTCCAGAGGTTTCCCACAGGGGTCAATGCTCAGCCCCAAACATTTCACAGCATATGTATCCGATTTTCCCACTCTAACACCAACTTACACTATACTGTACCCCGGTGATATCACGCTCTACACTATAAATCATGACCTACAGACTGCAATGAACCATATCCAGAATGCTCTAAATACCCTAAGTGAATGGACCAACAAATCTGGACTCAAAATCAACCCAGCAAAGTCGGTCTATCAGGTCTTTACCAGAAAAAAAGAACCTTCCACCTACTAGACTACGGCTAAATGGTGAAGATATCAAGCAAACTCTAAGCCATAAATATCTGGGGGTGGTCTTCGACGCCCCGCTACTGACATTGAAGAACCACGTAGATCACCTAATACAGAGTAAAAGCCAACGATTAAAAAGCCCTCACAGGAACAAAATGGGGAACAGACGCTACTACTCTCTGAATGTTGTACATATCCTACATTAGAAGTAAATTAAATTATTGCTCCCAAGCTTACACTTTAGCCGCACCCACCACACTACAAAAACTAGAAGTAATTCAAAATTTAGCAATGAGAATCATAACCAGTGCCCTCAAATCTTCCCCAATAGCCAGTCTTCAATGTGAGGCAAACCTTTTACCCTTGAAAACAAAAAGAAACATACTATGTGCCTCCTATTTCTCCACCACATACAGTGCCCCTCTATCACACCCCTTCGCCGCCTCCCTCAGAAGAGTCCCTGTTAGACTGCAGGATGTCCAGCTACACAAAGCCCCTTACCGAGAGAGAATCTGCCATATCATCCATAGGAAAGCTACAATCTTTCTTGGATGCCATGCAAACACCATCATCCAGCCAGTTACACCTTTGGAATATACCCCACCTGCCATATACACAGACCTTGTAACCACATCAGGGAAGAAAAACGTCCACCCAAGTAAACGCAGGAATTCCTCCAAGCACTTACCACCCACCACTCCAATGCCATTCTTATATACACAGACGGATCCCTCATCACAGCAGGTAACACCACATCCACAGCAACAGCATCATGGATTCCAGACTTCCACCTAATAATGGGCTGGAAACTACCAAAACACACTTCAGTCTTCACAGAAGAACTCTACGGAATCTATCAAGCCCTGGAAATCCTAACTAAATTACCAGTAGGTGCATATACTCTATGTTGTGATTCAAAGAGTGCCATACAATCCATATCATACACAACAAAGAAACACAAAGAACTGCTATATCCCATTCTCCAGCTAATCACACGCCATCATCTCTATGGCTACACCTTAAGTCTCCAATGGGTCCCTGGACACTCTGACATACTCCATAACGAGATTGTGGACAAACTTGCCAAAGGAATGCACTCCTTTCAAAGGACCACCCACCTCCCATATACTATATTTGATATAACCACCATACTCAAACAGGACGTCCTGCAAGACTTCAAAGATGAATGGAAAGTAACCATCTCAGGGACACGCTATGGATCTGTTAAGAAAGAATGGTCAATCTGGGAGCACACCAGGTACAAAAGCAAGCCTATTGAT
>CM064487.1:85206692-85291650 GCA_032716605.1 Paralithodes platypus
TTGATTTCCCATGGAATTATTTCTGCTTCCGTGGCCGGGGACCCTCGGAGAGTGCTGAACGCATTACCGAGGTAATCCTATCGGGCATGGAAGCATACATTCCATTCTCTTTCTCTCAGACTAATGCTAAAAAATCTTGGTTTACTCACGCCTGTTCTACTGCTGTCCGCAATAAGGAGGAAGCATTCAAACGGTACCGACGCCTTAAAACTCAAGATTCTCATTCTTCTTATGTTTCTGCCCGGAATCAAGCCAAATCTGTTCTTCGACTTGCCAAACACTCTTTCATCAATAATAAATGCACTGAACTATCCAACTCTAGCTCTTCCCAAGCTTTCTGGCATCTAGCCAAAAACCTCTCCAACAATTTCTCTTCCTCGTCTTTCCCTCCCCTTTTCCACTCTGATGGCACAACCATCACTTCTTCCTCTGACAAAGCTAAACTCTTCGCTCAAACTTTTGCTAGAAACTCCACCTTGGATGATTCCGGTGCTATTCCTCCCTCTCCGCCCTCCTCTCTCTTACTTATGCCTAATATCCTAATCTCTTCTAAAGATGTACTTTCTACCCTCTCTGGGCTTAACACAAATAAGGCGTACGGTCCGGACGGTGTTCCTCCTGTTGTTCTCAAAAACTGTGCTTCCGTGCCGACTCCCTGCCTAGGCAAACTCTTTCGTCTCTGTCTATCCTCTAACGTCTTCCCTTCATGCTGGAAGTTTGCTCACATTCAACCTGTCCCAAAGAAGGGTGACCGCTCTCAACCCTCCAACTATCGTCCAATTGCTCTCATCTCTTGTCTTTCTAAAGTTTTTGAAACTATTCTTGCTTCCAAATTTCTTAAGCATTTCTCTTCTCATAATCTGCTCTCAGATCGCCAGTATGGTTTCCTTGAGGGTCGCTCTACTGGTGATCTTCTTTCATATCTTACTAACTCTTGGTCATCCTCCTTTCGGGACTTCGGTGAGACTTTTTCTATTGCACTAGACATATCGAAAGCCTTCGATAGATTCTGGCATAAATCTTTAATTTCTAAACTACCCTCCTTCGGTTTCTATCCCTCCATCTGTGCCTTTGTCTCTAATTTCCTTTCCGGCCGTTCCATAGCCGCGGTTGTGGACGGCCATTGTTCACTTCCTCACCCTATAAACTCCGGTGTTCCTCAGGGCTCTGTCCTATCTCCTATTCTCTTTCTAATTTTTATAAATGATCTCCTTAACTGTACCTTAATTCCCATCCATTCATTCGCAGACGACTCAACCTTACACTACTCCATTAGTTTATCAGAACGCCCCAGCCAGCAATTCCTCAACGACAAACGTAATGAAGCCATAGAACTCTTAAATTCTGATCTAAATACTATTTCCAATTGGGGCAGAGAAAACCTTGTTAACTTTAATGCTTCCAAAACCCAATTTCTCCATCTATCTACCCGTCAGGATCTCCCAGCGGACTATCCCTTATTCTTCAACAATACAAAAATCAACCCTTCATCTTCTCTCAATATTCTTGGTGTCTCTTTTTCTTCTGCTCTCATTTGGAAGGACCATACTACCAGTCTTGCTAAGGCAGCCTCCCAGAAGCTGGGTGTGCTCAACCGCCTTAGGGGGTTCTTTTCCCCAGCACAGCTTCTTGCTCTGTACAGGGGCATAGTGCGCCCTTGTATTGAGTATTGTTCACATGTGTGGGGAGGTTCCTCTCACACCGCTCTCCTAGACAAAGTTGAAAGGAAGGCCTTTCGTATCATTAACTCCCGTCCACTCACCAACTCTCTGCAATCTCTCTCTCTCCGCCGCAATGTTGCATCTCTCTCGCTATTCTATCGCTACTATAATAATCAGTGTTCCTCAGAGCTATCCCAGTGCATACCACCTCCTTTACGTAGGGCACGTGGTACCCGTCTTGCAACTCAATCCCACCCCTACTCTGTGCAACTCTCCAACCCAAGAGTGAAATGTTACTCTCAAACTTTCTTCTACTCAACAGCTGAGCTCTGGAACTCTCTCCCAGAATCAGTCTTTCCCTCTTCCTATGACTTACATTGCTTCAAACTCCGTGTGTCCAGGCATTTTGGTTCGAACGTCCCTTGATTTTGGCCCTGTCACTCTTTCAACTATGGAGGAGGCACTCGCTATAGGCAGTAATGCCTTTTGCCTCCCTCAATCACATAGAAAAAATATATATATTTATATATATACCGGTATATATATATATACCGGTATATATATATATATATATATATATATCATTCTTGCAAGTCAAGAATGGGCTCTCCATCTTGAAAACTGAGGGAGTAGTTCGTGAACAAACAGACAGTTATAAAACAACATGATCAATAGTTGGATTATACGTGACTAATATTTATCGAGGATCAATCACATAGCAATGAAAGTTTCTTTTCACCAATGAGATATTATGTCTTGTCTGTCTGTCTGTCTGTCTGTCTCCCACTCTTTCACTCTCTATCCTCATTTTTCCATTCGCGCTTCTGGCTCCCTGTGCGAAACAAAACACTCTAATTTATAACCCGACCCCACTGATGAAAACCACAAACTTCTATCAACTCCACTACATTTGTTTTCTTATGTTTCTATTTGCTTTTATTTTGGTTTGTTTATTTTTTGCTGCCTTGTTAAGTGGTTTGAACATTAACTCTTTCATTACAATGACGCCAATTAAATGTTTTTATGACTCTCTTTCGACTGTTATATATAGCTTAAGAAATTGCTATGGACGTAACTGGGTTCAGGAAAGTACTGGTTAGCGTTTCTATTACCACGGATCCTTATTATGTTACTCTATATTGTTTAATGTTAAGGAGGGGGGAGGGGAGCTATTTATTCATTATCATTATTATAGTTGATAATTTTTCTCCTTAGACCTCCATTAAGCTTAAGATATACCCCAAAGAACCACTTTCGAGATAAATTTATGCGTTTTTCGGTAGACAAATACCCCGACCGAAGGTCATTTCCTCCTTAATTGTAGGCTCGCTGTCCAACGCCAGGATAATATCGACAACTAAATGGCACGAATGGTCTTATAATCGCCAGACAAAACTAATGGGGTTACACATGAGGGAGAAAGGGGTCCAGAAAAATGAAGGGGTTAATCACACAAGGCTAATTGCACGTCATTAACAAGTTGCAGGGACCAGTGCTAATTAAAAGAGGGAGGTAGTTGCTTTATCTGGACCTCCTTCTCCCTCATGATTAGCATATTAGTTTTGAGATCTTAGGACGTTCGTTCTATTAGTGTCGATTTTAAGACCTTTTGCCCCATTTCTTTGTCAATATTAAGACCTTTCGTACCATTTAAGTGTAGATTTTATCCTGGCGAGCGATAGCGAGCCTGTAATCGGGACATTTTGTACCGAAAACTGTACAAATTTATCTTGAAAGGCGGTCTAGGGGGTGGTATTTTATGCTTGATGGAGGTGTAGGGAGGAAACTAAAAAATATATTAATATAGATATACATAGCCCCCCAAAGAAGCACTACCCCTTTAAACGATATGTCTTAGTCAAAAATATAAGCATTTACAAATCGGATAGCATATTTAATGCCAGAATTAAGATATTTGGACATCTACAGTATATTAAAAGCGGTTTAGGAAATGGTAAATTAAGAATAGCTCTGTTTCTTAATTACTAGTAATTAAAGCGTGTGCAATTAATTATGGGTGCCTCTAGTTTCATCACAAAAGTTCTAAGGTCGATAAAGGAAAAGGAGCCTACCGTGAAATAGGATCAAAACTTCAGGGTAGTGTTTTATTATACACATTTTATATATACATCTAATAAGCGAATCGGTGCTCATTATTTTCGCTCGGAAACTATTTTAGTATGGTATTTTATTAAGTCCATTTTACGGGAATGCTCAGTAACAACAACAACCGGATCAAAGCCTCAGGGTAAGTGTTATATAATAAACATTTTATATAAACATCTAATTAGCAAATCTGTGCCTTTAATTTTTCTCTGAAACTATTTTAGTGTGTTATTTTATTAAGGGGGGGTCACCGTTTTGTTTTTATCTTTCTCTCCTTTTCTCTCTTTCCCTGGCTTGTATCCATTCGGCCCCATTCAGCCAACTGTTTAGAGACTTTTATCCCCATCCAGATGTCGAATATCGCGAGTCAGCATTGTATGAAGAAATCCGGCTTCGACGGAGAAATTTTTCTATCGAAAAATGTACAAATTTAGCTTGCTGTCAAAACAAACAAATATATATGCTGGCTCGCTACCGCTCGCCAGGAAAATATTGACACCTGTATGGGGGTAAGCATCTTAAACATTAGGCTGAATGGGGCCGAATGGATACAAGCCAAAGAGAGACGGAGAGAAAGAGAAAAAAAGCGAGTTGGGCCATTCCTGCTCATGGGGGCTGTAAACAGGGAATAATTACAAGTTTTTCAGAAGTTGTGTTGGAAGTCAAAAGTTTGTCAGTCTATTTTTGAGAATTAATAGGCTTAGTTGGGAATTGTCAGACAAAAATGATTAAATTAATTGCACGCCTGATAAAAAAAACTATACTTATATCTAGTTATGCTTCACTAGCTATGTATTGGAGTGGCAATGGCAAAACCTATACTTATATTTAGTTATGCTTCACTAGCTATGTATTAGAGTGGCAATGGCAAAACCTATACTTATATTTAGTTATGCTTCACTAGCTATGTATTAGAGTGGCAATGGCAAAACCTATACTTATATTTAGTTATGCTTCACTAGCTATGTATTAGAGTGGCAATGGCAAAACCTATACTTATATTTAGTTATGCTTCACTAGCTATGTATTGGAGTGGCAATGGCAAAACCTATACTTATATTTAGTTATGCTTCACTAGCTATGTATTGAGTGGCAATGGCAAAACCTATACTTATATTTAGTTATGCTTCACTAGCTATGTATTAGAGTGGCAATGGCAAAACCTATACTTATATTTAGTTATGCTTCACTAGCTATGTATTAGAGTGGCAATGGCAAAACCTATACTTATATTTAGTTATGCTTCACTAGCTATGTATTGGAGTGGCAATGGCAAAACCTATACTTATATTTAGTTATGCTTCACTAGCTATGTATTAGAGTGGCAATGGCAAAACCTATACTTATATTTAGTTATGCTTCACTAGCTATGTATTAGAGTGGCAATGGCAAAACCTATACTTATATTTAGTTATGCTTCACTAGCTATGTATTAGAGTGGCAATGGCAAAACCTATACTTATATTTAGTTATGCTTCACTAGCTATGTATTAGAGTGGCAATGGCAAAACCTATACTTATATTTAGTTATGCTTCACTAGCTATGTATTGGAGTGGCAATGGCAAAACCTATACTTATATTTAGTTATGCTTCACTAGCTATGTATTAGAGTGGCAATGGCAAAACCTATACTTATATTTAGTTATGCTTCACTAGCTATGTATTGGAGTGGCAATGGCAAAACCTATACTTATATTTAGTTATGCTTCACTAGCTATGTATTAGAGTGGCAATGGCAAAACCTATACTTATATTTAGTTATGCTTCACTAGCTATGTATTAGAGTGGCAATGGCAAAACCTATACTTATATTTAGTTATGCTTCACTAGCTATGTATTGGAGTGGCAATGGCAAAACCTATACTTATATTTAGTTATGCTTCACTAGCTATGTATTAGAGTGGCAATGGCAAAACCTATACTTATATTTTGTTATGCTTCACTAGCTATGTATTAGAGTGGCAATGGCAAAACCTATACTTATATTTAGTTATGCTTCACTAGCTATGTATTGGAGTGGCAATGGCAAAACCTATACTTATATTTAGTTATGCTTCACTAGCTATGTATTAGAGTGGCAATGGCAAAACCTATACTTATATTTAGTTATGCTTCACTAGCTATGTATTAGAGTGGCAATGGCAAAACCTATACTTATATTTAGTTATGCTTCACTAGCTATGTATTGGAGTGGCAATGGCAAAACCTATACTTATATTTAGTTATGCTTCACTAGCTATGTATTAGAGTGGCAATGGCAAAACCTATACTTATATTTTGTTATGCTTCACTAGCTATGTATTAGAGTGGCAATGGCAAAACCTATACTTATATTTAGTTATGCTTCACTAGCTATGTATTGGAGTGGCAATGGCAAAACCTATACTTATATTTAGTTATGCTTCACTAGCTATGTATTGGAGTGGCAATGGCAAAACCTATACTTATATTTAGTTATGCTTCACTAGCTATGTATTGGAGTGGCAATGGCAAAATAATCAAAACAAACTTAACTTATTATTTAAGTTGGTACAGTCTTTCATTTACTTGCAAATAAAATTTCAAATTTACCAAAGCTTGGTCTGCCACATAATGCGGAAGTGAATGTAACTGTATTATTTGACCTCGTATATTTATTGATAAATCTATGTTAAGGGGGGTGACCTGTTTTTGTTTCGCTCTCTAGGTTGTATCCATTCGGCCCCATTCAGCCTACTGTTTTAAGGCGTTTATCCCCATCCAGGTGTCGATTTATACAAGGCGATCGATAGCGAGCCACCATATTTTTTTATGAGTTAGACAGCTGGCTAAATTTGTACATTTTTCGATAGAAAAATGTCTCAGGCGAAGCTGGATTTCTCCATAAAATACTGGCTCGATATCGCTCGCCAGGAAGTAATTGACACCTGGATGGGGATAAACGTCTTAAAACAGTAGGCTGAATGGGGCCGAATAGATACAAGCCAAAGAAAGAGAGAAAAAGGAGAAAACAGAAGGTGACCCCCCCTTAAGCAAGTCTAAGTACGATTTTCGTCAATGATGAAAATAATAAGAGAAAATTAAAATATAAATAGTTGTGTAGTGAATATCTCTTAGTAAAGGGTAACCCTCGCCGCAAATGGTGACCGGAACTGTTACATGCACATACATACTTTTATGTACATACACTGATTATTGCATTATATTCACGATTCAATATAAAGAAAATCCCCTGCTTAAGATACTGCCGTTGGCCATATTTAAACACAGAAAAATACAAGAGGACCAAGTAGGTCTATGAGTGACTGTATATATATTTTGTCTATTGAATGTATGTGGAAGTGTGGGGTATACTCGTCCTTCTTGATTTACCCGGAAGAGGCCTTTGCAAATTACATGTATGATTTGTGGACAGATTAGCGCCCCCCCCCCCCCCCCCCCCCACCCCCACCCACACAGGCACACGTACACACAGTCGGCAGTGATTAGTATACTTTTACCTGCAGTTGTCAATTTCCTCTCATTTCTTTTTGTTTCTATCTAACTTTTTGTTCTGTTTTTTTTTTTTTGGGGGGGGGGGTTATAACCTGCGCTCTGTCTCTCCAAATGCCCATTTTCTGCTTATAGTTTCTCTTACTTTTCACGGGGGTACTGTACAACATTATTTCCCACAACTGCCTCCTCTTCTTTCCTACCACCTTTTGTATTCTGCGTATCTTATTTTTCCGTTTATTTATCCGCTTCCTTTCTTCTCTGTTGCTGTCTATCTTTCTTTCCTCACTGACTAACAGCCCTCATGTTCCTATTATTGTGTCTTCCTGTATTACTCTGATAACGTAATGCTTATCTATATCTGTCTGTTATTGCAGTACAAATGTTTCAAATTGAGGACCCTTTCACACGAATATTCTACCCCGTCCAAGATTTTCTTGAACCAGGTATAGATAGAGTTAAATGGAACCCTACACACGACCGTTGTGCTGGAAATGCCCAGTTGTGTGTCAGTTCCCCTCCAGCGTGTACTGCCAAACCGCTTCACTCTTAGCGTTTTAGAATAATACGTGAGCCAGTTTAGTAACATGGCCAAGCATGACATGAGAACCATTGTTCATGGTGTGGCAGTGTGCTAGAAGCTATTTAGGCTTGACAAACACATTCGTGTAGAGGCCAGTCATTTTACTCTTGTGTTTTGCTCCTTCAAAGAAACAAAAAGCTTCCGTGTCCTGCCACTTGTAAGTGGATACTTCCTCTGCCTCTCGCAGGGACTCTTCCAGCACGATGACGCCTTTCTTTTTACTACTAAAGAATTGTAGTAAGTTTAAAATATAATTTGCATATCTATTAATCAATTATTCTTAATATATTTCTTAACAATAAACATGGCACGAATAGCGTCAACACATAAGCTGAATTGTTCGATAGAAAGAGTATCACAAACTCCTGATTGCGACAGTACTTCCTCAGCTAGATGAAAATGTCTAGTACTAACATGTTTTTGTTTAAGAATATTTTAAGGACTAGCTGTCTCCATGTACGCTTCTGAATTCCATTTTATATTTTTCTCATTGGGGATAGTATCACTCGAAAGATGTTAGCGTTACTTTCCGATGGTCACCAGACCAGTGTTAAATAATACAGATGAGGTAAAACGCTCTCGTGTGATACTAGGTTTATTGTTTGCTTAATATCTCACTTTAATATATTATTTTCTGTGTAACTCTCTTGATCTTCTCAAATAAATATATATGCTTGATTTGTATCATTGATTATAATTTTTGATTGCATGATTTAGACTAAATTTAACCGTACAGATATATTCCTATACATATGAGTAACAAATATATATATTTCATAGTAAGGAATAAAGTATTTATCTTTAAAATTAGTCTAGCATAATTTTAGCTAACATTATCAATAATACTATTTCGGAGTATTCCTCATAAAACACATGAAAGTGATTGTACTTATAATTATTCAACCTATTCAACCACAACTCTTACTGCGCCACATATTACATAGAAGAACGCAGGACAATAATGCAGTCGCTTGACACGCGTAATAGCTACAGCTGAATATTTTACTGGAAAAGAGGAAAACAAACTTCTGGCCCATTATTTAAACGGTAAATTTTGGCCTATCTTGATAACGCCAAATAGGTGTCCTAGTAAATACAGGAAGTGTAGCATCAACAAAAGGGTTGTCTAACAAGAGGCTGACATGAAATATTACATCTATTTCAGCTTTAGTTGGAAACTCATCAGTATGAGTAACTCATCACTCCCTCACTAGCGCGCGCGCGCACACACACACGCACACACACACACACACACACACACACACACAATCACTCTCACTCTGACATAAAAACGATCAATGTCAATTGAAAGTTTTTACCGCCTGTTAACTTAAACGGCCCTTTCTAATATGACTATAAAGACTACCTATCTATCTACCTACTTATATATCCATCTATAGTCAAAGGATTACAAAGGAGTGCGAATAACAACAGATAATTTGGTTCTAACAAAGCTGTTCCATTTTATGTAAGTTCAAAACTAGCACTTATAGGTGCATGACTTAATTTACTTGAATTGTGCATCCATAAAACATAACTAGATGAGGGCGGGTGCCCAACCCCGAAAAGGGTTGAAATAGGGGAGCTATCCCCCCGCCAAAGGCAGCTTTCTAGGGCCTTTCCTAGCTGATGCTGAGAGGATTGGGTTCTAGTCATGTGGTGATGGGCTGGTCTATCAGAGTGAGAACTGAGCGATCTCTGCCATACCCATAGCTTACTCTGACTGTTCGTTTTACTTATATATTTTCTAGATCTCAAGTGACGGCGTCTCTTGCGTGGATGGACCTCCTAATCTACCAAGATTGGAAGCCAAAGCGTCACATCTTTCCTTTGCCCTTCAACTCTCTCTTCATAATTGCTGAGGGGCACAGGGCCCTGGGTGGGGCTTTGGTTTCCCGGGCGTTTCCGCGCCCTCCTCAGCTCCCCGCCATGGAGTGGCTTCGGTCACCCAGGCTTTATTGTGGTCGGCAGGGAGGGTTCTGTGGGGGCGCTCGGTTATAGCCTTGGCCTTGCTCGGAGCCTTGGGGCTGTTCGGCCAGGCAGCTTGGGGAAAAACAACAACAACAACTAGATGAGGGTTTCATTGCATATATTTGTCGAAGAATATTTTAAAAGTCGATACAATTTCATAATAAATAACGTCTTGTGGTTTCTTTTTCCAGACAAATCCGACGCGGTGGCAGAATAAAAAGATAAAAAACGGACTTAAATCGTTTACCTATAAATGTGAAACTATTTGATCTAGTGTATCAATATCGGTCACCGATACCCCGATACCCCGACCCAGGATCGAACCACGGCCAGTTAGGATGAGGCCTGTGCTTTAACCTACTCCACCATATTTTATATATATATATATATATATATATATATATATATATATATATATATATATATATATATATATTATAATTTGTCGGGCGGTCACTATCTATTTCTAAAGCTACCGGTTTCTTTGTTTTACCATACCAAGGAGATGAGGGCAGGGGACCCGGCTGGTTTGGGAATAACTCGACCAGGAGAGTTGCATAAACTGTGTCCCATTGGCCCCTAAGGACTAGCAGGATATATGTAAACATGAGCCGGTATGTAGTACTGTACCATTATACGTGAAGCAAGCGAGGGGTAACTGATTTATTGAATGATTGATAGAAAACTTGGCATCATAACAACGAGGGGGTAACTGGACAAAGGTAGAGACATACAGTACAGTCGCGCTAATAAGTGATGTCTCGACACCAAGTATGTTTTGATCAATAATTAGTATCAGCAATATCTAAGCTTCATTTCTTCATATCGAGTGAAATATACAGATATTTTCCTACACTTACCCACCCTATTCAACATCTGACAGACATTAATACCGCACAGAGCAAACCAAACGTAATAACAGCTGGGAATTGACTTATTAGGCCGACTGTACATTAGGCTGGATTACTGGCCAAAGGCTTTTAATATTGAAGAAATTATTATGCTATGCCACTCTTGATAACGCAGAATTCTAATAATATAATAAAAGACAATAGTGTATTCAATAGTGCCATACCCTTTCAGTGGTATGGCACTTTTCCTAATGTACTTAGGCAGTTATATTCAGCCTAGGTAAGATCTCTAGGAGAAAAATAAATAAATAATTAAATACAGAAACATTCCAACATACTCTTTCTATACTTAAAACAATAGCCTGAAATAGAAACATATATAAGATAATGTGACATGGTGAAAAAAAAAAAAAAAATCAACATAAGCACATTCCTTTCTGTATTAGGATATCCAGAAACCTTACCTCTTTTATTTTGTACATACTCCAAACATCACATATATACTGTATATTAGTTTAAAAAGGAGTCTAGACAAAGAAAAAGAAAAAGACAGGCCCTGCATATAATAAGGACAACCCAGTATGAACTTACTATAGTCTATATTCATTATGACGAGTCTACAAATCCCGACCCCTAACTCGTATAGCTCAAAAAGTTCATGAAAATCGACCCAAAATGTTTACCAATTAGGAAGAGTCAACCAAGAAATAGGTATGGAAATTTACAGCCCGTTCACTTCAGCCTTGACACACGATTGTTGTATGCATGTGGCCAAGTGAAGGGATACGAACACGGTACAAAACTCATCCTCTGACCTGTGGCTGTGGAGAAGGTCGGACGAAGCCAAAGTCAGGGCCAGAACCAGAATCAGGACACGACCACACATCACTCTGAAATAAGAAGTCAGGGCATAAGTTACATACGGAAGTTGAATAAAGTGAACATTTGAGTTACATACGGAAGGAAGTTGAATAAAGTGAAGATCTGAGTTACATACGGAAGGAAGTTGAATAAAGTGAAGATCTGAGTTACATACGGAAGGAAGTTGACAGAAGTGAAGATCTGAGTTACTTACATAAGGAAGTTGAGTAAAGTGAAGATCTGAGTTACATACGGAAGGAAGTTGAATGAAGTGAAGATCTGAGTTACATACGAAAGGAAGTTGAATAAAGTGGAGATCTGCGTTACATACGGAAGGAAGTTGAATAAAGTGAAGATCTGAGTTACATACGGAAGGAAGTTGAATAAAGTGAAGACCTGAGTTACATACGGCAGGAAGTTGAATAAAGTGGAGATCTGCGTTACATACGGAAGGAAGTTGAATACAGTGAAGATCTGCGTTACATACGGAAGGAAGTTGAATAAAGTGGAGATCTGCATTACATACGGAAGGAAGTTGAATAAAGTGAAGATCTGAGTTACATACGGAAGGAAGTTGAATACAGTGGAGATCTGCGTTACATACGGAAGGAAGTTGAATAAAGTGAAGATCTGAGTTAGATACGGAAGGAAGTTGAATAAAGTGGAGATCTGCGTTACATACGGAAGGAAGTTGAATAAAGTGAAGATCTGAGTTACATACGGAAGGAAGTTGAATAAAGTGGAGATCTGCGTTACATACGGAAGGAAGTTGAATAAAGTGAAGATCTGAGTTACATACGGAAGGAAGTTGAATAAAGTGGAGATCTGCGTTACATACGGAAGGAAGTTGAATAAAGGGAAGATCCGAGTTACATACGGAAGGAAGTTGAATAAAGTGAAGATCTGAGTTACATACGGAAGGAAGTTGAATAAAGTGAAGATCTGAGTTACATACGGAAGGAAGTTGAATAAAGTGAAGATCTGAGTTACATACGGAAGGAAGTTGAATAAAGTGAAGATCTGAGTTACATACGGAAGGAAGTTGAATAAAGTGAAGATCTGAGTTACATACGGAAGGAAGTTGAATAAAGTGAAGATCTGAGTGGTGCAATGCATAAGTGTGTTGATTTTCGGTGTGGGCATCCTAGGTTCGAATCCCCGGACTGCCACATGTGTTTGTTAATTTCATTAATCGAGTTTAGGAGTAAAGTTGGTTGGTGGAGAGAACATAATAATTGCATACGGACAGACGTTGAGTGAAGTGAAGACATGACTACATACGGAAGAATTTTGAATGAAGGAACACAGAGAATGAGTAACAAGTACAAATTTAAAACTATTCGATTCGCCAATAACATTCAGTTTAAGAAATCATGTAAAAAAGAAACCCGATGATATGAAACATTAGTGCATGGTTGAACACAGTAAAGGAGGAGATTCGATTCTATATTTCTACTCTATTTTAGTTTCTATACCCAGGCCCAATCCCCACTTTTCCCAGTTAATTCTTTTCTTTTTCCCGCCTTTCTTTTTTTTCTGTTTTTTGGGGGGTGGCCGACTCAAGACAGAGCCAGAATAGGGACAACACAACACAAAACAATGAACACACACAAACAAAATACAAATTTACACACATCCAGGTGATAAACTACGATAATATCCAGTTTATTATATTATCCCCTTCTCCTCTCAATTATTGTTATTAAGGGGAGGCAGTTGGTTTTTCGAGTCCTCCTCCTCCCTCATGTTTATCCCTATTAGTTATGAGATATCAAGACATTCGACCCATTAGTTTGGCAATTTTCAGACTTTTTGCCCCATGTCTTTGCCAATATTAAGACCTTTCGTGCCATTTAGGAGTCGATTTTTTCCCCGGCGAGCGACAGCGAGCCTGTATTTGAAGAGGAATCGGCATTGACATTTTTCTACCGAAAAATGTACAAATTTGTATCAAAGGGGGGTCTTGCGGGTGTTTTTTTTAAAAGTTTGATAGAGGTTTAGAGAGCAAACTAAACCTCTTCCTTAAACCATTGAGCCGAACCAGTAAATTATGCTGCACAATAGCGTCTGGGCTCCCTCAAATGGACAAGGGATCGTGTTTTAGTGATAAGTAAACAGTAGTGATAAGTAACAATCGTGTGTCAAGGCTGAAGTGAACGGGCTGTACATCTCCACACCTATTTCTTGGTTGACTCTTCCCAATTAGTACAAATGTTGGGTCGATTTTCATGAACTTTTTGAGCTATACGAGTTAGGGCTCGGGATTTATAGACTCGTCATAATGAATAGACTATAGTAAATTCATACTGGGCTGTCCTTATTGCAGGGCCTATCTTTTAATATTTTTCTAGACTCTTTTTTAAACTTTAAGTAAGGTTTTTGGACATCCTAATACAGAAAGGAATGTGTACCACAGCACGGTGTGGGTCTTATTGATATGCCAGTGGCTTTCGAACTTTTGGGCCAAGTATTATTAATAATATATCCGCACAACTTATATCAATAATGTTCTGGTGTTATGGGTGAGTGCCAAGACCGCTTCTTCCCTCAACTTTTATCATCAACACTGGTCTCAAAGTGTAATGAAGGGGAGATGGCTCACTTTTTGGGTGATTTTTACAAAAGAACATAAGAAAATGGGAGTCTGCAGAAAGCCGATTGGCCTAAGCAAGGCAGATCCCTGTCCCACACAACCCCAATTACAAAGCCCAATTATAGGCTCAACACTCTAATACCCTGAGGGTCATCTTACCAAAACGGTTAGAGATTAACGCAGGATTACGGGGTCTGCAGAGCGCTGATTGGCCCAACCCTGCTGATCACCCTTCACACCCAACCCTTCTCGTCCATATGTTTATCCAATTTTATCTTAAAGCTTCCTACCGTTTTTAATCCCACTATAGCACTTGGTAGTCCATTCCACCCATCTACAACTCTGTTACCAAACCAATATTTGCCTATATCTTTTCTGAAACGAAATTTATCTAATTTGAAACCATTGGTACGAGTTCTTTCGCTATCACTGAGCTTTAGTACATATGTCATGTCCCCTTTGTTAATCCCACTAACCCACTTGAACACCTCTATCATATCCCCTCTAACTCTGCGTCTCTCTAACGAATGTAAGCCTAATTTCTTCAACCTTTCTTTATACGGAAGATTTCTAATATTATGGATAATTTTTGTCATTCTACGTTGTACTCTCTCCAATGAATCTATGTCCATTCTGTAATAAGGACACCAAAATTGAACAGCATAATCCATATGGGGTCTCACTAATGACAAGTAAAGTTTTAAGATAACATCAGCAGTTCTGTTACTCAACACTCCTAGAGATGAACCCGAGAATCCTGTTTGCCTTGTTTCGAACGCTTATACACTGTTGTCTAGGCTTCAAATCATTGCTAACAAACACACCTACAGTAGATCTTTCTCATAATTCGAGTTTTCTAATTCCATATTAGCTAGTTTATATTTAACATTTGTATGCATCTTCCCTATCTTTAATACCTTTCATTTGTCAATGTTAAACTTCATCTGCCAATTTACTGACCATTCGTGTAAGGTATCTAGATCCCTTTGGAGGCACTCTATATCTCTATCTGAATCAATTGTTCTCCCCATTTTGGTATCGTCTGCAAATTTACTTATCCTACTAGTTATACCTAAATCAAGGTAATTTATGTATATAACAAACAACAGAGGACCTAATACAGATCCCTGGGGGACACGACTTTTGACTGCTCCCCATTCTGACTTTGTACCATTTATGCTGACTCTCTGCTTCCTACCAATTAGCCATGACCTAATCCATCCCAACAACGCCCCACCTATTCCATGCGCCTCAACCTTTCTCATCAATCTCTCATGGGGGACTCTGTCGAAAGCTTTACTGAAATCTAAATATATTATATCATATGACTTGTCATTATCTACTGCTTCATATACCTCTGAGAAAAACTAAGCAAATTAGTAAGGCAAGAATGTCCCTGAGTGAATCCATGCTGAGAAGAATTTATTAAATTAAATGTATCTAAGTGGTTTCTAATTTTACTAGCAATAATTGACTCTAGTAGCTTTCCTATGATTGATGTAAGACTAATGGGACGGTAATTGGATGCTATTGATTTGTCACCTTTTTTGAAGATCGGAACTACGTTTGCAAGCTTCCAAGCTTCTGGAACTATACCTGTCTCCAATGACTTGTTAAATAAAAATGTTAATGGGTAACTTAACTCATCCCTACATTCTTTTAATACTCTAGCATATACCTCATCAGGACCAGGCGATTTATGAGGTTTCAGTCTGTCAATTTCCTTAAGCACATCATTTCTACTTATAGTAACCGTACTTAACCTATTTTCTATACTATCGCTATATACCTTACGGCCTTCTGGAAACTGTGCCAAATTTTCATTAGTGAAAACGGAAAGAAATTGACTATTTAATGTACTGCACATTTCTAAATCATTTCTGTCATTTCTCCTATCGAAGTTTTAAGGGGACCAATTACATCTCTAACCTTGGATTTATATAGTTGGTAAAAAGCTTTAGGACTATTTTTTGAGTCATTAGCAACCTTAATTTCATAATTTCTTTTTTCTTTCCTAATATCCTTTTTTACCTGTCTTGATAGATTCTGATAGTAAGCAAGTAGGTGAATTTCGCCTTTCCTAATTTTTCTATATATTCCTCTCTTTTGTCCTAGAAGATCTAATAGTCTATTATTCATCCATTTGGGTTGGTTCTGAGTTGATCTAAATTTTCTGTTGGGGATGTATTTATTTTGTGCATTGAATACGGACTCGATAAAATTATCGTATGTATCTACCAAGGTTGACGTCTCTTCCTGACTTAAGATGACAGGTGCCTGAGAAGGGGTACATTCATTTGGACACCTGGATCGACTTAATTTTTTGACCATAGGGACAGCTAATAGGGCTCTTCTTAACCCACCATAATTGGCTTTTCTGAAGTCAGGTATTAATGTTGTATTCTCTCTGGTATTACCTTTCCATTGTATATTAAAATACACAGAATTGTGGTCACTATTTCCTAGGTGGTCCCCTATCTCTACATTATTTACCATATGTTCATTGTTACTGAAAACTAAATCGAGAATATTATTACCTCTAGTCGGCGTATCTATGAATTGAAATAAAAAACTATCTTGTACTACCTCTATAAACTCCTCAGAATCAGGGTCTCCTATTTGATGCTGCCAATCTATATTCGGAAAATTAAAATCCCCCATAATGCACACATTGCTAAACCTTGATGCCATTTTAATTTCCTCCCATAATGACGTTCCGTCATTTCTACTCATATTTGGCGGTCTATACATAACTCCAATAACTATGGTCTCACTACCTTCGTTAACCTCTACCCAAACACTTTCATTATCGTGATTTAGTCTAATACCTGATTTAATACAGCTTTTTAATGTACTCCTGACAAACACTGCTATACCGCCACCCCTCTTACTTGTTCGGTCATATTTAAACAAACTATATCCTGGTATATCAAATTCTGCTAAAAAATGCCTGGTTTCTGTATTAATCCACGTTTCAGTTAGCGCTATTATGTCTATATTTTCTTTGCTAACAAGGGCTCTAAGTTCGTTCATTTTGTTACATAGACTCCTACAGTTTGTGTAATATACTCTCAATTTACTTCTTTTCTTTATACCTAAATTACCTTTATTTCTAACAACATTTCCATCTTTCGTTGCACCATCACTACTATCATTTGCAATATAGTCATCATTTTTAGCATGAGACTGAATATCCTTATCGCTTTCGCCTGACGCTAAAATTGTTCCATTTAACCTCTCATTTACACTCTCAATATTTCTGTTCAAAACCCAACGTATCGTAAAATCCCCATGTATTCATTATTTTTCTACTTTCCTCCCTAGACCTCCATCAAATTAAAAAATAACATCCACTAGATCCCCCTTCTAGATTAATTTGTACATTTTTCGGTAAAGTAAAGTCTAAAAGTTATAATCAATGTTGCCACCTACATTCTTCAGTCTAGTTTCTGATACCAGTGCAAGAAGTTCCAGAAATGCTGCCGGAAAAATAATGACTATCGAATATTGACGATATTAACTGTTGTGTGACACCTCGTTTAGTCTTTCACTAAGATAGATAACTCCTAAGCTGAATAAAGTCGTTTGATTTTCTTTTTATTGGATTTTGATAATCTTTGGTGGCGAACTTTGATATAAAACAATTATTATATATAGCATGCAATTTTCGCGCACCTAAACATAGATAAGAACACTGGTGCTTAAACCAACTTTTCATGGGTAATGCAATGAACAAAGTTCAGGCAAATGTGTGGAATTATGCAAGAGATATGGCCAGTATTCGGTAAAGAACAAACTTAATCCATATATAACGTAATTCCCAACGGAGCATAAACCACCTGCAATACGGAAAATATGATGTTATGGGATACAAAGGGGAAGACTAGCATATGATCAGGCATATAATAGTTTTCTATGCTTATGCATCTTCTGTAATGAGATATTTACGTAGATTTACATATATACACTGGCCATGCAAATGTTACGATCTCTGCGAGTTGGCCAGGACATAATCTTAGTAGAGATAGCAACCCAAAGAAAAAGTGGAAGGACAAGATAGCAAAGATGAAGGCTCTCTCCCCACCCTCTTTGCCCTCCAGCAAAATGCCGTACATGTAAATATTTACAAGTGAATAACCTTACAGGGCTTGGAAATCGCCTGAAGGAATCTATAGAATAGTTAGAAATGGAAAGATAATGGCATACATACCTTCACCCTTTTTTCTGCTCTCTTCAACTGGAAACAGTGTTAATATCTGTCAGGTTCTCTTGTCAGTAATAATTTTCTACTCCAGACCAACTTCTCTGTGATTTGATTCTAACTTTTTTGTATAAACGTGTATATTGAGCCACTGTCTATAACTTCATTAGGGAGCATTTTCCACTCCCCAATTATACTGCGAGTGAAGAAATTTTTAGTTGTGTCTAGGTTCGCTTTCCTGCCTATTAGGTTTAATTTGTTTCCTTGTGTGGAACTTTCTTTGGCTTTCTTAAATATATTATTGGCCTTTACGTTACTAAATCCGTTTAGTATCCTAAAACACTATCAGCTGTCCCCTTATTCTTCGTTTCTTAAGCGAAAACAGATGGAGTTCTCTTAATCTTTCATTATATGGTTTATTTCTCAGGGAAGGGATCAAGTTTGTTGGTCTATGCTGAACGGATTCAAGTTTGTCTATGTCTTTTATTATGTAGGGATACCAAAACTGCACAGCATACACAAGATGAGGCCTCACAATTATTTGTTTTATAATGGCATAACTATGGCTTTACTATGACAATGAAAATTTCTTCTACTGAATCCTAGTGTTATGGTTGCTTTGTGAACTGCTTCGGTGCATTAGTTTGTAGATTTTAGATTTTCGTCTATAAGCAATCCTAGATCTATTATCTGTGATACGCTCTTTACCTTTTCTACATTCATGTGGTATCAGTATTTATTATTTTGGGAGCCTATTTGTAGTATCTGACATTTGTTTACATTAGAGGAGAGAGAGAGAGAGAGAGAGAGAGAGAGAGAGAGAGAGAGAGAGAGAGAGAGAGAGAGAGAGAGAGAGAGAGAGAGAGAACATGAGTGAGTGAGAAAAGGTGAGTGAGAAAGTGAGAGTGAGAACTAGAGAGAGAGTGGGAGAGTGAGAGAGAGAGCTAGAGAGAGAGAGATGGGGGCAGCAGACTAGACAAAGAAAGAGGCAGGTCTGGATATATATATTCCTCACATTGCGTAGCTCAGAGATGAGTCTTTGTTCTTAAGGGGGCTCGATTTTTTTTCTTTCTCTCCCTCTCTCTTTGGCTTGTATCCAATCGGCCCCATTCAGCCTACTGTTTTAAGACGTTTACCCCCATCCAGGTGTCAATATTTTCCTGGCGAGCACTAGCGAGCCAGCACATATATATATATATTTTTGTTTTGACAGCAAGCCAAATTTGTACATTTTCCAATAGACAAATTTCTCTGGCAAAGCTGGATTTCTCCATACAATGCTGGCTCGCTTTCGCTCGCAAGGAAGAAATCGACACCTGGATAGGGATAAAAGTCTTAACCCATTGGCTGCGGGTGACGTTCCTGAATGTCCTGGCAATTTACAGCAATTTCCAGGCTTTAGAAGCCTGTGAAAGCCGTAGAAATCGAGTGTCAGTGGGCGGGAGCGTGAGGGACCCACCTCCGACCCTCAGAGCAGCGAGCGGCTCACTGAGGTAGACTATGTCTCGCGCGGGTGTCTCACTGCCTCTCACAACAGTGTTGCCGAGCGAGCGAGTGCTAATAAACAGCGGGTTTCCCGCATTTCTATGGCACCACTGCGGGTGAACCCCACCACCTACGAGGCCAGTTCTGGTCTCATTTTGAAGCTATTTTCACCTAGTTTTTGGCAGAATACAGTAAATTTAATGCAGATGCTTGATTAATCATTCAGGAGTGCCTGAATATGCCCTAAATAGCCCAAATATAGCCACAGCGTAAGTGTTAAAACAGTTGGCTGAATGGGGCCGAATGGATACAAGCCAGGGAAAGAGAGAAAGATAAAAATAGCCGGTGATCCCCCTTAAGTCTGTCTTTTGATATGTGTGCGAGCGTGTACTGGTTCTGTATGTAAAGCTTGTGTACGCGCTGCTGCGTGTGTGTTGAAATTGTAAGCATTAAATTTGCAGTATGTGTGAATGTCGGTAGATGTGTGGATGTGTATGTGTATTTGTGTTGCATATGTATTAATTAGTGTGCATGTGTATGTATGCGCGAACAGTCCTGATTATATTGTGTTTATTTAATTAATACCTCAAGAATATTTGGTTTTTACCAGGTAAATACGTTAAGGGGGGTCACCGGCTTTTTTGTATTTTTACCTCCTTTTCTCTATTTCTCTGGCTTGTATCCATTTGGCCCCATTCAGAACTGTTTTAAGACGTTTATCCCCATCCAGATGTCGATTTGTATGGAGAAATTCGGCTTCGCCGGAGACATTTTTCTATCTAAAAATTTACAAATTTACCTTGCTGTCAAAAACAAATATAGATGCTGGCTCGCTACCGCTCGCCAGGAAAATATTGACACCTGGATGGGGGTATACGTCTTAAAACAGTAGGCTGAATGGGGCCGAATGGATACAAGCCAAAGAGAGAGGGAGAGAAAGATAAAGGAAGCGAGGTGGGCTCCCTTAAAGGTGGGGGCTCATGGGTTGAGATAAACATGGAATGATAATCGCCAAGCTGTACATAATTATCTTGCAAAATGCAATGGCACTGAAATAATTATTAACAATGGTATAAAGGATTTTGTGGATCGTCTATACCGGGCCTGTGACGTCACAAGAGTGAAGTCCACCATCCAGTCTAGGCTAAGGATACTGGTGTGACGTCACTATGACGTCACAGGCCCGGTATAGACGATCCGCAAAGTCCTTTATACCATTGTTAATAATTATTTCAGTGACATTGCATTTTACAAGATAATTATATGCAGGTTGGCGATTATTTTTCCATGTTTCCCTCAACCCATAAGCCCCCACCTTTAAGATAATCTCTATAGAAGAAGCGATTCCGAGTTGCGAGGCTGGAAGAGGAGTTTACAATGTGAGGACGGTGAGGAAAGTAATGTTTGTGGATGTGTGAATGAAGTCAGGTCAGTTCAGGTCAGGTCAGGTAAAGGTATTGAGGGATAAGCCTTTACAACGGCACCTCGTTTCTACATTCTACCTTTACTATGGTTCTGAAGAGTGTAGAGAGGGAAGAAGGGGTGTTGGAGAGAGAGAGGAAGCTGTTGGAGTGGCTTTGTTATACGTATTATTAGTCTGTATGCGTCGTGGAATTGAAAAGTGAATGTAGCAGAGAGGGCCAACATATATTGCATTGTGAGAGTGAATGGGAAAACAAATAAAAACAAAATAATGTGAAACTGAATGCTATAGTACTGTATATGTTTACTTTGTACGCAGTGTGGTGGGAACGAATGATAAATACTCAGTTAACCCCTTTCACCACCACTACGTAATTTGCATCATATTCTGGTTACCATTAGACGATTCAATAGGTCTATTGTTTTACTTGCTTGTCTTTGTAAACAAAGTGAAAACGTTCGAAGCTGTAAAATAACGTCCTTTAAAATATGCTGGCTAATTTTAGAAGATTGTGTCAGCTGGGGGATACACTCATATCAAGCAATTCAACACTTTTTAGCTCCAATACGGGTTTCTGTTCTATTTCTGGCTACTATTAGACGATTTTATTCAGATTAGTAACGGTATATGGAAGGGTTGATTGAGATAGTATTTACCCTTTTAATACCCACAAAATCTTCCTAAGCTGCATAAAACGTTTAATGATAGCCAAATATATACTGCTAAAACGCGTCAGAGCTTCAAAGGGTTAACACCATCTCCAGTAACTCCCCAATTCAAACACGTATTATGTAATATTTCAATATGGCTGAAAGTAATCGACTCTTCGATTTAAAGGCGTTATACAATTAATGGGGTTATACAAATATTAATAGTAAACATTTACAACAATGATGCCTATATTCCATTACATTTACAACAATGATGCCTATATTCCATTACATTTACAACAATGATGCCTATATTCCATTACATTTACAACAATGATGCCTATATTCCATTACATTTACAACAATGATGCCTATATTCCATTACATTTACAACAATGATGCCTATATTCCATTACATTCTGGTTGAGGCAAAACTACGGTGTTCGTTTTATGAAGTGAAAGCATAATTATTTATATATATTTCACGAATCAGTATTATAATTATATTAGAAAAAAACCCAATACTCCAACATAAAAAGGCTATAATGATAACAAAGATCAAAATACTACTTAAATACAGACATGCATTTAATACTTCAATACCCTCTGCTAATTGTAAGTTAAATACACGTTGAGAGCCTTAAGGGAGCCCACCTCGCATTTTTTATCTTTCTCTCCCTCTCTCTTTGGCTTGTATCCATTTGGCCCCATTCAGCCTACTGTTTTAAGACGTTTACCCCCATCCAGGTGTCAATATTTGTCTGGCGAGTGGTAGCGATCCAGCATATACTGTATATATTTTTGTTTTAACAGCAAGCTAAATTTGTACATTTTTCGATAGAAAAATTTCTCCGGCGAAGCCGGATTTCTCCACACAATGCTAGCTCGCTATCGGTCGCCAGGAAGAAATCGACACCTGGATGGGGATAAACGTCTTAAAACAGTTGGCTGAATGGGGCCGAATGGATACAAGCCAGGGAAAGAGAGATAAGGCGAGAAAGATAAAAACACCCGGCGACCCCCCTTAAACACACAAAGGAGGTTGCTATAATAACAGTAAAATACCTGGGTACGGGTTTATTTAGAGTTACCGTTCTATTCAGTTGGCTTTAAATCATATACAGGAGGTAAACACGACCATTTAATGTATACGTAGGCTATTTTTAACGCCATCTAGGGGTATTATTAACGCCATCTAGGGGTATTATTATTATGATTGTCAACATGTCCTAGAAATGTGCAAATTATGACGTCGTATGCCAGGAACAATCTGTTGTCATTTGTTTATAATGCTTCTTACCTAGCCTTAACCTATGTTACCTTTGAGTAATCGGGACCAGATTGATATTTTCGGCAAACTAGAAGTGAACCATCATCAGATAATAAAGGTTTCACCATCTATCTATCTATCTATCTATCTATTTACTCAGGCCCAATCCTCACTTTTCGAAATTTTGCTTTTCTTTTCTTTTTCCCCCTTTTTTCCTGTTTGTTCTCTTTTTTTGGGGGGTGGCCGACTCAAGACAGAGCAAGAACAGGGAAAACACAAACAACATAAAACAACGAACACACACAGCCAAAACACAATGTAACTGATGTAGGTTATATGTCAAGCACGCACACACATACAGTCACACACACATACAGTCAGACGCACAAACACACGAACAGTCCCACACACATATACCCAGTCAGTCGCAAACGCACACACAGCCAGACACGTACATACACAGTCACAAATACACGTAGTCAAACACACATGTCAAACAAACGCCCAATCACTGACGAACACAAAGTCATTCATACACACAAAATAAGTCACCCACACAAGTCAGTCATGTACATAGTCACACACACTCAAGCAAACATACACACACGGTCAAACACACATTCACACACAGTCCGGCACACAAAAACTGAAAAGACCACCAACTTGAATGATCTTTTCTGGTCTTTTTTGTTAAACTTACGAACAACCTTATTTTTAATTAAGCTGCTTTCATCACACTTGAAAAACTTTCAACATTTATTTAGGCAAACTTCTGCTAATTTGATCAAAATTTAAAGATGCAAGGAAACGCAAGAATATTTATAATGGTGGTACACGCTTTCAGAATACAAGGACGCATTATGCCATGATTTTGGTTATTATGTGAACATTTGATTAAGGGGGGTCACCAGCTTTTTTTTATCTTTCTCTCATTTTCTCTCTTTCCCTGGCTTGTATCCATTCGGCCCCTTTCAGCCAACTGTTTTAAGACGTTTATCCCAATCCAGGTGTCGATTTCTTCCTGGCGAGCGATAGCGAGTCAGAATTGTATGGAGAAATCCGGCTTCACCGGATTTCTCCATACAAATATAGCTTTCTGTCAAAACAAAAATATATACAGTATATGCTGGCTCGCTACCGCTCGCCAGGAAAATATTGACACCTTTATGGGGGTAAACGTCTTAAAACCGTAGGCAAAATGGGGCCGAATGGATACCAGCCAAAGAGAGGGGGAGAGACAGAGGAAAACAGCGAGGTGGGCTCCCTTAAACTTAGGACGATCTGTGGGGTCAAAGGTTTAATTGAGATCCTTCCTAAACTGCATAAAATCGTCTAACGCCAACCAGAGATACTGTAAAGTATCGGTAGCGTATTTGATAGTCAAAGGGTTAACAGATAAGGCTTGAGATACTAATGTTACTTTTCGGGTCTTAAGGGAGCTCAGACGATATTGTGCAGCAAAATTTACTGGTTTGGCTCAATGGTTTAAGGAAGGGGTTTAGTTTGCTCTCTAAACCTCTATCAAACTTGAAAAAAAAAAAAAAAACAAGACCCCCCTTCGATATAATTTTTTTTCGGTAGAAAAATGTCCCGGCCGAAGGCCGATTCCTCTTCAAATACAGGTTAGCTATCGCTCGCCAAGAAAAAAATCGACACCTAAATGGCACGAAAGGTCTTAATATTGGCAAAGAAATGGGGCAAAGGGTCTGAACATCGCCAAACTAATGGGATGTACATCTTGATATCCCATAACTGATAGGACTAAACATGAGGGAGGAGGAGGACTCGAAAAACCAACTGCCTCCCCTTAACTCTTCATGGCCTTCTTTTCCTTGCTTACACCTGATGATTGCAGGAACGATTTCTTGCATTCAGAGTAGTAAAATCCATCTCGAGTAATATTTAGGCCTCTAAACATACATTTGTATATTTATACTTGATATTGACAGATAACTTGAATTTAAAGGCGATAATAGGGTTGGGTGGTGGGTGATAACTACCGTGTTTGATGGAAGAGCAATAATGGTTTGGTGGTTCTCACAGGTAAGCCACGGTAGCCTTGTCCGTTTCTTCGTCATTAATGTGTGACTTTAACCTCATGACACAGGGACAAGTGGCTTATTTCTACACTTTTGGTAATGCACTATATTGACGAAAATTAGGGCACGGTGTGAAAAAAGCTGTGTCAAAATATCATACTGATGCAACTGTTTGTTAATATCATACTGATGCAACTGTTTGTTAATATCATACTGATGCAACTGTTTGTTAATATTATACTGATGCAACTGTTTGTTAATATCATACTGATGCAACTGTTTGTTAATATCATACTGATGCAACTGTTTGTTAATATTATACTGATGCAACTGTTTGTTAATATTATACTGATGCAACTGTTTGTTAATATCGAAGATGGCGGGAGGGATGAAGGGTGCGGGCGTAGCCCTCTCTCTATGTATCATCCTTCTCAACATCCAGAGGGGCTTTGCTGATATACAGGTGCAGAGGGGACCGGTAGTATACCAGGTCAACACTAAACAAGTATTGAGGGACCTCGTCACACAGAAATCACACACGAGTGAAATTTCTGTCACCATTCCTGCCTGGTCTATTTCATATATCGGGAAGACGCGGCGTCTTCAAGTACTCTGGCACAACCTCGCTACAACACCTATTGTGCTACATTCTAATTAGCTGCGGAGATGTAGAGACCAACCCCGGCCCTAGTTCAACATTGAATAAACCTCACCACCAAACAAGTAAGGCAGACACCGACATTTCAACAGTCCCTAGCAGTAAAATTTGTTATAACAAACTGGGCCAGCAGGCACCCAAGTCTCCCGTCACGCTCCAACTCACAACCAAGACCGCAGGGCAATGGCCAGCACAGTGCCAACACTCTACCTACTCAACATTACCCTCAACTGTATCATCACTACCACAGATATCGGTGACCCAAGTAACACAACATGCAACCAGAACACCCAAACAAGCAGGAAGCTCTAGCAAACACATCGACAATGAAGTAACAGCAACGAACAAGAAAGACAACAAGAGAAACCCCCCACCCCCCACAACACGACGCCGCTGCACAACAAATCAACCAAACCTACTACAACACAACACAACACTATCGGCGACCCAGGTAGCTCAACATGCAACCAGAACAGCTAAAAAAGAAGGGATCAGTCGCAACAACATCAACAATAAAGCAGCAACAACGGCCAAGAACAAGGACATCAAACAACAAATACAGGTAGGGGTGGGAGGGGGGCAAGGGTGAGCCACAACCTGTCCCCATCTCAAGGCCGCGTCCCATACAGTACGTCAAGACCCGACAAGAGCCGATCTTTTCAAAATATTTGAATTTTTGAAAAATCGTGCATGATCGAGTAACATCGTGTAAATAAATCGGCTCTACTCGAGTTGATCTGGAACTGGACGGGGTGCCCGCCGACAGGTCCGTGAAGTCGGCCAATAATTAGTGTATGCACTATTTTTCAGCCGACTGTTTTTGATGGTCGGGGTAAAAAAACGTTAAATTTTGGACGTGCTGCTGACGTATGTCGATCGGTTTTCGGACGTGCCGCAATCGTTTTTGATGTACAATAATCGGGAATTAATCGGGCAAAATGTTCGAACCAGAATATAGTAAGCTCGACACGACCATGACATGACAAACGCCCAACTAAAAACAGACAACCAATCCGATCCTTTCGATAACGATATAGTTACTTCGTTGTATCGTTATTTATCGAAGATATGGATATTTATCATATTTTAAATAAAAAATCTTAAATGCAGCAATGCTATCATTATTTTATTAGAAACAAAAAACACCTGCCATTACGAGGGTTCGGTTCGGCTTTTAGTTTACCTATTTATTGACTATTCTGCGGATTTCTGCCTGTTTGGCAATTAACCCGCTGAGTGCCAGCCAATTTTGACGGTGTGCTTCTGCCAGTGCCAGATTTTTTTTTTTTTTTTTTTTTTTTTTTTGCTAAATCTATCAAGTTGGCAGAGAAAGGAAGGATAATGGTAAAAAAACCCACTCCCCTCGCCAGAAATCAGGTCCCCGATGGTCCCGAAAGTAGCTGAAAAGACACTATAGACTTTTATGGTATCGGAATGTATGGGTGGGAGGGTGGTTTTGGGGTTGGTGGGGGGAAGGTAGAAGGGTAATTGACTTGTGTTTTACACATATGAAGCCGATTGGTGAGGTAGTTTCGCCACCACGGATTTTCCTTTTTTTCCTTTTCTTCGTACGGATACGCTAGAAGTGGGTGGTGGGAGGCGGTTGGGGGTGTGGTGGGGGGAAGGCAGAAGGGTAAGGGACTTGTCACACAAATATGGAACCGATTGGTGCAGTCGTTTCGCCGCCACAGATTTTAAATTTTTTTCCTTCTGACGGGACCGACAGTCAGCAAGTGGGTGGGAGGAGGGATTTGGGATTTCTGTGGTGGGTAGCCTAAAGGGTAAGGTACATGTGGTAAAAATATGAAAGCCATAGGTGCAGTCGTTTCGCTGCTACGATTTTTTTCCGGCGAGGACGTATAAATGCGTCCCTGGCACTCAGCGGGTTAATTAACGATTATCTTATCGCTATTTTGGAACAAAAAGTATGACGTTACCGTTAATTCGTTAAAGCTGGATTTTTTTTTATCCGATAAACGTTAACCGGAAATCGTTAACTTTTTATCGCGTTAGTGCCCACCTATGGGTAGACTGTGTGGGGGTCTACGGCCCCCGACCTTTATATAGGGTTGGGTACTTGGTCGTGCTTCTGTCGTAGGAGTCGACCCTGTCGGATGACACACGTATGTATGTATCGTGCGACACACTTGCGCAGCACATATGCTGCTCGTCTGGCAGACGACTAACATCCTATCAACATCCAACTTAGCGTACTGTGAACGTGTTGCGCGGACGTGTGTGTCGTACTGACATCTTAATAGGGTCACAAGTTAACGTGTGGTAGACGTAAATGTGTCGTGAGTGACGTGGGAGTGACGTGTGACTGACGTGTGAGTGACGTGTGAGTGACGTGCGGCTGTCCTTGTCTGGCGAGCCTCGTGTCAAACGTGTCGATTCGGCAAAAAGTTGTTAAATCGGCTAACATCGGCCGTTGTCGTGTCTTGACGTACTGTATGGGACGCGGCCTTCACGCGCTCACACACCATCAGCCGCTCACGGCGCACAGCTGATCACCACACCGCCAGACGTACGATGAACAGTAACAGGAAAATATGTATAGTGTGCGATATTGGATTCAACAAAAGGAATACAACGTCACAATGTAGTAGATGTAATGAAACAGTACACGATCGATGTACTCACGTTACTAGCAGAAAAGAAGTGGAATGCGATAAATGTAGGGAAGGAGCTATTAAAGGTCCTAAAATCATTTGTGAAATATGTGAATCACTCATAACAAGAAAACAAAGGATCCTAAACTGTGTTAAGTGTAAAATTGTAGCTCACATGAAGTGCATCTCTAAGAAGACCAACAGTGAAGAACGGGAATTCCTATGCAACATATGTGCCTTGCATTCATTACCGAATATTAATGTAAATGAACCAATTAGTATTAACAACTTAGAATCCAGCCAGGACACATTCAAATTCAAAGATGAATACAGAGTGTTCACCAACAAAAACCTGGCTGGATTCAAGTATAAACGATGGTGAAATAATCATTCAAGGTTTCAATATGGTTAGGAATGATCGCAATAGGCATGGGGGAGGAGTATGTCTGTATGTAAAAAACAACCTCACACACAACTAGGACCGACCTCCATGTAGAAAATCACGAAGCTCTGTGGATCGATCTACACCTGCCGAGGACAAGACCCATCACAATTGGGGTATGCTATAGGCCACCAGACGACACACAATTCTTGACCAAATTTGAACGAACTTTGTCATCGCTAGACCCTCGGAATGAATCCATCATACTAGGGGATTTTAACCTGTGTTACAAACAACGAAATAATAGGCTTGTACGAGAATATAGGCATATACTGACAATGCACAATCACAAACAACTCATCACAACCCCCACACGTATCTCTGAGAACACTGCCACAATAATAGACCACATAAACTGTAACAGAGAGGACAAAATATCCCAATCATGGGTTATACAGACTGGGATAAGTGATCACTTCGTCACATATTGCACACGAAAAACCACAAAAATTACCCTAGAGAATCACAAGGTTATCAAAACAAGGTCACTCAGAAACTACAATAAAGAAACATTTCTGGACATTTTATGGAATACAGACTGGTCTCCAGTGTTTGGAAGTACAAACGTTAATGACGCATGGGTTGGCTTCAGAACCATCATCACAAACATTCTAGACGAAATAGCTCCTCTGAAAGACATACGAATTAAAGCAAGGTCAGACCCATGGATCAACAATGACATACTACACCATCTGGAACACAGAGACAATCTGTTAAAAAAGCTAGCGAAACATAGACAGGATCAAGGTCTGAAACATGAGTTCAACAGGGCCAGGAATAAACTAAGTAGGAAAATAAAATCAGCGAAAACTAATTATTTTCACAATAAGGCAGAGGAATATCAGAATAACTCAAAGAAACTATGGAGGCACCTAAAAACAACAGGCTACAGCAACAAGACAAGGGATTCGTCTAACACTAATATTGCTCTCATCATTAATGATCAGGTTTGCCACGATAAACGACAAATTTAAATCTACTTCAACTCCTTCTTCACCTCCATAGCAAACACACTTGCACAGAACCTACCTCAACCTCTCAATAAATACACAACAACGGCCACCTTTCGAAATTTCTACAGAGATAAAGACATACACCCGAACACATTTGGATTGCAAAATGTTACACCAAAATACACTTTTGACGAGCTGTCTAACCTAAATGTACATAAAAGCACAGGACCAGACAAAATTCCTGCCAAATTTCTACGAGATGGAGCCATTGGTATAGCAGGCCCCCTAACCCACATCATCAACTTGTCAATTAACACCAACACTGTACCTGCTGAACTGAAGGAAGCTATTGTAACCCCTCTATTCAAGAAAGGAAATAAACTAGAAGTTGGTAACTACAGACCAGTTAGCATATTATGTATTGTATCTAAAATCCTTGAAAGAGCGGTATACACCCAAATTGAACACTACCTCAAACAAAATGATCTATTCTATAAGTTTCAATCAGGTTTCAGATGCATGTACTCAACAGACTCCTGTCTCATCCACTTAACGGATCACATTCGTAAAGAAATGTCTAAAGGTAACTACACCGGTATGGTTCTTCTTAATCTACAAAAAGCGTTTGACACAGTAGACCATGATATCCTATGTAATAAACTACAAGCAATGGGCATAGGGTCTGTGAACTGGTTTAAATCTTATCTTAGTGGTAGAACCCAAAGAGTCAAAATTGATGATAATATATCTGATCCTATGCCAATTAACTGTGGGGTCCCACAGAGAAGCATCCTTGGTCCCTTACTTTTTCTCTGTTATGTGAACGACATGGAACTGAGCGTCTCATGTAAATTATTACTGTATGCAGACGACAGCGTGCTTCTGGTTTCAGGAAAAGACCCAATAAGTATTGCCGCTTCACTTTCCAAAGAACTAGAATCATGTAGTGAATGGCTAGTGGACAATAGACTATCTCTTCACCTGGGCAAGACGGAAGCCATCTTATGTGGAACAAAACACAAACTGAAAGACATTGTGGGCTTCTCGGTCAACTGTAATGATATTCCTATAACAACAGTGTCACAAGTTAAATATCTCGGACTAAAACTGGACGCGAGTTTGTCAGGTGAAACAATTTTGGAATCTATCCTGAGCAAGTGTAGAGCACGTATAAAATACCTGTATAGACAGGTGGGATGCTTGCCAAAGACCCTCTGCCAAGCGCTTGTTCAATGTCATTTTGACTATTCTGTGTCATCCTGGTACTCTGCATCATCTAAATCAGCACAGCACAAACTTCAGGTCACTCAAAATAAAATGGTTAGGTTCATGCTGAACCTAGGACCCAGATCACATGTTGGCCAGGAACAACTTCAGTCACTAGGTATGCTCAATGTCTCTGACAGGGCCAAACAAATCAGGCTCACTAATGCCTTCAAAATTTTCTATGACAGAGCTCCAGAGTATCTAAAGAATGATTTTGTTAAAGCAAATGAGAGGAGTGGACATAATACAAGAAACAGGATGTTTAATTTTAAGGTCCCGAGTATCCAAGGACAGGGTAAGCAAACATTCTTCTTCACCGCCATCAAAGACTGGAACGACCTACCCCAGTCAGTCCGTGAAAAGAGAACACTGTATTCCTTCAGACGTAGCCTGAAGGAACACCTGAACCGGACAGCTGCGAGAAGGGAGCACCAAGCTTATGTCTACTACTAAATGCGACATAAGATATAGGCAAACCAAACTGAAATGATTACTGATTACGGATTACTGATATTTACTATAGAATGTAAGGTATCTTAAAATAACCCCCTAGAAATACTTTCTCTAAAGTATCTATTTCTTTATCCTCCCCATTTTCCCCAGCTAACCTAATCCCACAAGGACCCCAATGGAAATACGCCTAACGGCCTTATTGGGCTATCCTTAGTTGGAATTATGCAAGGCTGGTACATGTCATATTTGTAACATACTATGTGGTACCAACTCTGTAAATTGCTAACTGAATAAATATTATTATTATTATTATTATTTTAACTGTTTGTTAATATTATACTGATGCAACTGTTTGTTAATATCATACTGATGCAACTGTTTGTTAAGAAGTTATTTCCGAAAAACGATGTAACACGGCCTCTGAAACACATAGTAGGTGTCGATTATTTCCTGGCGAGCGATAGCGAGCCTGCAATTTTAAGAGGAACCGGCCTTCGGCCGGGAATTTTTTCTACCGAAAAATGTACAAATTTATCTTGAAGGGGGGTCTAGTTTTTTTTTCTTCTAAGCTTGATGGAGGTCTAGGGAGGAAACTAAACAACTATATGAATAAATGAATTAAACCAAACAAACAGCCAGTCTCCCCTTAATATCCCGTCTTCTTTCGTGCACTAGTATTTTTGTTTTAATATCACGGAATAATGAACGTGCATACCCTTTTCTCTTTATCAATGTTAGCACTTTTTCCATTTCAGGTTACATTCAGTTTCATAATATTTCCCTCTTAGTTTCATTCTCATTCGTTACATTAGGTTTTATTTCACGCTTTTGAATCTTACAACTATTTACACACACACACACTCTCTCTCTCTGTCTTTCTCTCTCCAGTAACTATAAGTTACAGCCATATTCTGTCATTTCTACTTTGGTAAATATATCTCACGAATGATATAAGCACAGATACATTTTATGTGTATGAAACATGGTGATATCAAGATTAAATTAACCCTTTCAGTACCAGTATTATCCTGTTCGCTTTATTTTGGCAAGTATTAGACGATTTCATTAAGTTAGCAAAGGGCCTCCAGCAATTATCAGGCTTCGAACTATCTCACTTGACCCTTTTTACTATCACAGATTCTTCTTAAACTGCACAAAATCGTCTAAATATAGCTAGAATAAAAGTAAAAAGACGTCGCCGGTACAGAAGGGGTTAATACTGTCCTCTTCCATCTAAACCCCAACCCCAGTAAACGAGAACTAAAAGCGGATTACCAGTCAGCCAACTGTCTGAGCCGCTCGCTATCCATTACCAGTCAGCCAACTGTCGGAGCCGCTCGCTATCCATTACCAGTCAGCCAACTGTCGGAGCCGCTCGCTATCCATTACCAGTCAGCCAACTGTCGGAGCCGCTCGCTACCATTACCAGTCAGCCAACTGTCTGAGCCGCTCGCTATCCATTACCAGTCAGCCAACTGTCGGAGCCGCTCGCTATCCATTACCAGTCAGCCAACTGTCTGAGCCGCTCGCTATCCATTACCAGTCAGCCAACTGTCGGAGCCGCTCGCTATCCATTACCAGTCAGCCAACTGTCGGAGCCGCTCGCTATCCATTACCAGTCAGCCAACTGTCGGAGCCGCTCGCTATCCATTACCAGTCAGCCAACTGTCTGAGCCGCTCGCTATCCATTACCAGTCAGCCAACTGTCGGACGCTCGCTATCCATTACCAGTCAGCCAACTGTCGGAGCCGCTCGCTATCCATTACCAGTCAGCCAACTGTCTGAGCCGCTCGCTATCCATTACCAGTCAGCCAACTGTCGGAGCCGCTCGCTATCCATTACCAGTCAGCCAACTGTCGGAGCCGCTCGCTATCCATTACCAGTCAGCCAACTGTCGGAGCCGCTCGCTATCCATTACCAGTCAGCCAACTGTCTGAGCCGCTCGCTATCCATTACCAGTCAGCCAACTGTCTGAGCCGCTCACTATCCATTACCAGTCAGCCAACTGTCTGAGCCGCTCGCTATCCATTACCAGTCAGCCAACTGTCTGAGCCGCTCGCTATCCATTACCAGTCAGCCAACTGTCGGAGCCGCTCGCTATCCATTACCAGTCAGCCAACTGTCGGAGCCGCTCGCTATCCATTACCAGTCAGCCAACTGTCGGAGCCGCTCGCTATCCATTACCAGTCAGCCAACTGTCTGAGCCGCTTGCTATCCATTACCAGTCAGCCAACTGTCGGAGCCGCTCGCTATCCATTACCAGTCAGCCAACTGTCTGAGCCGCTCGCTATCCATTACCAGTCAGCCAACTGTCGGAGCCGCTCGCTATCCATTACCAGTCAGCCAACTGTCTGAGCCGCTCGCTATCCATTACCAGTCAGCCAACTGTCGGAGCCGCTCGCTATCCATTACCAGTCAGCCAACTGTCGGAGCCTCTCGCTATCCATTACCAGTCAGCCAACTGTCGGAGCCGCTCGCTATCCATTACCAGTCAGCCAACTGTCGGAGCCGCTCGCTATCCATTACCAGTCAGCCAACTGTCTGAGCCGCTCGCTATCCATTACCAGTCAGCCAACTGTCTGAGCCGCTCGCTATCCATTACCAGTCAGCCAACTGTCAGAGCCGCTCGCTATCCATTACCAGTCAGCCAACTGTCTGAGCCGCTCGCTATCCATTACCAGTCAGCCAACTGTCGGAGCCGCTCGCTATCCATTACCAGTCAGCCAACTGTCTGAGCCGCTCGCTATCCATTACCAGTCAGCCAACTGTCGGAGCCGCTCGCTATCCATTACCAGTCAGCCAACTGTCGGAGCCGCTCGCTATCCATTACCAGTCAGCCAACTGTCGGAGCCGCTCGCTATCCATTACCAGTCAGCCAACTGTCTGAGCCGCTCGCTATCCATTACCAGTCAGCCAACTGTCGGAGCCGCTCGCTATCCATTACCAGTCAGCCAACTGTCGGAGCGCTCGCTATCCATTACCAGTCAGCCAACTGTCTGAGCCGCTCGCTATCCATTACCAGTCAGCCAACTGTCTGAGCCGCTCGCTATCCATTACCAGTCAGCCAACTGTCGGAGCCGCTCGCTATCCATTACCAGTCAGCCAACTGTCGGAGCCGCTGGCTATCCATTACCAGTCAGCCAACTGTCGGAGCCGCTCGCTATCCATTACCAGTCAGCCAACTGTCGGAGCCGCTCGCTATCCATTACCAGTCAGCCAACTGTCGGAGCCGCTCGCTATCCATTACCAGTCAGCCAACTGTCTGAGCCGCTCGCTATCCATTACCAGTCAGCCAACTGTCGGAGCCGCTCGCTATCCATTACCAGTCAGCCAACTGTCTGAGCCGCTCGCTATCCATTACCAGTCAGCCAACTGTCTGAGCCGCTCGCTATCCATTACCAGTCAGCCAACTGTCGGAGCCGCTCGCTATCCATTACCAGTCAGCCAACTGTCGGAGCCGCTCGCTATCCATTACCAGTCAGCCAACTGTCGGAGCCGCTCGCTATCCATTACCAGTCAGCCAACTGTCGGAGCCGCTCGCTATCCATTACCAGTCAGCCAACTGTCGGAGCCGCTCGCTATCCATTACCAGTCAGCCAACTGTCGGAGCCGCTCGCTATCCATTACCAGTCAGCCAACTGTCGGAGCCGCTCGCTATCCATTACCAGTCAGCCAACTGTCGGAGCCGCTCGCTATCCATTACCAGTCAGCCAACTGTCGGAGCCGCTCGCTATCCATTACCAGTCAGCCAACTGTCGGAGCCGCTCGCTATCCATTACCAGTCAGCCAACTGTCGGAGCCGCTCGCTATCCATTACCAGTCAGCCAACTGTCGGAGCCGCTCGCTATCCATTACCAGTCAGCCAACTGTCGGAGCCGCTCGCTATCCATTACCAGTCAGCCAACTGTCGGAGCCGCTCGCTATCCATTACCAGTCAGCCAACTGTCGGAGCCGCTCGCTATCCATTACCAGTCAGCCAACTGTCGGAGCCGCTCGCTATCCATTACCAGTCAGCCAACTGTCTGAGCCGCTCGCTATCCATTACCAGTCAGCCAACTGTCGGAGCCGCTCGCTATCCATTACCAGTCAGCCAACTGTCGGAGCCGCTCGCTATCCATTACCAGTCAGCCAACTGTCGGAGCCGCTCGCTATCCATTTCTCATCACGGTGGGAAACCAAAACTATACCCCCGTTAAGGGGATAGTGGCTATTTTGTTGGTCTATTCATTTATATATTTATTTATATATTAGTTTCCTTGCTAGACCTCCATCAAGCACAACAAACATCCCCTAGACCCCCCCTTCAAGATAAATTTGTAATTTTTGTTTTCGGTAAAAAAATGACCCGGCCGAAGGCAGGTTCCTCTAAGAGTTACAGGCACGCTATCGCTCGCCGGGGGAAAATAGACACCTACATGGCACGAAAGCTCTTAAAATTGACATCGAAATGGGGTGATAGGTTAAAATCGTCACACTATCGTGTCAAACGTCTAATAATCTCAAAACTGATGAGAGCTAAACATGAGGAAGAAGAGGGACCAAAAACACGACCTATCTCCCCTTAAAAGTTCCGAGCCAATAATTATGCCAGCGTTGTAAAGAGTCGATGCTATAAGAAGTGATGGTGGTGGTGATTGTGTTAGTAGTTGTGATGATGGTGATTTACCCAGGACCTTGACCATTGATCGAATTAAATTAAATATAATGACTAACCGTCGCATTCACCCAACGAATGTTTGGGTTTGAGGGGTTGGGGGTGATACCACTCTGCTTACGCAGAGTTGATAAGTGATTTTACTTTCACCTTTATACACTGTATATCATACAAGCATGGTGATCAAATCTCGGACGTTATAGCCAAGCATCACCCGATTTTACGTGTCAAGTCTATTGGAAAGCAATATCACACTGAACATCGTGAAAGCAAATTTATCTCGAATATCTTCTGATACTTATTTGTTTACGATATTCTTATTTGGCACAGTTCGAAATCATGATTATCATATTGTTTATTTGTTGTTTTCAATTGGAGACTTCTCCATTCTATTGCGGTTTACTAAATTTTACTTGTTGTCTTCATCATTGTTTGCAATCATTCGGATTATACATAATTTGGAATGATGTATAATCCGAATGATTGCAAACAATGATGAAGACAACAAGTTATCTTGTTTGGCACATTCCACAACCATGAATATCCGGTTAGTTTTCCTTTTGATGGTATCTTCATTATTGAGTTATTTATTTCTATTCATTATTTACACTATTACTATTTGGAACAGTTAAACACTATGATAAGCTTGTTAATTTTCATATTTGTCATCTTTCTATTGACGGCGTGGTGGAGGAGTCGTACTTGGGAGGAGTTCGCTTTGTCACTGTGCTGCTTTGTGTGCGTCTGCAGCCTGTGGGTGATGCTGGCGGTCCTGCTAGATGGGTCCCGTGGTGAACCTCATGGTGGAGGCTCGGCAGTAACATACGGGGGCGGTGGTGGGTGGTATCCGGTCTTCTTCCCTGGATACCATTATCACCATCGTCCCCACCTTCACCACCATCATCGTCCCCTTCCGCCTCGTGGTGTGAATGTTCGTCCTCCTATTATGAGACCACATGCACCTCGACCCACCATGCCACGTCTAAGAGAGTGAGGACGCACTTGGGACCCAACTCTCTCCAATTCTTTATTATCCGTGTGACACGCCTCTTTCTTGTTAGACCTCTCTCAGTTACCTTGTTTCTTGATTATCCATGTGCCTCTCACCCCTATCTTGATTGTTATATCTCTCACTTATACCTTGTTTATTGATTATCTCTGTGACACCCCTGCCTCATATCTCTCTCCGTTACCCTGTTCTTGATAATGCTTGTGACGCCTTGATTAATTGTTGTTAAGCCTCTCAATTTCCGTGTTTCTTGATTATCCTTGTGACACCCCTCTTTCCTAATATATATCTCTCAGTTACCCTGTTTATCGATTATCCTTATGTCTTGCCTCCTGAGGGGTGTATCTCTCTGTTACCCTGTTTATCGATTATCCTTATGTCTTGCCTCCTGAGGGGTGTATTTCTCAGTTACCCTGTGTATCGATTATGATTATAATAATAATAATAATAATAATAGTTCTTAAAGCTAGCGCATGCTAAGCTAGCTAAGGATAGCTCAATAAGGCCGATTAGGCGTATTTCCATTGGGGTCCTGTGTACTACTACCCCATCCCTTTGCTCATGAGGTATGGTAACGACTCCGTGCTTGTGAAACATCTTTAATGCGCCGAGCGTGGGCGCGGATCCGGGCCTTCTGGGTGGAAGTCCGAGACGCTAGTCACTACACCAAGCGAGCCGCTAATGTCCTTATGTCTTGCCTCCTGAGGGTGTATTTCTCAGTTACCCTGTGTATCGATTATCCTTATGTCATGCCTCCTGAGGGTTGTATCTCTCAGTTACCCTGTGTATCGATTATCCTTGTGATATGCCTCTTGAGAGGTGGTATCTCTCAGTTACCCTGTGTATCGATTATCCTTGTGATATGCCTCTTAAGGGGTGTATCTCTCAGTTACCCTGTGTATCGATTATCCTTGTGATATGCCTCTTGAGGGGTGGTGGTATCTCTCAGTTACCCTGTGTATCGATTATCCTTGTGATAAGCCTCTTGAGGGGTGTATCTCTCAGTTACCCTGTGTATCGATTATCCTTATGTCATGCCTCCTGAGGATTGTATCTCTCAGTTACCCTGTGTATCGATTATCCTTGTGATATGCCTCTTGAGGGTTGTATCTCTCAGTTACTATTGTTATGAGTTACCCCTTCCACTTTTCTAAACATTAAGTTATCATAGAACAGTTGGGAGTATGTACACTCGCTCCAAGAAGTATCTGCACCCCTACGCTGTTCATCTGGTGTGTACAGCTTGGTAGGGTTGACACCTCTGCCTGCAACTATATTCATGTGTCAGAGACAATCGTTTCTGACACATGGATATAGTTGCAGGCAGAGGTGTCAACCCTACCGAGCTATGCACACCAGATGAGTACATGCTAAGATTAATATGCAGTATTCGAGAATGCATTATATATCGTAGGCTTGTGCATAACCCGTTAACTGTCTTGATAGCCTAATGCTTAGTGTGCGGAATTTCGGTGTGAGTATCCTAGGTTCGAGTCCTTGGAGTACCATATGTATTAATTACTTTCATTGATTTCATTAGTTAGGTTTGTTTGTAAATTAATTGGTGGGTTAGTGCAAACAAATATGAATTTATCCTTAGAACACAAGAAATGCAAGAAACAAAGGAGGAGATGATAAAAACTGTCCCCTAAGCCACATCTGGAAGCCAAGCAGTGTGCAGTGGCAATGCCGGTGTCGCCTATAAATGTTCCGCCCGAGTAGCTACGGTACAGACGGCAACCTGAACCTCTGCTGGCCTCTTATCATTCCAAGCAGTAATAACCGGAGTTAAGGAGGGATGGGTCGGTTTTTTGGACCACTTTCTCCCTCATGTTAAGCCCCATTAGTTTTCATATGTTAAGATGTTTGCCCCATTAGTTAGTCGATTTTAAGACTTTTCGCCCCATTTCTTCGTCAATATTTAAACCTTTCGTGCTATTTAGGTGTCGATTTTTTCCCTGGCGAACGATAGTGAGCCTGTAATGTTGGGAGAACCGGCCTTCGGCCGGGATATTTTTCTACCGACAAATGTACAAATTTATCTAGAAGGGGGATCTAATGGATGTTTTTTGTTTTAATTTGATGGGGGTCTAGGGAGGAAACTAGAAAAATAATGAATACATGCAAAAATCGCCCAAAAAGTGAACCATCCCCCCTTAATTGCAGGGTAAGCAGGCCTACCGAGCCGGGCAACGCAGTTATTACGGGCAGCTTGTCACTGACGGGCGCATATATATTTATATATATATATATAAACTGTATATTAGGAATGGGTCGTCGACGAGTTAAGTTAATTTTAAAAGTGTATCGGTCAAGTTAATCAACTCTGCGTAAGCAGAGTGGTATCGCCCCCCGTATAGTTGTACATGCTAATCGAAATGTCTGTCTGTCTGTCTGTCTGTCTGTCTGTCCGAGAACTCCTCCTAGACCGTTTGACGGATTTTCACCAAACTTCACACGAACCTTCGGTGCGTGAATGTGACGGTAATTTTGTTTTTGTTTTTGTTTTTTTAATTTGTGCAATAGTTATGATTTTAGGTCCAAAAAATGGTTCCCCCCCCCTGCCCGCCCAACAGCCCCCCCCCCCCCCCCCCCCCCCTCCCCTGTACCTATTCCCTGTGTGTGTGACATGTCTCAGATGTGATAATAGTAGTGATGATGGTGACAAGTAATGATGATGGTTGTAGTGATAATGATGACAGTAGTGACGATGGTGACAGTAGTAGTGATGATGGTGAGTAGTATTGATTATGATGAAAGTTGTAGTGATTATACAGTAGTAGTGATGATGAGAGTAGTAGTAATTATGGTGAGAGTAGTAGTGATGATTATAATAGAAGTAGTGCTGATGATAATGATGATAGTGACTAGTAGTGATGATGGTGACCGATCGCAGAGTTGGGTATGCCGTTTTGATTTTGGGCAAAACGGCACGTCTACTTTATCAAATATATATAGCCTATATTTTTTTGTTTGCATTTTGTATTATATCTACATTATATCTCTTGCAGACTCAACTATATTCTTCCATGTGATAATCTTTGCCTTAGATACCGATCACTGCACATTTTAACAAATATTACTGAAGTGCCTATATTATTCCGGCTCAGTAAACAAAATGAAAATGGATTATGGTTATATTTTATAAGAGTTATTCTTCAATACAGTACAAGACACGACACAATAAAGCATTATAGTACAAGGGATAATACTATACAGCAATGTTGATATACTTGTATATAAGTTATAACACTGTAATCAGGTACTAGAGACTGAGATGTCATGCAACTTATTGTAGCTTCCTGTAAAACACAGTGTAAAGTAGTAGTCGTAGCCCAGGTGTGAAAGTCCAGGTCAACTGAGGGATTAGTGGGTAGCCGTCCTATTGCCTCCGGGCAGACGTGGTGAGTATAGGCAAAGTATATAGGCACTAACAAGTAAACCTACCAAAACAATATTGGAACCTGTGACGTCACGAGCCTGGCTCCACGCTTGCTACCTGCTTATTTACTAACGGTGGTTCTGGTAAAATCAAAGCATATGGAATACTGGTATATACTGTTTTGTAACTATGGTTTTAATGAGTTGATAAAAGACTAAACAACTTAATTCTAGTATATAACTGGTCCTAATGTGTTCATATATATCGATAATGTTAGTGTTAATGAAGCCTTTCTCAGCATCTTCTGGGCTTCTGTTACATATATTATCGAAATATAACTTCTGAAGTAGTTTGCACATTATGCTATCATAAGTAAGGATATTACATAAATAATTGACTTCATATGAGTATGCAGTTTACCCCTATATTACTGCAATTTTTCAATAAATATGGTCACAATACCGAGAGGGGAAAAATACACTCGGTAATCATATTATTTTCCTTATTTACACTTGAGTAAGAGTCCCATACTCTGGTAAGCAATCTTGCGCAGGTTTATGTGTGTATGTATGGTTTCAATTATGTACTGGAACCAACTTCACTTGTGTCATTGCTGTTAAACATACATTACTTTACACAGAAAATCCTTTCCTCCATCTTCCTTAGCCGTAGATATAAAGTTTTCTTTGGATAGTAAAGAAAACCGAAAATGTATCATTTTAGGACTGACTATAATAGATCACCATTATTTTCGGTATAAATTAATAATGATAGGTCTTAGTTGATGTTGTTTATACTTTGAAATATTTGTTTTATATTTATATAAGCATACAATTAACAAAATGTCTCCAAAATAAATTAACAGTGAAAACAGAAAGTACATTTTAGATCGTTTCTCTTGTCGTCTGCGCTGGGAAAGAGGCTTTGGCCGCAGCCGCCATGCCCATACATTTGCGCCTGTTCACACTTGTATTTTGAAGTGCTTTACTTAATTTGATTGTAATAACTAACCTAACCAGCTGAACCTAACCTAATGCAATACAATTCAGTACAAAATAAGTAAAAGTACATCGAAATACAATCATGATTAAGTACGAATGTAGAGGCATAGTGGCTACGGCTAAGGTCTCCCGCTCCCCACTTCTACAGTAATAATACTCCAGATTTTGGAGCAAAATATGTTGCTGGTTATGAAAACGTGACAATAAGAGGATGCAGAGACATATTAGTTTTTTAAGTTTTCATAAAGTATCGAGGAATCAGCTGCTAAATGATTTAATTTGCCATCAGGTAGCAATGACCCCAAACTATAGCCACAGTATACCGGGAGCGTGACGTCACCATTTTACAAGACTTACACACTTCGGCGGCCTTCAAGAAATTTGAGTATACAGTAGGTTTACTTGTTAGTGTCTATATACTTTGAGTATAGGTGGCTGACTAGCAGGCGGCTTCCTTTATTGTCACAGGGCGGTCCGGACAAGTCCACTGGTCCAGGTAGGGGGAGAGGTCAGCGAGGTCAGCGGGTTACACCATGCGGTGATCTTGCCCATAGTTTTGACAACCTTCTGAGTCATCGATGGGGAGAGTTATGGAGCCGTGACGACTTCCAGTTGTCAGGAAGACGGGTCACCTCGATGGGGAGAATTTCGGCAATCAATGGGAAAGGTTATGGAATCCTGATGGCTTCCAGTGGTAGTGGGGAGACAGGGGTAGTGCTGCAGTGATCCTAGGTTGGGTGTCGACGTAGGGCGTTTATACTGAGCTGTTAGACTTCCATATTCTGGCGGTCGCACACTCTTCCATCTGTCTTGCCTGGTGTACGTCAGGGAAGCCCTTCTGCCACTCCTTCAAGGTCTGGGGAAGCTCCTCTTGCCACCACAATTGCTCGAAGTATTTATCGTGTGGGTTGAGAAGGGCTTTCAGCTCCCGAAACACCTCACATGGCACCTCCCTCGTGGAGGCGGCCATTTAGTCATGGAATTTCAAGTTCCTGGTGGACACTGTTGTTGCTCCTCACCGAGGTAATTGTCTGGGCGGCTGTAGGTTCCAGGGATGAGGGTGGTACGGGAGCGCGGTACGAACTCTGCGTCTGGTCCCACAATTACTAATGTGGTGTTATGCTAAATATTATTTCAATTGGATCATACTATTTTCATTAAAACATCATTTGTGTATCAATTTAAATTTTCTTCCTAGCATTAATTATTTCTAATATTATGTACAATTTTCGTCAATCCTCCCTTCTCTATCTTTCTCTCCAATAAACGTGATTAGCACTTTCGGCGTACGACAATTATTCAAGGAAAACACTTTGACCGTATTAGATGGGAACGGTCAAACTGACACCCCGTGGTCTAGCTAGGAAATATCCATTTGTTCAATAGGAATTAATAGAAAATGTATCGAGTTCATCAATTGATTTATATAAATGTCAATTAAGTTATGGTGAGTATATGCAGCCAAATTAATTAGTTAAGTTAAAGTTAAGTGGATTAATCGAGTACAAGTTAATTCATTTTGAAATATATATATATATATATATATATATATATATATTTCAGAGTTAATTAACTTAAAGTCGATTCAAATTTACCTACACCAACAAAGACCCCTCTCTCTCTCTCTCTCTCTCTCTCTCTCTCTCTCTCTCTCTCTCTCTCTCTCTCTCTCTCTCTCATGTGTGATTTATATAGAAGTGTACTACATATATTTCAAATTCACGACACGCAGTTTCGCCGAGTACAATTTCCTTTGCACCAGAGCGAGACGACCATGGCAATATATCAAACAACACACTGTATATTCAAACAACACACTGTATATTCAAACAACACACTGTATATTCAAACAACACACTGTATATTCAAACAACACACTGTATATTCAAACAACACACTGTATATTCATCATGGAGGAACAAAGCTGTAATGGTTAAGGGGGGTTACCGTTTTTTTGTTTATCTCTCTCTCCTTTTCTCTCTTTCCCTAGCTTGTATCCATTCGGCCCCATTCAGCCAACTGTTTTAAGACGTTTATTCCCATCCAGGTGTCAATTTCTTCCTAGCGAGCGATAGCGAGCCATCATCGTATGGAGAAATCCGGCTTCGCCGGAGAAATTATTCTATCGAAAAATTTACAAAATTAGTTTGCTGTCAAAACAAAAATATATATATGCTGGCTCGCTACTACTCGCCAGTAAATTTTTGACACCTGGATGGGGGTAAACGTCTTAAAACAGTACGCTGAATGGGGCCAAATGGATAAAAACCAAAGAGAGGGAGAAAAAGAGAAAAAAAGCGAGGTGGGCTCCCTTAAAGAATCTGATAAAGTGGACTATGAATCATCGAAAATCTTACCTACCAAACTCACGACAGGAAATGAGCTCTAATAAATATCATGTGAGAACATTGAAGAGATAAATAGTTTGGCAGTTTAACAAGATTTCCTGTTATCATTTGTTACTTCAAGTTCTTAGTCATACATTTCCAATTTGTCAAATCCTTCACTTATTTTAGTTACACAAAACATCTGTATCACTTCATTCTTCCTACGTTATTATAAGTATAACTTCCCACAGACTTTGTAACAGTCTCATACAGTACTATTAGTTTAATCTTCTATGTTCTGATATTCTTTTTATAATAATCGAATTTTCAGGTCATTCCTCCACTCCCCCCATTGTGTAATAGTCTCCAATTGTTCTCTTTACATATACACAGTTACCATTACCGATGTGTTGTATGCTGTATCATTAACTTAAAGGGAGGTGTTTTTTTCTCTCAATATTATAAGGTTGTTCCCTAAACCTCCATCAAGCTTAAAAAAGAAGATCCCCCTTCGAGATAAATTTAAACGTTTTTCGGTAGAAAAACGTTCATCTTCAATATGTTCACATTCACAGCATAACATAATAATAAGATACATAGATGTGTTCCTAAAGCCGGAAAAATAAAAAGATTGTAGCGCAATACGAATATTGCAACTTACTAACCAAGACGGTGGTGTAATGGTTAAGGTGTCTAAAAATCTGTGTGTGATAACCCGGGTTCGAATCCTGGTGGATCACATACATGCTTTCATTAATTTCATTGGAGGTGTTTGGTGTTGTGGTGAAATTAATACAAAATAGATTACAGATTTGTTGCAGTTTGTTTTGTATTTATTGCACACGCACATTTTACAGTACATGATTGTTTTTACTGTCTGTGTCCAGCCGTTCAGTCGTTGTCCAGATATTCTCTTGTGTTCTCCAGAAAACTTGAAACCTATGCTGCCCCTCGATCTTCCCCGTAAAGATAAGAAAAATATAATTCATCTTTCCTTAAGGGATCTTTCTCTCCCTCTCTCTTTGGCTTGTATCCATTGGGCCCCATTCAGCCTACTGTTTTAAGATTTTTACCCCATCCAGGTGTCAATATTTTATTGGCGAGCGGTAGCGAGCCATCATTATATATTTGTTTTGACAGCAAGCTAAATTTGTAAATTTTTCGATAGAAAAATGTGTCCGGCGAAGCCGGGTTTCTCCATAGAATGCTGGCTCGCTATCGCTCGCCAGAAAGAAATCGACACCTGGATGGGGATAAACGTCTTAAAACAGTTGGCTGAATGGGGCCGATTGGATACAAGCCAGGGAAAGAGAGAAAAGGAGAGAAAGATGAAAAAAGTCGGTGACCCCCCTTAACGCATGCCCCACGAATCCGAGTTGCCTTATCCTCATTTGCGTAGATCACCCTTTCACCGCATTAGAGACTCTTGAGAACCTCCGTCACACTGGTGCCACTGGTGTCATTATCCTCTTAAAGGTCGTTGCACACCGACACGAAAGCCCCTCCAGGTGAGTTCCCCGACTCGAAATTTCATCCTGATACGGCAACATAATCGTGGATATCGGAAATTAGCTGTGGGTGACTCTCACGGTCCAAGCGACGGTCGTATCGGGGTCTATACGAGATTTTGAGCTGTTCAAAAGTTTGTGGGAGTCCCCCAGCAACTGTAAAAAAATCGTCTGAGTCTGGTCTCCATCACGAACTCGCCTTATCACAATCGTGTGGTCCGTATCAAAGACGTATGGTCCGTATCAAAGCTATATGGCCCGTATCAACGTTGTCTGGTGCGTGAGCCTGCCATGCGGAGCGTATCTCTTCCGTGCGGTAAATTGGCAATGGTCGAGTTGGCAAAAAAAACAAAAACAAAAAACAAGCGCGTTTAGCCTCAATCCGGTTGCAAGATTCACGGCGTCGATACGGCGTCGATACAATTCTTCTGAGTTGCATCGCAGTCTTTTGGGTCGTATCTTTTCCGTGGACTAGTCGTGTACCCTTTGCACGTCTTTTCCTATATTCTTCGTAGCATTAATTTCTCCACAGTATTGGCATCGCTAGAGTCTTATCAAGTCGTGCGGAAGAGATACGGTAGAGATATGACTCTAACGATGCCAGCCATTTTCGCCGTGATCTCTAGTAAATTCGGCAAGACACAGGATTTGTATGTGTCTTGGGTGTTCGTGCCAGTCTTGAAGGGGCTGTTGTGTCAGTGTGCAACGATCTTTACACTATTATGTCCATACCCATAATAAACATTAGGTATTGCTGGTACAGGGTATATACTTTTATTTCTTGGATCTACATTCTACATGATCAAAAACAAAATACCAGTGTTGTTTGGTAATTTCGGCACTAATATGACACAAAGACCGATCACTAACTAGAAAATCTCTCCTCACCAACTCTTATCATCATCGTTTTGTTCACCACTCACAGTATCCTCAAAACACATCTCCCCTAACTTATATCATTATTTGTTTGTTAATCTTCCAGGTTTCATATCCATACAGCACTGGAGACCACACACATTATTTTCAGAAGTATCATAGTTTTATTGCTTATGATTCAATTTGGTTAAACATATATCGGTACTTTCATTCATTATTTTCCCGTTCCTTCCAGTTTTGTATGTGTACTCTCCTTCACCTAAGTTTTCTATTTTCTTTTCTAAGTATGTATATCAATAGCTGTCAGTGATGAAGTTTTCCTCCTTTCCTGCCTTGCCTTGTCATTCTCATTCAAAGTATGTGATTCGCCATATGTATAGTTTTATAGATATAATTATCCACAATAGATCTCCCACTTGCCTCTCTACAGTATATGTCTATCTCTTTTGTTTCTTCACATCCGCTAATTCGTTTTATTTCTCTTCCCTTAACCAAGTTTCTGCGTTTCTCTGTCCTTACTCACCCCTTCCTCTCACTCACCTACCCACTCACCTGCCTCATTAGCATCCCTATCTGTATATTCATTATTATTCAAACGATCTGACCTTCCGCTTCCCTTATATTACCATATATAATTATCCATAATATACTTATTTCCACGCTGTCTCTATAGTGTTTTCTACTCTATTTAATTACCTCTAGCTATCTATCAATCTATCTATTGCCTGACGCCGCGATCCCCGAAGAGGTGGCCACGAACGAACCGCCCCAATGCATCTCTGTCCCCAGTCAGTCGACGCCCCTCCTCCCAACCAGCACCGCCTTCATCCATATACTTCCTCACTCCATCCTTCCACCTCTCTTTCGGTTTACCTCTTCCTCTCTTTCCTTCCACCTCGCTCTCGTACACCTTCTTAGTCATTCTCTCGCTTCCCATACATTCCATATGGCCGAACCATCTCAAGGTGTTCCTTTTCACACTTTCCAGCACATCTACCTCCACACCACACCTCCTTCTTACTTCCTCGTTCGTCTGTCTATCCCTCCATGTAACTCGGCACGCACTTCTCAAGTAACTCATTTACACCTCTCTCACTCTTGGTCTGAGTCTCTTCTCAAACGTCTATGCTTCGCTTCCGTAAGCCAGTGTCGGGATAACCACACTGTCATGCAAGGACTTCTTCACTTCCATACTGACCACCCTATTTCTTGTTACTGGTACTGCTTTCAGCGTTCCTACAACCCTCTTTCCCTGTTGCACCCTCTCCCGCACTTCTTCATCCATAGTCCCAACTTTACTCAACACACTACCCAGATACTTAAATGAGCTGACAATCTCCATAGCCTGACTATTCAACTTCACCTTACACTCTGTGGTTTCACCCCTTTCGAAGACCATAACCTTGCTCTTCTCCGCATTTACCTTCAGATTCCGTTTTTCGCACACTGTTCCAAACATATTTACCAGACCTTGCAACTCCCATTCATTATCGCTCATCAGAACTGTATAATCAGCAAACAGCAGTACAGGCAGCTTCCACTCATTTCCCTCCCTTATCAGTGATACACCAACATCCACTGCTCTTCCTTGTATTTCTTTCATGACTCCATCCATATATACAGTAAACAACCACGGGGACATCACACACCCCTGTTTCAACCCAACATTCAGGTCAAAGAACTCGCTCTTCTCATTCTCCACACGTACTGCTGCCTTTGCGCCCTCATACATGCTCTTCATTGCTTTCAGCAACTTGCCATCTACTCTGTATATTCTAAGTATTTTCCACATTCCTTCGCTATCCAATCTGTCATAGGCCTTCTCCAAGTCCATAAAGGCAACATACACCTTTTGTTGCTTCTCCAGATATTTCTCCACAACACAATTCAGGGTAAAAATTTGATCTACACATCCTCTTCCCTTCCTAAAACCTCCTTGCTCGTCACCTATCCATTTCTCCATTCTCACTCTCAGTCTCTCAATCACTACCCTACTGTACACCTTCCCTACTATGCTTAGAAGACATATTCCTCGGTGGTTACCACACACTCCTCTTTCCCCTTTACCTTTATATAGGGGGACTATTATGCCTGTCTTCCAGTCATCAGGTGCACTCCCCTTCTCCCATGCTAGTTTGCACATTTTCCATACCCATTCGATCACTATCTCACCTGATTGCATATAAATTTCTCCATACCTCTCTACATTATACCATGCTGCCTCATTTTTTTACGTTCTCCTCCTTCCCACACTACACATCCATCTATCAAATATACCCATCCATCCACCCATTAACCTATCTATCTATCAATATACCCACCCACCCACTTACTTACCCACCAACCTACCAATATATCCCCCCCACCTCCTTACCCCCCAACCTACCAATATATCCACCCACCCACTTACTTACCCACCAACCTACCAATATACCTATCCACCCACTTACTTACCCATCCACCTACCAACATATCTACCCATCCACTAACCTATCCACCTATCAACCCACCAGGATGGTTAACTAGGGCAATGTTGTTTTGGAACTGAGTTAAGTCAGAGAGGGAATATAGGCAAAGTGGCATGAAGTTGCAGTGCTTTGGCTATTTAAACCCTTCCAAGGAAATGCATGCATATACATTTAACTTTGTAGATTTAGTAGTAAGGACTTAAAACAAGGGATTTATATTTGGGTCTGAGTATGAAAAGTCTCTATAGTTGCCAGCCTGCAACCCACCCACTCATCAGCCTACTAATATAGCCACCCACCCATCAAACTACCCACCCACTCATCAGCCTACTAATATAGCCACCCACCCACCCATAAAACTACCCCCCCACTCATCAGCCTACTAATATAGCCACCCACCCACCCATCAAACTACCCACCACTTATCAGCCTACTAATATAGCCAACCACCCATCAAACTACCCACCCACCCATCAGCCTACTAATATAGCCACCCACCCACCCATCAAACTACCCACCCACTCATCAGCCTACTAATATAGCCACCCACCCACCCATCAAACTACCCACCCACTTATCAGCCTACTAATATAGCCACCCACCCATCAAACTAGCCACCCACCCACCAACCTACTAATATACCCACCCGTCAAAACTACTTACCACTCTCTACTTATCACCCACCCATCCACCCAAGTCACCTACCAATGTACCATCCCATCCTACTTCTTCTTCAGAGCTTTCTCAGTGCATACAATGAACAATGAACCTGAAATCTCCCCTATTATATAATCGTTGTTCGTTGTACTGATCTGCGAGTCTATAGTACGGAAGACACATTGATATGGACACAACTAAAGAACGTGTAAATTGTTGTTAGAGATACCCATATATGATAATTATTGTTAATGTACTGAATACTAAAAAATAAAAGCAAAATTGATACAAATGATAATATAAATTGGAGGAGGCCAAAATGTTAATATTGCTCTTAAATATGAATAAAATGAATTGGAAATAAATATAAATTGCAAAAATGTGCAATAGTGCATTATTTGTTGACAAAATATTGTATTAATACTATCACCATGAATCTGCTCTATTTGACATGTTGCCCATAAAATGATGCGAATTTGGGATATCACTCATCTAACAATTTATTTCATTTTGTAAAGCATGCCCGGATGTTCGGGAATTCCGTATGGATATTTACTTACTAAAGAAAATGCATAACAGACCAGCCCACGCAAACAAATATGCATCACAGTATTGCCTAGTACCTGAAAGTAAAGATAAAGCAAATAACATAAAAAGCAAACCAAAAATAAATGACCTAGTACACACCTAAACACGTACCGGTACAAAACAAACTTTCGCTCGCTGACACAACAAATTAAACAATTAAAGTTATCCCTGTCGTCCACTGCAGGGAGACAAATACCGCTACAAGCTGTCACAAAAGTAAAGTTAATTGGGAGTCTGGTAGTGCATACAAGTTGGGATGTACAGTATACTGTGTATATATATATATATATATATATATATATATATATATATATATATATATATATATATATTTATATATATATATACAGTATATATATATATATATATGTATATATTTAATAGGGCCCCTTCATCATTGACGACTTCGCCTATTAATAATAATAGTCTCCATTCAACATCCTGCGCCAGCATTTTGAATAGCCCGCGCGGAAGTATCATGGAGTACTCGTCATAAGTGCACGCCTAATTCCCTTATGGGATCGTCATTTTGATCGGGTACCCTACAGAAAAAAACTCCGTAAAATATAAAAAAGAAAAAAGAACTTAATACCTGTTATCATATGACTTGCCATATGCCTGGATTTCTCATGTTTTGCTACCTCAACATCAGGCCCTCTAGCGGCCATCGTCTTCCTTCCAACTTCCGCGTTCATACTGTCAACACGGCTTGCGCCGCGCTTCGCTTCATTCAACGTTCCAGAGCTTCTAGTGAGTCCTTACTCATTTGTATACATCTGTGTTGTAGTAACAAGGTTTAGATTAGCTAGCACGGCTGCCAGATTGGTATGTCCGCAGGAAGTGTGTGTTAAAATAGGGTACTTTTGTAACAGGCGTCTACGGGTCCAGGATCGTCGTACCGCGTGTGTTTTTTGTTGTGATACGCCTATAGCTTTTGTGATTACTTAGCTAGGAGGCTACCACTCTACAAGGCATGATACAGATTGTCAATATTGAGGAAAGTACATGTTGTAAGGGAGCAGCGTTGTAGCAGAGACGGAGGGAGGAGAGAGACAGGCGATCCACCTTAATCTACACCAATAGCGGCTGGTGTCCAGTGTCGCAAGCACCACCCGTGGGAGTCTATACACGCGGTGTGTAGGCCTGGGACCCCTTCACCCACCTACACACGTGGGGCATGTAGGCGTGGGAAGATATACATTTCCCACGACAGGAGGCCTTTATCTGACACTCCGTGTGACTCTGCTGTATAGACTAGTGTGACACCAGGTTCTTGCCGAAAATAGAGCTGGGGAAGAGATGTGTATAGGGAGGGAAGAGTTGAGGGTTAGTAGCTGTTGGAGAGCCCGACGAGGCAGAGGTGGGAGAAGTGCTCCTGTTCACGCTGGTCTGGGTACACCCCTGGACATGCGTGACGTGTTGTCTGCTGGCTTGGTGTTGGGACAAGTAGGTAGAGTGTACTGTTTTGTCCTTTGAAGGGGAGATGAGATAGCATTGGTGCATTATTGTGTATGTGTAACGAGCCCCAGTGTTGTGAGGGGCTCTGAGTTTATTGTGTGTTGGGTATTGTGAAACGTACACTGATTAGTGTTCTTGAGTGCACACGTTGTCCGAGCGTGTTGTCTGGTGATATCATATGGTATCATATTCGGTCTGTAATTGAGTGTGTTCCAGTTTACTGCTCGGCGTGCTAGGCGTTGATTAACCGTTGTCTTCAAATGTCCTTTTTGTGTAGTGTTCATTCCTTGTAACGAGTGCATTTACTCGAAGGCTTCACTCGGCGCTTAGCCTGTTATTATTCTCTGCCGTGTTTAACTGAACTGTCATGCCTATCAACTTGTTCGTTTTCCCTAGTTAGTAGTGATTATAATTAATACGAAAATTAGAAGCGTTTAATATAATCCTTCTTCATTGATTTGTGTTTATCTGAGACATTACCCCTTTTCGACCTTCTGACCGCAACAGCATACTAGTTGCCCTTGCTTGAATTTTAATCTCTTGGGTTCAGCATTGTAGGGCCGTAACAAGAATTTGGCGACCTTGCTTAGGATTTAGCGAACTTGTACCCACACTAGGGACTTGTCTTTTGCTCACCGGGAATCGAACTTAATCATTTTTAAATAATTGTATTTTTTGTGCCTTTATTTTTTTCCACTGGAATCACACTCAGACGATTTGTTGGTGTACTTCATTGCTACTCATCTCTCGTTTCTGGTATATGAATTAGACTTTGTTTTTGCTTTAATCGGATCAATTAAACCAGGCCAAGATGTTTCTTATGAGCGATGAGGACGTAGAAGGGTTTCTTCGCTCAGATCCCACTTATGAAAATGTCTCTAGTCTGTCTAAGCAGGAGCTTAAACTAGTGGCGGACAAGTTGGATATTGATAACGCAATCTCTGACACTAAGGCGGAGTTATTGGAATGGGTGTTAGAGAGATTGGGGCTAGTTTCCGCCACCAGGGATGGGGTAGTTGCAGATGGGGTACAGACTGTGACAGACACACAACAATCGCAATCGGTACAGAACACAGACAACCCGGTAGAGTTACTCAGAATGCAACTGGAGTTAGCCAAACAACAAACAGAACAGGAAAAACAACAGACAGAACGGGCGAGACTTCAAATAGAACAGGAAACACAACAGACAGAACGGGCGAGACTTCAAGTAGAACAGGCGAGGCTGAAACTGGAGGAGAGGAAACTCGAGTGTGATAACGGGACTGGCGAGACACGGCACGTGCCAGGGGGAGGCAAGGTGTTTGATGTCACTAAACACGTTCGCACGGTGCCGACGTTTAATGAGGCAGATCCAACTGGGTATTTTTTGGCTTTTGAGAAAGTCGCGAGTAACATGGACTGGCCTGGGGATAAATGGGCTCTTTTATTGCAAAGTGGGTTAAAGGGAAAGGCTCTTGCCGCCTACACGGCTCTTACCGTGTCTCAAAGTGGCGATTATGAGACTGTAAAAGGGACCATTCTACGTGCCTACGAATTAGTGCCTGAAGCTTACCGTTTGCTGTTTAGGAATCACTATAAAACCTGGTCATTTGACGCATGTGGAGTACATGTACGAGAAGAAAAAGGAACTAAACAGGTGGCTGCGTTCTCGGGATATTCAAGGTAACTATGAGAACATTTTTGAGCTCTTTCTTCTGGAGGGTTTCTGTAGAACAATACACAGAGACGTAGCTTCACATATCCTAGAGAAAGGTACCCTGAATCCCGAGAGGGCTGCCACACTCGCTGATGACTATGTCCTATCACGCAAGGTAGGTCCAGACAGTAGAGCGGGCGGCGGTAGAGGAGGCAATTACTACCATCACCCTGAGTCACCAAGGTCACCGACCACTGACAGTGTCACCACCCAGGCGCAAATATTCCACCTTACAAGTGGAATGCAAAGCCATGGCGGCCCCCTGCTTCCCCTACCGCTGGCGGAAGTAAGAGGAAGGTAGCGTGTTCCTACTGTAATAAAGCTGGTCACGTGGAACGTGACTGTTTCCTTAAACAGAGGCGTAAGGGCACGTGGGAGAGGCTTGTGGCAGATAACAGTAAAGCTAAATACATGAGAGACTTTAACCCTTATTTAGCGGCGAGCAACATAAGTCGAGTTAAAAAAAGCTGGACTATGTGGCGGCGCTCGACATAACTCGAGTGGCAATTTCAGCACGTAATGTGGCTGAGAGAGAGAGACAAGTGGTGGCAGGAGACTAGCGAGCGTATGACTGCTCCAGACCACCGCGGCGAACCTACTGACACAAATCTCAGCTCCCTCCTCCCTCTCTCACTCGCTACATACTCAATTATGTACTGAAAGTACCGAATTACCTGCTTTTTGCACTCGCGTTGCACGGTTATTGCAAGAAAACTATCCATCATACAAGGATCGTTATGGTGTCATTCGAAAGCTCTGTTTATGCCCTTTCAGGGATAGGTACTTGTTTTACGTTCTGGGTCTTATTTAGGCATGAAAATGATCACGTAAACAGCCCTATTTTGGCTAAAAACACCCCGCTGTGCGGTACACATAAATAAACCGCATAGGCCGCTCGTAAGGTGTTAAGTCAGTATCTCTGATAGCCATCCTGGGGAAAGTCTGTATGAATGAGGAAGAGGGGGAGAAGGAGAGGAGAGTGAGAGATGATGCATTTACTACATTTGTGTCGTGTGGATCTGTTCGTAAGAATGATGAAGTTAAGCCTGTGAAAATCTTGAGGGATACAGGTGCTGCACAAACACTCATGAGGACGAAGGTGCTGGAGAAGTTTGCGCAAGAGGGACAAAGCACCTGCGTTCATGGTGTGGGGGGTCAGCTGTCTGTGCCACTCGCGACTGTTGAGCTTAAGAGTGAGCTCGTAAATGGGAGGGTGACTGTTGGACTAGTGGATGAATTGCCAGTGCCAGGAATTGATCTCCTGCTGGGGAATGATTTAGCGGGGGAGAAGCTGGGTGTTTCTCCCATCATTATTTTCAGGCCTACTGATTGTGCTGCAACGCGAGAGCGGGAGAAGGAGGAGCTAGATTTATACCCTGCTTGTGCTGTAACCCGGGGCATGTCTCGCGAAAATAACGGGATGAATGCGGGAGTGGCGAGAAATGGTGGCAAGGTGTGCTAGATGGCCCCAATGAGGTGGGGCTGGAACAATTGTTCTCGCCAGACAATGGTGTGAAAGAGGGTGGGGGTGTTTCAGGTGAAGCGAACATGCCAGGTGCGGGCCCAGTTACTGATCACGGGGTCACCAGATTGTCGGAGCTCCAGAAGATGGATCCCGAGTTGCGAAAGATAAGGGAGGATGCGGAGAGTGACCCGGATTCGGGATATTTCATGTGTGACGATGTGCTCATGCGTAAATTTATTCCCCCCGATTGTGTAGCAGAGGATTGGGATTGGAGGACGGTGGAACAGATGGTCGTGCCCAAGGAGTGCCGGAAGGAGATCATTAGTCTGGCACATGACGGTGGCTTGGCCGGACACATGGGGGTGAGGAAGACGCTGGCGAGACTCCGCACCTGCTTCCACTGGCCAGCCATCAAGGCGGACGTGTCGCGATATTGCAAGAGTTGTGACACGTGCCAGAGGATCGGTAAGCCTAATCAATCCATTCCTTCTGCGCCTTTGATCCCCATTCCCCCCTTTGATGAGCCCTTTGACCGAGTGCTGATAGACGTTGTGGGCCCTCTGCCGAAAACACCCTCAGGATACTCATATCTCCTAACCATCATGGACATGACCACTCGTTACCCCGAAGCCATCCCCCTCAGGAACATTAGTGCCCTCTGTTACGATCGGGTCTCGTATAAATCAGTGGCTCTTATACATTGGACTAGACTGGCATAAATGCAACAACGGAAACGCTAGATCCAACCCCTGATATATAATCCCGTCGAACAAAGAACACATATACCCTCCAGAGTTATATCTGCGATAGCGGGGTATCTTAACTCTCAGTATCTATGTGCTTCTACTATAGGCTGATGTTCTCTGAAACAGCCTATTACCTATAACATATGGTTGCTTAGTTATGGTACACAAGGAAAAGATAGTTAACTTAATTAAATCACAAGAGTGATCTAATGCAAACAAGAAGAAGGTTTACTTAACGTTACTTTAATCAATAATATCTGTCACTCCTTTATGAAAGAAAGTGTTGTAAAGTCCTCAAGCACCGAACAAGGAATCTTCTGAATAATGTCGGATGCTACTAAGAAGAACGTATCGGAAATGGAACCACAAAATAGCAGGAGGCAGGACAATGCACGTGTAGGCTAAATACACAAAAAGGCTGGACCTATAATGTTATTGGACACAAGAATATTATAAGCGGTGCAACAGTAATAATGCTCGCCACGAAAAAGTAGTACTCCTATTAACAAAACCGGTCTATGCTGGTTGTGTCTCTCTACAGCAACCTAGACCTCAAAATGCTTGTGTAGAAATAATGAGTATGCATAAAAGAGTATATGATCTAATCCAGCTAATGTCTACCCGGGTTAACAAAGTCTAGCTGGGATGCGCAAAGGTACAGAATTCTGGTGGAGCAAGGCAGCTCCTAGCCTAGTGTGGACCTTGGGTCTGTGCGGCCTGATTACGTTAATATGAAGGGGTGCTCTCTTGAGGATTCTCGATCACAAGTATCGAGTATCCTCCTGGCGACCCTCAAAAGTAAAAGCAAATAGAGTTAGAACAGTGTTGGGTAGATTAGGCAAGCAGCCCTCACGCACTACACAGTCTAAACTCCAAGGTACACAGACAAAAGATCCACCCAGGTAACCCACAGAATCCGTAGTGTCGTGCAGCTCAAAAGTAGCCTACACACAATGAAAACACCAACAGCAAGGTACCTGATCCCTAGTCTAGCATTATTTAACCCTGTAGAAACATTAGTGATTGATGGAGACAGTCCGAGCAATACAATCTCCCAAAAAGACAATGACTATCTTCAACCTTAGCCTAGTACATAAGAAATGTGAGATCCAGCATATAATACAGTCTGGCCACCAATTCAAGGTGTGGATGCAGGGAACCAGAGGGGGATTGATATTAATAAAAGGTGAGGAAGTAGTGGAAATGATAGAGGCAGTAGAAGAGAAAAGATTCTAAGACAATAGTGTGGAACAGTTCAAGGGAGATGCTTAGAGTATGCTGTCTGGGACGGATCTGACCAGGATATTTCCAGGGACCGCATGGGTGGAGTCCCAGTTCGCAGGAATGGCACGAGGGCGCGCGACAGTCGCCCAGTAAGCAGCCGCCTAGTAGGCCGTGTTAGGCAGGAGGCAACGAATCCCGCGAGGCCTATGTAAGGGGGCCAGCCACGCGCCACACTCACCACCAAGTCACACCACCTGGTCTCTCTCTCTCTCTCTCCCGCTCACCTTCCCATCATTCAACTACTTAACACAATACTTTCAATTGACTAAATAAAATAGAAAGGATTGTGACAGACGAAAACAAAGAACAGTTCTGAACTGTCTGCAACACAAGCTTTCTCGAGAAGGAAAGTACACAATGATAGGTAGACTGTGGCTACATTCTCTGCCCTGGCGAGTCCTAGCGAGTAAGCCATGCGGTTCTGGGGGAAGCGGTGAGCGTCACACCTCAACGTGGCGAGATAACTGCTTAACTTCTTCTCAAAATTCGGTCTCCCCAAAGAAATCCAATCTGATCAGGGCAGTAATTTCACCTCCAAGTTGCTGACCCAAGTAATGCGAGAGCTGGGAGTGGGGAAGATTATCTCGTCCGCGTACCACCCTCAAAGTCAAGGGGCGCTGGAGAGATTCCACCAAACACCAAAGTCCATGTTAAAAAAGTTCTGTCTAGACAATGGGAAGGACTGGGATAAAAGCATGCCCTATGTTCTTTTCGCCGCCAGGGAAGTTCCAAGTGAGTCGTTGGGTTTCAGCCCATTCGAGTTAATGTTTGGGCATGAAGTGAGGGGTCCCATGAAACTGGTGAAGGAAGAGTGGAAGGAAAATGGGGAAAAAGGGGGGGTTGCTGAAACATGTGACTGAGGTGAAGGAGAGAGTGAAGAGAGCTTGGAAGCTGGCGGGGGATAACCTGGGGAGGGCTCAGACAAACATGAAGACGTGGTACGACAAGAAAGCCCGCGTGAGGGTGTTCGAGCCAGGGGACGAGGTTCTGATGCTGCTGCCACTTCAAGGACGACCTCTGGCGGGGAAGTTTCAGGGGCCGTATCGTATCGTGAAAAAAGTGTCTGATGTGAACTACGTCGTCGCCACGCCGGAGAAGAGAAAATCCCAACGTCTGTGTCATATAAACATGCTCAAGCTATACCACCGAAGGGAGGGCGTGGTCGCTCCTGTGGCCGCCGTCGGCATCAGGGAAGAGGGGGAAGTGTTTGAGGTTCGGGGGGTACAGGATTCATGGGCAGAGAACGAAGAGATCTTGGCCAGGATCTCTGATAAACTAACCCACCTGGAGGACGATCAACGAAGGCAGTTGATCGCTCTCCTATCTCACTATCAGGATGTCTTCAGGAATGCTCCTGGCCGGACGACGGTGTTGGAACACGACGTGGAGGTGGGAGATGCCGGACCTGTCAAACTGCGAGGGTACCGGGTCAACCCTCTGAGAGCCGAGGTGATACGCCAGGAGATCGACTACATGCTGCAACACAACCTCATCGAGCCATGCCAGAGTGAATGGTCCTTCCCGGTCACTCTTGTAGAAAAATCAGGTGGGTCAGCAAGGTTTTGCATTGATTACCGGAAACTCAATGAGATAACCAAGAGTGACACTTACCCTTTGCCCAGAGTGGATGAATGTATTGACCAAGTGGGGAATGCAAAGTTCATAAGCAAAATTGACCTTTTGAAAGGATTTTGGCAGGTACCCTTGAGCGAAAGAGCACAGGAGTTGTCATGCTTCGTGACTTTGGGACAGACATACAAATGCAAGGTCATGCCATTTGGTATGAAAAATAGTTCTGCCACCTTCCAAAGACTCATGAACACTATCACTAGTGATCTAGAGGGCTGCGTGACATACATTGATGACGTGGTAGTGTACAGTAATTCTTGGGATGAGCACTTGAACAGACTGGGCAGATTGTTGGGCAGATTAAGGGAGGTAAAATTGGTAGCCAAGCTGAGTAAGTGTGAATTTGTTCAGGCCAAAGTGGAGTATTTGGGGTATGTCATTGGTCAGGGTACTCTCATTCCTCCACAGGCCAAGATTGATGCCATATGCAACATGTCCCACCCAGAGAACAAGAAAAGGGTCCAGCGGCTACTAGGCATGGTGGGGTATTATCGCATGTTCATCCCTGACTTTTCAGATGTGGTGGCTCCCCTCACTGATTTGCTGAAGAAAGAGGTAAAGTTTCTGTGGTCACTTGAATGTGAATCTGCCTTCAACCATATAACAAATGTTTTGTCTTCTTCACCTATATTAGTGGCTCCTGATTTTGACAAGCCTTTCAAGCTGGCTGTAGATGCCAGTGACTTGGGGGCAGGTGCTGTGTTGTTGCAAGAGGATGAGAATGAAGTAGATCATCCAGTGTCATACTACAGTAAGAAGTTTAACTCTGCCCAGAAGAACTACTCAGTTATTGAGAAGGAGCTGTTGGCCTTGATCCTTGGCCTTCAGCATTTCAGAGTATATCTTGACCCCTCCGGTAAACTCACAATCTACACTGATCATCATCCTCTGAAATACCTTAATAAATTCAGAAATAACAATCAAAGACTCACAAGGTGGAGTTTGTTCTTGCAGGAGTACCACCTCAATATCATTCACATTCCAGGGAAATGTAATGTCATTGCTGACCACCTGTCCCACATGTAAACATTTTTTTATGAATGCTTAAATTTGTCGCCACAAATTTATTTTTAAGGGGGAGGGTGTAAGGGAGCAGCGTGGTAGCAGAGATGGAGGGAGGAGAGAGACAGGCGATCCACCTTAATCTACACCAATAGCGGCTGGTGTCCAGTGTCGCAAGCACCACCCGTGGGAGTCTATACACGCGGTGTGTAGGCCTGGGACCCCTTCACCCACCTACACACGTGGGGCATGTAGGCGTGGGAAGATCTACATTTCCCACGACAGGAGGCCTTTATCTGACACTCCGTGTGACTCTGCTGTATAGACTAGTGTGACACCAGGTTCTTGCCGAAAATAGAGCTTGGGAAGAGATGTGTATAGGGAGGGAAGAGTTGAGGGTTAGTAGCTGTTGGAGAGCCCGACGAGGCAGAGGTGGGAGAAGTGCTCCTGTTCACGCTGGTCTGGGTACACCCCTGGACATGCGTGACGTGTTGTCTGCTGGCTTGTGTGTTGGGACAAGTAGGTAGAGTGTACTGTTTTGTCCTTTGAAGGGGAGATGAGACAGCATTGGTGCATTATTGTGTATGTGTAACGAGCCCCAGTGTTGTGAGGGGCTCTGAGTTTATTGTGTGTTGGGTATTGTGTAACGTACACTGATTAGTGTTCTTGAGTGCACACGTTGTCCGAGCGTGTTGTCTGGTGATATCATATTGTATCATATTCGGTCTGTAATTGAGTGTGTTCCAGTTTACTTCTCGGCGTGCTAGGCGTTGATTAACCGTTGTCTTCAAATGTCCTTTTTGTGTAGTGTTCATTCCTTGTAACGAGTGCATTTACTCGAAGCCTTCACTCGGCGCTTAGCCTGTTATTATTCTCTGCCGTGTTTAACTGAACTGTCATGCCTATCAACTTGTTCGTTTTCCCTAGTTAGTAGTGATTATAATTAATACGAAAATTAGAAGCATTTAATATAATCCTTCTTCATTGATTTGTGTTTATCTGAGACATTACCCCTTTTCGACCTTCTGACCGCAACAGCATGCTAGTTGCCCTTGCTTGAATTTTAATCTCTTGGGTTCAGCATTGTAGGGCCGTAACAATGTCATATTATTGTATATCAGCAAATGCTCTGGTTTAAGGGTGTCTGCACGTGGTGCTCCACCTTCCAGGGTTCGTGTTTTGCTTTGGGCCCCTTGGGTGGGCCTCCCTCATCTGGGTGCTGTGCTGGGTCTTCGGAGCGTCGTCTGCCTGTGATGTTCGTCGTACCTCGTGGTCAGCCTTTAGTAGGGGTCTCCGGCGTAGGCTTCAGGATGCTAAATTTTCTGTATTTTGATTAGGTCCTATATGCCCTAGTGTTTTTTACATGCGTGTTGGCATGTTTTGGGGTAAGGGAGACGTCCCTATATATTCTTTATGATGTGTTATGTGTGGGGCTTGGGTTAGTGGAGCTGTGCCAACTCCATTCTCCCGAGTTTTTGTTTTTTCCGGCGGGCCCGTGCGGTGGGCCCAGGTTATCCGTTTTATTAATGGGTAGGAACAATCAAAATGTCCCGGCGTGGTTTGGCTGAACCACATTCTCCCGGCGGAACTGCATTCCAAAGGGGGCTGCAAACTCGGCCCGCCGAGTTAACTCGCCCTAACTGACCCAGTTACACGATTAGATTTTCTCGCCCTGCGGCGCCACAAGTCGAGTGTACGAGAGTGATAAGATTAGTTTTGCAAACTTTTTCATTAATGATCAGACACTAAAGGTCAAGGGACCTGTGACGCTTGTCACAGGTTAGTAGTTAAACCCAACTTAGACGAGTCCAGCGGAAGGTTAGAGTAGTGGTGCACTATAGCTAATTTTCCGGCGGACTCGAGTTAGGATGTATAACACCACGCAAGTTATCCTTATGAGCATTGATTCCTGGAAATTTTATTTTCCAGGCTCCTGAGACTGCTACTCCGGCGGAGGTTGGGCGGCTGATCCCGGCAGGGGGGGGGGGGGCCTTTATTGGCACCATGACGAGGTTTGAACTATGCATAACTCCTACCTGCTCTCTGTTGCCAATTTTTGCTCACAAACTATTCATTAAGTGTGTCAAGTGCTTGGATCGTTCCCGAGGCTTGTGGTTATCTAAACGCTGTTCAATTTGCTCTGATTTGAAAACCGCGTTAGTTACTAACAAAGACTTATCGTGCCTAGTGGCCTTACAAGAAATTAAGAGTACATTTAATTCTTATGCCAAAGACACGGCCCATTAGGCACTTCACTGTGATGATGAAGTTCTATGGGAACAACTTATTATAAAGTCACCCCTTGTGAAACCCGGTTCCTCTAAATCTGTCAGACCCAAAGTCAAGTCGAAAGCCCTCAGCAAAGAGGTAGTGAGTAGTAGCAGTGAGAGTGATGTCACCGAGGTTCCCCCCTCCGACCGTGCCAAGAAGAAACGATCACCCTCTCCGAGGCGGAAGTCGAGGTCAAGATCTAGATCCCCTCGCAAACAGTCTAGACACTCTTCCATGGAGTCTTCCCAGTCTACCAAACGCCGGAGAGAGAACTCTGGGTCAGCGACGAGTCAGGCAAGCAGCGGCAGCCGGAGGGACACCCCTCAGCAACCGCCCCCTACCCCTACCTCTGACATGCCTCAACATGAATCTGGGGACTCAGAAGTAGGGTCTGATGTACTGGAATCCACACCTAGTCATGAACAATCCTTGATGTGCCTCCCAATGTTACTTTTGCCATACCTAAACTGAATTATGTACCTCGTAGTGTTAGGTCGGCAGGCCCATGTAGGGTTCTGGCCGACCAGTACAGGGGATATCCGTCGGGGTCACAACTGAATTCTCAAGTGATTCCAGACTCCCAGCCCTTTGTGGCAGGGGTTACTGGCGACAGTCTGAACCATCTCAACCTCTTTTTAACGTCAATCAAGAAAGAACTGAGGAAGGTAGCATAGACATGTTGCCATCATCGATTCCAGATTTAATGTGGCCCCCGGCGGATCATGAAATAGTGATACAACAGGAGAATCATGAGCTGAGTGGAGAGCCGGAGAAAGTTATGTTCTCCCCGGCTCCCCAGTCACTCACAGGAGAATATTCTGAAGCAAGTTCCCATTCATCCAGGGACTCCCACAGTAAGTGTGTTACTTCAGATCAGATAAGTGATTTATTGCACAAGGTTATGCAACATTATCAACTCCGTGCCTATTCGGAGCCCCCGGTTTCTAAACCGGCTGTGACCCCTAGTACTTCTGTCGTAAGACCCCTAGATTCCCCGGGTTTTCTTCCATCATGTCCTACCCCGGTGGTGGCCGCGGCTCCAGGCACTACAGTGCTGGCGACGCTGGCTACCTCCACCTTGAGGGTTATTGCAGATATTCCTCCCCCTCCTTTAGATAGGGCACCTCTGAAGAAGGGCCCCATGCCCCTCCTCTATGGCCCGGATTATTCTTGGGTCCCTGTGACACCAGTGAACCCTCAATTAGCTCAACCTTCTGTGTCAGGGGAACTACCAGTCCCCGGAGGGTGGTATATTGAAATAAATAAGAGTAGAAAATTTAGGGCGAAAGATGAGGCAGGGAGAGTGATGGATGTGTCAATTAAGGCTGTACCAAGTTCGTGCAACCCGGATTATTTTGTGTATACAGCTGCCCCGGCAATCCCTCCCACCGCATCTGCAAGACTGTTTGCAGATTGGTCAAAAGCTGATGGCATCAACGATGTCAAAGCTTTGAATGCTCTCACGCCGGAATTGGCTACAACTCCGGTCCTAGACCAGACGCATACACCAGTCCTGCAGATGGGGCAGGTGGGGTTAGGCCCCTGGGTAGATTGGGAGATAGAGGCTCAGGTTTTTGCTGCTACAATTACTTCTAAGTCTTCACACCAGGTTCCCCAAGAAAATAATGCTTACTTTTCTTTGCCAGTGGCCAAAGCAGAAAGAGTGTCCTCAGATTTACTTGCCTTTCTTGCGGCGTCCAAAGTTTCCTTGCACTCCCTTGATGAACCTTTCTCTACTCCCCCGGCTGCTCACCTTGACAGGGACTTCAAGTTAAGAAATAAGGCCTACCGGATGTTCTCTCAGTACTTGGTTAGTCACCAGATCGCCGCCTCCCTTTCACATACTATTTCAGCCATAGCTGATCCCCAAATTAGGAAAGCTACTGAATTGTCTAGGAGTCCTTTGCTACAAAATTCCATTCAGTCCTTAGGAGACATCAGAATTGTAATCATGGAAGCGGTTCGAGCCCGCCAAGGTCTGAGAGTCCATCTGGTTAGGAAGTTGCCGGCGGACATAGGTCGCCATGTAACTCTCTCGCCGGTACTTACTGCCACCCTACTTAACTCAGAAACCTGGAGTCTAGTGTTTAATATGGTTAATGGTTGGAAGCAGGTTACCTCCCAAGCCCGGAAGGACCCTGCTAAGAAGCCCTTTCATAAATCAAAGGGCGGTAACAAGGCATACCAGCCACATGCTAAACAGTCACCAAGGGATCCCAGACTCCCTCCGCAGCAAGGAGGTAATCTGCACAAGTCCAAACAAGGTAAACACTTTGGGTATAAAGGTAAGGCCCCTCAGAAGGGTAATCAGGGCCAATCATCAGCCAAATCTAGCCAAACGTCAGATGCCAACCCACCTCCCCCTCCAAAAAACTAGCCACCCATACTCTCAGCCTCCCAGTACCGTGCTTAAGGACACAGGATTTGAGAGTTGCCTTGAAGGTCGGGCCCCGGTTGCACCTGGGTTCATTCCGTTCATTCCACTCGACCTGGCCCAAGAAAACATGGGCCAGGAAAGTAGTGAGCAAAGGAATCACCTGGCAGTGGCTCCGGCGGCCTCGACTGCGTCAGCCGCGGGAATACACCAATGTGTCTCAAGAGGAGGAGACTCTACTTCAGGAAATGATTACCAAACAGGCCCTTATCCTGGTCAATGCCAATCACCCAGTATTCACATCAAGACTCTTCTTAGTGCCAAAAAGGGACAGTGTGCAGATGCGACCAGTTCTAGATCTCTCGCAACTGAACACATTTATAGAGAATTCACCCTTCAGGATGCTTACAGTTCAGCAACTCAGACTCGCACTTCTGCCGCAGGGTTGGATGTGCTCGATCGATCTCAAAGATGCCTATTGGCATGTCCCTATAAACAAACGGTTCCAAAAATTCCTCGCTCTGAGGATCAGGCAAGAGACTTACATCTTCCAAAGAATGCTTTTTGGTTTGAACCTGGCACCGAGAATTTTCACAAAACTTGTCCGGCAAGCTCTTTTACCCCAGTTAGTCCAGGGCATACAGGTGTTTTGGTATCTAGACGACTGGCTGGTAGTGGCGAACTCTTTGGAATTATGTCAAGATCATGTAAACCAAGTGTTAGCTCATGTACAAACCCTAGGGTTCAAGGTGAACTTGGCGAAGTCTCGCCTTGTCCCCACAAGGACTATTCAGTGGATAGGGCTGGTCTGGGACACCGCCAATCTGGCTCTTACTCAGAGTGTGGACAACCGAAACAGATTCCGCAAGAAACTGTTCCGTTTTCTCCACAGTCTGGATACGACCAGGAAGACGTAGGATTCCCTGATCGGCTCTCTCAACTGGATACAATTAACTGTGAAGTTGGGCCGGTTGAAAGTCAAACGATTAATCCTGGAAGGCAACAAAGTTTTCCCTCTCTCGCCGGAGTAGAAATTATGGCCAATTCCTCCATTAATCCACAGCTTACTCTCGGTCTGGACCAAGCGAGAAGTCCTCCACTCTATCAAGACATGAGTTTCTCCCCCTCCTACGGTATGGGTAGACACAGATGCCTCAGGGGCACTAGGTTGGGGCTATCAGTCCAACCTGGGCCATCAAGGTCAAGGCACCTGGTCAGAAGACAGTCAGTCACATATCAACAAGCAGGAGCTTTTAGTCCCTCTCTTTTTTCTCCAAACTCACGGCATGACTTTGCAAAACAAATCAATAGCGTTCCGAATGGACAACCAAACTGCAGTTTATTGTATTCAGAAACAGGGCTCAGTGAGGTCGCGAGAGTTGCTGAAGGTTTCCGAACAGATTTTTGCCCTAGCCGAATCGCTAGGCATTTTCCTGCATGCAACATATCTCCCCGGCGTGGCGAACGTCTGGACAGACGCTCTCTCTCGCCGGCGGAGCACTTTAGTAGAATGGACAATCAAACAGGCTATCTTCGACAAGATGATTGCAAAGCCGTACCGTCCACAAGTGGATCTGTTTGCATCCACAGAGAACCACAGACTCCCCCTCTTCCTCTCTCGTCAAGGGGTAACCCCGATGGGGGGTCCCGATGCATTGTTGGTAGACTGGAACAGGTGGACCTCAATCTATCTGTTTCCTCCACCAGATTCTGTTCTAATGTGCAAAGTAATTCACAAGCTGAGGGGTTACCGGGGCCGAGTCGCGATGATCGCGCCACTATGGCCAGCCCAGGTATGGTACCACCAATTGCATCAGTGGTGCAGGACCCCGGTGTCCCTCCAGGTCTCCGCTTTCCACTTGAAAACAATTGGCAACTTTCGGACCTCGCTGAGTTTTGCCTTATGGATATTTACTATGCCAAATGGTTAGCTCAATTTTGGGAAAGTGTCACTAATAAATTAATGAACCAGTACACTATGTCTACCAGGAGACAATATCAATCCCATTGGAAAACCTTCACAACCTGGATTGTAGAGTCAGGGCAAACTACTGCCTCAGGAGCTTTAATTTTCAAATACTTAGACTATCTATTCGAACAAAAACATTTTTCAGTAACCACTCTAAAAAATAATTTGTCTGCCATTAGAACCCCTTTTTTTTATCTCACTGGCCTTTCCATACCACAGGCGGAGGAGAAAGGGTTTATGAGGGCGTGCTTCAAGCTATGTCCACCACCCCGTCAGCTCATGCCCACCTGGTCATTTCACAAAGCCTTATCGGTACTTCAATCGCGCAAATATAATAATGCGCCGGATTTTGATTCACTTTTGAAAAAGGCTGTACTCCTCATGGCTCTAGCCACCGGAAACAGGGTGTCTGAGCTGGCAGCGATGAGCAATGACCCTACAGTAATTGCCTTAGGTTTGGGAGACTGCACGATCATGTGCATATCGCGCCGTCTCCCACGTTTATAGCTAAGAACGAAGATTCTGAACATGTTTTTCTGAATTTTCCGTCCCGGCTTTAAAGAGGGGCCTCACTCATCACCTTTTATGTCCTGTGCAAGCACTCACAAAGTTTATGAGGGCTGCGCAGCCTCGCCAACCAGGTGCTTTATTGGTTAACCAGACAGGAAAGCGTGTTACAAAACGAAAGTTAGCTTCCTTGCTTGTGGACGTTATTAGGGAAAGTAATCCCGGCGTGATAGGCAGGGCTCACGATATCAGGAAATGGGCAGTCTCTCTCAAATTTCTACAAAATTTCTCAGTAGAAGACATTGCTATACTCAATTATGGGCTTCCAATCATATGTTCCTAACACTCTACCTGTCTGTCGCTCTAGATAAACCAAAGCGTACTTGTGTAGCTTTACGTCAACGGGTACAGTAGGTAATGTTCTATTATGTATAAGTTTTGTTGTTAAAAAGGGGGGGGGGTGCGGAATAGTCCATATCCCCTCTGTGCCCCTGAAGATTGTGATGAATCACGAGCTGTGATAGGACGGGTTCTACAGTCCAGTATTATTTTTTTTGTCAATTCTAAGGAGATATCTCGCATAGTTGCAACTATGTATGTTTTTACCAAATTGTACAAATATATTTACTGTACAAATAGTTTTAAGAATGGAACGAATAACTACTGCAGAGTTACAGTTCTCGGGAACACATGCGTGTCCCACTTTATCATGCATACGATCTAATGTAAAGATCTGACCATGAGCAAGCAGTTTCTCAATGTCACGCACTGCTTGCAAATCTTTTATACTTTTTTATATATTGTTTGCATACAATAAAACTGATTTTTTTTTATTTAGATTCTTCTTCCCTAAGGTTAGGGTATTTTACGAATGTCCCGCCTCCAGTCTTGCTAATCAGGCGAAGTCCTCAATGATGAAGGAGCCCTATTAAATTATAAGTTTGATTCCCGAAGGGAAGTAGAGAAAACCTAATATTTAGTAGGGCCCTGTAATCATTGACGACACTGTCCCTCCCGACCATCCCCCTTCCCATTCGTTGATTTCTATAGTTTATTCTTGGTATATCAGTGAAGGAAGACTATGGCCGCTAGAGGGCCTGGTGTTGGGGAAGCAAATCATGAGAAATCCACGCATATGGCAAGTCATATGATAACAGATATTAAGTTATTTTTTCTTTTTTTATATTTTACGGAGTTTTTTCTGAAGGGTACCCGATCAAAATGACGATCCCATAAGGGAATTAGGCGTGCACTTATGACGAGTACTCCATGATACTTCCGCGCGGGCTATTCAAAATGCTGGCGCAGGATGTTGAATGGAGACTATTATTATTAATAGGCGAAGTTGTCAATGATTACGGGGCCATACTAAATATTAGGTTTTCTCAACTTCCCTTCGGGAATCAAACCTATAATATTTTATTTTTATTTATTTTATTTTTTCTATGTAAGTGAGGGAGGCGAAAGGCAGAACTGCCTGTGACGAGTGCCTCCCCTAGAGTTGAAAGAGTACCGGTAACAGCTAATATGCCTGGTCACACGGAGTTTGAAGCAATTTAAGTCCTAAGAAGAGGGAAAGAATGATTCTGGGAGAGAATTTTAGAGCTCAGCTGTTGAATAGAAGAAACATTGAGAATAACGTTTCACTTTTGGGTTGGAGAGGTACACAGTGTAGGGGTGGGATGCGTTGCATGTCATGTCGAGGACTACGTGCTCTACGAAGAGGGGGTGGTATACACTAAGAGAGCTCTGAGGAACACTGATTATTGTAATATTGTAGCGATAGAATAGTGAGAGAGAAACTGCAGAGAATTGGTGAGTTAATGAGATGGAAGGCTTTCTTTTCTACTTTGTCTAGAAGTGCTGTGTGAGAGGATCCTCCCCTCATGTGTGAACAATAATCAATACATGGACGCACTGTGCTCCTGTACAGAGCAAGAAGCTGTGCAGGGGTAAAGAATTCCCGAAGGCGGTTGAGCACACCCAGCTTCTGGGAAGCTGTTTTAGCAAGAGTGGTAATATGGTCTTTCCATGAGAGACCAGAAGAAAAAGAGACACCAAGAATATTAAGAGAAGATGAAGGGTTAATTTGTATGTTGTTGAAGAGTAAGTCATAGTTTTCTGGAGGGAGGCTACGAGTAGACAGATAGACATTTAATTTTGAAAGCATTTAAAGTAACAAGGTTTTCTCTGCCCCAATTAAGAGATAGCAGAGAGATCAGAAGAAAGGTGATTTATGGCCTCCTTACGTGAGTTTTGGAGTTCCTGCTGTGAGTTATTTCGTGGAAGTCTAGTTTAATATTGTAATGTAGAGTCGTCAGCATATGAGTGAATGGGGCTGGAGGTGCAATTGAGAAGTTAGTTAATGAATAATAGGAAGATAATTGGAGATAGGACAGAACCCTGAGGAACACCGGAGTTCATAGGTTGAGGAAGTGAAAGGTGGCCGTCCACAACTGCACCAATGGAACGGCCGGAAAGGAAATTTGAGACAAAGGCACAGATGGAGGGATAGTAAACCTGAATTCTTCGCTCAAACTTTTGCTAGAAACTCCACCTTGGATGATTCCGGTGCTATTCCTCCCTCTCCATCCCCCTCTCTCCTACTTATGTCTAATATCCTAATCTCTTCTAAACAAATATTTTCTACCCTCTCTGGGCTCAATACTAAAAAGGCGTACAGTCCGGACGGTGTTCCTCCTGTTGTACTCAAAAACTGTGCTTTCGTGCTGACCCCCTGCTTAAGCAAACTCTTTCGTCTCTGTCTCTCCTCTAACGTCTTCCCTTCTTGATGGAAGTTTTATCTCATTCAACCTGTCCCAAAGAAGGGTAACCGCTCTCAACCCTCCAACTATCGTCCAATTGCTCTCATCTCTTGTATCTCTAAAGTTATTGAAAGTATTCTTGCTTCCAAATTTCTTATGCAATTCTCTTCTCATAATCTGCTCTCAGATCGCCAGTATGGCTTCCTTAAGTGTCGCTCTATTGGTGATCTTCTTTCATATCTTACTAACTCTTGCTCATCCTCTTTCGGGACTTCGGTGAAACTTTTTCTTTGCATTAGACATATAGAAGGCCTTCGATAGAGTCTGGCACAAATCTTTAATTTCTAAACTACCCTCCTTCGGTTTCTATCCCTCCATCTGTGCCTTTGTCTTTAATTTCCTCTCCGGACTTTCCATAGCTGCGGTTGTGGATGGCCATCGCTCACTTCCTTATCATATCAATTCCGGTGTTCCTCAGGGTTCTGCCCTATCTCCTATTCTTTTTCTAATTTTCATAAATGATCTTCTCAACTGTACATCCAGTCCCATCCATTCATACGCAGACGACTCTACCTTACACTACTCAATTAGTTTTCCAGAACGCCCCAGCCAGCAGTCCCTCAAAAACAAACGTAATGAAGCCATAGAACACTTATCTTCTGATCTAGCTACTATTTCCAATTGGGGTAGAGAAAACCATGCTGCATTTAATGCTTCCAAGACCCAATTTTTCCATCTTACTACCAATCCGGAACCTCAGAGGACTATCCCTTATTCTTCAACAATACAAAATTCAATCCTTCATCTTCTCTCAATATTCTCGGTGTCTCTTTTTCTTCTACTCTCACTTGGAAGGACCATATTACCAGTCTTGCTAAGGCAACCTCCCAGAAGTTGGGTGTGCTCAACTGCCTCAAGGGGTTCTTTACCCCTGTGCAGCTTCTTGCTCTGTACAGGGGCACAGTGCATCCTTGTATTGAGTATTGTTCACATGTGTGGGGAAGATCCTATCACACCGCACTCCTAGATAAAGTAGAATGGAAAGCCTTTCGTATCATTAACTCCCGACCACTCACCAACTCTCTGCAATCTCTCTCTCTCTTCACCGCAATGTTGCATCTCTCTCGCTACTACAATAATCAGTGTTCCTCGGAGCTTTCCCAGTGTATACCACCTCCTCTATGTAGGGTACGTAGTATCCGTCTTGCAACATAATCCCACAACTACTCTGTGCAACTCTCCAACCCGAGAGTGAAACGCTATTCTCAGACTTTCTTCTATTCAACTGCTGAGATCTGGAACTCTCTCCCAGAATCAGTCTTTCCCTCTTCATATGACTTAAATTGATTTAAACTCGTGTGTCCAGGCATTTTAGCTCGAACATCTCTTGATTTTGGCCCTGTCACTCTTTCAACTCTGGGGGAGGCACTTGCTGCAGGCAGTTCTGCCTTTTGTCTCCCTCATTCACATAAAAAAAAACAAAAAACTAAGGAGGGTAGTTTGGAAATGAGAGGTATGTGCCAGACTCTATTGAAGGCCTTCCATATGTCTAGCGCAACAGAAGAAGTTTCACCGAAGTCCCGAATGGAGGATGACCAAGAGTTAGTAAGATAAGAAAGAAGATCACCAGTAGAGCGGCCCTTAACTCCCTAAAAGCAGGCATGCTTGTAAAGGGTGCCACACAATGATTGACCACCCCTCCCCAGCTTAAACTAAAAATTACACAGGGATATCGAAAACTCTGGTTTGTAGGCAATTAAATACTACATCTTATTAAACAAAATCAACATTTAGTGTTGCCTCCCCCTGCCTGAAAAACAGCCTGAAGTCGAGGTGGGTCTAGGATAAGGATAAGGAGCAATTCGAAAAGAGTGGTGTTGTATTCATGACTTCGGAGCACCGTCTCAACATGTTTCTTCAACTTCTGACGAGAGAATCGAGTGGCACAGGTTCCTGGAGCATGAGGGTTTCCACACAGTCTTTTAGGATGGATCCCATGTGTTCACACACGTTGAGATCAGGCGAGTTTTCGGGCCACTCCACATTGCCAAATAAATCAACATTGTTTTTTCCCACAGGAGCTGTTGCGTCTTTAGGGCCTTCATGCAGGGGGATTTATCATGCAGGAAGGTCACTTCTTGAACATCCAGGACATTTTTGGAGTTTCGTAGAAAGGAGATGACTTGTTCAAGGAGGATCACTTCCCTCGTCAAAGTTGGATCTCACAAGTGAGTTGGCTGCAGCTTTTGTGGCAATGCCGAGCCCCTACCATGATGATTTCCTTGTTCCCTTGGGGTAGCTTTTCGGGTCGTCCACCTTGAAAATGTGTCTCACAGTCTGCGGGGATTTCTTCCAATTCCTTTCGATGAACTCCTAAGACCTGCCACAGTAAACGGCAACCCAGGATCGAGTAATAAACGCAGTACAAGCGTCTCAAGCTTCACGAAACGTGACCGTACTGATGCGATCTAATAATCGTATTTCCTCAGAGTCATTCAACACTGCAGAAACCATTTTGATACTTGAAAAGATATAGAATTAGAAATAATTTCAAGTTATAAAGTCATATTTGTTCAGGGTATAACAAGGTTTCCTAGGCAGGGGGGTTTAATCATTGTATGTCACCATGTATACATGACCGTATTGCTGGGCGGGTATATTTACCGAAAACGAGCTTCATTCCATGCTCTTTATCAAGAATAAACAAGAGCCAGAGCGTAATAAAATTATATATCTGTGAAAGGGCGATAATAGAGTTTCCAATGACACCTGAATCATCCTTGTACGACTACGGGTCATCTTGCAGCGATCGCGTAACCGGAGATGAAAATACCCTAAAATAAGGTAATTTTTGCTGTTTTTTCCTTGTCCCGCGAGGTACGGCGGTAGGGATTAGGCATACTACGTGTCAGTGACGGCCCCAACGTGGTGGTGAGCGGTCCAAGCCCAGCTATTGTCCTCCCAACACGCGGACTCTCTCTCAGAGCTCATAACGTCCTCAAAATGGCACCCATCATATGATGGACACCGCAGGGGTGGCCATTATTCTCTCTCCCGTCATATGATGTTCACCGTCGATTGAGGGTTAAGGAAGCCATACAGGCGGTCTGAGAGTAGGGTATGGGTAGATAAATGCTTAATAAATTTTGAAGTAAGAATAGTTAAAAAACTTTAGAGATGAAAGAGATGAGAGCAATTGGACGATAGTTGGAGGGTTAAGAGCGGTCACCCTTTTTTGGGACAGGTTGAATAAGAGCGAACTTCTAGCAAGAGGGGAAGATGTTAGAGGAGAGACAGAGACGGAAGAGTTTACCTAGTACAACAGGAGGAATACCATCCGGTCCATACGCCTTCTTATTATTAAGCCCAGAAAGGGTGGAAAGTACATCCTTAAAAGAGAATATGATGTTAGGCATAAATAGGAGAGAGGGGGGTGGACAGGGAGGAATAGCACCGGAATCATGCAAAGTGGAGTTATTAGCGAAAGTGTTAGCAAGGAGTTCAGCTTTGTCAAAGGAAGAAGTGAAGGTAGTGCCGTCTGAGTTGAAAAGAGGAGGGAAAGACGAAGAAGATTTTTTTTTGGAGAGGTTTTTGGCTAGATGCCAGAAGGCTTGGGAAGAGCTAGAGTTGAATAGTTCAATGCATTTATTATTGATATAAGAATGTTTGGCGAGTTGAAGAACAGATTTGGCTTGATTCCGGGCAGAAACATAGGAAGTATGAGATTCTTGAGTTTGAAGGTGACGGTATCGTTTGAATGCTTCCTCCTTATTGCGGACAGCAATAGAACAAGCGTGAGTAAACCAATATTTTTTTTGCATTAAACTGAGAGAAAGAAAATGGGATGTATGCTTCCATGCCTGAGAGGATTAACTTGGTAATGCGTTCAGCACTCTGAAAGGGTCCCCGGCCATGGAAGCAGAAGTCATTCCATGAGAAATCAAAGAAGTACTGCTGAAGAGACTCCCAGTCGGCAGCGGCAAAATGCCACAAGCACCGCCGGCTGGGAGGATCGGGTGGCCGTACCGGAGAGATAGGACAGGTGACAGAGATAAGATTATGGTCGGAGGAGCCCAAAGGAGAGAAAAGATTTACAGTAAAACCAGAAGAGTTAGAGGTTAGAAACAAGTCAAGAATGTTGGGCCGATCTCCAAAGCGGTCTGGGATATGGGTGGGTTGCTGGACTAACTGCTCTAGGTCATCTAAGATAGAAAATATGTAGGTTTGTTCACCAGGTTGGTCAGTGGAAATAGAGGAGAGCCATTGGCGGTGGTGAGCGTTGAAATCTCCTAAGATGGAGATTTCTGCGAAAAGAGAGACGGATAAAATGTGTTCCACTTTAGAAGTTAGAGTCAAAGAATTTTGGATAGTCAGTAGAATTAGGAGAGATGTAAACAGCGCAGAAATACCTAGTTTGAGAGTGACAAGAAAGCTTTAGCGAGAGAGTTGAGAATATAATTATATATATATATATATATATATATATTTTTTTTTTAGTTTGCTCCCTAGACCTTAACCAATTAGCCCATATTAAAAAAATCAAGACCCTCCTTCGTGATAAATGAGTACAATGAGTACCGTATATTATTCGGTGGAAAACTATTCTGGTCGAGGGCCGATTGCTCCAAAATTGCAGGATTGCTATCGCTCGCCAGGAAAAAATCGACACCTAATTGGCACGAAAGGTCGTAAAATTGTCAACGAAATGGGGAGAAGACTTACAATCACCAATCTAATGGGGTGAACATCTTAAGTTTTCGAAAATAATGGGGCTAGGCATGAAGGAGAAGGGGGTCCAGAAACACCCCCCACCCCTCCCATAATTTTGAAACACCCCAACAAGCAAGTGTTCAGTATTTTTGTTTAGGCATTTTCGTTCTCTTCTTGCGTTAAGCGGGTGTCTTTTTCTGGGCCCCCTTCTCCTTCATGTTTAGCCGCATTAGTTTTGTGATTTTAAGACGTTCGCCTATCTTAAGACCTTTCGCCCCATTTCTTTGTCAATTTTATGATCCTTTGTGCCATTTAGATGTAGATTGTTTTCCTGACGAGCGATAGCGAGTATGTACAGTAAACTGTCTTGCTAGCGTAATGGTTAGTGCCCTGGATTTCGGTGTCAGTATCCTAGGTTCGAATTCTGGGAGCACCACATGTATTTAAATAATTTCATTGATTTCATTAACTAGGTTCGTTTGAATGTTAATTGATGGGTTGGTGATATTACGAATCTAGGGGCGAGCCGGACATTTTCTACTGAAAAATGTTCAAATTTATCTCAAAGGGGATTTGTGGGTATATATTGTTAAGCTTGATGGAGGTCTAGAGAGGAAACTAAACAGATACAAATAAAATACAATAATGAACAAGTACATATTTCCCCCCCCCAAAAAAAAAAAAAAAAAAAAAAAAAAAAAAAAAAAAAAAAAAAAAAATAAAACATACATAATGAAACCAAGTACATATTTTACACCCACCCAACCGCCCCGCCCCCCCCAACCAAAATTAATAATAAATACAAACCAGGAACAACATTATTGAACAAAGTAGATTCACATAACTCCCCCCCCCACCCCCCCACAAAAAAATAAAAAAAAAATAAATTAAAAATATTAAAAAATACAATAAAAAATTATAAAAAAAATTTTGAAAAGACAAAGCTGGAACAGGACATATTTCCCCCCCCCCCCCCCCCCCCCCCCCCCCCCCCCCCCCACCCCCCCCCCCCCCCACACCCCACACCCCCCCCCCCAAAATAAAATGTACAATAATGACCTTTAATATGAACCCCCCCCCACCCCCCACAATGTACATATCTTCCCCCCCTCCCCCCACCCCCCCCCCCCCCCCCCCCCCCCCCCCCACCCAAATACCATAATGAACCAAGTTACATATTTCCCCCCACCCCCTCCCCCCAACTAAATTACAAATATAAAATACAAGGAGATTGAAGACAGTAGTAGTACAAAGTACCATATTTCCCCCCCCCGCCCCAAATAAAATACAATAATGAACAAGTACATATTTCCCCCCCCCCCCACCAAGAAAATACAATAATGAACAAGTACATATCCCCCCCACCCCACCCCCCCCCCCAAAAATCAATAAAATAAAATAATGAACAAGTACATATTTCCCGTCCGCCAAATTAAAATACAATAATGAACAAGTACATATTTCCCCTCCCCCAAAATAAAATAAAATAATAAAAAAGTACATATTTCCACCTCCCCCCAAAATACAATACAATATTGAACAAGTACATATATTCCCCTCCCCCAAAATAAAATACAATAATGAACAGGTATCATATTTCCCCTCCCACAAAATAAAATACAATAATGAACAAGTATTATTTCCCCCCCAAAAACATACTGTACATATTGAAGATTGTGAGCTATAAGCCTCAACATACCACCACAATATAGCTTAAAACTGTCAGATACTTTACCTTACGAGGCAGGTACTTGCTTTTTCTGGACCCCCTTCTCCCTCATGTTTAGCATAATAGTTTTGAGATTTTAAGACGTTCTTTCCGTTAGTTTGTCGATTTTGAGGCCTTTCGCCCCATTTCTTTGTCAATATTAAGACCTTTCGTGCCATTTACGTGTCGATTTCTTCCTGGCGAGCGATAGCGAGCCTGTAATTTTAGAAAGAACCGGCCTTCGGCGAGGACATTTTTCTACCGAAAAATATACAAATTTATCTTGAGAGGGGTCTAGGGGTGATCATTTTAAGCTTGATGGAAGTCTAGCAAGGAAACTCGAAAATATATTAATTAATAAATATATAGACCAAAAAACAAGCACTACCCCCTTAAGTCATTATCATTTGACTCTGGCACTGTGGTTGAAGATATTCGCTTAACCCTTCCAATACTGGTGACGTCATATATATTTGATTTCAGCTACATTTAGACGATTTTGTGAAACTTAAGAGATAATATATGGTAACTAAAAGGACTAATTGAGATAGTCTGCAACCTTTTAATGGATAGACGTCTTTCCTCATCTGAATTAATTCGTCTAAGTCACCGGTACTGATAAGCCCGAGTCACGAGCGATTTTATTATGACGCATTTCTTCATATTACTCTGGCTAATATTATACGATTTTACTGGGCTTAGCAAGTATTTGAGGGGCTTAGAGAGTTAATAGAGGTAGTTTGTAAACCACTGGATCCCTAGAGGTCCTTATTATTAGGTAATATTTCTACCATTTGAGAAGAGTCAGCCAGGGAATAGGTGTGGAAATTTACAACCTATTTGCTCTAGCCCTGTTTGGGTTATAAAGGTGAGGGGTCAATATTTAAGGCCTAATTATAAGGGACAGTCAATAGCTTAAGAAGATTAGGCAGAGCCTTTAGTAATCAAGGGGACAAAGTAATTCTTCATTAACAATTTCACTTCAACATACTGTATACTCTCTAAAAGACCGCTCACACACAGTACGGCCGCCGCTCGACAGCCGCCGATAGAGGATGACTTGCACTTTTTCGCCGATTCTAAACAAATCACTGGATCCCCGCACGATCCTCGCCGCCACACATTGACCTTACGATTCATTCATATTCTTTCACCAAGAAATCGTATTCTTAAGGAAATATTTGTTGAATAATGGCTACAGTTTTCGTTTGTTTGACTCCCTTGTACGTAAGTTTTTAGTTAATATATATCAGCCAAAGCTTCAAATCCCAACAGTAAGTAAAGAAGCAATTTATTTAAAGATACCGTATTTAGCAGAGGTATCAAATAAGATACAAGAATCCTTATAAAATAATCTCACAAAATGTTATCCTCAAATAGAATTCAGGTTCATTCACTGTAACTCTTTTAAGATTCATTTTTTTTTTCATTTCAAGGACCGTATGCCGCGTGACTTGCGCTCGTCAGTCGTGTATTGTTCTACTTGCCCTAGCTGCCAGACAGGGTATGTGGGTAGCACTGTACGCAATTACAAAGTCCGTGTTGACGAGCACAGGGGTCACTCTAGTAGAACGGGGCAGAGGCTTCACACCCCTCCACAATCCTCAGTAAGAGATCACAGTAACGTGTGTAACAATTATTATTCCAACTTCAGATAATTTTAAAATTGTTGTTTTTTGTTTTTGGCTCCCCTTGTTTTTATGTGTAATGAATATAATTTTCATATAATTTGTATTACTTGTAGTTTTGGTCTCCCTAAGTGAAGTTCCTTTTTTCATATAAGGTTTTGAGCAAATGTTAAATTTCCTTTTCCTGTTATTTCCTTTGTCCTTTCGTGTCAAACTAAAATATACAGTCTTAATTTTGTAAAGGCTTATAAATACAGTTCGGTTTTAAAAATAAACATACCTTATACATTGTTACAGCTATTATTGAATATTTTTTTAAATCCTGATTGATGTACTAAAAGAAAAAAAGTCGAACGTTGAAGAAGAAATCAAAAAAAATCGGTGATTACCCTGGTCCTCCTATTTCTCATAGTAATTTAGTTTTAAAGTACATTGACTGCGCTTGTGCAGAATCGCTAGATCTGTGCAATCAGTGTGAAACTCATTCTCCACTTTCCACCCTATCTACTCCCCCCCCGTCTCTATCAACAAATGACTGTACATGTACACACATAATGTGGCCTGAGATTGTAGAGTATGTCTGAAAAATGAATACCCCATACGATCTTGCGTGTATGCGCTCCCGTACGTTTTTCTGTTCGGTTACTTTATTTCTCGAGTCCCAGAGGCTTCTTGTACAATTGGGGGGTCCTAAAGGAAGATGCGCGCTACGTGTGTTTGTGTGTATGTATGAAGAGAGAGAGAGCAGGCTACAAAAGAATAGTTTGTATCTTGTGCGTCCCATTTCGGGAAGATTTTGTCCAGGCGGAAAGATAATTGTTCACATTACCACTAACTATTGAAACCTTTTCAACACTATTTTCCAGCCAAGGTTGCATGATGTATTCACTGAGGCTAAATATTTTGTTGTAGTCTACAATACAAAACCCATTTAGTATTTTAAACAAATCAATGATTTTTGACTTCTTAGTCTTCGCAATTTTCAACCCCCCCCCAAAAAAAAAAACAAAAAAAACAAAAAAAAACAAAAAAAAAAGATCTCTCAATGTCTTCATAGCTCAGGCTTCTACTTCGTTAGTATATGTGATTGTAAAGCCCTAGTTCTCTATCTCTATTGAATGGTGGCGATCAGAATTAAACAGCATATTCTAGAAGTGACCGTTTCAGAGTTTTGTAGTGTGAGGACTGTCTCTATATTTCTACATTGAAACCTATCTTCATTGACACTAACATATTCTGAACATATCTTCTCTGTACTTTAATGAATGCACTGTTCGGAAAACTTAAGGTTACTGATAATCAGAACATTTGCGCCATTTACCGTCAAGTAACGATTCTTTTCCCAATAATTAATACCTTATTTTGGAGTTTGGTTGGACCGAACCGAATATGCAATTGACCTTGCAATGTCCTCTAAGTTTAGTGGTATCTGCCACTGTCAAAAGATAATTACACCCATATTGTTTAGACCTATGTTGACCTGGTAATCATAATTCACATTCAATCCAAGTTTATATGACATCCGGTCAATTGTTCGAGATCACACTCCACACTAAACCAATGTCATTGACATATTATATGATAAACAGTGGACCAAGCCACAAAGGCCCGTGGGAATTCCAGAAGTTACAGAAGTGTCCTTTAAATAAAAACTACTACCTGCCTGCCAAAACTTGTGTGCTCCCCTGTCTGTCAGACAACTTGTTTTTTTCCCCAATAAGTTACAGATGAATTATGCCTCTAATAGTACAAATTACAGAAAAACGTACCAGGGGGGGGGCCAACCCCCAATTTTCAAAGAACAAAAGTGGTATTGGGAGAAAAGGTAGAACTATACCTGCCTACCTGGACAGACCCTCGCCGGCCTTTGGGGCAACCCCTCTGGCCACGCCAGGACAAGAACCTACTGCATCTCCATCCCACACCGGAAACCTAGCACTAACATACTAACGTGCAAGCCGCGCCACACCCTGATGCTGACACTGGAGGTAAAGAACTACCTCGGCTCAAAACCTACAATTCAGCAACTCAACTCAGGCAGCAGCTATACCTTACCAGCTTGCAGAGCCTTAGAACCCATGTAGAACAAATTTTTTTGACAATAGGGCGGTCTCCACAGGTGTTACATTATGCAAACCACATCTCTAGAACGACAGTGGACAACATAGGTGTAAGCATAGTAGCGGGCTGAAATACGGGGTAGCATAGCATAGAAGGCATGGCTCTGTGACCTATGAAACACCACAGCATCCGTAGTAGGCTGATGTATGAAATACCAGTATTGTAGCAGTCTGACACAAGAGGTACAAAGCCATACTGGCGCACTGTGACACACACAGGCGCAGCGTTGTAGTGGGCTAAATGTTATGAAACTATTTGAGTAACCGAGAGCCACTTTCGTCGCCGCCCATGCCCGCCAGAGAGCTACCAAACATCACGCCACCGCCCTTCAGAAAGAGATAGAGACAAACCTAACACTCCTAGTTTAACTAAACTCTCGACCATCCACACAGATCTTGTACCATCTAACACGAGACCCAAAACTTTGCTGCTGACCAAACGATAGTTCAGTGTGTTGTCATCGAAAGTGGTCTTTAGGGACCTGCAGTACGTGGACCTACAACTTTCACATAAACGGAAGAATGTCTAATGTCTGTTACCTAAGTAGTATGGATAAATAAAACTAGTAAAACCTGTCAGAAGCATTGTATTTAAGAACCCGCAACCAGAGCTTATTTCACCAATGTATTTTGTTGGCCCAATGCATTCACAAAGCGAGACGAAGAGAAGGAGAGACCAAAATCAAAAGAAGTCAGTAGCAGCAGCTGTGGTAAAACAAATGTAGAATACTGAGGCCACAATGTTTTCAGAGAAATATCGTACAAGGCTCTAATGATGAAAAGATGAACACTTGGTTTATAAAAAATCCCACCACATCATCATCCTATCTTTACTCTTATGAGAGAGAGGAGATAGAGAGAGAGGAGAGTGTGTGTTGTGTGTGTGTGTAACTTTGTAATGTGTGCAAGTCCATCATCCAGAAATTAAGTGACCTAAGTGACTCTGATAATGTTTGACATAATTTATTATCTTTCAATTATCCCGAATAGCCTATACACAACACTTTCAAGTTCAAATATTTTATTGTCTTCAACGTACCGTATATATACATGGAATAGTATACATAAAAATACATATTCCTTATGACAAAGAGGACTTGATACCGTCCTGGTCGATACATGTCCTTAATACATAATTTACATTAATTTAATAATAAGCAATCGATAGAATGATGTTAATACCCAAACCGAAAACAGTTACATGATTTAAATATTTACATATCCTGTACAATCAATCTAGTCATAGAATATTTCAAGGACAATGATTCGACATTATGAGGTATCATAGTGAACACTGGTTGTCTACTTTTGTTGAAATAATCATTCCACAAATGAACACCTCTAAATTTAAATGCTTTTAAGGGGGGGAGGGTATAACTCTTCGGTCGATTATTTTCATATATTTATTATTTTATTTTTAGTTTCCCCCCTAGACCCTCCATCAAAAAAAAAAAAAAACATCCATTAGACTCCCCTTGGCAGATAAATTTATACATTTTTCGGATAGGAAAATGTCCTAGCCGAAGGCCGGATTCTTCCCAAAATTACAGGCTCACTATCGTTCGCCGGAACAAAAATCGACTCATAAGTTGCACGAACAGTCCTTAATATTGACAGAAAGACAATGGGGCGAAATGTTTTAATTTCAACAAACTAATAGAGCAAACATCACACAATATGAAAACCAACGGGGCTAAACATGAGGGAAAAGGGGGTCTAGAAAACACGACCCATCCTCTCCCTTAATGAACCATAGATGTTCTTTCCTCTTGGAATACAAAGACATTTGTGATATAATTATAAAGCTATGTAAATTAAAGTCAATGTCGCGAAAACGGTACTATAACTATTTTTTGATAATGTTCATATCGTGCTAACATTCGTAGCTAGAAGAAACAGAAGGACCCATTATATACTAACATTACAACAACTATATAAGACTAATGGCACTCCAATAACAGAGGAAGGGGCAATTAAAAACATGAGCAATATTGTATAAAATTAAAATCCGGGGAAGCTTGGAAAAAAATCATGATATCGTTTAGATGTTAAGGGGAAATGAGTTTTTTTTTTCTGGCCCCCTCCTCCCTCGTGTTTAGCCCCTTTGTTTTATATTTTAAGACTTTTGTCTCATTAGTTTGGTGTTTTTAATATATGTACCCTAGGCCGAAAATTACAGCTAAAATACAGGCTCGCCTAACGCCTAACTAAGATAAATATCTTCACCTAATCGGGGCGCTGCGAAACGTCTTATATTTGCCAAATTATTGAGATGAAGCATTTCAAAAATCCCCAAACTAATAGGACGATATACAGAACAGAAATAAACACAACAACAACAACAACCAGGAATTAGATGGTTAAGGGAGCCCACCTCGCTTTTGTTAATCTTTCTCTCCCTCTCTCTTTGACTTGTATCCATTCGGCCCCCCTCAGCCGTACTGTTTTAAAAACGTTTACCCCCATCCAGGGTGTCAATATTTTCCTGGCAGAGCGGTAACGACCAGCATATATATATTTTTATTTTGACAGCAAGCCAAATTTGTACTATGTCTCTGGCGAAGTCGGATTTCTCCATACAATGCTTGGCTCGCTATCGCTTCGCAGGAATAAATCAAACAACACCCTAGATGGGGATAAGAAACGTTTTAAACAGTTGGCGGAAATGAGGCAGAATGGATAACAACCAGAGAAAGAGAAAGAGAGAAGGAAAAGGAGAGAAAGTTGGAAAACAAGCAGGTGACCCCCCTTAAAACCAGAGAGAGCCAAAAAACACTTCCATAAAACACATACCCTCGAACGATTGACCATACCGTAATTCTGTTATGTGAGGGGGAGGGGTAAAGAGGGGGCACGTCATCAACAGCAAAACGAACATGGCCAAGCTTTGAATAATTTGTAATGAAAATGAAAGTTGTGTGTGTGTCTGTCAGTTCGATTAGTGATGTGAGTGATGAGTGAGCGTGAGTGTCAGTGTCAGTGAGTGCGTGTCGGTTGAGTATGTCAGTGAATGTGTTGTGCGGCGTCTATCGGTGAGTGGAGCTTACGTGTCAAGGAGTGTGTGTCAGTAAGTGAGTGAGTGTGTGTGTGTGTATGTGGTGGTCGGTGAGTGTATGTGTGATGTATGTGTTGTGTTGTTGTAAAAAAGGTGGCAGGGTGGGAAATAGAGTCAGTGAACCTTAATCAAAAGTTTGGACCTCATCAACACCCAATGAAAGCCAGTACCAAAGTTTATGCAAATCCGTTCGGTAATTTTCTAGGCATAAGTGTGTGTTTTGTTTAATTGTGTTTTTATTTCCCCAAGCTGATGGTTAAATTTGAATTCCTTAGCAACTGCATATATCGAGAATTAATGGAAACCAATATGAAACTATTGTCTGTGTGTCATATATATATTTTTGTATGTGGAAGAGGTTGTCGGGAATAGGGGTAATGATCCCTACAGTTTTAGGTCCAATAGGACATTTGAATTTGGCCCGGTGTATCGATATCGCATGTACCGATTTCGGCTGGGTTCTTTGTGTATTGTAGTTTATTCTTAAGTATAGGTTCAAATATTAACTGTAATGTATACATATCTACATCAGCTCTAGATGGTATCAATGAAACCAAGTTATGGGTTATAATTATTATGAGCCGGCCCAGCCATATGTAACTATCGCGAAGCGAATCGGACGCCGGCCCTTTAGTCTCTCAAAAATCAACACCATTCAATACAACATCTTCCCCCCCCCCCCCCCCCCCCCAGCTCTGACTCAACCCACAGTTGCACCATGTGCTACAAATATTAATCTATAACAAACCGTCCATACACTCACCAGTCCTCTAAATAAGTTCATTGTATCGATATTGTATTATGTGAACATTCCTACATGTCATGCAATTGAATTCGCCGTTGCTGTGGGGGACTGCGATTACACCCATGCGACTACGTCGTTTGGTAATTATATTATAACTACTTGGTTGGGATCATTTCATGTAACAGTGATATGCAATTGAACCTCTTTATCTACAAATTCCCGACAAATAATGGTCATTCGTGCCCTAAGGCTTTCATTACTAACCGTAGTAAACCGTTTTGTTTACTTCCTTGGACACCTTGTGGGGTTACAAAATGGCTTGCCAGCCTCGTGCGTTGTTGGGCCGACTGACGTTTCGCATTTTGTAGACCCTCTTATTCCCTCTGTTTTTTTTCTCAGTTAGGCGCCGAGTCCCTATCTATGTATGAGGGCTGGTTTCCAGGTTTTTTTTTGGGCGTGTGTGATCCTTGGCGTTTTTTGGTGGGATGGATGGGCTGGATATTGGGGTAGGTGGATAATTTCGTCCGGGCACCATTTCGCCGCTCGTAGCGCTACGGTCCTAGGATAGCTTGCTAGCAGTCTAGGCCTGCAGGTGTCTGTGGTAGCTGTTCATATGTTCGCTTAGGTGGTGGGCCTGCTGCGATTTTCGTTGTGTTTTTGTCAGTGATGAGACTCTTTTCTTAATTTTGCCGGTGGGGAGGGTTCTCATGTGACTCATTTAATTTTTTTTTTTTTTTTTTTTTTTTTTCTATATTCCAACTTACTTCCTCTCGCATAGGCTGAGAACCTTAACATTCAACCGCAGGCAATATTTACGAGTCACACCACAGCTGGGATCTTATATTTCTAATGGTAGTTTTGGGTTCCTATCATTCCTATGCTTTTCATTGCTATATACTCTTGTATCTACCGGAATTTTTTTTTTTCTTGGCTTTGTTTTCTGTGGTATTAGGCTTATTTTTTTTTTTTTTTTTTTTTTTTTTTTTAGCATTAACCTAACCAAAAAACCTAAACCAACCTAATCTAAATGTATTTGGGGTCTATTAGGTTAGGTTAGGTTAGGTTTTTTGGTTAGGTGAATGCTAAAAAAAAAAAAAAAAGCCGATGAAAAAAATATCTTTTCCGGTGGATAAAACGTATATTAGCAATGAAGCATAGAATGATGAGGAACCTCAAAACTACCATTATAAATGACGATCCCAGATGTGGTGTGACTCGTAAATATTGACCTTCACCGCTTTAAAATGTAACAGTGAAGCCCCCGTGATGGCTCTTGTCCCAGTCTAGGGAGTGAGAACCATGTGAAGCACGGTAGAGTGTACGAGCACCTGCCATCGTGCCTTCACCTGAGGCACGGTGATCACTCATGGCCCGAAACGACCCCATCTCTGAAGCCCCCTCGTTCCAGTGCTTCTACTTGTTCTCACCCCCTACACTCGGAAATCTCACACTTACCACACACAACGCCACCTGTTGCGCAGATACACTCCCCAGGCATTGCAACCCTCTATAGGCAATATTTTGAATATGGCGAAATATAATACAGTGCTATTTAATCAAGGGAACATCGAGGGGGTATTTTATTGACGTTTCCGGTGGGCAGGTGTGGTAATGCACCTGATTACCCAGGGTACAGCACAAATTCCATCCCCAAAATATCTTCCCATTGATACATCGGGATTTGAACCGGGACCTCTGGATATTACCAGGCCAGTTAAGTGCAAGTGACCACTTCCACACACCTCCCATGCATTAAATTTTCTAGCCTAGTTGTCCGAAGTTCGGTCATGGGGTTAGGTCTCT
>CM064487.1:85291750-85366172 GCA_032716605.1 Paralithodes platypus
TCTCATCTCTTGTATCTCTAAAGTTATTGAAAGTATTCTGGCTTCCAAATTTCTTATGCAATTCTCTTATCATAATCTGCTCTCCAGATCGCCAGTATGGCTTCCTTAAGTGTCGCTCTATTGGTTGATCTTCTTTCATATCTTACTAACTCTTGCTCATCCTCTTTCGGGACTTAGGTGAAACTTTTTCTGTTGCATTAGACATATAGAAGGCCTTCGACTAGAGTGGGCACAAATCTTTAATTTTTCTAAACTACCCTCCTTTGGTTTCGATCCATCCATCTGTGCCTTTGTCTTTAATTTCCTATCCGGACTTTCAATAGCTGCGGTTGTGGATGGCCATCGCTCACTTCTTAGATATCAACTCCGGTGTTCCGCAGGGTTTCTGTCCTATCTCCTATTCTTTTTTCTAATTTTCATAAATGAATCTTGTCAACTGTACATTCCAGGCTCCCATCCATTCCTACGCAGATCGATCTTCTACCTTACACTAATCAATTAGTTTTCCAGAAAGGCCCAGCCAGCAGTCCCTCAGAAAACAAACGTAATGAAACCATTAGCACATTATATTATGATATAGCTACTATTTCCAATTGGGGTAGAGGAAAACCAAGCGGCATTTAATGCTTCCAAGACAAATTTTTCCATCTTACTACCAGTCCGGAACCTCAGAGGCCTATCCCTTATTCTTCAACAATACAAAATTCCAAGCCGTCATCTGCTATCAATATTTCCGGTGGTCTCTTTTTCTTCTACTATCACTTGGAAGGACCATATTACCAGTCTTGCTAAGGCAACCCTCCCAGAAGTGGGGTGTGCTCAACTGCCTCAAGGGGTTTTTTTACCTTGTGCAGCTTCTTGCTCTGTAAAGGGGCACAGTGCATCCTTGTATTGGTTATTGTTCACATGTGTGGGGAAGATCCGATCACACCGCACTACTAGATAAAGTAGAATGGAAAGCCCGTTGTATCATTAACTCCCGACCACTCACCAAACTCTCTGCAATCTCGCTCTCTCTTCACCGCAATGTTGCATCTCTCTCGCTACTAACAATAATCAGTGTTCCTCGGAGCTTTCCCAGTGTATACCACTTCCTCTACGTAGGGTACGTAGTATCCGCCTTGCATCATAATCCCACACCTACTCTGTGCAACTCTCCAACCCAAGATTTTTTTTTTTTTTTTTTTTTTTTTTGTTTTGAAACGCTATTATCAGACTTTCTTCTATTCAACTGCTGAGATCTGGAAACTGACTCTCCCAGAATCAGGTCTTTCCCTCTTCATATGACTTAAATTGATGAAACGAGTGCTGGTCCAGGCATTTTAGCTAGTAACATCTCTTGATTTTGGTCCCTGTCACTCTTTCAACTCTGGGGGAGGCACTTGCTGCAGGCAGTTCTGCCTTTTGTCTCCCTCATTCACATAGAAAAAAAAAACAAAAAAACTAAGGAGGGTAGTTTGGAAATGAGAGGTATGTGCCAGACTCTATTGAAGGCCTTCCATATGTCTAGCGCAACAGAAGAAGTTTCACCGAAGTCCCGAATGGAGGATGACCAAGAGTTAGTAAGATAAGAAAGAAGATCACCAGTAGAGCGGCCCTTAACTCCCTAAAAGCAGGCATGCTTGTAAAGGGTGCCACGCAATGATTGACCCCCCTCCCCAGCTTAAACTAAAAATTACACAAGGATATTGAAAAACATTGGTTTGTAGGCAATTAAATACTACATCTTTTTAAACGAAATCAAAATTCAGTGCTGCCTCCCCCCACCTGAAGAACAGCCTGAAGGCGACATGGGTTAGAGATAAGGAGCAACTCGAAAAGAGCGGTGTCGTATTCAAGACTTCGGAGCACCGACTCAACATGTTTCTCCAACTTCTGACGAGAGAATCGAGTGGCAAGAGGTTCCTGGAGCATGAGGGTTTCCACACAGTCTTTTAGGATGGATCCCATGTGTTCGCATACGTTGAGATCAGGCGAGTTTTCGGGCCACTCCCCATTACCAAAGAAATCGACATTGTTTTCCCTCAGGAGCTGTTGCGTCTTTAGGGCCTTCATACAGGGGGATTTATCATGCAGGAAGGTCATTTATTCATAATGCAGGACATTTTGGGAGTTACGTAGAAAGGAGATGACGTGTTCAAGGAGGATCACTTCCCTCGTCAAAGTTGGATCTAATGAGCGAGTTGGCCGCAGCTTTTGTGGCAACGCCGAGACCCTACAATGATAATTTCCTTGGTCTCTTGGGATAGCTTTTCTGGTCGTCCTCCTTGAAAATTTGTCTCACAGTCTGTGGAAATTTTTTCCAATTCCTTTTGATGAACTCCTCAGACCTGCCAAAGCAAATGGCATCCCAGGCTCAAGTAATAAACGCAGCACCAGCGTCTAATGCTTCACGAAATGTGACCGATCTGATGCGGTCTATTAATCGCATTTTCTCAGAGTCATTCAACACTGCAGAACCCATGTTGATACTTGAAAAGATATAGAATTAGATGTATTTTCAAGCTATGAAGTCATATTTCTCCAGGGTATAACCAGTTTTCCTGGGCAGGGGGATTCAATCATTGTATGTCACCATGTATACATGACCGTATTGCTGGGCGGGTATATTTACCGAAAACGAGCTTTCATTCCATGCCTCTTTATCAAGAATATAAACAAGAGCCAGACGCGTAATACAATTATATATCCGTGGAAGGGCGATAATAGAGTTTTCCAATGACACTGAATTCAGTCCTTGTACGACTACGGGTCATCTTGCAGCGATTCGCGTAACCGGAAGATGAAAATACCCTAAAATAAGGTAATTTTTGCTGTTTTTTCCTTGTCCCAGCGACGGTACGGCGGTTAGGGATTAGGCCATACTACGTGTCAGTGACGGCCCCAACGTGGTGGTGAGCGGTCCAAGCCCAGGCTATTGTCCTCCCAACATGCCGGACTCTCTCTCAGAGCTCATAACGTCGCTCCAAAATGGCACCCATCATATGTATGGGTCACCGAAGGGATGGCCATTAGTTCTCTCTCCCGTCATATGAGGTTCACCGTCGATTGAGGGTTAAGGAAGCCATACAGGCGGTCTGAGAAGTAGGGTATGGGTAGATAAATGCTTAATAAATTTTGAAGTTAAGGAATAGTTAAAAAAACTTTAGAGATGAAAGAGATGAGAAGCAAATTGGGGACGATAGTTGGAGGGTTTAAGAGCGGTCACCCTTTTTTTGGGAAAGGGTTGAATAAGAATGCGCGAAACTTCTAGCAAGAGGGGAGAAATGGTAGAGGAGAGACAGAAGAGACGGAAGAGTTTACCTAGTACAAACAGGAGGAATACCATGTTTCCGGTCCATACGCCTTCTTTATTTATTAAGCCCAGAGAAGGGTGGAAAGTACATCCGTAAAAGAGGGGAATATGATGTTAGGCATAAATAGGAGAGAGGGGGGGTGGGGGGGAACAGGGGGAGGAGGAGTGAAATAGCACCGGAATCATGGCAAAGTGGAGTTATTAGCGGAAAGTGATTAGCAAGGAGTTCAGCTTTGTCACAAAGGAAGAAGTTGAAGGTACGTCTGAGTTGAAAAGAGGAGGGGAAAGACGAAGACAGGATTTTTTTTTGGAGAGGTTTTTGGCTAGATGCCAGAAGCCTTGGGAAGAGATAGAGTTGAATAGTTCAATGCATTTATTATTGATATAAGAATGTTGGGCGAGTTGAAGAACAGATTTGGCTTGTTTCCGGGAAGAAACATAGGAAGTACGAGATTCTTGAGTTTGAAGGCGATGGAACTGTTTGAATGCTTACTCCTTATTGCGGACACCAATAGAACAAGCGTGAGTAAACCAATATTTGTTTGCATTACACTGAGAGAAAGAAAATGGAATGTATGCCTCCATGCCCGAGAGGATTACCTTGGTAATGACGTTCAGCACTCTGAAAGGGTCCCCGAGGCCATGGAAAGCAGGAAGTCATTCCATGAGAAATCAAAGAAGTACTGCCTGAAGAGACTCCCAGTCGGCATGCGGCAAAAATGCCACAAGCACCGCCGGCTGGGAGGATCGGGGTGGGCCGTTACCGGAGAGATAGGACAGGTGACAGAGATAAGATTATTGGTCGGAGGAGCCCAAAGGAGAGAAAAGATTTACAGTTTAAAACCAGAAGAGTTAGAAGGTTAGAAACAAAGGTTCAAGAATGTTGGGCCGATCTCCAAAGCGGGTCTGGGATTATGGGTGGGTTGCTGGACTAAAAATGCCTTCTAGGTCATCTAAGATAGAAAAATAATGTAGGTTTGGTCACCAGGTTGGTCAGTGGAAATAGAGGAGAGCCATTGGCGGTGGTGAGCGTTTGAAAATCCTCCTAAGGATGGAAGATTTCTGCGAAAAAGAGGAAGACGGATCTCAAAATGTGTTCCACTTTAGAAGTTAGAGTCAAAGAATTTTGGATAGTCAGTAGAATTAGAGAGATATAAACAGCGCAGAAATACTTAGTTTGAGAGTGACAAGAAAGCTTTAGCGAGAGAGTTGAGAATATAATTATAATTGTATATATATATATATATATATTTTTTTTTTAGTTTGCTCCCTAGACCTTAACCAATTAGCCCATATTAAAACAATCAAGACCCTCCTTCGTGATAAATGAGTACAATGAGTACCGTATATTATTCGGTGGAAAACTATTCTGGTCGAGGGCCGATTGCTCCAAAATTGCAGGATTGCTATCGCTCGCCAGGAAAAAATCGACACCTAATTGGCACGAAAGGTCGTAAAATTGTCAACGAAATGGGGAGAAGACTTACAATCACCAATCTAATGGGGTGAACATCTTAAGTTTTCGAAAATAATGGGGCTAGGCATGAAGGAGAAGGGGGTCCAGAAACACCCCCCACCCCTCCCATAATTTTGAAACACCCCAACAAGCAAGTGTTCAGTATTTTTGTTTAGGCATTTTCGTTCTCTTCTTGCGTTAAGCGGGTGTCTTTTTCTGGGCCCCCTTCTCCTTCATGTTTAGCCGCATTAGTTTTGTGATTTTAAGACGTTCGCCTCATTAGTTTGGCTATCTTAAGACCTTTCGCCCCATTTCTTTGTCAATTTTATGATCCTTTGTGCCATTTAGATGTAGATTGTTTTCCTGACGAGCGATAGCGAGTATGTACAGTAAACTGTCTTGCTAGCGTAATGGTTAGTGCCCTGGATTTCGGTGTCAGTATCCTAGGTTCGAATTCTGGGAGCACCACATGTATTTAAATAATTTCATTGATTTCATTAACTAGGTTCGTTTGAATGTTAATTGATGGGTTGGTGATATTACGAATCTAGGGGCGAGCCGGACATTTTCTACTGAAAAATGTTCAAATTTATCTCAAAGGGGATTTGTGGGTATATATTGTTAAGCTTGATGGAGGTCTAGAGAGGAAACTAAACAGATACAAATAAAATACATAATGAACAAGTACATATTTCCCCCCCCAAAAACAAAAATGAACGTGACATATCAAATACTAAAAGTAAATATATTAATACAAAATTTACCCCCCCCCCCCCAAAATAAATACCATAATGAACTAAAAGTATTTCCCCACATAGTACCCCCCCCCCCCCCCCCCCCCCCCTCCCCCCCCATACCCCAGCCACCCCCCCCCCCCCCCCCCCCCCCTCCCCCCCCCCCCCCCCCCCCCCATCCCCCCCCCCCCCCCCCCCCCCCCCCCCCCCCCCCCCCCCTAATAAAATACAATAATGAAGTTACAAGTACATATTCCCCCCCCCCCCAAATAAAATACAATAATGAACAAGTACATATTTCCCCCCCCCCCCCCAAATAAAATACAATAATGAACAAGTACATATGCCCCCCCCCCCCCCCAATAAAATAAAATAATGAACAAGTACATATTTCCCCTCCCCCAAAATAAAATACAATAATGAACAAGTACATATTTCCCCTCCCCCAAAATAAAATACAATAATGAACAAGTACATATTTCCCCTCCCCCAAAATAAAATACAATAATGAACAAGTACATATTTCCCCCCCCCCAAAAAAAAATACAATAATGAACAAGTACATATTTCCCCCCCAAAAAAAAATACAATAATGAACAAGTACATATTTCCCCCCAAAAACATACTGTACATATTGAAGATTGTGAGCTATAAGCCTCAACATACCACCACAATATAGCTTAAAACTGTCAGATACTTTACCTTACGAGGCAGGTACTTGCTTTTTCTGGACCCCCTTCTCCCTCATGTTTAGCATAATAGTTTTGAGATTTTAAGACGTTCTTTCCGTTAGTTTGTCGATTTTGAGGCCTTTCGCCCCATTTCTTTGTCAATATTAAGACCTTTCGTGCCATTTACGTGTCGATTTCTTCCTGGCGAGCGATAGCGAGCCTGTAATTTTAGAAAGAACCGGCCTTCGGCGAGGACATTTTTCTACCGAAAAATATACAAATTTATCTTGAGAGGGGTCTAGGGGTGGGGTGATCATTTTAAGCTTGATGGAAGTCTAGCAAGGAAACTCGAAAATATATTAATTAATAAATATATAGACCAAAAAACAAGCACTACCCCCTTAAGTCATTATCATTTGACTCTGGCACTGTGGTTGAAGATATTCGCTTAACCCTTCCAATACTGGTGACGTCATATATATTTGATTTCAGCTACATTTAGACGATTTTGTGAAACTTAAGAGATATAATATATGGTAACTAAAAGGACTAATTGAGATAGTCTGCAACCTTTTAATGGATAGACGTCTTTCCTCATCTGAATTAATTCGTCTAAAAGTCACCGGTACTGATAAGCCCGAGTCACGAGCGATTTTATTATGACGCATTTCTTCATATTACTCTGGCTAATATTATACGATTTTACTGGGCTTAGCAAGTATTTGAGGGGCTTAGAGAGTTAATAGAGGTAGTTTGTAAACCACTGGATCCCTAGAGGTCCTTATTATTAGGTAATATTTCTACCATTTGAGAAGAGTCAGCCAGGGAATAGGTGTGGAAATTTACAACCTATTTGCTCTAGCCCTGTTTGGGTTATAAAGGTGAGGGGTCAATATTTAAGGCCTAATTATAAGGGACAGTCAATAGCTTAAGAAGATTAGGCAGAGCCTTTAGTAATCAAGGGGACAAAGTCATTCTTCATTAACAATTTCACTTCAACATACTGTATACTCTCTAAAAGACCGCTCACACACAGTACGGCCGCCGCTCGACAGCCGCCGATAGAGGATGACTTGCACTTTTTCGCCGATTCTAAACAAATCACTGGATCCCCTCACGATCCTCGCCGCCACACATTGACCTTAAGATTCATTCATATTCTTTCACCAAGAAATCGTATTCTTAAGGAAATATTTGTTGAATAATGGCTACAGTTTTCGTTTGTTTGACTCCCTTGTACGTAAGTTTTTAGTTAATATATATCAGCCAAAGCTTCAAATCCCAACAGTAAGTAAAGAAGTAATTTATTTAAAGATACCGTATTTAGCAGAGGTATCAAATAAGATACAAGAATCCCTATAAAATAATTTCACAAAATGTTATCCTCAAATAGAAATCAGGTTCATTCACTGTAACTCTTTTAAGATTCATTTTTTTTTCATTTCAAGGACCGTATGCCGTGTGACTTGCGCTCGTCAGTCGTGTATTGTTTTACTTGCCCTAGCTGCCAGGCAGGGTATGTGGGTAGCACTGTGCGCACTTACAAAGTCCGTGTTGACGAGCACAGGGGTCACTCTAGTAGAACGGGGCAGAGGCTTCACACCCCTCCACAATCCTCAGTAAGAGATCACGGTAACGTGTGTAACATAATTATTATTCCAACTTCAGATCATATTAAAATTGTTGTTTTTTGTTTTTGCTCTGTTTTTATGTGTAATGAAATATAATTTTCATATAATTTGTATTACTTGTAGTTTGGTATTCCCTAAGTGAAGTTCCTTTTTTCATATAAGTTTTGAGCAATTTAAATTTCCTGTATTTCCTTTGTCCTTTCGTGTCAAACTAAAATATACAGTCTTATTTTGTAAATGTATAAATAAGTTTAGGTTAAAATACTTATACATTGTTTAAATCCTGATGATGACTTAAAGAAAAAAGTCGAAACGTTGAAGAAATCAAAAAAATCGTGATTACCCTGGTCCTCCTATTTCTCATAGTAATTTAAGTTTAAGACATTACTGCCTTGTGCAGATCGCTAGATCTGTGCAATCAGTGTAACTCATTCTCACTTTCACCCTATCTCTCCCCCTCTCTTCAACAAATACTGTACATGTACACACATAATGTGGCTGAGATTGTAGAGTATGTCTGAAAAATGAATACACATACGATCTTGCGTGTATGCGCTCCGTCGTTTTTCTGTTTACTTTATTCTCGAGTCCCCGAGGCTTTGTACAATTGGGCTAAAGGAAGATGCGCGTACGTGTGTTTGTGTGTATGTATGAGAGAGAGAGAGAGGCTACAAAGAATAGTTTGCATCTTGTGGTCCATTTCGGGAAGATTGTCCAGGCGGAAAGAAATTGTTCACATACACTACTATTGAACCTTTTCAACACTATTTTCCTGCCAAGGTTGCATGATGTATTCAACTGAGGCTAAATATTTTGTTGTAGTCTACAATACCAAACCCATTTAGTATTTTAAACAAATCAATTATTTGACTTCTTAGTCTTCGCAATTTTCAACCCCCCCCCAAAAAAAAAAACAAAAAAAACAAAACAAAACAAAAAAACAAGATCTCTCAATGTCTTCATAGCTCAGGCTTCTAATCGTTAGTATATGTGTTGTAGCCCTAGTTCTTTATCTCTCTTGAATGGTGGAGATCAGAATTAAACAGCATATTCTAGAAGTGACCGTTTCAGAGTTTTGTAGTGTGAGGACTGTCTCTATATTTCTACATTGAAACCTATCTTCATTGACCCTAACATATTCTGACATATCTTCTCTGTACTTTAATGCACTGTTCGGAAAACTTAAGGTTACTGATAATCAGAACATTTGGTCATTTACGTCAGTAAGATTCTTTCCCAATAATTAATACTTATTTTGGATTTGGTTGGCCGATATGCATTACCTTGCACTTCTCTAAGTTTAGTGGTATCTGTCATGTCAAAGATAATTCACCCATATTGTTTAGACCTATGTTGACCTGGTATCATTCACATTCAATCCAAGTTTATTGACATCGGCAATGTTCGAGATCACACTCAACTAACCAATGTCATTGACATATTATATGATAAACAGTGGACCAAGCACAAATGCCTGTGGAATTCCAGAAGTGACAGAAGTCCTTTAAATAAAAACACTACTGCCTGCAACTTGTTGCTCCTGTTAGCTAACTTGTTTTTCCCAATAAGTTACAGATGAATTATGCCTCTAATGTACAAATTACAGAAAACGTACCAGCCACATCAAAGAAAAAGTGGTATGGGAGAAAAGGTATAACTATACCTGCCTACCTGGACAGACCATCGCAGCCTTTGGGGCAACCCCTCTGGCCACGCCAGGACAAGGACCTACTGCATCTCCATACACCGGAACTAGCACTAACATCTACCTGCAAGCCGCGCACACCTGATGCTGCCACTGGAGGTAAAACTACCTCGGCTCAACCTACATTCAGCAACTCAAGGCAGCAGCTATACCTTACCAGCTTGCGAGCCTTAGAACCCATAGAACAAATTTTTTTGACAATAGGGGTCTCCACAGGTGTTACATTATTGCACCACATCTCTAGACGAAGTGGACCAACATAGGTGTAGCATAGTAGCGGGCTGAAATAGGTAGCATAGCATAGAAGCAGGCTGACCTATGAAACACAGCATCGTAGTAGGCTGATGTATGAAATACAGTATTGTAGCAGGCTGACACAAGAGGTACAGCATACTGGCGCACTGACACAAAAGGCGCAGCGTTGTAGTGGGCTAATGTTATGAAACTATTTAGTAACCGAGAGCCACTTTCGTCGCCGCCCAGCCGCAGAGAGCTACCAACATTAAGCCACCGCTCAGAAAGAGAAGAGGACCACCTAACACTCTAGTTAACTAACTCTCGACCATCCACACAGTCTTGTACCATCTAACACGACCCAAAACTTTGCTGCTGACCAAACGAGTTCAGTGTGTCATCGAAAGTGTCTTTAGGGACCTGCAGTACGTGGACCTACAAGTTCACATAAACGGAATAATGTCTAATGTCTGTTACCTAAGTAGTATGATAAATAAACTAGTAAAACTGTCACATTGTATTTAAGAACCCGCAACCAGCGCTTATTTCACAATGTATTTGTGCCCAATGCATTCACAAAGCGAGAGAAGAAGGAGAGCAAAACAAAAGAAGTCAGTAGCAGCAGCTGTGGTAACAAATGTAGAATACTGAGCCACAATATTTTCAGAGAAATATCGTACAAGGCTCTAATGATGAAAAGATGAACACTTGTTATAAAAAATCCCACACACATCATCCATCTTTATCTTATGAGAGAGAGAGAGATAGAGAGAGAGGAGAGTGTGTGTGTGTGTGTGTACTTTGTATGTGTGCAGTCATCATCCAGAAATTAATTAACCTAAGTTACTCTGATAATGTTTGACATAATTTATTATCTTCAATTATTCCGAATAGCCTATACACAACACTTTCAATTCAAATATTTTATTGTCTTCAACGTACCGTATATATACATGGAATATTACATAAAAATACATATTCCATGACAAAGAGGACTTGATACCTCCTGGTATACATGTCCTTAAACATAATTTACATTAATTTAATAATAAGCAATGATAAATGATGTTAATACAAACGAAAACAGTTACATGATTTACATATTTACATATCCTGTACAATCAATCTAGTCATAGAATAGTTCAAGGACAATTATTCGAAATTTATAGGTATATAGTGAACACTGGTTGTCTACTTTTGTTGAAATATCATTCCACAAATGAACACCTCTAAATTTAAATGCTTAAGGGGGGGAGGGTATAACTCTCGGTCGATTATTTCATATATTTATTATTTTATTTTTAGTTTCCCCCTAGACCTCCATCAAAAAAAAAAAAAAAAACATCCATTAGACTCCCCTTGCAGATAAATTTATACATTTTTCGGTAGGAAAATGTCCTAGCCGAAGGCCGGTTCTTCCAAAATTACAGGCTCACTATCGTTCGCCAGGAACAAAAATCGACTCATAAGTTGCACGAACAGTCTTAATATTGACAAAGAAATGGGGCGAAATGTTTTAATTTCAACAAACTAATAGAGCAAACATCACACAATATGAAAACCAACGGGGCTAAACATGAGGGAAAAGGGGGTCTAGAAAAACGACCCATCTCCCCTTAATGAACCATAGATGTTCTTCCTCTTGGAATACGAAGACATTTGTGATAATTATAAAGCGAATGTAATTAAAGCAATGTCGGAAACGGTACTATAACTATTTTTTGATAATGTTCATAACGAGCTAACATTCGTAGCTAGAAGAAATGACATAATATACTAACATTACAAAATATATAAACTAATGGCACTCCAATAACAGAGGAAGGGGCAATTAAAAACATGAGCAATATTGTATACAATTAAAATCCTCCTCCCTCGTGTTTAGCCCCTTTTTTTATATTTTAAGACTTTTGTCTCATTAGTTTGGTGTTTTTAATATATGTCCTAGCCGAAAATTACACTAAAACACAGGCTCGCTACGCTAACTAAGTAAATATCTTCACCGAATGGGGCGAAACGTCTTATATTTGCCAAATTATTGAGATGAAGCATTTCAAAAATCCCCAAACTAATAGGACGATATACAGAACAGAAATAAACACAACAACAACAACAACCAGGAATTAGATGGTTAAGGGAGCCCACCTCGCTTTTTTTAATCTTTCTCTCCCTCTCTCTTTGACTTGTATCCATTCGGCCCCCTTCAGCCTACTGTTTTAAAACGTTTACCCCCATCCAGGTGTCAATATTTTCCTGGCGAGCGGTAACGAGCCAGCATATATATATTTTTATTTTGACAGCAAGCCAAATTTGTACATATGTCTCTGGCGAAGTCGGATTTCTCCATACAATGCTGGCTCGCTATCGCTCGCCAGGAATAAATCAACACCTGGATGGGGATAAACGTTTTAAAACAGTTGGCGGAATGAGGCCGAATGGATACCAACCAGAGAAAGAGAAAGAGAGAAAAGGAGAGAAAGAGAAAACAAGCAGGTGACCCCCCTTAAAACAGAGAGCCAAAAAAAACTTCCATAAAACACATACCTCGAACGATTGACATACCGTAATTCTGTTATGTGAGGGGAGAGGGGCACGTCATCAACAGCAAAACGAACATGGCCAAGCTTTGAATAATTTGTAATGAAAATGAAAGTGTGTGTGTGTCTGTCAGTGCGTTAGTGAGTGAGTGAGTGAGTGAGTGAGTGTCAGTGTCAGTGAGTGCGTGTCGGTGAGTATGTCAGTGAATGTGTGTGCGCGTCTATCGGTGAGTGAGTACGTGTCAGTGAGTGTGTGTCAGTAAGTGAGTGAGTGTGTGTGTGTGTATGTGTGTCGGTGAGTGTGTGTGTGTGTGTATGTGTGTGTGTGTAAAAAGGTGGCAGGGGGAATAGAGTCAGTGAACCTTAATCAAAAGTTGGAACTCATCAACACAAATGAAAGCCAGTACCAAAGTTTATGCAAATCCGTTCGGTAATTTTCTAGGCATAGTGTGTTTTTGTTTAATTTGTTTATTCCCAGCTGATGGTAAATTGAATCCCTTAGCAACTGATATATCGAGAATTAATGGAACAATATGAAACTATTGTCTGTGTGTCATATATATATTTTTGTATGTGGAAGAGGTGTCGGGAATAGGGTAATGATCCCTACAGTTTTAGGTCCAATAGGACATTTGAATTTGGCGGTATCGTATCGCAAGTACGATTTCGGCTGGTTCTTGTGTATTGTAGTTTATTCTTAAGTATAGGTTAAATATTAACTGTAATGTATAAATATCTACATCAGCTCTAGATGTATCATGAAACCAAGTTATGGGTTATAATTATTATGAGCCGGCAGCCATATGTAACTTCGCGAAGCGATCGGACGCCGGCCCTTTAGTCTCTCAATCAACACCATTCAATCAACATCTTCCCCCCCCCCCCCCCAGCTCTGACTCAACCCACAGTTCACCATGTGCTACAAATATTAATCTATAACAACAGTCCTACATCACCAGTCCTCTAAGATAAGTTCATTGTATCGATATTGTATTATGTGAACATTCCTACATGTCATGCAATTGAATTAGCCGTGTGTGGGGGACTGGATTACACCCATCGACTACGTCGTTGGTAATTATATTATAACTATTTGTTGGGATATTTCATGTACCAGTGATATGCAATTTAACCTCTTTATCTAAATTCCCGACAAATAATGGTCCTTCGTGCCCTAAGGCTTCATTACCGTAGTGTAGTACCGTTTTGTTTACTTCCTTGACACTTGTGGGGTTACAAATGGCTGCCGCCTCGTGCGTTGTTGGGCCGACTGCCGTTTCCCTTTTGTAGACCCGGCTTATTCCCTCTGTTTTTTTCCAGTTAGGCGCCGTCCCTATCTTTTATGGGGCTGGTTTCCAGGTTTTTTTGGGCGTGTGATCCTTGGCGTTTTTTGGTGGGATGGCTGGGCTGGATATTGGGGTAGGGGTAATTTCGTCGGGCACCATTTCGCGCTCGTAGGCTAGGCTAGGCTAGGCAGGCTAGGCCTGCAGGTGTCTGTGGTAGCTGTTCATTTCGCTTAGGTGGTGGGCCTGCGATTTTCGTTGTGTTTTGTCATTATGAGACTCTTTTCTTAATTTTGCCAGTGGGGAGGGTTCTCATGTGACTCATTTTTTTTTTTTTTTTTTTTTTCTATATTCCAACTTACTTCCTCTCGCATAGGCTGAGAACCTTAACATTCACCGCGGTCAATATTTACGAGTCACACCACAGCTGGGATCTCATTTCTAATGGTAGTTTTGGGTTCCTATCATTCTATGCTTCATTGCTATATACTTTTTATCTACCGGAATTTTTTTTTTTCTTGGCTTTTTTTTTTGTTATTAGGCTTATTATTTTTTTTTTTTTTTTTAGCATTAACCTAACCAAAAAACCTAACCTAACCTAATCTAAATGTATTTGGGGTCTATTAGGTTAGGTTAGGTTAGGTTTTTTGGTTAGGTTAATGCTAAAAAAAAAAAAAAAAGCCATGAAAAAAATATATTTTCCGGTGGATAAAAAGTATATAGCAATGAAGCATAGAATGATAGGAACCCAAAACTACCATTATAAATGAGATCCCAGCTGTGGTGTGACTCGTAAATATTGACCTTCACCGCTTTACAATGAACAGTGAAGCCCGTGAGGTCTTGTTCCAGTCTAGGGAGTGAGACATGTGAAGCACGTAGAGTACGAGCACCTGCCATCTTGCCTTCACATGAGGCACGGTGCTCACTCATGGCCCGAAACGACCCCATCTCTGAAGCCACCTCGTTCCCGTGCTTCACTGTACACCACACTCGGACTCTCACACTTACACACACACAACGCCACCTGTTGAGCAGATAACTCACCAGGCATTGCACCCCTATAGCATATTTTGAATATGGGAATATTCATACAGTGCTATTTAATCAGGGAACAATGAGGGTATTTTATTGACGTTTCGGTGGGCTTGTGGTAATGCACTGATACCAGGTACAGCACAAATTCCATCCCAATAATATCTTCCCATTGATACATCGGGATTTGAACCCGGGACCTTTGGATTACCAGGCCAGTGGCAAGACCACTTCACCACACCTCCCCTGAATTAAATTTTATAGCCTAGTTGCCTAATTACGGTCATGGGGTTAGGTCTCTGTTGATTCCTAAGCGATTGACAGCCAACAGACCTAATGATTGTGGGATGGGCAGCTGGGCTAGGCCTAATACTAGCCTAGTCAGTTCTTTTCATTTACCCTTCTTTCTCTAGCCCTAGTTTGTTTCTGCTACTTGTCAATTTCTTATTCAATTAATTCTTCCTACTGCAGCTAGTAGCCTAATGACCGTTTCCAAATTGGGAGTGGCAATGCTATTGCCACATTTTTTAATTTAAATTAATTTGTGTAATAGTTGCTTTATAGTTTAGAGAGTTAATAGCCTAATAGACTTAACGATGACAGATTTAAAGAAACTTAAGATTCTTAAGGGAGGGATGAAGGGAAGTTTAAATAGGTGTTTAAGAGATCTTGATGAATTTTTATTAAGTGCCACGGCTGATCAGATTAAGGGTAAATTTGCTACCGTTACTAAATCGCTAGCCACTTACGATAATTATGCTCAGCAGGTATATGGTTTATTGACAATTACTGACGATGTGGAAGAAGAAATGTCGGCAGATCTTGAGTACTTTGAGGACGTTAATACAGCCTTAGCCAGACTATCTTCCACCCAAGAATCAACTCCTGTTAAGGATACCGGTACACCAAAGGCGACTGGTTTTAACCTGCCAAAGCTTACTTTGCCTACCTTTTCCGGGGATTCGGCTACCTGGACTGGATTTTGGGATATCTTTGAGTGTTCCGTCCATCATAATAAAACACTCACATCCATCCAAAGGTTCACATATCTCCGTGGTCAATTGAAAGGGGAGGCATTGAAGTTGATTGGTGGGTACAAGCTACGAGTCTGCAGTGGAGTTGCTGAAGAGAACTTACGGGAGAGAGGAAGTCATCAAGACCGCGTTAATTACTAATTTCTTCACGCTAGATCCTCCATCATATGATGTGACGGACCTAAATGAGTACTATGCATCCTTTGAGAGCCTCCTCCGATCTATGGAGACAATGGCCATCACTAAGGAGGAAATATTTAGTGTTAATATCTTGAATAAGATACCCTCTCCCCTAAAGGAAATCGTAAGACGACAACTAAGCGACTCTCCACTAAACTTGGAAGTGTTGGTGCAGGTGTACCAGACTGAATTCTTCAATATGGAGAGTACTGGACACTACCGGCAAGTGGAGATGTCGCCATCTACTGCAGCTTTCCCGGTACAAACTTCTCCTAAACAGAAAAGGCCAATACCATTAGGTTGCAAGTTGTACAGTGTCCACGGTCATCTGTGGTACCAGTGTCCTAAGTATCCTAAGGCTACACAGAAGATTGGCCAGGCTAAATCGCTTAAGTTATGTACCAGCTGTCTGGCAAGAGACCACTTCAACAGTACTTGCACCAATTCCTACATCAAACCTTGTAAGTATTGCAAGGGGAAACATTGGTTTTCCCTTTGCACCCAGTCTGATCGGCACGACGGCAGAGAAAAGGGGAGAACCCCCAAAGAGTCACATGAGAAAGGTAAGAGCGAGGGTGATAAAGTATCTGCCATGTCCATTGCTTCTCGAGAATGTCAATTGCTTCCTACTATGATGCTGCCAGTAGTGGGGAGTAATAATAAGCCTATAATGACGCGCACCTTACTCGACCAGTGCTCACAGAGGTCATTCGTTCTGCGGTCATCATTACCCCAGCTCAAGTGTACCAGCAAGGGTCAAGAGAATTTGCGTCTCCATGGTTTCACTGGTGAAATAGATTCCAGTGACGATGATATCGTGGAGATTTCCTATGTTTGTAGAAAAAAGGTATGTCCCATCAAGGCTGTTGTGGTCGACACACTACCTAGTTTCTATATAACATCAGAGATTCAACCACATTTGAAATATCTCAGAAGCAAGGGTTATAAACTGGCTGATGATCAACTCTCTGCTAACAATGGTATTATGCTACTGGTCGGAGCTGATTATTACTACGACCTGGTTCACCCTGGATATCGGCGGGTAGATAAGCTTATAATGCTCCCCACGATCCAAGGGTATGCCATTTCTGGATCCTATGCCACTTCCTCTCAAGACACACAAGTGGAGGTGGTTACGGTCCTCAAGGTAGCAGTAAGCCCCATAGATAAATATATTAGGCCAAATGTGCCTGATAATACATGTACTGATATAGATAAGCTATGGGACTTGGACAATATTGGAATTGATCCACATGAACTTGATCGGGAGTCCAAGCTAGCGTTAAGCTCGTATGAAGAGACTGTAACGTATGACTCTGGCAGGGGTCAGTATGTGGTAAGGCTCCCTTGGAATGATAACAAGAGTAAATTACCTACTAATTTCCATCTAGCACTTGGTAGGTTACGTGGCCTTCAGAAGCAGTTTGTCAAGGATCCAAATTATTGCGAGACTTATGCGGCAGTTTTAAACGAGCAGGTACAACGTGGATTTGTGGAGAGAGTAGATATCAGTGAGTATGGGGATAACATCCATTACCTTGCTCACCATGGGATTAAAAAGGACAGTTCCACCACTCCTGTTCGTATTGCGTATGACTGCTCTGCTAAATCCAGTGATCGGAGCGCTCCTATAGCATGAATGATTGTCTGTACACGGGTCCGTCCCTGGTCTCTGATCTCGCGCAAATTATGTTGCGCTTCAGATGTCATAAGTTTACATGGGTCGCCGATATTGAGAAGGCCTTCCTGATGCTTCAACTCCATCGTGAAGACAGGGACTCGACAAGACTTTTATGGCCACGGGACCCAATGGATCTAGATTCAGAGTATCTGGTCTACAGGTTCAGAGTCGTCTTATTCGGGGCGACCTGTTCCCAGTTCCTTCTCAACGCTACTATCTTGCGTCATCTTGAGGAGGCTGGACTAGATCCTGACTTCAAGAATGAGATCAAGCAGGGGATCTATGTGAACAATCTTCAAGGCACTGGAGACAATGAAGATTTATTGCTCAAGAGATGCTGGGTGATCCGCGATATATTTGCCAAGGCTCATCTATACTTGAGAGAATGGGCCACTAAGAGTGATCTTTTGAAAGGTCAATTTGCTTCTGACGGTGTAGCTACAGAGAATAGTGAGGTGAAGTTTTTAGGCCACAAATGGGAAACTACCACCGATTGTATATCCTTCTGTCACACCCCATGCGGCAGTGAGCTTATGACCAAGCGAAACTGCTTGAGATTGTCAGCGAGGTTGTTTGATCCCCTAGGTTTTTTGCTGCCTGTTACTATCCGTGCTCGTATGTTTTTACAGCAACTGTGGCGGCTAAAACTAGATTGGGACACGCCCCTCCCGACTGAGTTACAAGATACTTGGCGGTTGATTCGGTCGGACCTTTCCACATGTTGCAAGGTCCAACTTAATCGTCAGGTTATTAGTGGTCAACAGGTGGATCTACATGCCTTTTCTGATGCTAGTAATAGTGCGTCCAGTACTGCCATATACATATGCAATGGTAGTGAAGCGACGCTGGCTATAGCAAAGGCCAAAGTAGCCCCTATAAAGAAGATTACAGTTCCTAAATTAGAACTTACTGCATTGCTTCTGTCTGCTCGTCTAATAAAGTTTACACTGGATGCTTATACAGACATACTACAGATTAATAACGTCTATGTCTGGAGCGACAGTCAAATAGCACTTTCATGGGTACACAGCCAGAAAGTGTTACCTGTTTATGTTTCTAATCGCACTGATGAGATACATAACTTAGTTCCTACAGCTAAATTTCGCTATGTGAGCACCAGGGATAACCCCAGTGACATAGTTTCCCGGGGGATCTCGGCGCAACAGTTTATGTCGTCCTCTATTTGGTGGCATGGACCTCCATGGCTTATATCTCCAACTGAGTGGCCTCAGGATTTCAGGGAACACATATCTGATCCTTCAAGTCGGCCCCAAGATGATGTGTTAAGTAGTTCGACTGTGAGTACTACACATCAGGATAACAAGTTGGTAGAGTGGGAACGTTACGGCAGCTATGATCATGTAATACGGGTATTTGCATGGATATACCGTTTCATTAACAACATGAGAAGTCGGGCTCACGGGTCTTTCCTTAGTGAAGATTCGAAGCATATCAGACTCCATGAATTGAGATCAGCAGAAGCGAAACTAATATGTTTAGTACAAAGGGAATCTTATCCTACTGAACATCAAATCCTGAGCAAGGAGTCAAAGGCCAAACCCTCTAACTTAATGAAGCAGCTAGGATTATATATGGAAGGAGGCATAATTAAGTGTAGAGGCAGGATACAAAAGGCGGACATTATTGATTCTGCGAAATATCCTGTCCTCCTTAGCTCCTCTCATTTGATTACCAAACTGTTGATTCGCCAATGCCATACGACCTGCCTACATTTTGGCGTAAATTATGTTCTGGCATATATGGGACAACGTTGGTGGATCCCTAAGATGCGACATGCAATTAAAGGGATTCACAATAGCTGTACTATCTGTAAAAGATTACAGGGTAAGCCTTACTCCCCAGTTGATCTACCTCCCTTGCCTGAGGTCAGGGTACAAAGGACTGAACCATTTCAGGTAACCGGGGTAGACTACACCGGAGCGATTCATGTTAGAGAATCGCCCGGTAATATTATAAAGGTATATGCCGTTCTATTCACATGTGCGGTAACCAGAGCGATTCATATTGAATTGATTGACGACCTATCCAGTGAGGGGTTTTTGCATACTCTAAGACGCTTTGCAGGCCGCAATGGTTTCCCTCAAATTATTATGAGCGATAATGCGACTTGTTTTGTCGGGGCCTCTAAATGTCTCCAGAGTTTAATGGATGACCCGCAGGTTGTGGCTAGCTTCACTGGAAAGGGTTGTCAGTGGAGATTTATACCAGCACGTGCACCATGGTTCGGGGCGATTTGGGAGAGAACAATCGGTATCGTCAAATCTGCCATGAAGAAGGTATTAGGAAGGGCACTGGTGACCAGACGGGAGTTGCAAACCATCTCAATAGAAATTGAGATGTCAGTCAACGACAGGCCCTTGACCTATACCTCGGCAGATGTTGATGACCTCTTACCCATTTCGCCTTCTATGCTAACACGTGGACGAACCATTAACACCTTTCCTAGATCGTCCGTAAATGACGAAGATCTGCATGACCCTACGTTCGGCAATGCTGACGCCATACGTCGTCGCTTCGAGTATGTAAACAAGGTGTCCGACGATCTATGGAAACGGTGGACCCAAGAATATTTGCTGTCTCTTCGCGAGCGTCACTCTAATAAGATCAAAGGGACGAATCAACGATGGCCTCATATCGGGGATATCGTCCTGATTCATGATGAGCGTCCTAGGTTATTTTGGAAGCTTGGGAGGATTATCGATTTGTTCCAGGGCATTGATGGTCTTATAAGGGTTGCTAGAATACGAACTTCGACTGGGGTTACTACTCGCCCAGTCTAAGGTTATATCCCTTGGAGCAGGATGTAGAACTGCCGGATGATCCTGGCGTCTCTACTGATACCCCTCCGCGGGAGAGTGCTGGTGACAGTGCTCCTCAAGGTGGGGCAGCTGATGATGAGAAGGATGATCCTCCTCAGGCTTCAGGTGGCACTCGTCCCAAAAGGAGGGCGGCTATGAGTTCCGTGGATCTTTGGAGAACAAAGATCAAACAAGGTGATCTTTGACTCTTCGATGTCCTTTTTTTGTTCTCTGTAAATAGCTCCTGTATATTATTTTTGGTGGCGGGCAATATGTCGGGAATAGGGTAATGATCCCGACAGTTTTAGGCCCAATAGGACATTTGAATTTGGCGGTATCGTATCGCATGTACGATTTCGGCTGGTTCTTTGTGTATTGTAGTTTATTCTTAAGTATAGGTTAAGTATTAACTATAATGTATAAATATCTACATCAGCTCTAGATGTATCATGAAACCAAGTTATGGGTTATAATTATTATGAGCCGGCAGCCATATGTAACTTCGCGAAGCGATCGGACGCCGGCCCTTTAGTCTCTCAATCAACACCATACAATCAACATCTCCCCCCCCCCCCCCCCCCGGCTCTGACTCAACCCACAGTTCACCATGTGCTACAAATATTAATCTATAACAAGTCCTACATCACCAGTCCTCTTAAGCTAAGTTCATTGTATCGATATTGTATTATGTGAACATTCCTACATGTCATGCAATTGAATTAGCCGTGTGTGGGGGACTGGATTACACACATCGACTACGTCGTTGGTAATTATATTATAACTATTTGTTGGGATATTTCATGTACCAGTGATATGCAATTTAACCTCTTTATCTAAATTCCCGACAAGAGGGATACAAAAGGTAAAACTGCCTGTGACGAGTGCCTCCCCCAGAGTGAAAGAGTGACAGGGACAAAATGTCTGGACACATGGAGTTTGAAACAATTTAAGTCATAGGATGAGGGAAAGATGGATTCAGGGAGAGAGTTCCAGAGCTCAGCTGTTGAATAGAAGAAAGATTGGGAGTATCGTTTAACTCTTGAGTTGGAGAATTGTACAAAGTAGGGGTGGGATTTTGTGTTACCAAACATGTAATGATATCAACATAATTCGGTACAAAATCTCCGTAATAGCCGAGTTATCATGATGAAGACATGGCAATTTACCCTTAGATGATAATACAAATAGTATATCGTGCTGGCGTTCTCAGTAGCGTACCCATCTCCGCCATCCGTGCAAACCAGAGCAAGTGTTCCTTAACCCTAGCAGTACCGGTGATGTTCTCTTCACTATTTTCTGGCTAATATTGGACAAATTTACTCAGTTTTTAATAAGGGCCTCCAGCAATTAACAGGCTTCAAACTATCTCACTTTACCCTTTTTACTCTCACACACCCTTCTTAAACTGCACACACTCTTCTATATATAGGTAGAATATAATGAAAATTACGTCGCCGGTACAGAAGGGGTTACATTCGTCCTGCCTGCATCAGTGTTGGTCCGCGGCCGATGTGGTGTATGGCCGACATGGGTGGAGGTGAGGAGTCGGCATAGTTAGATCGTGTGGGCCGAGTGATTATTTGGGTCCGTGGCCATTTTACGTTAAAGCATCAAATTCGAGAAAAGGGGATCTATTTTTTAAAGGTGAAGTCCCTAACCCCCCAGTAAGGATCATCCATTCATTACCATTCTCTGTGAGTGAAGTCCTTAAGGGAGCCCACCTCGCTTTTTTCTTCTCTCTCCCTCTCTTTGGCTTTTATTCATTCGGCTCCATTCAGCCTACTGTTTTAAGATGTTTACCCACATCCAGGTGTCAATATTTTCCTGGCGAGCGGCAGCGAGCCAGCATACATAGTTACTATTTGACAGCAAGCTAAATCTGTACATTTTTCGATAGAAAAATGTCTCCGGCGAAGCCGGATTTTTCCATACAATGATGGCTCGCTATCGCTCGCCAGGAAGAAATCGACACCTGGATGAGGATAAACGTCTTAAAACAGTAGACTGAATGGAGCCGAATAGATACAGGCCAGAGAAAGAGAGAAAAGGAGAGTAAGATAAAACAAAAAAGCAGGTGACCCCCCTTAACCCTTCAACCCCGGGTGGTACACGTGTGTACCATTATGTTTTGACCCGAGGAACCCGGGTGGTACAACATTGTACCATTGCTTGCGTATGTGCTTTCAAATGGCGCGCGTAAAAATTTCGTTCCGTGGTCGCTAGGTGACGCCACCAGACACCATGTACGCTACCAAAACAGTCTCTACCCTGCCGCCAACATGGATACTAGCCCAAAAAGTGATTCCCCTGTGTCCGATTCCCTGCTCCCTTTGACGCCTGCCCATGTTCGTCGCGCCCTAACGCAAAGGCACGTACAAGATGCGTTGACTCCCGGAGGTATTGAAATAGCTTTGAGGAGTTATGAACGTGGTGAAGGACAAAATAGTGTTGATGACTTGGGCAGTGATAGCTCCGAGTCTTATCAGTCTCACTATAGTGAAAATTTAGACGATCTAGACGAAATTCATGAAAGAGACGCGCAATTTGTTGGATTTGACGATGACGATGAAAGTGATGATAGTACTGAACGTGATATAGTTGTGCAAGGTGATGAGAGTGTAGTGAGAGTGAGCGAATGGGACAGCACTAGGTCGACTGCCAAGTTTAGGTTGAGTGACACGACACCTAGCCCTTCGCCAGCTAAATCCCCATTCAAGATACGCTTTTATAAGAAGCAAGTTCTTGAAAAGGCGGCCGCGGCAGCCAGGAAAGAGGCCCTAAAACTTGGTGAGGGAGCAGTGCGTGAGGGTGCCAGTGAGGCTGAGCGTGAGGGTGAGGTTGACCCGCCATTGTCTTCCTTATCTACCCACGCCACCCAAGTTGCCCCAGGCGCCCGCCATTCTTCCCCACCACCACCAGCACTGCCTAGGGTTGAGGACCCCCCACTTTCGGCCTATTTACCCCCCATTTTCCCCGAGAGGAGACATACTACTACAGAAAAGGGAAAAGGGAGAAAATATGTGAAAAAAGGAGCTACAAGTAGGCGCTCTTTGTTCGAGGCTCCCGCGGCTTCCACCCCTGCCGGTCCCAGCCATACGCCCCCGCAAGTTTCCCCAGGGTCCACCCCACCTCTCCAGCCTACAACAGAGGTTCCTGACGATGTTTTTGACCTCGCATCCATACCTGCACCTACAGACACTGAACCAGTGCTGTCTACGAATCGTCGTAGGCCAAGGAGCCCCGAACCTCTGCATGAAGATGACAGAGCCTCACCTGCCACTCCTTCCCCACCTCGCCGACCTACACGCCGCCCACGCATCATTCGTTCCCCGCGAGATTATGAGGGGGGGTCTGAAGATGAAGGGCACCTCACAGATGACTCTGGCCATGATTACCTGGGTCCACCGTCAGGGCAAGATGACGGCTCTGACGACAACGACGATGACTTTATGGACATCGACGACCCTCAACCCCGACGCTTTGCCCAGGGCCGTCGTGCTCCTGGCCGCCCTGGCCGCCGGGCTGGGCCTGGGCGCCGTCGCGCTCCTGGCCGCCCTAGGGTGCGCGCCGCCAAAGTTCGTGGGCGTGCTGCCCCAGCTGCAGCTCCTCGTAAGCGTCGCCAGCAGGACCCATTTTATATTTTCAACTGGCAGGATGTGGCTGCTGATGAAGTGAATGACCCTGATGTTACCCCTTTTGATGAGGTACAGGAGGGTTCAGGAGTTACCCCAAGTTTTCCCGCAGGCCCCAATGCTCCACCACATGAGCTTTTTGAGGCATTTTTTGATAAGGAGGTTACTGAGTTTGTCATAGAAGAGACAAACAAGCACCACCAAATCCAGGTGAACTTTTTTGGCAAGGTGACCAAGGGCCACATGAAGCGGTGGACCCCAGTGACTCATCCCGAGTTCATGGTGTTCCTGGCAATCACCATGCTAATGCCTCATGTAAAGAAGCACAGGTTGGCTGACTATTGGATCACCAAAGATCTGATATCCACCCCTGCCTTCGGGAAATACATCTCTCGGGACCGGTACCTCGACATCCTCGGAGCGCTCCATCTTGTCACCAACACCGACATGCATCTCTCTGACAAGCTGTGGAAGATTAGGACGTTGTACGAGATGATGCGAGAACGTTTCACGTCATACTTCACGCCCTTCTGCAACGTCTGTATTGACGAGTCTCTTGTGCTGTTCCGGGGAAAGCTGAGCTTCAGGCAGTACATCCCCTCAAAGAGACATCGCTTTGGTATAAAGTTCTTTGTGCTGTGCGATTGCCAAACTGGTTATGTCCTGGACTTCCTGGTCTACAGCGGGAAGGAAGGGGACGTGGAAATAGACCCCCTCATTGGCTTTGGCGGAGCAGTGGTTCAAGCCATGATGAACCGGTACTTCCAGAAGAATCACGTCCTCTACACGGACAACTACTACACGTCCCCCACTCTCTCAAAGTACCTCCATCAGCGCAAGACAGGGACTGTAGGCACAGTTAGAGCGAAAAGGAAGGGCATGCCAACTTTCCCTCCTAAAACCAAGAAAGGCGATGTCTTCAAAAAGAAGTCGGGACCCATTCTGGCTATTCACTGGCACGACCAGCGGAAGGTCAACCTCCTGAGCACCGTCCACAAGGGGGAAATGGTTGAGACTGGCAAGGTGGATCGCCGCACCCAAGTCAGGGTGACCAAGCCCGATGCTGTAATGGACTACAACATAAATATGAGGCTGGTGGACAAGTCCGACATGCAGATAGGCTTCATCGACTGTCTGCGTACCTCGTGCAGATGGTACAAAAAGTTCTTTCTGCACATGGTGGACATGTCAATGCTGAATGCCTACAATATCTATAGGCTTCGGAATCCGCGCACACCCAGGAAGTTCAGTAGCCTGCGGAGGTTCCAAAAACAGGTGTTGGTGGAGCTCCTGGACAGGTATGCTACGCCACAGAGGGCAGTGGCACAACCTGGGCGCCCCGTTCAGGACCGTATGCAGTGTGCACAGTATCTAAATGTGCACAAGCTCGGTTACCTGCCTCTGGAACGAGATGGAGTCACCATTAGCAGAAGGCGGTGCCATGTCTGCTGGAACAGCCAGGTGAGGCCGAGGAAGCAGAAAAAGACCACCATGCAGTGTGTGGAGTGCCAGCTGTCACTATGTGCTATACCGTGCTTTGCTGAATACCACACCAAGCAGGAGTACTAACTAATAATCATAGTGAAAGTACCAAAGACTGACAATATGTATGTATATAGGCAACAAGTGGAAATAAAACAATGTATTGTGATAAAAAAGTCATGTATTATGAAAACATATATAAATAAGTGAAAAAAGACACAATAAATTGTATATAAAAACGTTTACAAAGCATATAACTAAGTGAAAGTGACACATGACATAATATTAGATGGCCAAAGTATAATAAACACCTGTGATAACGAATAATCAGTGCCTAATATAACAATAACCTACCTCAATTACTAATAAAATGTACCGTATCAAGTGAAAATGAGCATTATCAGTGACAGTGACACTCTCTCAAGCATATTTACCAAAGTGAAAGTGACACACGAAGTAATATTAGATGGCCAAAGTATAATAAACACCTGTGATAACGAATAATCACTGCCTAATATAACAATAACCTACCTCAATTACTAATAAAATGTACCGTATCAAGTGAAAATGAGCATTATCAGTGACAGTGACACTCTCTCAAGCATATTTACCAAAGTGGAAAGTGACACACGAAGTAATATTAGATGGCCAAAGTATAATAAACACCTGTGATAACGAATAATCACTGCCTAATATAACAATAACCTACCTCAATTACTAATAAAATGTACCGTATCAAGTGAAAATGAGCATTATCAGTGACAGTGACACTCTCTCAAGCATATTTACCAAAGTGAAAGTGACACACGAAGTAATATTAGATGGCCAAAGTATAATAAACACCTGTGATAACGAATAATCACTGCCTAATATAACAATAACCTACCTCAATTACTAATAAAATGTACCGTATCAAGTGAAAATGAGCATTATCAGTGACAGTGACACTCTCTCAAGCATATTTACCAAAGTGAAAGTGACACACGAACTAATATTAGATGGCCAAAGTATAATAAACACCTGTGATAACGAATAATCACTGCCTAATATAACAATAACCAGCCTCAATTACTCATAAAAACTACGGTATCGAGTGAAAATGTGAAATATTATTGACAATGATAGCCTAATACACATATTTTATATAATTGGACTCCAAATAACTATAATAACATCACTATCAATAAATAAAATCGCCTCCGGGAGGTAAAAACTCTGGCGCGACGAGTGGCTAAGTGCGCAGTAGGTTAGCCAAGCCGGGGCCTGGGCCAAGGTGACGCATCCGAACGCGGGAAGATTTTCCCGCATAAAAATCACTCCACTTCCCGCGCTCGCCATTATGCAATCACTTGGGCTAGAGACCTCTACTCAACGGCATTCTACACATGAAGGTTTGTGCAACATTTTTTTTTTTTTTTTATAACTTTGTGTCATGTATTTCAGGAGTAACAGGTGAATCAACATGGACCAAAATTCCTCAAAACCCCCGGACACATAGTACAGTCACGATCTACCCTAGCCGGGGTTGGAGGGTTAAGTAACCAGTAAATCTGACAGCTAGTGTGGTGAGGATCGGCCAAAAACATCTCGTGGTTATTTTGTTTGGTGGTGGTGGTGGTGGTGATGGTGGTGGTGGTGGTGGTGGTGGTGGAGTTGGGGTTGGGGTTGGGGGGGAGGGGGTCATCTAATTAAAAACAATAGCTACTCATTCCTATTTTGGGACTATTCTTATAAAAGGACTAGTAAAGGTTTATTTAAACCTATTGGTTAGTTTTTTTTAAAGAATTCCTGCTAGTAAACCAAACAATCAACAGACACACGGACAGCGACGTTTGTATTATCTCCTTACGCATCGTTTGGCGGAGATAAAAACTGGGAACTAATTGGATAAAATGCAAGACAAGTATGATCAATAGTAGTCATAAGGATAAAACAACATAAATACTCACTAACTCGTTCTATGAATCCTTACCTTACATGACCACTTCTTACCGCTACAAGGAAAACAAGCGGTCCAATAAATCGGCTCGGTATTGGTCTTAAAAGGGGGTAGTGGCTGGATTTTTGGTCTATTAATTGATTTATTAATTTAGGTTCAGATGTGAGAGAGTGGGAGTGTGGAATGGGTGTGTGTGCTGGAGTGAGTGAAGGAACAGCGAGAGAAGGTGCATGTTTGTTTGTAAGTAGCAAATGGAAGGAATGTGTAAGAGAGTATGGGTCTGTGGGTTCAAGGATTGTGTGGGTGAGAATGAAAGTAGGAATACAAACGTGGGTGATTGTATGCGTGTATGCCCCGACAGAGGATATACTTAAAAGAAAGAAAGAGGAGTTCTGGATGAATGTGGAGGCGTGCCTGGAGAAGTTTGACAAGAACGAAAGAATATTTCTGATTGGGGATATGAATGGTAAGGTGGGTGATAGGAAAGTTGAGGGAGTGGTGGGAGGGTGGGGGTACCATCAGAGGTGAATGGGAATGGTAGTGCACTTGTGGACGTATGTGTGGGGAGGAGGCTGTGGATAGCCAACACCTTCTTCCGACACAGAATGATCCACAGGTACACGTGGAAACGGATGTTGACGATGAAGGATAAGACAGTGGTGGAACGAAAGTCATTGATTGATTATGTATGTGTGGATGAACGAATGAAGAAATCTGTGATGGATGCTAGGGTGTATAGGGGTATTGGAGGGGGTCTGTCTGATCATTATGTAGTGGTAGCTAAGGTTAGGATACAAAAGAAGTGGGTGAGGAGAGCGGGAGGGAGGCGAGAGGAGGGTGGAATGGTGAGGAGGGTGGAGAGGTTGCAGGAGGAGGAAATCAGGGAGGAGTACAGGAGAGCAGTGGAAAGACGACTAGGTGGGTTCGACCTGGAAGTTATGGAGGAAGTGGAGGAGATGAGCAAGGTGTTTAAGGATGAGATCTGTGCAGCATGTGAGGAGGTGTGTGGAGTGAGGAGAAGAGGGAGGGGAGTGAAAGGTACAGCATGGTGGACAGAAGAGGTACGAATAGCTGTGGAAGAAAAGAAGAAAGCATATAGAGAGTGGTTGGGTAGCAGAGGGAATGAAGATTCCGAGAGACAGAAACGAGCGAGGTACGTGGAGAGTAAGAGGGTGGTGAAGAGAGTAGTGAAGGAAAGTAAGAGAAGAGTAGATGAGGAATTTGGAAGGAATCTGAGTGTAAAATGGAGGGAGAGTAAGAAACTGTTCTGGAAAGAAGTCAAGAAAGTTAGGGAAGGTAGCAAGGGAAACAGTAAGGGTGTGAAAGATAAGAATGGGAGAATGCTAGCCGAGAAGCAAGAGAGAGTCGAAAGATGGAGGGAGTACTTCAGTGAGTTGCTAAATGAAAGGAATGAAGAGCCAGCAAACATAGCTGGATATGGTATGGGAGGGAGAAGAAGAGAAGTAGTGGAGGAGGAGGTGGGGATCAGGAGGTCAGAAGTGTGGGAAGCCATGAAAAGAGTGAAGTTGGGGAAAGCACCAGGAACAGATGGAGTGTGTGGGGAAATGTTGAGGTATGGTGGTGAGATAGTGATAGAATGGGTATGGAAAATGTGCAAACTAGCATGGGAGAAGGGTAGTGCACCCGATGACTGGAAGACTGGCATAATAGTCCCCCTATATAAGGGCAAAGGGGAAAGAGGAGTGTGTGGTAACCACCGAGGAATATGTCTTCTAAGCGTAGTAGGGAAGGTATACAGTAGGGTAGTGATTGAGAGAGTGAGAGTGAGAACGGAGAAATGGATAGGCGACGAGCAGGGAGGTTTTAGGAAGGGAAGAGGATGTGTAGATCAGATTTTTACCCTGAATTGTGTTGTGGAGAAGTATCTGGAGAAGAAACAAAAGGTGTATGTTGCCTTTATGGACTTGGAGAAGGCCTATGACAGAGTGGATAGAGAAGGTTTGTGGAAAGTACTTAGAATATACGGAGTAGAGGGCAAGTTGCTGAAAGCAGTGAAGAGCATGTATGAGGGTGCAAAGGCGGCAGTACGTGTGGAGAGTGAGCAGAGCGAGTTCTTTGACCTGAATGTTGGTTTGAAACAGGGGTGTGTGATGTCCCCGTGGTTGTTTACTGTATATATGGATGGAGTTATGAAAGAAATACTATCAAGAGCAGTGGATGTTGGTGTATCGCTGAAAAGGGAGGGAATTGAGTGGAAGCTACCTATACTGCTGTTTGCGGATGATACAGTTCTGATGAGTGATAATGAATGGGAGTTGCAGGGTCTAGTAAATGAGTTTGGAACAGTGTGCGAAAAACGGAATTTGAAGGTAAATACGGGGAAGAGCAAGGTTATGGTCTTCGAAAGGGGTGAAGTCACAGAGTGTGAGGTGAAGCTGAACGGTCAGGCTATGGAGATCGTCAACTCTTTTAAGTATCTGGGCAGTGTGTTGAGTAAAGATGGGACTATGGATGAAGAGGTGCGGGAGAGGGTACAACAGGGGAAGAGGGTTGTAGGAACGCTAAAAGCAGTAACAAGAAATAGGGTGGTCAGTATGGAAGTGAAGAAGTCCTTGCATGACAGTGTGGTAATCCCGACACTGACTTACGGAAGCGAAGCATGGACGTTGGTTGAGAGACTCAGACCAAGAGTGAGAGCAGTGGAAATGAATTACTTAAGGAGTGCGTGCGGAGTTACATGGAGGGATAGACAGACTAATGAGGAAGTAAGAAGGAGGTGTGGTGTGGAGGTAGATGTGCTGGAAAGTGTGAAAAGGAACAACTTGAGATGGTTCGGCCATATGGAACGTATGGAAAGCGAGAGAATGACTAAGAGGGTGTATGAGAGAGAGGTGGAGGGACAGAGGGGGAGAGGTAGACCGAATATGAGGTGGAAGGATGGAGTGAGGAAGTACATGAACGAAGGTGGTGCTGGTTGGGGGGAGGGGCGTCGACTGACTGGGGACAGAGGTGCATGGGGGCGGTTCGTTCGTGGCCACCCCTTCGGGGATCACGGCGTCAGGCAATAGATAGATTAATTTACGTTTTAGTTTCCTCGCTAGACCTCCATCAAACTTAGAAAAACACCCCTTAGACCCCCTTTCAAGATAAATTTGTACATTTTTCGATAGAAAAATGTCCCGGCCGAAACTCTCAGAATTACAGGCTCGCTATTGCTCGCTAAGAAAAAATCGACACCTAAATTGCACGAAAAGTCTGAAAAATGACAACGAAATTGGGCGAAAGGTGTTAAAATCGACAAAATAATGGGCCAAACGTCTTAAAATTTCAAAACTAATGGAGCTAAACACGAGGGAGAAAGAGGTCCAGAAAAAACAAGCACTAACCCCTTAAGATTGTTTGGGTGGGCGGCCGTGTTGGTTCATGGGCGATATGGGCTGTGAGATCTAATGGGATGGGCCGTTTGGTTCTGCGGTCGTTCCTTGCTCAGTTAGCTTTGGTCCGCGCTCATTGTGGCTTACAGCTTATTTGATCTGGGGTCTATTAACGGAAGAATTGTATTATTATTTGATCTGGGGTCTATTAACGGAAGAATTGTATTATTATTTGATCTGGGGTCTATTAACGGAAGAATTGTATTATTATTTGATCTGGGGTCTATTAACGGAAGAATTGTATCATTATTTGATCTGGGGTCTATTAACGGAAGAATTGTATTATTATTTGATCTGGGATCTATTAACGGAAGAATTGTATCATTATTTGATCTGGGGTCTATTAACGGAAGAATTGTATCATTATTTGATCTGGGGTCTATTAACGGAAGAATTGTATTATTATTTGATCTGGGATCTATTAACGGAAGAATTGTATCATTATTTGATCTGGGGTCTATTAACGGAAGAATTGTATCATTATTTGATCTGGGGTCTATTAACGGAAGAATTGTATTATTATTTGATCTGGGGTCTATTAACGGAAGAATTGTATTATTATTTGCTATGCCCGATGTCGTTACTTCAACTGTAATTTCCATGCACTCATGTTACACCAGAGTAGCTTAAGGGGAGATTTGCACTGGAGGGACTTTTTTCTTGACCCCTTTCTCCCTCATGTCTAGCCCCATTGCTTTTGAGATTTTAAGACGTTTGCCCCATTAGTTTTGGTGATTTTTAAGAATTTCCGCCCCATTCTGTCAATTTTAAGACCTTTCGTGCCATTTAGGTGTCGATTTTATCCTGGCGAGCGATAGCGAGCCTGTAATTTAAGAGTAATCGGCCTTCGGCCGGGACATTTTTCTACCGAAAAATGTACAAATTTATCTTGAAAGGGGGTCAAGGGGGGGACATTTTAAGATTGCTGGAGGAGTAGGAAACAAACTAGAAACCTCCCCTTAATCACCTCTTTACTATATATGTCAACAAACGTTTTCTTTCTTTCGTTCACCAACGAATTTATTACATTAACAGGAGAATTCACCATGATAATTATAACGTGTAACAAGATATACTAATACAAGAAATGCGATTCTTAAGAATCCGCGATCTTTCAATACCAATGTGAACCACACACACACACACACACACACACACACACACACACACACACACACACACACACACACACACACACACACACACACACACACACACACACACACATCACGTAGCTATATCTCATCCCTCGCCAATTCGCTCTTTCCTTCTCTCTCTCTCTTCACTCTACGTAATTCAAACTTTCATTTATTAATAAAGTAGTTTACATTAGTCACCCATAAGGACGTTTTCAAAAAGTGACGGGAGTTCGGCCATGTATATATATATATACAGGGTGTTCCAGAAATAAGTGCCGAAAATCAGGGGATGTATTCCTGACGCATAATTGAATGTAAATCACTAAATGACCATATAAGCAAATATCAATAGTTGTCGAGTTACAGCACCTAACAGGTCTGCTTGAATGTGTTTTACTCCGGGAATTGCTTGTAAATGAAACATTTACCAAGGACAACGTGATGTATTAACCAAATAAAACAGTATTTCCAGTATGACAATAACATTTACAGTAAATGTTCAAAATTCCGTGTAAATGAAACATTTACCAAGGACAACGTGATTTATTAACAAAATACCTAAGCAAAACCTTGGTCGTTTATGGTATGTTACCGCGTACAGGGTGATAACACTCTCTCTGTTATTACAATAGAATAATGGTTCTTTGAGCAGTATGTATTGCCTTACCAGTGGTTGTCCCATTATTATTATTATTATTTTATTATTATTATTGAAATACCACAGGAACAAAAATTTCTGGGAGCGAAACTTCCACCCCCAACGAGATCCCTCTCTTTCTACCACCTCCCTCCACATGTTACACGTCTCGTTAATCACAGTCTTCTAATATACAAATCACATTTCCTTACCCCCTGACATTCTTGAAATACCCACTAAGTATATTCAATCTCACAATCACACGCTTTAAAAAAAAAAAAAAAAAAAAAAAAAAAAAAAAAAAAAAAAAAAACAAAACAAAGCCCTAAGATTCGCCACAAACCAAAGATACCCCTATACAATGACGACACAACAAATACACGAATACACAAACACACTACCATTAAATGTCCGACTCCATAGACAAGCAACACAAATATGGCACAAACTAGAACTATCACAAGACCCAACTCTAGAGAAAATTAAGGAATATTATGCACAACAACCAAATTTAAGATTCAACAACTGGTTTAAAAGCAGTCTAAATAAAATAAACACAGAAGATGAACCACAGCCAATTTATTAAAGGAAAAAAAAGAGGAAAAAAGAACAGGGAGGGAAAAAAGAAAATAAACAAACAAACACACAGTTTATGTTCAGCATATTAAGTGTTGGTTGACGACCGTTTGACTTCAATGTTCTCTCCGAGTGGTAGTCCCTGGAAACGAGTGCATTATTTGAAGCTTCATTCGGTGTTTAATCAATTCTTGACAATAATTGTATTCAGCTAACTATGATCTCAATAACCATTGATGTAATGAAAATATGAATAGTCTCCTCATACGATTGCACTAGTTCTGTAGTGCTATTATTTACAACCTGTCAATTAATAATTCAGTCACTACAAGCTTGCTTGCTTTTTTTTTTTTTTTTTTTTTTTTTTTTTTTTAGAGATACGTATATACAGACCATGTGACAATTAAATGAGGAAACTATAATAACACATCTGAATAATGCCAACCTGATTTATAAACACAAATATGAATGTAACCAGACGACGATGCTGTTGTTTCAGTGTTGTTTCAGTGGAATAATGGCTCTTTGAGCAGTATGTATCGCCTTACTAGTGGTTGTCCCCTCACAGGATGGGGGGCGCTGCTCAATAAACTCGCCCCTCGGGGCAAAATCAAAATCAAATCTCTCTCTCTCTCTCTCTCTCTCTCTCTCTCTCTCTCTCTCTCTCTCTCTCTCTCTCTCTCTCCAGTATCTGATACTGCACACACGAACGTATCATTACGATTCTTATTACTAACTTAGGTACAGGTTATCACATACTGTACATTCTACAGCTTTCGGCACATTCCTGACAAACATGTCATCTTTGCTGTGTGCTGTATTACTTTACGGTCGTTAAGTAATTTCGCATCTGTCTCAGACATTTTGTACAATCCCTGGATTTAAACACATTCCTGGCAGACCTCGGAAGTGCTGTAACTCGAAAACTATTGAGAATTGCCAATATGGTCATTTCGTAATTTACATTCAATTGTGTCAGGAATACATCCCCTGATTTTCGGCACATATTTCTGGAACACCCTGTATATATATGTATATATATATATATATACATATATATATATATATATTTATATATATATATAATATATATATATATATATATTTATACAGTATATATATAATATATATACTGTATATATATATATAGGTGTGTGTGTGTATTCAGTATATATAATCCGTAGAACAAGCATTTTCGTCACAGATAATTTACATTGCGTGGGGGAAGGGGAAGGGTGAGAGCGGGTGGGCAGTAGATTATCTTTAGAAATCATCACCATAAAACTCATGCAATATCTAGCTATGGATAACCTGCAAATTACACTGAATATCGTGCAAAATCGAAGAATATTTTGCATGGCCATTTCTCTCGGACTAAAGGTAATATATATCCCTTCATATGTTATTCAGATTTCTTGTATCAAATATATAATGATATTTAACGGAGCTACAACAACTACAATTACTGGAAAATAGAACAGTAGGAAAATAGTAATGATAATAATGATGATAATAATAATAATAATAATAATAATAATATGAACGTCGGAAAGAACCTGATCGGGTAAATGTTTAACTATTGTATTGTACGAGGGATATCCTGCACTGCTTGAACTGAGGGTAATGATTATGTAGGAGAGAGAGAGAGAGAGAGAGAGAGAGAGAGAGAGAGAGAGAGAGAGAGAGAGAGAGAGAGAGAGAGAGAACAAAATGAAAAGGGGAGAGAACATTTGGCAAGAACTATTACAGAGAATTTACATATCGGTACAGTATATCAACGTAAAATTGTGTGTGTGAGTGTGGATACTCTTAATACTAGTTCATTCCATGTTTTGGGGGAGTGATTGCGTGTGTTTTCCTAAGATGAAGGATTGGTATCACTCAACCAGATCAAATCGACAGCTGAATGGGGCGAAGCTTTTTACAACAGCAAACTAATGGGTCCAAACGTCATAAAACAGTAACACTAATGGCATGAAACAGGATGCTTTCAGAAAGACTTTTAGGCACCAATGCACTATATCTCACCTTGGTACCAATTAGTTCGGCAATATCTTACTCATAAACATTCGTTGACCTCAATTTTCCTCATGAAGATAGAAACACGAAAAAGGTATAAATGTATAGGGTATATTGATCGTCATTTACTTTTCTATCCTTGTATGTAATAGGTTTATTACCAGCGATTTGCCTTCATAAAAGTTAATTATCATGGGCATTTTAATAACCCTTTTATTACCTACTATAGTTTACAGAACATAGTCTAATTTTTTAAAGAATAGTAAAATGTTTAATATATACATACTGTACTATGAACACAATTACTGGCTTTACCGTTCAGGCGGGGAGTTTCCTACTATTTTCGCTCAATAAACATCGCCCAACTGCCATATCCAAAGCCCTAAAAAAATTGAAACAAGCCCCAATGGAAAATGTAGATCGAATTCTCACTAAAAAAAATCTACTCCATTTATTCTCTCCCTAGTCTGACCTTAACAATATCCCTAACACTTTACTGTTTAAGGGGGTACTGCTTGGATTTTGGTCTATGTTTTCATTTATTTATATATATTTAAGTTTCCTCGCTAGACTACCATTGAGCTTAAGCACCCCCCCCCCCCCCCTCAAATTTTTACCAGGTAATTAGCGATCATAAATACATGTAGAAGTGGACCTGTATTCATTGAATTTCAGCTTCTAAAACACCTCTTGCTTAGACACAAACCATCTCACAACCGAATGAGGGTAATGACTGTGTAGGAGAGGGAGAGAGACTTACATAGACTCACATAGATAAACTGGCCACACAGACCTTACGATCCAAACGAGGTGGTCAGGACTTAAGTCTAGTAGAGATGGCAAGGGAAAGGATAGACAAGAAGAAGGCTCTCTCCCCACCCTCCGTTCCCTCCGGCAATTGCCGTACATGAAGTTGGAAGTGATTAACCTTGCTGGGCTTCGAAATCCCCAGAAAGAATTTACAGGAAAGATTGGAAAAAAAGAAACGGAAAACAAAACAGAAATTAAAAAAAATCATGCAACCCTTCGCCTTAGCAGCATGTAACTTTTGGGGTTAATTGGAATCATCCAACACATCACCCTTAGTAGTATGTACATATTTAGTGATGTTTATTTTTCTTATTTATTTTTTATTTGTGTATTATTATTGTTTTTTTTTCTTTTCTAACGCTCTCTTCAGCAGAACAAATAATAACGGTGATAATTACTGCCTACTCCATACCAATTTTTCTGTGGTATGAGTCTAGATTTTTCTTAAACGTATCTATAGAGGAGCTGTCTATTACTTTATTTGGAAATTTGTTCCACTCATCAATTACACTGCGAGTGAAGAAATGTTTTGTTGTATCTAGATTCGCTCTCCGACCTAATAATTTTAAATTGTTTCCTCTTGTAGATGTGTCTTCGGCTTTTTTTAATAACTTATCTAGATTAATGTTACTGAATCCTTTTAGAATTTTAAAACACTATCAATTGGCCTCTCATCCTTCGTTTCTTAAGTGAAAATAGATAAAGTTCTCTCAGTCTTTCATCATATGATTTATTTCTCAATGAAGGGATTAGCTTAGTGGCTCGCCTTTGCACAGATTCCAAATTTTTTAACATCCTTTATGAGGTGAGGTGACCAAAACTGCACAGCATATTCGAGGTGCGGTCTCACCATACTTTTGTACAAGGGCAAAACTATGTCTTTGCTGTGATAGTGGAAGTTTCTTCTGATGAAACCTAGTGCCCTGTTTGCTTTGTTTGCAGCCGCTGTGCATTGATTGGAAGATTTTAAGTTTTCGTTTATCAGCACTCCCAAGTCTTTTATTTGTGTTACATTTTTTATCTTTTCTTCATTCATGTAGTATTCATATTTATTGTTTTTAGAACCTATTTGCAATATCTGACATTTATTTACATTAAACGGCATTTTCCACTTCTCCGACCATTCTGTGACTTTATTTAAATCAGCTTGAAGGTTTATTCGATCACCTTCGGAAATGATTGCATTACCTATCTTCGTGTCATCCGCGAATTTGGAAATTAGATTATTTATTCCATTATCTAGATCATTGATATATATTATGAACAACACTGGTCCCAATACTGAGCCTTGGGGGACTCCACTAGTTACTTGGCTCCATGTTGATTCCACACCGTTGAAAACTACTCTTTGCTTTCTTTCACTTAGCCATTTTTTAATCCAATCATACGTTTTGCTCTGTATTCCTATGTCTCTTATTTTCTGTAAGGTAATTCTGCATAACTACTACTACTGCTATTTTATGTTTAATTTATTGTATTTGTGTATGTTAATGCTTTGTAAGTGTGTATTTTCTATTTAGAAAGTGAGGGAAGACCAATTTATTAGCATGTGTATTATTAATTGTAATTCCGATACCTCAACAATCTAGGGGAGAGTTTGGGAATGCGGGGTTTTGGGTGGGGTAAAAATAGGGGTATTATGGGAATAACTCTAAAAATGTAATAAATACAATTGAAAAAAACCCCAAAATGTTGAAATCCGAGCCAAGTTTTGGCAAAAGTTGGCTCGGATTTGGCCAATTTTCAGAGTCCAAAAAGGGCAAAATTGGAAAATAAAATTGGCTCGGATTTCACAATTTTTCAGCTGAAGAAACCCCCAAAGTGTTGACCAAACTTGGCTGGTGTTTGTCGAATTTTCAGAGTCCAAAATCACAGTAACCTCATTTTGAAAGTTGGCTGGGGTTTTCTTGTTTTTCACTGTTGAAAAACTCAGTAAGAATGTGGTTAACATTAGCCTAACCTAACCTAACCTAGTATTATGGGTGGGGCTGCCGCCCCCACAACCCCGCTAAATCCATGAAATCCGAGCCAAGTTTTCGCATTAACCTAACCAAATAACCTAACCTAACCTAACCTAGTATTATGGGGTTCACATTAGCCTAACCTAACCTAAGCTAACCTAGTATTGTGGGTGGGGGCTGCCGCCCCCACACCCCCCCTAAATCCATGAAATCCGAGCCAAGTTTTGTCATTAACCTAACCAAATAACCTAACCTAACCTAACCTAGTATTATGGGATTAACATTAGCCTAACCTAACCTAACCTAGTATTATGGGTTTTGCCCTTTTTGGACTCTGAAAATTGGCCAAAACTTGGCTCGGATTTCAAAATTTTAGGGTTTTTTCAATTGTATTTATTAGGCTACATTTTTAGAGTTATTCCCACAATACCCCTATTTTTACCCCACCCGAAACCCCGCATTCCCAAACTCTCCCCTAGATTGTTGAGGTATCGGGATTACAATTATTAATACAAATGCTAATAAATAGGGCTTTCCTCACTTTCTAAATAGAAAATACACACTTACAAAGCATTAACATACGTGAGTGTGGGGGGGGGGGGGGGGGCCTGAGGATATGTCCCTATATAATGGGCAAAATTGGCCTTTTTGACATGGAAAAGACCCTGTAATGCAAGCCCTAAGGGTCTACTTACGGTTATATATTGAAGAAAAATAGCCATACTCGAGAAATACCGCCAAAAATACCCCTAAATGTGAGGAAAACTAACCTGGCATGAGGCCTTCCAGGAGGTTGTGTTTGAAACTGACGTCACACTTCACAGGCGAAGTGCATTGTGGGTACAAGTTAAAATATATTGTTACAAATCGATATCCCAAAAACTATTTGTAGAGAAGTGAGAAAGTAATAAATTCAGACAGTATGTATAACACTGGAAGAGACAATTGTAAAAGATAATAATAATTTGTTGGGAAAATAAATCACTAGGTGAAGCTCCACTCTGACTGGCTAATGAACATCCGGGAACTTCTGGGAGGAGCCTAGCATGTAAACAAATTGTTATGGACTCGGTGAACTGGCTGGACAAAACTAGAGCCTAATCTGAAAATTGTATAGGGGGGTGACAATCAAATTGACAAAATAAGAAAATTAGCACTTATCCGCGCATCTGTAGGGTCCCTTGAGTAAGGTAAGATCAACAACAAATAATTACGGGCGGGTGCCCAACCCCGAAAGGGGTTGAAATAGGGGAGCTATCCCTCCGCCAAAGGCGGCTTTCTAGGGCCTTTCCTAGCTGATGCTGAGAGGATTGGGTTCTAGTCATGTGGTGATGGGCTGGTCTATCAGAGTGAGAACTGAGCGATCTCTGCCATACCCATAGCTTACTCTGACTGCTCCTTTTACTTATATATTTTCTAGATCTCAAGTGACGGCGTCTCTTCCGTGGATTGATCTCCCAATTTACCAAGATTGGAAGCCAAAGCGTCACATTTTTCCTTTGCCCCTCAACTTTCTCTTCATAATTGCTGAGGGGCACAGGGCCCTGGGTGAGGGTTTGGTTTCCCGGGCGTTTCTGCACCCTCCTCGGCTCCCCGCCATGGAGTGGCTTCGGTCAACCAGGCTTTATTGTGGTAGGCAGGGAGGGTTCTGAGGGGATGCTCGGTTATGGCCTTGGCCTTGCTCGGGGCCTTGGGGCTGTTCGGCCAGGCAGCTTGGGGAACAACAACATCAACAACAACAACAACAAATAATTACCTGAGACAGGAATCCCGTAATCGAGGAGTAGTAGTGGTGCAGTTAACCCCCCCCCCAAAAAAAAAAAACTATATATATATACCGTATATATATATAGCTGCGGTGCACAAGACCTATGTAGTCAGAGGATTTTATATGATATTCAAGATCTTTAAATCCTCTTTAATTGTATTTTCCAAAACATATGAGAATAATTACGAGAGCTAGTCCTACTACTATTACTATTATTACTACTAATAATAATAATTACAACATCGGGAAAGTACCCGATCGGGTAAAAGGCCAACCATTGTATTGTGCGAAAGAGATAAAGAGGGTTGTTATCCTGCACTGCTTGAATGAGGGTAATGACGTGTAGGAGAGAGAGAGAGAGAGAGAGAGAGAGAGAGAGAGAGAGAGAGAGAGAGAGAGAGAGAGAGAGAGAGAGAGAGAGAGAGAGAGAGAGAGAGAAAGAAGAAGAGTGTAGGTGGGGATAATGTGGAGAGAGAGAGCGCGGAACAAAAATGGAAGGGGGACACAGAAAATAAGTTGAGAGGAGAGTGAGATGCATTATGGCACAAATTATTGCGGCAAATGCTATTCCATTAATGTTGCTAAAAATGTATAAAACAAATATAAATAGAAAATAAAATAAAAAGGATAACAGCTCGTATGAAATACCCCATTAAATAGCCACTATGCATATAAATGACTTCTAATCATATATATAATTGTATGGGCCAGTTTAGGTTATGTTAAATTAGGCTTGCTTTGGTAGGGCTAGGTTTGGTTTAGTTAGATTTGGAAACTACAACCTAGAATACCACACATATATGACAAACACCGACATATTTAGGTACCGGTACCGTACTGATTAGGGCAAGAATGTAGTTACCGGGTGTACCGCCCGTCTTGTTTACACTACGCGGACGCTCACCATCATGTTCCCGTCTATTTTGACTGCCTTTGGATACAAAAATACATTACCCTAACCAAACAACCAAACCTAACCTAACCTAGTATTATAGATTTATAAGTATTTATTTTATTATAAGTATTTATAGATGATTTATGTTGTATGTCGGTAGTGGTACACCTTGTAAGTACATCCATCCCCTGATTAGTTCCCGCAGTTTGTGTATTGCCATTTTGCGGGACGAAAATTATAAGTTAAAACGGCCGCAGAAGTGTTATTGAAAATTACCCTCCGATTGCTTACTATTAGCAATAATTACCCTCCGATTGCTTACTATTAGCAATAAGGATAATTATCGCGAATAGACTCGCAGCGTTATTATACATAATTTATTAGGGAAAGTGAAGCTCTATGGAATCCTTATAATATACTCACATAGATTCCGTTGTGGTAAAATAGTTTTGATAAGTTTTGTAACTCGATTTTGTCGATATAAATAGTCCCGTGCGTAAACAAACTCAGTCCCGCAATCTTGAGAGCTCTGCTACGGACGTGTTCATGTCTACAACAAGTGTTCGAAATGGAGTACACTCGCTACAGTAAAGTGTTATGTTCTACATTTTTTTTTTTTTTTCTATGTGATTGAGGGAGGCAAAAGGCATAACTGCCTATAGCGAGTGCCTCCCCATAGTTGAAAGAGTGACAGGGCCAAAATCAAGGGACGTTCGAGCCAAAATGCCTGGACACACAGAGTTTGAAGCAATTTAAGTCATAAGAAGCGGGAAAAACTGATTCTGGGAGAGAGTTCCAGAGCTCAGCTGTTCAGTAGAAGAAAGTTTGAGAGTAACGTTTCACTCTTGGGTTGGAGAGTTGCACAGAGTAGGGGTGGGATTGAGTTGCAAGACGGGTACCACGTGCCCTACGTAAAGGAGGTGGTATGCACTGGGATAGCTCCGAGGAACACTGATTATTATAGTAGCGATAGAATAGCGAGAGAGATGCAACATTGCGGCGGAGAGAGAGAGATTGCAGAGAGTTGGTGAGTGGACGGGAGTTAATGATACGAAAGGCCTTCCTTTCAACCTTGTCTAGGAGAGCGGTGTGAGAGGAACCTCCCCACACATGTGAACAATACTCAATACAAGGGCGCACTATGCCCCTGTACAGAGCAAGAAGCTGTGCAGGGGAAAAGAACCCCCTAAGGCGGTTGAGCACACCCAGCTTCTGGGAGGCTGCCTTAGCAAGACTGGTAATATGGTCCTTCCAAATGAGAGCAGAAGAAAAAGAGACACCAAGAATATTGAGAGAAGATGAAGGGTGATTTTTGTATTGTTGAAGAATAAGGGATAGTCCGCTGGGAGATCCTGACGGGTAGATAGATGGAGAAATTGGGTTTTGGAAGCATTAAAGTTAACAAGGTTTTCTCTGCCCCAATTGGAAATAGTATTTAGATCAGAATTTAAGAGTTGTATGGCTTCATTACGTTTGTCATTGAGGGATTGCTGGCTGGGGCGTTCTGAACAAGTAATGGAGTAGTGTAAGGTTGAGTCGTCTGCGTATGAATGGATGGGTATTAAGGTACAGTTAAGGAGATCATTTATAAAAATTAGAAAGAGAATAGGATATAGGACAGAGCCCTGAGGAACACCGGAGTTTATAGGGTGAGGAAGTGAACAATGGCCGTCCACAACCGCGGCTATGGAACGGTCGGAAAGGAAATTAGAGACAAAGGCACAGATGGAGGGATAGAAACCGAAGGAGGGTAGTTTAGAAATTAAAGATTTATGCCAGACTCTATCGAAGGCTTTCGATATGTCTAGTGCAATAGAAAAAGTCTCACCGAAGTCCCGAAAGGAGGATGACCAAGAGTTAGTAAGATATGAAAGAAGATCACCAGTAGAGCGACCCTTAAGGAAGCCATACTGGCGATCTGAGAGCAGATTATGAGTACCGAAATGGGTTAAGTGCACCACTACTACTCCTCGATTACGGGATTCCTGTCTTAGGTAATTATTTGTTGTTGATCTTACCTTACTCAAGGGACCCTACAGATGCGCGGATAAGGGATACTTTTCTTATTTTGCCAATTTCATTGTCACCCGCCTATACAGTTTTCAGAGTTAAGTCCTAGTTTTGTCCAGCCAGTCCACAACACTTTGTTTACATGCTAGGCTCCTCCCAGAAGTTCCCGGATGTTCATTAGCCAATGAGAGTCGAGCTTCATCTAGTGATTTATTTTCCCAACAAATTATTATCTTTTACAATTGTCTCTTCCTGTGTTTTACATACTGTCTGAATTTATTACTTTCTAATTTTTCTAAATTTAGTTTTTGGGATATCGATTTGTAACAATACATTTTAACTTGTACCCACAATGCACTTCGCCTGTGAAATGTGACGTCAGTTTCAAACACAACCTCCTGGAAGGCCTCATGCCAGGTTAGTTTTCCTCACATTTAGGGGTATTTTGGGCGGTATTTCTCGAGTATGGCTATTTTTCTTCAATATATAACCGTAAGTAGACCCCTAGGGCTTGCATTACAGGGTCTTTTCCATGTCAAAAAGGCCAATTTCGCCCATTATATAGGGACATATCCTCAGGCCCCCACACTCATGTATGTTAATGCTTTGTAAGTGTGTATTTTCTATTTAGAAAGTGAGGAAAGCCCTATTTATTAGCATTTGTATTATTATTTGTATTGTTGTTGGAAGGAACATAACAATTAATTGTAATTCCGATACCTCAACAATCTAGGGGAGAGTTTGGGAATGCAGGGTAAAAATGGGGGTATTGTGGACAGTGGGAATAGCCTAGGCCTAACTCTAAAAATGTAATAAATACAATTGAAAAAACTCAAATTTTTTTGAAATCCGAGCCAAGTTTTGGCCAATTTTCAGAGTCCAAAAAGGGCAAAACCCATAATACTAGGTTAGGTTATGTTAGGCTAATGTTAACCCCATAATACTAGGTTAGGTTAGGTTAGGTTATATCGTATAAATACGATAGACTATGACTCTTTTGTGATCTTGGATGTCTCTGTGACGTCACGATCTCTCCTACAGCACGATGTAGGACGAGTAGATCGTATATTATAAGATTGTAAATAAGTTAAGTTATAAAAGGCCTAATATGCTATTAAGCAATATTGCCATGGTCTTATGTAGTATATATGAATTTATCGTATATATTAATATAATTTATCGTATAGAGCAACCTAAATGCGGTACGATAATTTGGGCTCCTGGCGGTTTGCCAAGGCAGCAAGGTGTGCTTTTGAGGTACGTCAGAGCCTTCACGAACACCAACCAGTTAACATCTAATTTTCCGCCCTCAGTTGATCGTGCTTTTGTGCCTCTAATCACAATACACATACAGCAATACACACAGCTACACCATCACGACGCTCTCATCGACATCATGACTGACTGATAGATAAGCATAATTCATGTCCATTCCCATGTAATCATTTATTCTTTCTTTAACTTGACTCGTGTCTCGGGACCGAAGTCTCGTTCCCCATTGTCCACCACCATATTGGGTAAAACGTTCTCCCTTGCCTCATTGCCACGTGGAACTATTGGTGAGTTAATTCCTGGCTAATATTAACCCTTATAACCTTACCCTATAATTATATACATTTATTATGTGAGACCTTTGGATATAAATTAGCTTGTTTCAGATTGAATTCAATTTAGATATAGAGTATTCATTTAGATTGATTTTATTTGATTCATTATAGCTTAGTAACATTTAACTTCCATTGATAGTTTACCACATTGGTGCCCAGACCCGGGAATTAGCTACCAGTAAGGGATTTTAAGGCAATGAACAAGGGGACATATAACAGGATGCAGGAACAACTCTATGATAAACTGGCAAGGCTAGCCAAGCGATGGTTAGAGCCAGAATGCAGGGTCACATCGTTGTGCCTGCCTAAGTCCTGCTTCCCACCCATCGTCTTTCCCCAGTAATGTTCTTTTCAGTCACAGACCGCTCGTGGCATATGACCTGACCTAACATTTTTTCTTGTTCAATATGATCATTAGTAGGTATTGCTATATAGTGTACTATTTTTTCTCCATAACATAGAAGTCCGCCGGTTGGCGTCTCTTAAGTAGCCTATTATTTGGCCGTTGTTTTTGTAACGTGATATTTAGATACGTAGCCTATAGGCTCACATGCAAAATGGATAAAGACCATAAAGAGACACCGTCTAGTGGGGTGCTAAGCAAAGCCCCTAAAAATCAAAGGGCGGGACTTCGGGGAGTGTTAAATAGGCTAATTGTGGACTTAAACACTTTCATCACTACTGCTGATCTAGAGGAATTGGAGGCTAGATTAGATAACGTCCAGGCTACCCACGGTCGTATTACGGCTCTGAGTGAGGTGATTGTGGCTGACATGATAGAGGAGGAAGAGATAGTTACAGAGTGTGATAATCGCGCCCTCTATGACGAACCTGTCTTTAGAGCGAAGCGCCTATTACAGCGTGCTGTCGCAAGTAAGAAGGGAGGCGATAATGAGGCCCATAGAAGGGCTGACCCAAAACATACTGTACACCTCCCAAAGCTCAATCTTCCTACATTTGGGGGCAAGTTAACCGAGTGGTTAGCTTTTTGGGACGTATTTCGATCTACGGTTCATGAATCCTCTTTGGATAATGTCCGCAAGTTTCACTATCTGAAGGGACAAATGGAAGGAGAGGCCTTACATTTAATAGAGGGTTTTGCAGTAGTAGGTGGTAGTTATCTTGAAGCGGTACACTTATTAGAGTCCACGTACGGGGATAGAGAGCAGTTGAAGATGGCCCATGTCGTTGCCTTGTTGGGGCTCGCAGAACCACAGTATAAGGTTGATGAGTTGACAAACTTCAGGGCAAATATGGAGTGCCATACTCGATCGCTAGATACCCTAGGGCTTACCACGCAGGAAATGATTGTCATTATCTTGCGTCAGAAGCTTCCTATGGCAATACTTGATAAGGTAAGATCATTTGAGCTGGGGGAATTCAAAACTCAGTTCAGTAAGGAAATCAATAATCTACAGTTGAACAAAGGGAGAATGTATGTGTCGGGAGGGAGTGAGAATGTGGAGAAGAGGGGAACAGTAAGCATGACAGTGGGGACTAAAGTAAAGAAAGAGGGTGTGCTCAGATTCTATGTAAGCTATGTAACAACAAACATAAATGGAGTTTCTGTGTAAAATACCCGACAAATGAGACAAAACTAGCACAGGCGAGAAGATTGAAGCTATGTGTAGGTTGTCTAAGTGGGGAACATGGTAAGCAGGGACAATGTACTGCTACATACTTAAGGCCCTGTCGGCACTGCAAAGGACATCACTTTGATAAGTTGTGTCCTACTGCAGATAAAGTCAAAGACGTCAAAAATGAGGGTACTACAACTGTGGCACTAGGTAGCACGCAAGACACCACTATATTGCCCACAATACAGATTCCCATGGAAGGTAATGACAGTAACAAAGTTTGTCGGGTACTTCTAGATCAAGGGTCTCAACGTTCCTTTATAAAGAGGTCCGTACTAGTGGGACTGAAGCACCGAATCGTAGGGGCTGAGACTCTTCGATTACAGGGCTTCACAGGGGTTACTGATAAACAAGACTACGAGATAGCGGAGATTTCATATTTCTATCGTAAAAACCGGTACTTTATGACTTGTATCGTAGTAGACACCCTACCAGAATATGTATCTGTGGGTGTGAAGAAGGTGGAACACGCATTACGTAGCAAAGGGGTTAACTTGTCAGATCCCATGGGAAATCAGAGTGAGGTGCATGTTCTACTTGGTGTGGATCATTATTATGAAGTAGTATACCCTGGATTTAAAAAGATGTGTGGTGTAATTTTAATCCCCACAAAATTTGGATACTGCATGAGCGGAAAGGTGCATACTACACAGTCAAAGGTCCTGGTCGACACGGTCTCGATATATAGAGTCAATGTAACCGCGGCAGAGGAGTTGGGAAGGGAGGATTCCCAACCTAGTGACCCTAAGATGGCTGCCGAGTTCGACCTGGAACGACTGTGGAGATTGGATCACATAGGCATTAATCCTATGGAGACTGATTATGACTCGGAAGTTGCGCTACAAAGGTTTGACGAGTCTGTGTGCTACTGTGCCTCAGACAAGCAATATAAAGTTAGTTTACCCTGGAAGAACAGTGAGATAAGCCTGCCTACCAACTATGGTTTGGCATTAGGTCGCTTGCGCGCATTGCAGCGGAAATTGTCTAACGAACCGAGCACGCGCCAGGCGTATGACGATGTATTTCGGAGTTATGAGGATAGGGGTTTTATTGAGAGAGTCGATGTCAAGGAACCGTGTAAGAAGGGTAGGGTTCACTATCTGGCCCATCATGGGGTAAAGAAAGACAGCGTCACCACACCAATACGGGTGGTGTATGACTGTTCTGCCCACCAAGGTCAACAACCCAGTCTGAATGACTGCCTGTTGACAGGTCCGTCCATGGTGTCGGATCTGTCCCAACATCTATTGCGGTTTAGGCTGGGGAAGTATGCCTATACCAGTGACATCGAGAAAGCATTCTTGATGGTCAAGCTAAAGGAGGAAGATAGAGATGTTACCCGCTTTCTTTGGTTCAGCGACATTAGCGACTCTGAAAGTCCCATCATAATATACCGTTTTCGGGTTGTACTCTTTGGGGCCACTTGCTCGCAGTTTTTGTTAAATGCCACAATCAGAAAACATCTAGCTGACACTCATGAGGACACAAGTAAACTATCTCGCGGATTATACATTGACAATTTGCAGGGGTACTAGCGATAGTCAAGATGATTTGTTGTATGCATACTGGCAAGCACGCAGATTGTTTGCGGATGCACATCTATTTCTCCGCGAGTGGGTTACTAATAGTGAAGATCTTCAGAGTTTAATACAGGTGGATGGTACGGCATCTCTTAACCAGGAAAAGTCCAGAAATTTGGGGATGATCTGGCAACCTAAACATGACATACTACTAACTTTTCAAACAAGGTCTTTTGCTCAGCAGACAGGAGCGCACAAAAAGAAGTCTGTTGAGCAAAGTTGCGCAATTTTTTGATCCTTTGGGTCTAGCATTACCTGTTACCATAAGAGCTAGGATTCTAATGCAGGAAGTTTGGAGACGTAAAATAGGATGGGATGACAGTTTGCCCGAGGACCTGAATGACCAAGGGACATTGTTGTTGAATGAATATGCCATCCTATGTACTAAACCTATACCTCGTAAAGTGGTGGCGTTCGGTGACGTTACGTTACACACGTTTTGCGATGCTAGCGCCACGGCATACGGGGTAGCCATATATGTTGTTACTTCATTTGGGGCACATTTAGTTACAGCCCGGGCCAAAGTAGCCCCGGTTAAAAAGGTAACTATCCCTAAAATGGAATTGACTGCCATGCTGCTATTAGCACGTCTGGTGCAACATGTACGCGCAGCATACGAGAGCGAATTAAATATTGAAATCGTTCACGTATGGTGCGATAGTCAGGTCGCACTCAACTGGATACATAGCAAGAAGTCTCTGCCAGTTTATGTGCGGAATAGGGTAGATGAGATTAGAGCCCTTTTGCCAGACGTTGCTTATCATTATGTAAATACAAAGGAAAACCCTAGTGATCTCATAACTAGGGGTATAACGGCTAGCCAGTTAATGAAGTCCGAATTGTGGTGGCATGGTCCAAAGTGGCTGCTCCATGAAAGTGAATGGACGATATGGCATGCTGTTGGTGAGGGACTTCTGCCACTGGAAACAGTGGCAGTTACAGCCCAACCAAATGAGCCACCGGGTCCTATCATAAAGTGGGCAAGATTCGGTGACTATAATAAACTAGTCAGAGTTGTAGCTTGGGTATTGCGATATGTATCCAATCTCAAGCTTAAAGTAACGGGCCAACTCTGCAACAGGGGTCACAACATTGATGCTCGTGAATTTAAAGCAGCTGAAGTAACTTTGATCAAATGGGTTCAAGTAGAAACCTTTTCCAATGAATTAGAATCCTTGAAAGGCTCGAATAAGACATTAATGCCTAATATAGTGCGTCAACTAAGGTTGCACCTAGACAATGGCCTCATCAGGTGTGAGGGTCGCCTGAAGTGGTCGGGTGTACCAGACGGCACAAACCGACCTATACTTATGCCAACAAGACATCACGTTACTGATCTATTGATCATACGTGCACATAGGGAAGTAAAACACTACGGGGTATGTCATATTATATCAAATTTACGTCTCATATGGTGGATACCCAGAGTTCGACAAGTAGCTCGACGCGTAGTGAGAAAGTGTGTAATATGCCAGAGACTAAAGGGTAAACCATATGCAACTGGACCAGCTCCACCTCTACCTGAATGCCGTGTAAAGCACGTAGAACCTTTCCAAGCGGTAGGATTAGATTACACAGGGGCATTGAAGACGAGGGAGCATGAGAAGGTTTATATATTATTGTTTACCTGTGCGACGTCTCGAGCGGTACACCTAGAACTATGTGATAATATGTCTAGCGAAGAATTTATGCTGGCGTTCAGACGGTTTTGTGCCCGTCGTTCATTCCCTCAACTCATTCTTAGCGACAATGCTCCCACTTATGTCCAAGCATCAAAATATCTAAAGGATATGAGTAGTGATCCTACTATCATCACTTTTTTGGGAGAGAAAAAGTGCGAATGGAGGTTCATTCCAGTTAAGGCACCTTGGTTTGGTGGAATGTGGGAACGGTGTGTCGGCATAGTAAAGTCAGGACTAAGAGCGGTTGTAGGACGTGCTCTATTAAAGAAGAGTGAGTTGACGACAGTCCTCACAGAGATAGAGGCAGTCGTGAATGATCGCCCGCTTACATATGTGTACACCGACCTGCAAGAACCACTACCATTAACGCCAGCTCACTTGCTATATGGAAAACCATTGACTGCGTTTCCATCTGATTTTCAGTCCATAGTAGAGTTAGAGGATCCCTCGTTGTACTCTGCGGTAGCGGTGTCTAAGAGATACCAGTATATATCCAGGATAATCGAGGATTTTAGGAAACGGTGGATTAGTGAATATCTGCTAGCATTGAGGGAAAGGAGTGTTACTCCCTCTGGTAGACCAACGGCCCCTACAGTTGGTGACGTTGTTTTAATTAAAGAAGATAGTCCTCGTTTATACTGGAAATTAGGCCGCGTATTGGAGGTATACAAGGGGGCAGACTCTGTAGAGCGGGTGGCGCTTTTAAAGACAGCCACTGGAACTACTGTTCGTCCTATCACACGTTTGTACGCTTTGGAGCTAGATTCCGCATTGCAATCTGAGGCTCCACCTGTTATTGCTGGGTCCGAGGATTCTCGAAGGAACGACTCACCTCATACTGATGGTGATCATTCTCGGACCGGGACGCGTCCCAGACGCGCTGCTGCTGGCGCTGTCGACTTGTGGCGTCAGAAGATAGCCTCTGGGCAACTTTAGGTTTAAGGTGGGGTTCAGGTCTTTTTTGTGGGGGAGTGTATCGTATAAATACGATAGACTATGACTCTTTTGTGATCTTGGATGTCTCTGTGACGTCACGATCTCTCCTACAGCACGATGTAGGACGAGTAGATCGTATATTATAAGATTGTAAATAAGTTAAGTTATAAAAGGCCTAATATGCTATTAAGCAATATTGCCATGGTCTTATGTAGTATATATGAATTTATCGTATATATTAATATAATTTATCGTATAGAGCAACCTAAATGCGGTACGATAATTTGGGCTCCTGGCGGTTTGCCAAGGCAGCAAGGTGTGCTTTTGAGGTACGTCAGAGCCTTCACGAACACCAACCAGTTAACATCTAATTTTCCGCCCTCAGTTGATCGTGCTTTTGTGCCTCTAATCACAATACACATACAGCAATACACACAGCTACACCATCACGACGCTCTCATCGACATCATGACTGACTGATAGATAAGCATAATATTCATGTCCATTCCCATGTAATCATTTATTCTTTCTTTAACTTGACTCGTGTCTCGGGACCGAAGTCTCGTTCCCCATTGTCCACCACCAAATTGGGTAAAACGTTCTCCCTTGCCTCATTGCCACGTGGAACTATTGGTGAGTTAATTCCTGGCTAATATTAACCCTTATAACCTTACCCTATAATTATATACATTTATTATGTGAGACCTTTGGATATAAATTAGCTTGTTTCAGATTGAATTCAATTTAGATATAGAGTATTCATTTAGATTGATTTTATTTGATTCATTATAGCTTAGTAACATTTAACTTCCATTGATAGTTTACCACAGGTTATTTGGTTAGGTTAATGAGAAAACTTGGCTCGGATTTCATGGATTTAGCGGGGGTGTGGGGGCGGCAGCCCCCACCCATAATACTAGGTTAGGTTAGGCTAATGTTAACCCCATAATACTAGGTTAGGTTAGGTTAGGTTATTTGGTTAGATTAATGACAAAACTTGGCTCGGATTTCATGGATTTAGCGGGGGTGTGGGGGCGGCAGCCCCCACCCATAATACTAGGTTAGGTTAGGTTAGGCTAATGTTAACCCCATAATACTAGGTTAGGTTATTTGGTTAGGTTAATGACAAAACTTGGCTCGGATTTCATGGATTTAGCGGGGGTGTGGGGGCGGCAGCCCCCACCCATAATACTAGGTTAGGTTAGGCTAATGTTAACCACATCCTTACTGAGTTTTTCAACAGTGAAAACAAGAAAACCCCAGCCAACTTTCAAAATGAGGTTACTGTGATTTTGGACTCTGAAAATTCGACAAACACCAGCCATGTTTGGTCAACACTTTGGGGTTTTCTTCAGCTGAAAAATGGTGAAATCCGAGCCAATTTTGTTTTCCAATTTTGCCCTTTTTGGACTCTGAAAATTGGCCAAATCCGAGCCAAGTTTTGCCAAAACTTGGCTCGGATTTCAACATTTTGGGGTTTTTTCAATTGTATTTATTACATTTTTAGAGTTATTCCCATAATACCCCTATTTTTACCCCACCCAAAACCCCGCATTCCCAAACTCTCCCCTAGATTGTTGAGGTATCGGAATTACAATTAATAATACAAATGCTAATAAATTGGTCTTTCCTCACTTTCTAAATAGAAAATACACACTTACAAAGCAGTAACATATACAAATAAAATAAAGTAAACATAAAATAGCAGGAGTAGTAGTTATGCAGAATTACCCAATAGTTGGAGGGTTGAGAGTGGTCACCCTTCTTTGGGACAGGTTGAATGTGAGCAAACTTCCAGCATGAAGGGAAGACGTTAGAGGATAGACAGAGACGAAAGAGTTTGCCTAGGCAGGGAGTCAGCACGGGAGCCCAGTTTTTGAGAACAACAGGAGGAACACCGTCCGGACCGTACGACTTATTAGTGTTAAGCCCAGAGAGGGTAGAAAGTACATTTTTTGAAGAGATTAGGATATTAGGCATAAGTACAAAGGAGTACAAAGGAAATCAAGCAACAACAGATCTAGTGACCCTTCTAGGTTGCTTGTCCTCCAAAACACTGAGGATCAAGTGTCCAAACAGTGGTTTAGAGTGGGTAAGGGAACATTGGAAAGGGAATTACTGCCCTGGAACTAATGTCCGTGGCAGGATTAGGAAGTTAGTAGGGGACAGATGGGTTAGTAACGGGGGGGATAAAATAAGTTATTCATTTACAAACGCAGTCAGTCGTGGTTTTGATGCGAGATATTTGTCTAGGCGGAGTTTAAATGAATCAAGGGTGATGCCGTCTATAATGTTTCGGGGAAGCCCATTCCACAAGTTGACAACTCGATTGAAGAAGAAATTCTTAGATTCGTGTGAGTTAAAAGATTTACCAATAATTTTGCAACCGTTTCCCTGCGTGTAATTAGATTGGTCGATAGTGAAGTACTTACTACAGTTCATATTGTCGATGCCTTTGATGATTTTGAACACTTGAATTAAGTCACCTCTTAATCTGCGCTGGGTTAAAGGAAATAGATTTAATTCTCTAAGACGCTCTCGTATGGTTTGTTCTTTAGGCTAGGTATCATTTTGGTAACTCTACGTTGAACTCGTTCTAGCTTGTTTATATCTTTTTGGTAATAAGGGCACCAGGATTGAACGCAGTATTCCAGAAGAGGGCGACTAAGGAATTGTAAAGGGTTAGGATAACTTCTTGGATTTATGCTCAAATGACCTGCCTATAAAGCCATTATTTGTTTGCCTTCTTACAACTTCTGAACATTGTTGACTCGGTTTTAGGTTACTCGATATTGTTACTCCCAGATCGGTTTCTCTGTTTACATTCTTAAGCTGAGTGCCATTCATCGAATAGTTTGCTTTCTCATTTAGGTATCCGATATGCAGTACTTTACATTTATCCGCATTGAAACTCATTTGCCAAATTTGGGCCCAACATGACAATTTATCTAGATTGTGTTGCATATCGTCAACTTGTTCTTTTGAGAGTACGCCATTTGCAATTTTTGTATCGTCAGCAAATTTTGAGATTGTACAGGTGAGACCCTCATCTATGTCGTTGAGTAAGAGAGAGGAGGGCGGAGAGGGAGGAATAGCACCGGAATCATCCAAGGTGGAGTTTCTAGCAAAAGTTTGAGCGAAGAGTTTAGCTTTGTCAGAGGAAGAAGTGATGGTTGTGCCATCAGAGTGGGAAAGGGGAGGGAAAGACGAGGAAGAGAAATTGTTGGAGAGGTTTTTGGCTAGATGCCAGAAAGCTTGGGAAGAGCTAGAGTTGGATAGTTCAGTGCATTTATTATTGATGAAAGAGTGTTTGGCAAGTCGAAGAACAGATTTGGCTTGATTCCGGGCAGAAACATATGAAGAATGAGAGTCTTGAGTTTTAAGGCGTCGGTACCGTTTGAATGCTTCCTCCTTATTGCGGACAGCAGTAGAACAGGCGTGAGTAAACCAAGATTTTTTAGCATTAGTCTGAGAGAAAGAGAATGGTATGTATGCTTCCATGCCCGATAGGATTACCTCGGTAATGCGTTCAGCATTCTCCGAGGGTCCTCGGCCACGGAAGCAGAAATAATTCCATGGGAAATCAAAGAAGTACTGCCGAAGAGCTTCCCAGTCGGCAGCGCCAAAGTGCCACAAGCGCCGCCGGCTAGGAGGATCGGGTGGCCATACTGGAGAGATAGGACAGGTGACAGAGATAAGTTTATGGTCGGAGGAGCCCAAAGGAGAGAAAAGATCGACAGTATAAGAAGAAGAGTTAGAAGTTAGAAACAGGTCAAGAATGTTGGGCCGATCTCCGATGCGATCCAGGATACGGGTGGGTTGCTGAACTAACTGCTCTAGGTCATTTAGGATAGAAAAGACGTAGGCTTGTTCACCAGGTGGATCAGTAGTGTGAGAGGAGAGCCATTGGCCCATTGGCGGTGATGAACGTTGAAATCTCCTAAGATGGAGATTTCTGAGAAAGGAGAAATGGATAGAATGTGTTCCACTGTAGAGTTTAGATATTCAAAGAATTTGGGAAAGTTGGTAGAGTTAGGGGAAAGATAGACAGCACAGAAATATTTAGTAAGAGAATGACAGGAAAGTTTGAGCCATAAAGTTGAGAATTCAGAGGAGTCGAAATCGGGAACACGAGAGCAAGTGAGTTTGTTGTGCACATATGCACAACATCCGCCTTTGGCTTTGAAACTAGGATAGAGAAAGTAGGAGGATACAGAGAAGGGGCTGCTGGATGTTGCTACAGACACCGGAGTTTCGGTGAGGAAGAGAAGATCAGGTTTGTAGGAGGAGAGATGGTGCTCAACAGAGTGAAAGTTAGAGGAAAGTCCACGAATGTTGCAGAAATTAATATAAAGAGTAACAGGCCAAGGTCCAGGTAATTGTGTGGGGTCGTCAGGGGATGGTCGGTCGGGTGTGGGGGCATTTATGGTCCCTCCCCTTGGGGACTCCGTGGCTGGGCTAGAATTCATTTTTTTTTTTTGTTTTTTTTTTTTAAATTTTGGTGTGGAGGAATGAAGTGTGGTGTGCATGTTTAGTGTAGTGAAGTGGATAGGAGGAGGAGGTGTTTGTGAGAGCTAGCTGGATTGCTCTCAGTGTAAATAAGGCACAAAGAAAATCATTAAGAGAGGCCAAGCAAATGAAACAAGAGTTCCAGCGACTCTTTATCACATGCCTATAACCTCACCTGGGTCTAGCCCTGATCGATTGGTGCCTACAATCTCCCCACATAGAGATGTTACTGTATGTCTAATATATGAACCCACAGTAGCTGGCATGCAACTTGCAAGGGCTAGTGTTGTATCCCACGTACTGGGTCTAGGGCACTGTAGGGTTAGGTTAGGTTAGGTTGTTTGGTAAGATTTTACGGTGTGACAGTTACAAGCCCCATCGATGTTTGTGTAGCCTATAGGTATGTTATATAATAGTCTTCAGTCCTATATATGTCCTTCCCTTCGCAAATGTATTATAAGGGAGATATAGGGTAAAACACAGAGTCTTGTCTGCATAATGACAAGTCCTGTTTTACGGGATTTCTGCTTTATAGATTTGTTTTCCTCCTACCTTACTCGGGGGACCTTACAGTTGCGCGATCCAGTGCTACTTTGGTAATTGCGTACATTTTATTTTCCCTTCCCTATAAAATTTTCAGAGTCCCCACTGCACAAAGCCACTGTCACTTTGTTTATGTTCTCTCTGCCAGATAACACTTTTCCCGCAACAAAAACTAGTTTTTAGGTTAGGTTAGGTTAGGTTAGGTTAGGTTAGGTTAGGTTAGGTTTCTTAGTTAGGTTCATGACAAGGTATCAGCTGGGAGGTATGGGATAAACTAGGGACACATACTAGCTGGTAGGTAAGGGTTATTCTTGTATCCAACGTTCTAGGTTAGGTTACTGTGTTTTTTACTTCAAAAAATCGCTAAACCCGAGCCAAGTTTTGGCAAATGTTGGCTCGGGTTTTCAAATTTTGGGGTTTAATGAGTTTCAAAAAACATGAAAACTCGAGCCAACTCTCAAAATTCAATTACTGAGTTTTTTTACTTTGAAAAATGCCAAAAGCCGAGCCAACTTTTTTTTCCCAATTTTGGGGTTTTTGTACTCTGAAAAAGGTTATACTGATATTTTGGACCGACAGTTAGCCAATCGATCTTATTAGGCCTAATAGGTCCGGTAGAGCATAATATACATCATTGCTATATATGTCGGTCATTAAGAGCTGAAATGTATTATAAGGGAGAAAAAAAACAAAAACGCTAAAATACATATAAGGGAGAAGAAAAAAAAACCGCTAAAATACATATAGGCCTATTAGGCCTATGCCTATACTGTAAAACAATAAGTTTTTCAGCCAGTACCCAACCAGCGGGGGTGTGGGGGCGGCAGCCCCCACCCATATACTAGGTTAGGTTAGGTAAGGTTGTTAGGTTAGGCTAATAGCCTAGCATAGGCTATTTAAAAAAAAAAAAAAAAAAAAAAAAACTAACCTAACCAGCGGGGGTGGCAGCCCCCACCCATAATACTAGGATAGGTTAGGTAAGGTTGTTAGGTTAGGCTAATGTCTTCCCAAAGTTGACTATTTTTACAACATAAGATATTAGGCTACCCACTCCACCCTGTGAAATCCGAGCCAGCTTTCGTCAAAAGTTGGCTCGGGTATTCACAAAATTGGGTTTTATGGGTTTGCAATTTGGGAAAACCCGAGCCAAGTTTTGATACAAAACGCCCTATTATTGTATTTTTACGCTTTTAACCCCTCTCATTTTCCCTGAACTTCAAAGCCCTCCCCACTAGGGGGGGGGGGGGGGGGGCATGTTTTTAGATTATTGGATAATGGGTAAATACTCATTTCCGCTCCTCTTCAGTATAAAACAACACTATATCTGAAGGAAACATTTAAAAAAACAAAATAAAACTTACTGAAATCGCTGTCGGTCCAAAAAGTCAGGTTTACCCTGAAAAATACCCAAATCCGAGCCAACTTTTGCCAAAACTTAGCTCGGATTTTCACATTTTAACGTGTTCTTACTTTCCTATATTTTATTTTCAGTAGTTCTTCCCATATTACCCCTATTTTTCCCCTTTTACCCCGCAATTTCCCTGATCTTCATAGCCCTCCCCACTAGTGGGGGCCGTGTTTTTAGATTGTTGGATAATGGGTAAATACTCATTTGCGACAGTCCTTGGTATAAAACAACACTGTATATCAAAGAAAAAATGCAAAACAATAAAAAACACATGCTAAAACTCGTGACTGTCACACCGTATCATTTTACCGGTTGTTTGGTTAGGTTAATATACTACGTCTCGGAAACAAGATACGTAGTTGCAGTAGTATTTACATCAAAACTATAGTTAACTATCAAAACTATTCTTCCACAGTGGAATCTATGTGAGTATATTATAAGGATTCCATAGAGCTTCACTTTCCCTAATAAATTATGTATAATAACGCTGCGAGTCTTTTCAAAAATATTACCGCAATAAGTAAATACCGGTACTTCAAGAAAAAAGAATATCACAAATAAGTATGTTATAAATTATTACCACTATCAAATTAATGGAACCAGCATCCTTTATAATAAACTATATTAGTTTTCCCTTTGTCCCAAGGGTGAAAGTAATGGACCGAAATGTATCTGCAAAACTATATAAAAACAAATAATACAAACAAAAATAACAAATTAATATATATATAATAAAGTAATTCCCCCAACAGCAGGTACACTTTATAACATTGACATCTCATTAATTATTCTGGACAGGTAGGACTACTCGCATAATAAAAAAGAATAAAAACATATAGACAGAACTTTGTACTTACAGAATGTGTTTAGTTCCCACGTATTCTACTGTGAAATAGGAAAGGCTTCAATCAGCCTTCAGTGTCATCAGATGTAATATTAGTCTTAATATATTTTCTAACACATCAAAGTAGTAACTTAGTTCCGGCAACGCGAGACAGATCACAAGGGGACCGCGGGAGCGAGCAACAACCTCCCTCCTCTGAGGCTGGTACGATACTGGTTTGGTTTGGCAAGTTGTTGGCATCCCGACTCCTCTCGTGCCTTTAGTATATAGAGATCGGTCAACTTGACATCATGACACCATTTTGGAGCAGCAAACCTATAGGACAACAACATATATCTCACTTTTGATAGCCTGAATAGTATTCCAGCAAATTATACTATTATTAATAATTACCAACGTTACACAGTTGCATCATATTTGTAAGCGAATAACTCAGTTTTAGAAATGGTTTATAATGGAAAATGGACAAAATGTTGTGAGTTGTCCAATCCCTATTAACTGTATGAGGAGAGAATTCTGCTCTCGAGTACTGCGAGAGAAATTATTATTCTATATCACTATATGTATCAGTATTATGAGTGATATAGTGTTTTGCTTATTAAATATACTGTATATGGAGTAATATGGAGCTATATGTTAATTGAGTAATTGATTAATTGATGATTATAACCTATAATAACTGCAAATCATATATCGCTTCAGATTCAATGATTCGTTGGTTTGTAGGCGTAGGGCGAACACGACTTGATTCACAAACTTCAACACTGTAAAACAAAGGTTCGATACATTTTCGTGGATAGCTGTGGCTCGTCAAGATTTCGCAATCGTATCGAATCTAAACATTAAAGTACACTCTAGGACATAAGTCATGGCCCTGTATGAATCCTTGAACTTCTTAAAGCAATCCACAATATGCATACATTAGCTAAATTATTAATCAGAAAATTCGATTCGGTTCGGGATAGCTTTGGAACGTTTAGGCCATGACATATATCCCTAGTGGTCTGGGACTAAAGTCGTGGTATGGAGCTTCAGCCATCCATTAGTGGCCTCTGACGGTGGTATTCGAAGCAATCCGAGATATGATGTTTTGTGCTCTCCATAGATGGCTCTGTTCGACACGTCCAGGTAGCGCCAAAAGTAAGTGAGAAACTTCCTGTTTCTTGGTGGATTACGACCATGCCAACTAGAACACACACACATGCACACACACTTAAAATAACATTGTTAGCTAGTTATTACTGTATTGAAGATAGGCAATAGGTGTACTGTATGTCTCTAATTAAGGTAAGGAATATACTTAGTTACTGGGGCAAAGCTACAAATAATCTGTTCAATTATTGGTAATTTAGAGTATTGACCCTTTCAGTAAAGAAAGTGTCTTTGTATGTTTCTGGCTGCTATGATAACATATTGTTCAGCTTAGGAATAGCTCTACCGATTAATAGGTTACAAATTATCAAATGAAACATTTTGACTGCTACAATTTCTTGCCAAGCTTAACAAAATTGCGTAAATATAACAAATACCAAACCTAATACCCATTCTGAATGTTTTATTGCTATCCCATTAATAACAAAATAATATATTCAAATTAACGTTTAATCCATTTTAATGTATAGTAAGCAATTGAATTAAATATTCTGTGTAAGTTTAATTTACTAAACTAAAAATACACATGTTATATACAATTTGTTCACGATATAGGGCCTACACTCTACGAGTTAAGTTCAAGGGCACAATAAACTCGTCTTCTGTTAATCATACCCCTAAGAGAGAAAGGGATGTTTTATTATTTACAAGGAAACGCCTGGTTTCGACTCTATTTGGAGATCTACTCAGCTGTGAAGGGCTCTGAAAAGCGGTTGTGAGAGTCAAATCTTGTCGCGTCCATGTAAATATTAAAATATCGTTTTCCACCAGGTGAGTATTATTCTCCATTCAAACGTTCGGTGCATTGTGAGTATCTCTCCTCAAACTCGTATTTCTCGCACAGTGACTTCACGATGCCAGAGAGATAGAGAGATAGATAGATATAGAGAGAGAGAGAGAGAGAGAGAGAGAGAGAATAAGCGTCAGGTAGAGGGAGGAGGTGTTGTGGGAGTTGAAGGGAGGGAGGGGAAGTGGGAGGTGAAGGGAGGGAGGGGGTAGTGGGTGGTAAAAGGAGGGGAGGGGTGGTGGAGGGAAGGAGAGGGTATTGGGCGGTAGAGGGTGGGAGGGGGTAGTGAGAGGTGAAGGGAGGGAGGGATAGTGGGAGAGTGGTTTGTAGGGTTTGTCGGGTCAATATTGGCAGCTTATAATACCCAGAGAGTGGAAGAAAAACACATGTCTGGAATCTGTACATCTTGATTTTAAGAAGATTCCTCTCGTGTAACAAGATGTGCATTATTAGGCAGCATGCTACAACAGGATAAAACGAATAGGGACACATTTTGTAAAGGGTAATGAACTGGGTAAGTTGCACTGTACTGTATAGTGGAAAGACATTCTCGATTTCATATAAGCGGAAAGTTCAAAACAGTATTTTATATATACATTTGTTTTATTTTGTAAGCCAATAATCTTAACATGATAGAAAATACAGCGTACGATCATTCAGATTTATTAACTGGTAAAGAAAGCATGCTTGACCTGCTAAGCAAAGACATAACTAGAACACCTAACATAAATAATTGTGTCAAAACTTATATGCCAGTCGATGCGAGAACAGTTCTCCAGGGCACTAGATTTAATGTGGAGGAGATGGCTTGCATACAATAGTTACTATGAACAGTTATTCAATATTATCAAATACTGACTAGGCCCGGTGATTATCAAATCTCTAAACAATTAAAGGTATGCTGTATAATATAAACAATTGACACAACTAGTATTTTTTTTTAATTTACGCATACAAATAGCTTGACTACCTTATTACACTCTGGGAAGCTGTTTAAACTTTTCGGTAATCCCAAAATCAATCTCATTCCTTATGTTAGTTATTACCTGTCATTATACACCATTAGAAAGTATCCATGGAAGAAAAGGGTTTAATAAGACCTAATTTGACTTACGAATCATTGGATGTTTACGTTATCTCCCTGCGCTTTAAAGTACTAACAGAGCGATAGTTCTTTTCTCCTTGCTTCGGAGCGTTTCATAAACTTTCACTCTCCTCCATAAAAATACGCGATATAGACGGTATGGGAATAACATATGGATTTTATTTATTATACTACGATCAAACTCTATTGAAGGAGGTATGAAATAGCGAATCATATTAACGTTTGTAGTGGTATTTTTAAATAATAATAAAGTCGTCGGGATGATCGAAGGTTGGTGTGATACAGGCCAAGGTTGGGTGGTGGGATCTCCATCACAATTTACTGTATGGAATGATGGAATTATATATATTGCAATATTCCTTTAATACAGTAAATACTGTATATTATTTTTCTTATAGGTAATCCTTTAATGGTTTCCTTCTATTGTTCCTCGAGTATACATTAATATCATATATTTTGTTTCAATTAATGTTATGTTACACCACGTTATGTCATTCCTATTAACCATACCATATTCAGTTACAGTATTTGTGTTGCATTGTTAGTATCCTAATCTCAATTGTATATACATATTATTTGCACTAGCAATACGGTCATTTAACGACCTATACTATAAACACCCATTATTAGTTATATTTTTCGCAGGAATAAACTACTGTATATAGATATATACCTAGATATTACCTATTAAGGAAAATGACACACACCACTTCTAATTCTGAAATGTGTGCCTGTTACATCTGTCATGGATACCCAGTGAATTTTAGCTTTCTTTTAACATATATATTTCATATATTCAAATAGTGATATAGCGTGTGTGTTTGTATGTTCTAGCTGGCATGTTCATAATCCACCAAGACACAGGAAGTTTCTCGCTTACTTGTGTCGCAACCTGGACGTGCCGAACAGAGCCACCTATGGAAAGCCAAAAACATCATATCTCTGATTGCTTCGAATACCGCCGACAGAGGGCACTAGAGAATGGGTGAAGTTCCATACCACGACTTCAGTCATAATAATAATAATAATAATAATAATAATAATAATAATAATTTAATATTTATTCAGTTAGCAATTTACAGAGTTGGTACCACATAGTATGTTACAAATATGACATGTACCAGCTTTGCATAATTCTAACTAAGGATAGCCCAATAAGGCCGTTAGGCGTATTTCCATTGGGGTCCTTGTGGGATTAGGTTAGCTGGGGAAAAGGGGAGGATAAAAGAAATAGATACTTTAGAGAAAGTATTTCTAGGGGGTTATTTTAAGATACCTTACATCCTATGGTAAATATAAGTAATCCGTAATCAGTAATAATTTCAGTTTGGTTTGCCTATCTCTTATGTCGTATTTAGTAGTAGACATAAGCTTGGTGCTCCCTTCTCGCAGCTGTCCGGTTCAGGTGTTCCTTCAGGCTACGTCTGAAGGAATACAGTGTTCTCTTTTCACGGACAGACTGGGGTAGGTCGTTCCAGTCTTTGATGGCGGTGAAGAAGAATGTTTGCTTACCCTGTCCTAGGATTCTCGGGACCTTAAAATTAAACATCCTGTTTCTTGTATTATGTCCACTCCTTTTCATTTGCTTTAACAAAATCACTCTTAAGATACTCTGGAGCTCTGTCATAGAACATTTTGAAGGCATTAGTGAGCCTGATTTGTTTGGCCCTGTCAGAGACATTGAGCATACCTAGTGACTGAAGTTGTTCCTGGCCAACATGTGATCTGGGTCCTAGGTTCAGCATGAACCTAACCATTTTATTTTGAGTGACCTGAAGTTTGTGCTGTGCTGATTTAGATGATGCAGAGTACCAGGATGACACAGCATAGTCAAAATGACATTGAACAAGCGCTTGGCAAAGGGTCTTTTTGGTCGCCGCTGGCAAGCATCCCACCTGTCTATACAGGTATTTTATACGTGCTCTACACTTAAACAGGATAGATTCCAAAATTGTTTCACCTGACAAACTCGAGTCCAGTTTTAGTCCGAGATATTTAACTTGTGACACTGTTGTTATAGGAATATCACTACAGTTGACCGAGAAGCCCACAATGTCTTTCAGTTTGCGTTTTGTCCCACATAAGATGGCTTCCGTCTTGCCCAGGTGAAGAGATAGTCTATTGTCCACTAGCCATTCACTACATGATTCTAGTTCTTTGGAAAGTGAAGCGGCAATACTTATTGGGTCTTTTCCTGAAACCAGAAGCACGCTGTCGTCAGCATACAGTAATAATTTACACGAGACGAGACGAGACGCTCAGTTCCATGTCGTTCACATAACAGAGAAAGAGTAAGGGACCAAGGATGCTTCCCTGTGGGACCCCACATTTAATTGGCATAGGATCAGATATATTATCATCAATTTTGACTCTTTGTGTTCTACCACAAAGATAAGATTTAAACCAGTTCACAGACCCAATGCCCATTGCTTGTAGTTTATTACATAGGATATCATGGTCTACTGTGTCAAACGCTTTTTGTAGATCAAGAAGAACCATACCGGTGTAGTTACCTTTAGACATTTCTTTACGAATGTGATCTGTTAAGTGGATGAGACAGGAGTCAGTCGAATACATGCATCTGAAACCCGATTGAAACTTATAAAATATATCATTTTCTTTGAGGTAGTGTTCAATTTGGGTGTATACCGCTCTTTCAAGGATTTTAGATACAATACATAATATGCTAACTGGTCTGTAGTTGCCAACTTCTAGTTTATTTCCTTTCTTGAATAGAGGGGTTACAATAGCTTCCTTCAGTTCAGCAGGTACAGTGTTGGTGTTAATTGACAGGTTGATGATGTGGGTTAGGGGACCTGCTATACCAATGGCTCCATCTGTAGAAATTTGGCAGGAATTTTGTCTGGTCCTGTGCTTTTATGTAGTACTATTGTGGACATAAGTCCTGCTATACTTGCCCGGCAGAGAATCGCGAATTGTGTTGGTAACATTCGTTCACCCCCCCCCCCCCCCCCCCGGCCCCGGCCCCGGCCCCACTCCTTCTCCACTCTGCTACCCTCTCTCAGCCCTCCTTTCCTATTTTTTTCCTGTTTCACGTCTATAAGCCCCTCCCCTTGGATTGTTTCCACTACCATGACCATAACCAGGGCCCTGACTATAGCCACATGATAAATATCACGATAATCTCTCTCTCCTTCCTTTCTCTTATTTATCCCTCTATCATCGAATCTACAGTATGTATCTTATGCATGCTTTCCAATTCGGAATAACATATCGTTAAAATAGCAATAGCTTACATAGTTCAAGTTCAGATTTACCGTTTTATATAAACGTAGCACAATATATAGTTTTATGATCCATTCGAATATGGGAGTATATTAACCATATAATATTATCTACTGTAAGTCAGATACAATTGAGACTTGAATATACTTTTGCATTCTAATATTGTAATTCTGTTATGATTAATTAATCATATATATATATATATAAATATTTGGAGTAAACATGTATTTCACTGTTGAAGTTTATATTCGGAAATAATTATGAAAAGAGATCATTGACCCACACATATAATGGGTTCCTTGATTCAATGCATTGCATATTAGTGTTTTTAAGTATATGGTTATAGGTGTGTATTCTCAATAACCGTCTGTCAACCCGCTTCCCCCTTCACTACGGTACGCTCACACTAATATATTAATATTCCATAACTAGTCAACTCAAACAAACGGCCACACACATTAGTGTGACATTACATTACACATACTTGCATGATATGATCATACTTGAGGTGATTTGACGTCTTTCAACTGCCTCAGCGAGCGCTGCTACCTCCGAGATTAACCCCTTCCGTACCAGGGTTGGGTCTAATTTTAATTTAGCTATATTTAGACAATTTTATGCAGTTAAGGAAGGATATGTGGTATTAAGAAGAGTTAATTTAGATGGTATAAAACCGTTTAACTGTTACACTTCCTTCTTTTACTGAATAATAATGTTTATAGATAACTATACTCCGTTCACTGGAGAGGTTGAAATTAAAGTGTTGGGCGAGGCCACCTGTAAGTGGTGAAGGGAGAGCTACGGTTCTCGCTCCTTCCGAGTGGTTATATGGTTCTTCTTGTACCTTCGATTAACATAAACAAATACATAAGTGCAGTTCAGTCAAGTATAATATTAACATAAACAAATACATAAGTGCAGTTCAGTCAAGTATAATATTAACATAAACAAATACATAAGTGCAGTTCAGTCAAGTATAATATTAACATAAACAAATACATAAGTGCAGTTCAGTCAAGTACAATATTAGATTACATGTAATTACACCTAATTAATTTATACTCTGTTTCATCATAACGTTGGGGCAAACTGCCAATTTGGCATGAAATGTGGGTATATTAAATAAGGCAGTTGACACGAATTATTAAGTCAAACATAAGGCGGTGGAAATGTATACGACAAAACGGACTATAATTCCTTAAACATGACATATTTATAGAACTAAAATATACTGTATACAGTATATCTATATTAATCACGAGTGAAGTAGCCTAAGGGATGTCGTTGTGTAGCAGATGAATGTCAATATCATAGAGCAGAGGGTCTTGGTTAATCTTACCTAAACCATGAAAAGATACTTTTTATTTACCCTTTCGGTTCCGGGGACATCTTATATATTTCACTATAGCTATGTTCAGACTATTATATATTGATAAGAAAGGGGCTGTTGTAGTTAAGGTATTATTTGCGATAGTCAGTAACATTTTAAATAGTAGACGACTTCTTTAGCTCAATACAATCGTCAAATATTTGCCAGAATTGGACGAAAAGAATATCACCGCTACTGAATGGGTTAAACCTCATAATTGTAGCGTTAATTGGATGAAGAGACTCATGCCCATACCATTTTAATAAACACCAACCATAGAGACTTTTATATAAAAAAAAACTAAGGGATAATGAAGTATAGGATATAGCTGTAATGGTTGAGGAATCTTGTAAATAATGAACATGTGGGAATGTAAATATGAATATTGCTGGCCCTCTATGACTTTAAATATGTAATGTCCAGTTAGTTTATAGGTGTTTCAACATAATTGATATTGGGCCAAACAGATCATAAGATAAACCATTTAATTATTATTTATAGTAATATTAATAATAAAATTAGGCTGTCCTCCAAAGAGATTAGATTTATGCTGGAGTGGTAAAGGTATTGTTAAACACGCACTGGAAATGTTTTGGGTTTGATTATCGTCTTGTCCAACAATAAGAGTACCGGTTTTTGGTTTACCATGCAACACGTCTTTTAACCCCTTCACCACGATGTCGTATTTTCGGCATATTTTGGTTACTATTAGACAATTTTCTTTAGCTTATAATCTACTTCTAGGACTCAAAGGGGTAAATACTATCTCAATAATCACTCTGAGTAACGCAGGTCCTTCTTAAACTGCATAAACTCGTCTGATTATAGCCAGAATCGAAGGTAAGAAGACGTCATCGTGCTGAAGGGGTTAACTAAGAGCACTATTCATATAACCTTATTTATAAACGGTGGTATATATTTGTAAACATTTTTTTTTTTCCTAAATATTGTTTTATTGTTTGTAGCTACTGGCTGTATACACCATCAATTTGCTTAATATAATTCTCAATCCATATTTCTCAAATTCATGCTATGAAAAGTAAATGCAAGGTTAGGTTTCATATTATAAAATACCGGTACCCTAGTCTTTCTTCCACGTGAAATTAATAGATATAGATAGATAAATTATATACACAATTGTCACGTGTTCTTATATACGGTAACTTATACGCGAAGAGTGTCCATATAGGGAAGAACCCGTTGTATACCAGGAAAAAAAATAAAAAAAAGAGAAAACTCTTCGCTCTGGGTTATATTTACGGTACTTAACCAGCTACCTGCTTAATAAGAAAACAAAATAAAGACAAACATAAAGAGTTTTAGAGAGTCCTAAGCTGAAGTTTTTGTTGTTGTTTCACCATATACTAAATTCCCCAGGCAGTTTGTTTCAAAATTGTTAATTATAATAATATGATGCAGTGCAAGTATTGTTAATTTGAGTTATAGGTTATTAATTAACAAATTACGGTCGTGCACTTCATTAAAACACATAATTGGAAGTAATGTATCAACAATTACAACACAAACAATGTAACCTTGTGTCACCATTATAACAAATAGAATTGATGGCGTGAGAGAAACATTATGGGTGTGTGAAATGGTAGTAAATGAAGGAATATAAAGATAAAACAGGTTCTACTTGTCAATTTATTATCTGTATGTGTGTCTGTAACTATCATAATCATTCATTTGAGAGCTTGTTTTGCATCACTTAAGATACTTCACTCGTGATAAATATACTGTAGATATAGAACTATTATTTCTATAATTGAATAACTTCTAAAAAATTATAGTTTACATGAGAATATATTAACCGAATAAACCACTTTCAAGTATCATGTTCTCGTGTTCCCAGATGTTGACCATGTTGCCTCACACAGATTACATGGGATTTAAGTCTGGTGCCTTACTCGGCTTGATTCCTTTAGGATCGTTGATGCATTTGTGTTCTGGCTATAATTAGGCAATTCTATTCTGATTAGGAAAGGTATATGGAAATCAGAAGATTAATTGGGATACTCTTTACCCTTTTAATTCCAAAAGATCTTTCTTACGCTGTATACAATCGTCTAAAAGGAGCCACAATAAATTGTCAACATGCGTCATGAACCTCAAGGGGTAAATGGTGTTGCAAGGAAAACCAAAGAATATACTCCTCCTGTCGGAGGCAATATTCAAACTCTAAACATTTTAGCTCTGTGTTCAACACTTAATATCTCTACCACACATATATATACACATGTCAATAGGTAGTGACTGCATTTCCTCCCTTGCTTGTGTTTACTGTATGATATCTACGTTATTTAGGTGTTCTATGTGATATTTTATAGGTCTTAAGGTTCGGATATCACTTATCACATTATCATTAGAATTACTAAGATTGGTAAACCTGACTTTTTGGACCGACAGCGATTTCAGTAAGTTTTAGTTTGTATATTTTAATTTTTCCTTCAGATATAGTGTTGTTATATACTGAAGAGGAGCTGAAATGAGTATTTACCCATTATCCAACAATCTAAAATCACGCCCCCCACTAGTACTGCTCGGATTTCACGGGGTGGAGTGGGTAGCCTAATATCTTATGTTATAAAAAGTCAACTTTGGGAAGACATTAGCCTATCCTAACAACCTTACCTAACCTATCCTAGTATTATGGGTGGGGGCTGCCGCCCCCACACCCCTGCTGGTTGGGTTAGGTTTTTTTTTTTTTTTTTTTTTTTTTTTTTAATGTGCAAGGCTATTAGCCTAACCTAACAACCTTACCTAACCTAACCTAGTATATGGGTGGGGGCTGCTGCCCCCACACCCCCGCTGGTTGGGTACTGGCTCAAAAACGTATTGTTTTACAGTATACTGTATTTTAGCGTTTTTGGTTTTTCTCCCTTATAACACATTTCAGCTCTTAATGAAATATATAGCAATGATGTATATGCTCTACCGGACCTATTAGGCCTAAAAAGATCGATGGGCTAACTGTCGGTCCAAAACATCAGTATAACCCTAAGATTTATCTAGTTTAATGAATATATATGGAAAATACAAATAAGTATAATTAATTCAAATAATAATGTGATAATCAAGAGTGATATCCAAACCTTAAGAGCAATGAAGTATCACACGGAACATCTAAATAACTGATATAATACCTTAAACACAATCAAGAGATGAAATGCCGTCGCTACCTATTGTTATGTGTAATAAGTGAAGCAGGGCTGTGATTGGCTGTAAGAAGCGTGGGCCAAATCAGTCAGTCTTCATAGCTTTCTTACATTTTGGGTTTATAATTTATTTATCTCGCTTGTGTTTACTGTATGATGTATATTTTATTAATTAATGTGTTTAATATGATATATCAAGGTTTTTAAGATTCGGATAACACTGTATATTGTTAAGTAATCATTACAATTATTAACACGTGTCTAGTATAATGAATGAATAAAGAATAATAAAGATAATAATACAAACATTATCAGTTCTGCGACTCTTCAGGGCCAGTGAGCTACGGTATTGATAAGATGGGGAATCATGGGCGTCGATACAAACACCAATTAGGTGCCAGAGGCATGGTTCGAGTGAATCGAGAATAGCTATATCTATAAGTTTGTATTCAATTAAGGAAGGAAGTGTAACAATTAACAGGCTTCATACCAGCTCAATTAGTTCTTCTAAATACCACAGATCCTTCCTTCTCTGCACAAAATTGTGGAAATATAGCTGGAATGAAACTATAGCACATCCCCGGTATGGAAGGGGTTAATTTCGGAGGGAGCAGTGTTTGCTGAGGCAGTTGAAAGACTCCTAAAGTAAGAAAATAACATACAAGATTGTGTAATGTAATGTCACATTAATGTGTGTTTTAGTTGACTAGTTACAAAATATGAATAGATAAGTGTGAGCTACTGTAATTAACCCGTTTAACACGATTACATTTTTGTCATCATATCTTGGTTACAATTAGACAATTTTCTATATCTTATAATATACTTGTAGGATCCAAAGGGGTAAATAAGATCTCAATAGAACTTCAGAATAACATAGGTCTTTCTTAAACTTAATCAAAGGCAAAAAGGCGCCATCGTGCTGAAGGGGTTAAGGGGGAGGTGGGTTGACAGGCAACTATTGAGAATACACACGTAAACATATATTTATAACTTTTAATATTGTATGTGTGTATCTCTTTTACTAATATATAAAATGTAACAGTGAAATACATACCTACTCCAAACAGTGGGATATAATTGGGTTTAGATAATTATAACTGAATTGAAATATGATAATGCAAAAGTAAATTAAAGTATCGGTTGTAATTGACTTAAATAACATATAGTTAAAACCTTCCATATTCGAATGGATTATGAAACTTTATATTTTGTTAGATTTGTATAAAATGGTAAATATAAATATGAAGTATGTAACGATATGTTATTTCATATTAGTTAGAAGATTAGGAAAACATTAATAAAAATACAGTGATTCGATGAGAGAGGGAGACATAAAGAGCGGCTTATAGACGTGAACAAGAACGAAAGCAGTAGAGAGGGAAGGAGGGGCTTGGCTGAGAGAGGGTGATAGTGTGGGGATGGGGTGGGTTATCAATGTTACCAACACCAATCGCGCTTCCCTGTCAGACAGGTGTAGCAGGACTTATGTCCACAATAGTACATTTAGGTTAGAGAGCTCGTCAAAAGTGTATTTTGGTGTAACATTTTGCAATCCAAATGTGTTCGGGTGTATGCCTTTATCTCTGTAGAAATTTCGAAAGGTGGCCGTTGTTGTGTGTATTTATTGAGAGATTGCGGTAGGTTCTGTGCAAGTGTGTTTGCTATGGAGGTGAAGAAGGTGTTGAAGTAGGTTGAAATTTGTCGTTTATCGTGGCAAACCTGATCATTAATGTTGAGAGCAATATTAGTGTTAGACGAATCCCTTGCCTTGTTGCTGTAGCCTGTTGTTTTTAGGTGCCTCCATAGTTTCTTTGGGTTATTCTGATATTCCTCTGCCTTATTGTGGAAATAATTAGTTTTCGCTGATTTGATTTTTCTACTTAGTTTATTCCTGGCCCTGTTGAACTCATGTTTCAGACCTTGATCCTGTCTATGTTTCACTAGCCTTTTTAACAGATTGTCTCTGTGTTCCAGATGGTGTAGTATGTCATTGTTGATCCATGGGTCTGACCTTGCTTTAATTCGTATGTCTTTCAGAGGAACTATATCGTCTAGGATGTTTGTGATGATGGTTCTGAAGCCAACCCATGCGTCATTAACGTTTGTACTTCCAAACACTGGAGACCAGTCTGTATTCCATAAAATTTCCAGAAATGTTTTTTTGTTGTAGTTTCTGAGTGACCTTGTTTTGATAACCTTGTGATTCTCTAGGGTAATTTTTTTGGTTTTCCGTGTGCAATATGTGACGAAGTGATCACTTATCCCAGTCTGTATAACCCCTGATTGGGATATTTTGTCCTCTCTGTTACAGTTTATGTGGTCTAATATTGTGGCAGTGTTCTCAGAGATACGTGTGGGGGTTGTGATGTGATGAGTTGTCCCAGACTGTACAGTACAGTACCCAATAGGTCCGTCTTGTCGCATATTATTGCCCTCACCATATGTGTATGGTGAGTGGTCCCAATCCAGACGGAACCTTTGATTGAAGCAGACTGACTCACCGGATCATAGAATACTAACATTGGCCGTGAATACCTCTGACTCCCTCTTTTCACAATACCATCGCTAATATGTTAAAACACTGATTATTCCTTGACCTTACGTTGTAAAAACTATCCCTAAGTGAATGGGATCGTCTTATTAATTATCAACTTAATATTTCCATTTCTAATGTTGGTTTTGGTTTTCGAAGTTTCATATTCGGTCAAAATGTATTACTAGGAGTCTACACTCTAGGACATTAATATTGTCTCATTGTGAATCTTTGAACAACACAAACGAATCTCTGCCATGCAAATATTAGTATATTAGGCAAGGTATCAATGAAATAATTCGAGCCAGTTTGGGATAACTTAAAAAAACATCAAGCTATAATTTGTTTCTTATAGCGTACACTTGGCATGAATTGTGGCCTTAAGTGTTTGAAGGTATTACGAACTGAATCGAAGGCTTTCATTAATCATTTACCTTAATATTAACATTTTGGAGGTTCGTATTGCTTGTCGACGGTTATATTGGACCAGGATTTATCTCTCTAAGCGTACTCTAGGAAAGAATCAAAAGCTCATTTTGAAACCTTGAACTGCTCAAATCAACCTCCTATATGAACATGTTGGGTAACGATTTGATATGACGATTTGATTCAGTTCAAGATAGCTTCGAAAATTTAAAGCTAGCATATTTGTCCTTGAGTGTACACTTAACGACAAGGGACACTGGAGTTCTCGCAGAGAGGCTCCAGTCCTGACGTTATTCTTGACTTACAGTGTGCTGGCTTAATAATCCAATAGGGTTGATAGCTTCCGAAGTCCTATTTTAACTAATTCACTCAATGACATAAGTTTGGGACAACGTTTTCGAAGGTATCCCGAAGAAAATCGAATCTTGTCATTTTGTTTAACTAATATTTACGTTTCGGAGGTTCATTTTGGTGTGTGGAGACTTAACATTGGGCTCGGATTTACATCGTTGGGTGTACAGTCACGAGCATAAATACTGCGACACCCACCAGATAATGTTCGCCCCTTCATCTCCAAAGGTATTGCTAAACTTGTTATTCAAACTCACAATTTCTTTATTTCATCCTAGCTACCGTCAGCCGATTTTATTCAGCTTAGTATAAACCTCTCGTGACGAAGGAGTTGACGTTATCTGGTTGATATCGCATGGCCCTATCTGAATTCGCAAACTACTCAAATGAACCCACGATAATCATATACTAGGCAAAGCATTAATTAGAAGATTAGATTCAATTCGGAATAGTTTCGAAACCTTAAGATAATTATGATCTTGACAACTTTGGCAGTCACCCAACATGCTCACGTTTTCTCTGACAACGTTTAATGGCTGACTCCGAAGAAAATCTCCTAATATTAAAGTCAACAGTCTGATGGTAGCTATGGAAAAGTGAAAACATTATAAACAATTTGTAATTAACTATATAAAACTATTTAGTTATGTAATTTAGGTAAGCCCTTCTTAAGCTGGAGGGTACCAGGTATCGTTTTCTTTCTGTATCAATACCTTAACTCTGAGATCCTTTCTCAAACAAGGGACTGGAGTATTCGAAAAGGGGCTCCAGTCCTGACGTTATTCTTGACTTACAGTGTGCTGGCTTAATAATCCAATAGGGTTGATAGCCTCTGAAGTTATATTTTAACTAACTAACTAACTATTCTTCGTCATCATCTCGTCCCAGGTCTCCTCAGTCTACCATTTGTCTTTCTTCCCTACACTGCTAGTCTTCTACCACACTTCACCCATTCTTCCTCATTCATGCTCTCCACATACACCAAATCACTCTCTCAACTCTGTTCTGGTTGCAGTGGTTGGCCTCTCTCTCATTGCGGTATAACGCACATTTCCATCTCTCCAATCTCATTACAGTACGCTTAAGTTAGGTAAGGATTTTAGATTGCTCCCTAGACATACATTGAGCTTAAAAAATATCCCCAAGACCCCTTTCGATATAAATTTATAATTTTTTTGGTAAAAAAATGTGCGGCCGAAAGCCGGTTCCTTCTATATTGCATGCTCACTCTCGCTCGCTAGGAATAAAAATCAACACCTAAATATCACGAAAGGTCTTAAAATCGACAAAGAAATGGGGCGAAATATCTTAAAATCGCCAGACTAATGGACCAAACGTCTAAAAACCCGAAATTAATGGTTCTAAACATGAGGGAGAAGGGGGTCAAGAAAAAATCACCCCTTTAAGTGAAAATATAGCCTAAAGTCTTCGTCTGTCATGACCTTTGGCTGCCCACGTTTCACAAGGATACCGCAGCACAATTTTCACATATACAGTATACAGAATTATTACCATTAGTGCGGAGGGAGAGAGACCGTAGTTGACAAGAGCGGTACCTTCTCTCTTTCAAATACCATAAATTCGCTGAAATTTACCGACAAAAAAACTAGAGTGCCAATGTATTATTCAGTATTTTGTATGCCGAGTCTGTACATTGTAACGTGGTCCCTGCAGAGGTCATGAGTGTAAAGGTAAATTATGTAGACTTCAGCACAGTTTTACTCGAAATACAAATGACTCCTCAAACTAATAAACTTGGAGATTATTATTGCAATACAAAACCATAAAATATAGATATTATTAATTGTGTTGTATGTCGGTGTTTATTTGTATTATTTATGTTGAATTTAGGTGGTTGGTAATTGACAAGAGTGGCTTTGGTAACTTGTTGTTAGTCGGTGTGTTGTAGGTAGTGGTGTTGTATGTAGAAGTTGTGTTTGTGTTTATGTTAGGTAGGAGTTGTGTTGGTAGTTGTGTTGTAGGTAGATATGTTGTATTATAAGTAGGTATGGTATTGATCGTTATTTTGTAGGTAGGTATGTTGTATTGGAAGTAGGTATGGTATGGATAGCTGTTTTGTAGGTAGGTGAGGTGTTGGTAGTTGTGTAAACAGGTAGGTGTGGTATTTATAGGTGTGGTGTTGGTAGTTGTGTTGTTAGTAAGTGTAATGTTGATAGTTGTGGTGTTGGCAGCTATGGTATTAGTTGTGTTGCAGGTATACAGTTATGTCACAAGAAGTGCACCAGATAAGCAGGAGGTCACAAGAAGTGCCTTAGATAAGAAGGAGGTCACAATAAGTGATTCATGCTAGCAGGAGATCACAAGAAGTGCCTAATAAAAGCAGGAGGTCACCAGAAGTAACTCATACTAGCAGGGTGTAACAAGAAGTGCCTCATACTAGCAGGAGGTCACAAGAAGTGCCTCATACTAGCAGGAGGTCACAAGAAGTGACTCATATTTGCAGGGTGTCACAAGAAGTGCCTCATACTAGCAGGAGGTCACAAGAAGTGCCTCATACTAGCAGGAGGTCACAAGAAGTGACTCATACTAGCAGAGTGTCACAAGAAGTGCCTCATACTAGCAGGAGGTCACAAGAAGTGCCTCATACTAGCAGGTCACAAGAAGTGCCTCATACTAGCAGGATGTCACAAGAAGTGCTCATACTACGTTATAGACTGCATCACCGTTGATTCATTTAAACTCCGCCTAGACAAATACCTCGCTTCAAACCCGCGACTGACTGCGTTTGTAAATTAATAACTTTATTTTATCCCCCCCTCAGTTACTAACCCATCTGTCCCCTACTAACTTCCTAATCCTGCCACGGACATTAGTTCCAGGGCAGTAATTCCCTTTCCAATGTTCCCTTACCCACTCTAAACCACGTTTGGACACTTGATCCTCAGTGTTTTGGAGGACAAGCAACCTAGAAGAGTCACTAGATCTGTTGTTGCTTGATTTTTCCTTTGTACTCCTTTGTACTCCTTT
>CM064487.1:85366272-85654247 GCA_032716605.1 Paralithodes platypus
GATGTCATTAGTTCGCAAGCTGCCTGATCGCATTGCTAACCAGGTGGTAATGTCCCCAGTACTTACTCCTTCTTTAATGTCCCCTGATGTATGGCGAACAGTGTTTAACATGGCACAGGCCGTGAAGCACAGTCCCGCACAGGCTAAGAAACCTGCATTTAACTTCCCCAAACCTAAGCCTCCTACTAAAGCTCAGCCAGGGGGTTCTAAGCCGTTTCTTCCGCCTAAGTCCTCCCAATCCCCCCTGGGTCAGTACAGGCATAGACAGAGAGGGTTTTCAGGACAGAGAGGACGCGGCCAGTATAAGCCGGGGCAGGGCCAGTCTTCGGCCCACACCAGCCAGCCGGCGAAGCGTCCAACACCACCAAACCCACCATCAAAAAACTAAAGTCTCTCTCACTCCCAGTGCCTATCTTAAAGCCGGAGGAACCGAGGGAAGTACAGCCGGCGAACCCTTGTCTGCTAACTGGGTCGTTCCGAACGTGTCACCAAGCATGGCCGTTAAAAACCTGGGCACGGATGGTGGCACGCAAAGGCATCACTTGGCAGTGGCTCCGGCGACCTCGCTTACGTCAGCCGACAACGGCAAATTGTGTTTCATTAGAGGTGGAGTCGCTGGTCCAGGAGATGATTGCCAAGAATGTCATCATCCCGGTCCCTCCAGATTACCCTGTATTCACGTCAAAACTGTTTTTGGTTCCCAAACGGGACAGTGTTCAGATGAGGCCGGTCGTAGACCTGTCTTATCTGAATCTTCACATTTACAACGAGTCTTTCAGAATGTTAACAGTTCATCAAATCAGGCTAACACTTCCGCCGGGAGGCTGGATGTGTTCCCTAGACCTGACAGACGCCTATTGGCACGTGTCGGTCAACAAAAGATTTCAAAGGTTTCTGGCCTTGAGGATCAGGCACCAAAATTTTGTTTTTCAGAGGATGCCGTTCGGTTTGAACCTAGCACCTCGACTATTCACGAAACTAGTCCGGCAAGCCCTGATGCCGTTGTTAAAACAGGGAATCAGAGTGTTGTGGTATCTAGACGACTGGCTGGTGGTGGCAGAGACACAACAATTATGCATAAAACATGTCAATATCATTTTAAATCATGTCAAAACTCTAGGCTTCAAGGTAAATCTGGTAAAGTCAAACCTTGTTCCCTCAAGAGTAATTCAGTGGATAGGGCTGGTCTGGGACACCGCCGCTCTCACTCTGAGTCAGAGTGTGGACAATCGCAACAGGTTTCGCAGGAAACTGTTCAGGTTTCTTCACAGTCTGACTACGACACGAAGAGTCTGGGAGTCTCTGGTCGGCTCTCTCAACTGGATTCAGCTAACTGTCAAGTTGGGCCGGTTGAAAGTAAAACGATTAATATTGGAAGGCAACAAATATTTCCCACTCTTACCGGCGGGAAAATTATGGCCCATACCAAAATTAATCCACACCTTACTAGCGGTCTGGGCGAAGAGGGAAACATTGCACTCAATCATGTCATGGACCTCTCCTCCTCCAACGGTATGGGTAGACACGGATGCGTCAGGCACCATAGGGTGGGGATTTCAGTCAAATCAGGGGCACCAGGGTCAGGGACTTTGGTCCCACTTAGAAATCTCTCACATATATGTCAAAGAGTTACTAGTCCCCTTGTATTTCCTTCAGGCTCACGGCCCGGCGTTACGGGGCAAGTCGGTGGCCTTCAGAATGGACAATCTGAATGCAGTTCACTGTATTCAGAAACAAGGGTCAACGAGGTCAAGGAAGTTGCTACTCGTGTCGGAAGAGATTTTTGTTCTAGCCAGCAGTCTAGATATTTATCTTCACGCATCTTATCTCCCAGGCGTAGCGAACGTCTGGGCAGACGCTCTGTCCCGGAGACAGAGCACGACAGTAGAATGGGAGCTCAAGCAACCCATTTTCGACCTAATGATTGCGGAGCTCTCCCATCCACAAGTGGATCTTTTTGCGTCCGAGGAGACTCACAAGCTCCCTCTATACCTCACCCGCCGGGCGATAACGCCGGCAGGGGGGCCAGACGCCCTAGTGACAGACTGGAACAGATGGAGCTCCATCTATCTGTTTCCGCCGCCAGATGCGTCACTAATGTGCCACGTAGTGAACAAACTACGAGTTTATCGAGGCTTAGTACAAAGGAGTACAAAGGAGTACAAAGGAAATCAAGCAACAACAGATCTAGTGACCCTTCTAGGTTGCTTGTCCTCCAAAACACTGAGGATCAAGTGTCCAAACAGTGGTTTAGAGTGGGTAAGGGAACATTGGAAAGGGAATTACTGCCCTGGAACTAATGTCCGTGGCAGGATTAGGAAGTTAGTAGGGGACAGATGGGTTAGTAACTGAGGGGGGGATAAAATAAAGTTATTCATTTACAAACGCAGTCAGTCGCGGGTTTGATGCGAGATATTTGTCTAGGCGGAGTTTAAATGAATCAACGGTGATGCAGTCTATAACGTTTCGGGGAAGCCCATTCCACAAGTTGACAACTCGATTGAAGAAGAAATTCTTAGTCTCGCTAATCGCGCCCCTGTGGCCGGCGCAGGTGTGGTACCAGCAATTAATAATGTGGTGCCCGGACCCGGTATCGCTCCCGGTCGGGTACTTCCACTTAGACACGATTGGCAACCTAGCGACCTCGCTGACTTTTGCATTATGGACATTCAGGAGGCCAAGTGGCTAGCACCATACGGTAGGGATGTGACCAATAAATTGCTCAATCAATATACTCAGTCTACTAAGCGACAATATCAATCTCATTGGAAAGCTTTTACTTCTTGGATTGTTAGAACGGAACAAACTGTACCCTCAGTGGCATTGGTTTTTAATTACTTGAACTATCTGTTTGAGCAGAAACGTTTATCTGTGGTAACTTTGAAGAATCACTTAACTGCGATTAGAGTGCCCTTTTTCGACCTTACAGGTCTATCCATACCGGTGGCGGAGGAAACAGGATTTATGAGAACGTGTTTTAAACTCCGCCCACCTCCCCGTCAGCTCATGCCTACTTGGTCTCTGGACAAAGCTTTGTCTTTACTTCATTCTCGTCTGTATCAAAATACTGCAGACTTTGCTTTAATCTTAAAGAAGGCAGTTTTCCTTTTGGCTTTGGCCACCGGAAACAGAGTGTCTGAGCTGGCGGCGATGAGCAACACACCTAATTGTCTTAGGTTTGGTAGACTTAATGATTCAATTTCCATTGCACCCTCCCCGGCGTTTGTAGCCAAGAATGAGCATAGTGCACACGTGTTTTCTGAGTTCACGGTGCCGGCGTTAAAAAGGGGAAAGGTGCATCATAATTTATGTCCAGTGCAAGCTCTAACCAAATATTTGAGAATAGCTCCTCAAAACCCCCAAGGTGCTTTATGGGTAGCGAGTACGGGTAAACGCTTACTTAAACGGCGATTAGCCTCTCTTCTGGTAGAAGTCATTAAAGAGAGTAATCCCGGCGTTGTGGGTAGGGCCCACGATTTACGCAAGTGGGCGGCCTCTTTACGTTTCCTGAAAAACTTTTCAGTTGAAGATATTGCGTCCACACAGTTGTGGGCGTCTAATCATACGTTTCTCTCTAGATACTTGTCAGTTGCTCTAGACAAACCTTCCTTACCATGTATAGCTTTAAGGCAGAGGGTCTAGGTGGCCCTGCAGTCACTTATGTTTACTTTCACGGAAGGGGGGGGGGGGGGGTGCAGTCAGTTGACATAGGACACCCTAGACCCCGCCGGAGTATGAGAGCTGTGATACAATTTAAGGTTAAAATGTGATATGAAAATTTCTCTGCGAGAAATTGTGCTAGTACAAGGTTTAGTACAAAACAACGGTGTTGTTATAGTAGTTTTAGCTGCGAAAGCAATGTAATATTAGTTCAATGGAGTTCATTGGCAATTGATCTCCACATGTATTTTGGGGTTTATGATGTGCACATATAAACTTATAACTTATTATTTTTGTCACCACTCGTTGAGTGGGGTGCCTTTTGTAACTACAGATCTGTGTTCAGAATCTTCAGGGTTACCCATTTTTGTCGGGCAGGCTTCTTTGAAGCACGCACCTGCCTGAACCCCTTTTTCTTGTATATTTCCGGCCTACGCCGTATTAAATACATTTTTCAAAAGTAAGAATACTATGTGGTTGTTTTTATTATCTGCTTTTCTAGAGTTATGATATGATTACGAATGTCCCCCTCCAGTCTTAGATATCAGGCATGTTCGTCAATGATGGAGGGGCCACTAATAAATTATAGGTTTGACTCCTGTAAGGAGATAAAGAAAACCTAATATTTAGTAGTGGCCCCGTAATCATTGACGACTGGGGCCCTCCCGACCGTCCCCTTCCCATTCGTTGATGTATTAAGGATTTTGGTTTACTTGATATGTCAGTGAAGGAGGAATGACGCCTGAATCAGCGTCTGGTCAGAAATCCACACAAGTACATCCACGATATGATGGAAAGCTTATTGGATAGTTATTCTTATTTTCTTTTTGTTTTTATTTTTTACGAAGTTTTTTCGTAGTGAGAACCCAATTCATAATGACTGAAGCCATGAGTGAGGTCGCGTGCGCTCATGATGAAGGCTCCTCAGTTTTTAAATGCTCTGCGCGGTAGATTCAAACTACGGCGGATTAGTGTTTGAAGAGGATGCCTTATGTAATAGGCATGTTCGTCAATGATTACGGGGCCACTACTAAATATTAGGTTTTCTTTATCTCCTTACAGGAGTCAAACCTATAATGCTTCCATGCCCGATAGGATTACCTCGGTAATGCGTTCAGCACTCTCCGAGGGTCCTCGGCCACGGAAGCAGAAATCATTCCATGGGAAATCAAAGAAGTACTGCCGAAGAGCCTCCCAGTCGGCAGCGCCAAAGTGCCACAAGCGCCGCCGGCTAGGAGGATCGGGTGGCCGTACTGGAGAGATAGGACAGGTGACAGAGATAAGTTTATGGTCGGAGGAGCCCAAAGGAGAGAAAAGATCGACAGTATAAGAATAAGAGTTAGAAGTTAGAAACAGGTCAAGAATGTTGGGCCGATCTCCGATGCGATCCGGGAGGGTTGCTGAACTAACTGCTCTAGGTCATTTAGGATAGAAAAGACGTAGGCTTGTTCACCAGGTGGATCAGTAGTGTGAGAGGAGAGCCATTGGCGGTGGTGAACGTTGAAATCTCCTAAGATGGAGATTTCTGAGAAAGGAGAAATGGATAGAATGTGTTCCACTGTAGAGTTTAGATATTCAAAGAATTTGGGAAAGTTGGTAGAGTTAGGGGAAAGATAGACAGCACAGAAATATTTAGTAAGAGAATGACAGGAAAGTTTGAGCCATAAAGTTGAGAATTCAGAGGAGTCGAAATCGGGAACATGAGAGCAAGTGAGTTTGTTGTGCACATATGCACAACATCCGCCTTTGGCTTTGAAACTAGGATAGAGAAAGTAGGAGGATACAGAGAAGGGGCTGCTGGATGTTGCTACAGACACCTGAGTTTCGGTGAGAAGAGAAGATCAGGTTTGTAGGAGGAGAGATGGTGCTCAACAGAGTGAAAGTTAGAGGAAAGTCCACGAATGTTGCAGAAATTAATATAAAGAGTAACAGGCCAAGGTCCAGGTAATTGTGTGGGGTCGTCAGGGGATGGTCGGTCGGGTGTGGCTCGGGTGTGGGCGGGTGTGTTTATGGTCCCTCCCCCTGGGGACTCCGTGGCTGGGCTAAAATTTTGGTGTGGAGGAATGAAGTGTGGTGTGCATGTTTAGTGTAGTGAAGTGGATAGGAGGAGGAGGTGTTTGTGAGAGCTAGCTGGATTGCTCTCAGTGTAAATAAGGCACAAAGAAAATCATTAAGAGAGGCCAAGCAAATGAAACAGGAGTTCCAGCGACTCTTTATCACATGCCTATAACCTCACCTGGGTCTAGCCCTGATCGATTGGTGCCTACAATCTCCCAACATAGAGATGTTACTGTATGTCTAATATATGAACCCACAGTAGCTGGCATGCAACTTGCAAGGGCTAGAGTGTTGTATCCCACGTACTGGGTCTAGGGCACTGTAGGGTTAGGTTAGGTTAGGTTGTTTGGTAAGATTTTACGGTGTGACAGTTACAAGCCCCATCGATGTTATATAATAGTCTTCAGTCCTATATATGTCCTTCCCTTCGCAAATGTATTATAAGGGAGATATAGGGTAAAACACAGAGTCTTGTCTGCATAATGACAAGTCCTGTTTTACGGGATTTCTGCTTTATAGATTTTGTTTTCCTCCTACCTTACTCGGGGGACCTTACAGTTGCGCGATCCAGTGCTGCTTTGGTAATTGCGTACATTTTATTTTCCCTCCCCTATAAAATTTTCAGAGTCCCCACTGCACAAAGCCACTGTCACTTTGTTTATGTTCTCTCTGCCAGATTACACTTTTCCCGCAACAAAAACTAGTTTTTAGGTTAGGTTAGGTTAGGTTAGGTTTCTTAGTTAGGTTCATGACAAGGTATCAGCTGGGAGGTATGGGATAAACTAGGGACACATACAAGCTGGTAGGTAAGGGTTATTCTTGTATCCAACGTTCTAGGTTAGGTTACTGTGTTTTTTTACTTCAAAAAATCGCTAAACCCGAGCCAAGTTTTGGCAAATGTTGGCTCGGGTTTTCAAATTTTGGGGTTTAATGAGTTTCAAAAAACATGAAAACTCGAGCCAACTCTCAAAATTCAATTACGGAGTTTTTTTACTTTGAAAAATGCCAAAAGCCGAGACAACTTTTTTTTCCCAATTTTGGGGTTTTTGTACTCTGAAAAAGGTTATACTGATATTTTGGACCGACAGTTAGCCAATCGATCTTATTAGGCCTAATAGGTCCGGTAGAGCATAATATACATCATTGCTATATATATATATATATATATATCATTAAGAGCTGAAATGTATTATAAGGGAGAACAAAAACAAAAAACGCTAAAATACATATAAGGGAGAAGAAAAAAAAACGCTAAAATACATATAGGCCTATTAGGCCTATGCCTATACTGTAAAACAATAAGTTTTTCAGCCAGTACCCAACCAGCGGGGGTGTGGGGGCGGTAGCCCCCACCCATATACTAGGTTAGGTTAGGTAAGGTTGTTAGGTTAGGCTAATAGCCTAGCATAGGCTATTTAAAAAAAAAAAAAAAAAAAAAACTAACCCAACCAGCGGGGGTGGCAGCCCCCACCCATAATACTAGGATAGGTTAGGTAAGGTTGTTAGGTTAGACTAATGTCTTCCCAAAGTTGACTATTTTTATAACATAAGATATTAGGCTACCCACTCCACCCCGTGAAATCCGAGCCAGCTTTCGTCAAAAGTTGGCTCGGATATTCACAAAATTGGGTTTTATGGGTTTGCAATTTGGGAAAACCCGAGCCAAGTTTTGATACAAAACGCTATATTATTGTATTTTTACGCTTTTAACCCCTCATTTTCCCTGAACTTCATAGCCCTCCCCACTAGTGGGGGGCGTGTTTTTAGATTGTTGGATAATGGGTAAATACTCATTTCCGCTCCTCTTCAGTATAAAACAACACTATATCTGAAGGAAACCTTTAAAAAAACAAAATAAAACTTACTGAAATCGCTGTCGGTCCAAAAAATCAGGTTTACCCTGAAAAATACCCAAATCCGAGCCAACTTTTGCCAAAACTTAGCTCGGATTTTCACATTTTAACGTGTTCTTACTTTCCTATATTTTATTTTCAGTAGTTCTTCCCATATTACCCCTATTTTTCCCCTTTTACCCCGCAATTTCCCCGATCTTCATAGCCCTCCCCACTAGTGGGGGCAGTGTTTTTAGATTGTTGGATAATGGGTAAATACTCATTTGCGACAGTCCTTGGTATAAAACAACACTGTATATCAAAGAAAAAATGCAAAAAAAAAAACACATGCTAAAACTCGTGACTGTCACACCGTATCATTTTACCGGTTGTTTGGTTAGGTTAATATACTACGTCTCGGAAACAAGATACGTAGTTGCAGTAGTATTTACATCAAAACTATAGTTAACTATCAAAATTATTCTTCCACAGTGGAATCTATGTGAGTATATTATAAGGATTCCATAGAGCTTCACTTTCCCTAATAAATTATGTATAATAACGCTGCGAGTCTTTTCAAAAATATTACCGCAATAAGTAAATACCGGTACTTCAAGAAAAAAGAATATCACAAATAAGTATGTTATAAGTATGTTATAGTGAGACCCCATATGGATTATGCTGTCCAATTTTGGTGTCCTTATTACAGAATGGACATAGATTCATTGGAGAGAGTACAGCGTAGAATGACAAAAATGATCCATAATATTAGAAATCTTCCGTATGAAGAAAGGTTGACGAAATTAGGTTTACATACGTTAGAGAGACGCAGAGTTAGAGGGGATATGATAGAGGTGTTCAAGTGGGTTAATGGGATTAACAAAGGGGACATTACAAATGTACTAAAGCTCAGTGATAGCGAAAGAACTCGTACCAATGGTTTCAAATTAGATAAATTTCGTTTCAGAAAAGATATAGGCAAATATTGGTTTGGTAACAGAGTTGTAGATGGGTGGAATGGACTACCAAGTGCTATAGTGGGATCTAAAACTGTAGGGAGCTTTAAGATAAAATTGGATAAGCATATGGACGAGAAGGGTTGGGTGTGAAGGGGGATCAGCCGGGTTGGGCCATCAGCGCTCTGCAGACCCCCATAATCCTGCGTTAATCTCTAACCGTTTTGGTAAGATGATCCTCAGGGTATTAGAGTGTTGAGCCTATAATTGGGCTTTGTAATTGATTTGGGGTTGTGTGGGACAGGGATCTGCCTTGCTTAGGCCAATCGGCTTTCTGCAGACTCCCATTTTCTTATGTTCTTATGTTCTTATAAATTATTACCACTATCAAATTAATGGAACCAGCATCCTTTATAATAAACTATATTAGTTTTCCCTTTGTCCCAAGGGTGAAAGTAATGGACCGAAATGTATCTGCAAAACTATATAAAAACAAATAATACAAACAAAAATAACAAATTAATATATATAATAAAGTAATTCCCCCAACAGCAGGTACACTTTATAACATTGACATCTCATTAATTATTCTGGACAGGTAGGACTACTCGCATAATAAAAAAGAATAAAAACATATAGACAGAACTTTGTACTTACAGAATGTGTTTAGTTCCCACGTATTCTACTGTGAAATAGGAAAGGCTTCAATCAGCCTTCAGTGTCATCAGATGTAATATTAGTCTTAATATATTTTCTAACACATCAAGTAGTAACTTAGTTCCGGCAACGCGAGACAGATCACAAGGGGACCGCGGGAGCGAGCAACAACCTCCCTCCTCTGAGGCTGGTACGATACTGGTTTGGTTTGGCAAGTTGTTGGCATCCCGACTCCTCTAGTGCCTTTAGTATATAGAGATCGGTCAACTTGACATCATGACACCATTTTGGAGCAGCAAACCTATAGGACAACAACATATATCTCACTTTTGATAGCCTGAATAGTATTCCAGCAAATTATACTATTATTAATAATTACCAACGTTACACAGTTGCATCATATTTGTAAGCGAATAACTCAGTTTTAGAAATGGTTTATAATGGAAAATGGACAAAATGTTGTGAGTTGTCCAATCCCTATTAACTGTATGAGGAGAGAATTCTGCTCTCGAGTACTGCGAGAGAAATTATTATTCTATATCACTATATGTATCAGTATTATGAGTGATATAGTGTTTTTCTTATTAAATATACTGTATATGGAGTAATATGGAGCTATATGTTAATTGAGTATTTGATTAATTGATGATTATAACCTATAATAACTGCAAATCATATATCGCTTCAGATTCAATGATTAGTTGGTTTGTAGGCGTAGGGCGAACACGACTTGATTCACAAACTTCAACACTGTAAAACAAAGGTTCGATACATTTTCGTGGATAGCTGTGGCTCGTCAAGATTTCGCAATCGTATCGAATCTAAACATTAAAGTACACTCTAGGACATAAGTCATGGCCCTGTATGAATCCTTGAACTTCTTAAAGCAATCCACAATATGCATACATTAGCTAAATTATTAATCAGAAAATTCGATTCGGTTCGGGATAGCTTTGGAACGTTTAGGCCATGACATATATCCTAGTGGTCTGGGACTAAAGTCGTGGTATGGAGCTTCAGCCATCCATTAGTGGCCTCTGACGGTGGTATTCGAAGCAATCCGAGATATGATGTTTTGTGCTCTCCATAGATGGCTCTGTTCGACACGTCCAGGTAGCGCCAAAAGTAAGTGAGAAACTTCCTGTTTCTTGGTGGATTACGACCATGCCAACTAGAACACACACACATGCACACACACTTAAAATAACATTGTTAGCTAGTTATTACTGTATTGAAGATAGGCAATAGGTGTACTGTATGTCTCTAATTAAGGTAAGGAATATACTTAGTTACTGGGGCAAAGCTACAAATAATCTGTTCAATTATTGGTAATTTAGAGTATTGACCCTTTCAGTAAAGAAAGTGTCTTTGTATGTTGGCTGCTATGATAACATATTGTTCAGCTTAGGAATAGCTCTACCGATTAATAGGTTACAAATTATCAAATGAAACATTTTGACTGCTACAATTTCTTGCCAAGCTTAACAAAATTGCGTAAATATAACAAATACCAAACCTAATACCCATTCTGAATGTTTTATTGCTATCCCATTAATAACAAAATAATATATTCAAATTAACGTTTAATCCATTTTAATGTATAGTAAGCAATTGAATTAAGTATTCTGTGTAAGATTAATTTACTAAACTAAAAATACACATGTTATATACAATTTGTTCACGATATAGGGCCTACACTCTACGAGTTAAGTTCAAGGGCACAATAAACTCGTCTTCTGTTAATCATACCCCTAAGAGAGAAAGGGATGTTTTATTATTTACAAGGAAACGCCTGGTTTCGACTCTATTTGGAGATCTACTCAGCTGTGAAGGGCTCTGAAAAGCGGTTGTGAGAGTCAAATCTTGTCGCGTCCATGTAAATATTAAAAGATCGTTTTCCACCAGGTGAGTATTATTCTCCATTCAAACGTTCGCTGCATTGTGAGTATCTCTCCTCAAACTCGTATTTCTCGCACAGTGACTTCACGATGCCAGAGAGAGAGAGAGATAGATAGAGAGAGAGAGAGAGAGAGAGAGAGAGAGAATAAGCGTCAGGTAGAGGGAGGAGGTGTTGTGGGAGTTGAAGGGAGGGAGGGGAAGTGGGAGGTGAAGGGAGGGAGGGGGTAGTGGGTGGTAAAAGGAGGGGAGGGGTGGTGGAGGGAAGGAGAGGGTATTGGGCGGTAGAGGGTGGAGGGGGTAGTGAGAGGTGAAGGGAGGGAGGGATAGTGGGAGAGTGGTTTGTAGGTTTGTCGGGTCAATATTGGCAGCTTATAATACCCAGAGAGTGGAAGAAAAAACATGTCTGTAGTCTGTACATATTGATTTTAAGAAGATTCCTTTCCTGTAACAAGATGTGTATTATTAGGCAGCATGCTACAACAGGATAAAAAGAATAGGGACACATTTTGTAATGGGTAATGAACTGGGTAAGTTGCACTGTACTGTATAGTGGAAAGACATTCTCGATTTCATATAAGCGGAAAGTTCAAAACAGTATTTTATATATACATTTGTTTTATTTTGTAAGCCAATAATCTTAACATGATAGAAAATACAGCGTACGATCATTCAGATTTATTAACTGGTAAAGAAAGCATGCTTGACCTGCTAAGCAAAGACATAACTAGAACACCTAACATAAATAATTGTGTCAAAACTTATATGCCAGTCGATGCGAGAACAGTTCTCCAGGGCACTAGATTTAATGTGGAGGAGATGGCTTGCATACAATAGTTACTATGAACAGTTATTCATATTATCAAATACTGACTAGGCCCGGTGATTATCAAATCTCTAAACAATTAAAGGTATGCTGTATAATATAAACAATTGACACAACTAGTATTTTTTTTTAATTTACGCATACAAATAGCTTGACTACCTTATTACACTCTGGGAAGCTGTTTAAACTTTTCGGTAATCCCTAAATCAATCTCATTCCTTATGTTAGTTATTACCTGTCATTATACACCATTAGAAAGTATCCATGGAAGAAAAGGGTTTAATAAGACCTAATTTGACTTACGAATCATTGGATGTTTACGTTATCTCCCTGCGCTTTAAAGTACTAACAGAGCGATAGTTCTTTTCTCCTTGCTTCGGAGCGTTTCATAAACTTTCACTCTCCTCCATAAAAATACGCGATATAGACGGTATGGGAATAACATATGGATTTTATTTATTATACTACGATCAAACTCTATTGAAGGAGGTATGAAATAGTGAATCATATTAACGTTTGTAGTGGTATTTTTAAATAATAATAAAGTCGTCGGGATGATCGAAGGGTGGTGTGATACAGGCCAAGGTTGGGTGGTGGGATCTCCATCACAATTTACTGTATGGAATGATGGAATTAAATATATTGCAATATTCCTTTAATACAGTAAATACTGTATATTATTTTTCTTATAGGTAATCCTTTAATGGTTTCCTTCTATTGTTCCTCGAGTATACATTAATATCATATATTTTGTTTCAATTAATGTTATGTTACACCACGTTATGTCATTCCTATTAACCATACCATATTCAGTTACAGTATTTGTGTTGCATTGTTAGTATCCTAATCTCAATTGTATATACATATTATTGGCACTAGCAATACGGCCATTTAACGACCTATACTATAAACACCCATTATTAGTTATATTTTTCGCAGGAATAAACTACTGTATATAGATATATACCTAGATATTACCTATTAAGGAAAATGACACACACCACTTCTAATTCTGAAATGTGTGCCTGTTCCATCTGTCATGGATACCCAGTGAATTTTCGCTTTCTTTTAACATATATATTTCATATATTCAAATAGTGATATAGCGTGTGTGTTTGTATGTTCTAGCTGGCATGTTCATAATCCACCAAGACACAGGAAGTTTCTCGCTTACTTGTGGCGCAACCTGGACGTGCCGAACAGAGCCACCTATGGAAAGCCAAAAACATCATATCTCTGATTGCTTCGAATACCGCCGACAGAGGGCACTAGAGAATGGGTGAAGTTCCATACCACGACTTCAGTCATAATAATAATAATAATAATAATAATAATAATAATAATAATAATAATAATAATAATAATATTTATTCAGTTAGCAATTTACAGAGTTGGTACCACATAGTATGTTACAAATATGACATGTACCAGCTTTGCATAATTCTAACTAAGGATAGCCCAATAAGGCCGTTAGGCGTATTTCCATTGGGGTCCTTGTGGGATTAGGTTAGCTGGGGAAAAGGGGAGGATAAAAGAAATAGATACTTTAGAGAAAGTATTTCTAGGGGGTTATTTTAAGATACCTTACATCCTATGGTAAATATAAGTAATCCGTAATCAGTAATAATTTCAGTTTGGTTTGCCTATCTCTTATGTCGTATTTAGTAGTAGACATAAGCTTGGTGCTCCCTTCTCGCAGCTGTCCGGTTCAGGTGTTCCTTCAGGCTACGTCTGAAGGAATACAGTGTTCTCTTTTCACGGACAGACTGGGGTAGGTCGTTCCAGTCTTTGATGGCGGTGAAGAAGAATGTTTGCTTACCCTGTCCTAGGATTCTCGGGACCTTAAAATTAAACATCCTGTTTCTTGTATTATGTCCACTCCTTTCATTTGCTTTAACAAAATCACTCTTAAGATACTCTGGAGCTCTGTCATAGAAAATTTTGAAGGCATTAGTGAGCCTGATTTGTTTGGCCCTGTCAGAGACATTGAGCATACCTAGTGACTGAAGTTGTTCCTGGCCAACATGTGATCTGGGTCCTAGGTTCAGCATGAACCTAACCATTTTATTTTGAGTGACCTGAAGTTTGTGCTGTGCTGATTTAGATGATGCAGAGTACCAGGATGACACAGCATAGTCAAAATGACATTGAACAAGCGCTTGGCAAAGGGTCTTTTTGGTCGCCGCTGGCAAGCATCCCACCTGTCTATACAGGTATTTTATACATGCTCTACACTTAAACAGGATAGATTCCAAAATTGTTTCACCTGACAAACTCGAGTCCAGTTTTAGTCCGAGGTATTTAACTTGTGACACTGTTGTTATAGGAATATCACTACAGTTGACCGAGAAGCCCACAATGTCTTTCAGTTTGCGTTTTGTCCCACATAAGATGGCTTCCGTCTTGCCCAGGTGAAGAGATAGTCTATTGTCCACTAGCCATTCACTACATGATTCTAGTTCTTTGGAAAGTGAAGCGGCAATACTTATTGGGTCTTTTCCTGAAACCAGAAGCACGCTGTCGTCAGCATACAGTAATAATTTACACGAGACGAGACGAGACGCTCAGTTCCATGTCGTTCACATAACAGAGAAAGAGTAAGGGACCAAGGATGCTTCCCTGCGGGACCCCACATTTAATTGGCATAGGATCAGATATATTATCATCAATTTTGACTCTTTGTGTTCTACCACAAAGATAAGATTTAAACCAGTTCACAGACCCAATGCCCATTGCTTGTAGTTTATTACATAGGATATCATGGTCTACTGTGTCAAACGCTTTTTGTAGATCAAGAAGAACCATACCGGTGTAGTTACCTTTAGACATTTCTTTACGAATGTGATCTGTTAAGTGGATGAGACAGGAGTCAGTCGAGTACATGCATCTGAAACCCGATTGAAACTTATAAAATAGATAATTTTCTTTGAGGTAGTGTTCAATTTGGGTGTATACCGCTCTTTCAAGGATTTTAGATACAATACATAATATGCTAACTGGTCTGTAGTTGCCAACTTCTAGTTTATTTCCTTTCTTGAATAGAGGGGTTACAATAGCTTCCTTCAGTTCAGCAGGTACAGTGTTGGTGTTAATTGACAGGTTGATGATGTGGGTTAGGGGACCTGCTATACCAATGGCTCCATCTGTAGAAATTTGGCAGGAATTTTGTCTGGTCCTGTGCTTTTATGTAGTACTATTGTGGATATAAGTCCTGCTACACTTGCCCGGCAGAGAATCGCGAATTGTGTTGGTAACATTCGTTCACCCCCCCCCCCCCCCCCCCCCCGGCCCCACTCCTTCTCCACTCTGCTACCCTCTCTCAGCCCTCCTTTCCTATTTCTTTCCTGTTTCACGTCTATAAGCCCCTCCCCTTGGATTGTTTCCACTACCATGGCCATAACCAGGGCCCTGACTATAGCCACATGATAAATATCACGATAATCTCTCTCTCCTTCCTTTCTCTTATTTATCCCTCTATCATCGAATCTACAGTATGTATCTTATGCATGCTTTCCAATTCGGAATAACATATCGTTAAAATAGCAATAGCTTACATAGTTCAAGTTCAGATTTGCCGTTTTATATAAACGTAGCACAATATATAGTTTTATGATCCATTCGAATATGGGAGTATATTAACCATATAATATTATCTACTGTAAGTCAGATACAATGGAGACTTGAATATACTTTTGCATTCTAATATTGTAATTCTGTTATGATTAATTAATCATATATACATATATATAAATATTTGGAGTAAACATGTATTTCACTGTTGAAGTTTATATTCGGAAATAATTATGAAAAGAGATCATTGACCCACACATATAATGGGTTCCTTGATTCAATGCATTGCATATTAGTGTTTTTAAGTATATGGTTATAGGTGTGTATTCTCAATAACCGTCTGTCAACCCGCTTCCCCCTTCACTACGGTACGCTCACACTAATATATTAATATTCCGTAACTAGTCAACTCAAACAAACGGCCACACACATTAGTGTGACATTACATTACACATACTTGCATGATATGATCATACTTGAGGTGATTTGACGTCTTTCAACTGCCTCAGCGAGCGCTGCTACCTCCGAGATTAACCCCTTCCGTACCAGGGTTGGGTCTAATTTTAATTTAGCTATATTTAGACAATTTTATGCAGTTAAGGAAGGATCTGAGGTATTAAGAAGAGTTAATTTAGATGGTATAAAACCGTTTAACTGTTACACTTCCTTCTTTTACTGAATAATAATGTTTATAGATAACTATACTCCGTTCACTGGAGAGGGTGAAATTGAAGTGATGGGCGAGGCCACCTGTAAGTGGTGAAGGGAGAGCTACGGTTCTCGCTCCTTCCGAGTGGATAAATGGTTCTTCTTGTCCCTTCGATTAACATAAACAAATACATAAGTGCAGTTCAGTCAAATATAATATTAACATAAACAAATACATAAGTGCAGTTCAGTCAAGTATAATATTAACATAAACAAATACATAAGTGCAGTTCAGTCAAGTATAATATTAACATAAACAAATACATAAGTGCAGTTCAGTCAAGTATAATATTAACATAAACAAATACATAAGTGCAGTTCAGTCAAGTATAATATTAACATAAACAAATACATAAGTGCAGTTCAGTCAAGTATAATATTAACATAAACAAATACATAAGTGCAGTTCAGTCAAGTATAATATTAACATAAACAAATACATAAGTGCAGTTCAGTCAAGTATAATATTAACATAAACAAATACATAAGTGCAGTTCAGTCAAGTATAATATTGGATTACATGTAATTACACCTAATTAATTTATACTCTGTTTCATCATAACGTTGGGGCAAACTGCCAATTTGGCATGAAATGTGGGTATATTAAATAAGGCAGTTGACACGAATTATTAAGTCAAACATAAGGCGGTGGAAATGTATACGACAAAACGGACTATAATTCCTTAAACATGACATATTTATAGAACTAAAATATACTGTATACAGTATATCTATATTAATCACGAGTGAAGTAGCCTAAGATGTCGTTGTGTAGCAGATGAATGTCAATATCATAGAGCAGAGGGTCTTGGTTAATCTTACCTAAACCATGAAAAGATACTTTTTATTTACCCTTTCGGTTCCGGGGACATCTTATATATTTCACTATAGCTATGTTCAGACTATTATATATTGATAAGAAAGGGGCTGTTGTAGTTAAGGTATTGTTTGTGATAGTCAGTAACATTTTAAATAGTAGACGACTTCTTTAGCTCAATACAATCGTCAAATATTTGCCAGAATTGGACGAAAAGAATATCACCGCTACTGAATGAGTTAAACCTCATAATTGTAGCGTTAATTGGATGAAGAGACTCATGCCCATACCATTTTAATAAACACCAACCATAGAGACTTTTATATAAAAAAAAACTAAGGGATAATGAAGTAGGATATAGCTGTAATGGTTGAGGAATCTTGTAAATAATGAACATGTGGGAATTCACCTAAAGTAAATATGAATATTGCTGGCCTTCTATGACTTTAAATATTTAATTTCCAGTTAGTTTATAGGTGTTTCATCATAATTGATATTTGGCCAAACAGATCATAAGATAAACCATTTAATTATTATGTATAGTAATATTAATAATAAAATTAGGCTGTCCTCCAAAGAGATTAAATTAATGCTGGAGTGGTAAAGGTATTGTTAAACACGCACTGGAAATGTTTTGGGTTTGATTATCGTCTTGTCCAACAATAAGAGTACCGGTTTTTGGTTTACCATGCAACACGTCTTTTAACCCCTTCACCACGATGACGTATTTTCGGCATATTTTGGTTACTATTAGACAATTTTCTTTAGCTTATAATCTACTTCTAGGACTCAAAGGGGTAAATACTATCTCAATAATCACTCTGAGTAACGCAGGTCCTTCTTAAACTGCATAAACTCGTCTGATTATAGCCAGAATCGAAGGTAAGAAGACGTCATCGTGCTGAAGGGGTTAACTAAGAGCACTATTCATATAACCTTATTTATAAACGGTGGTATATATTTGTAAACATTTTTTTTGTCCTAAATATTGTTTTATTGTTTGTAGCTACTGGCTGTATACACCATCAATTTGCTTAATATAATTCTCAATCCATATTTCTCAAATTCATGCTATGAAAAGTAAATGCAAGGTTAGGTTTCATATTATAAAATACCGGTACCCTAGTCTTTCTTCCACGTGAAATTAATAGATATAGATAGATAAATTATATACACAATTGTCACGTGTTCTTATATACGGTAACTTATACGCGAAGAGTGTCCATATAGGGAAGAACCCGTTGTATACCAGGAAAAAAAATAAAAAAAAGAGAAAACTCTTCGCTCTGGGTTTTATTTACGGTACTTAACCAGCTACCTGCTTAATAAGAAAACAAAATAAAGACAAACATAAAGAGTTTTAGAGAGTCCTAAGCTGAAGTTTTTGTTGTTGTTTCACCATATACTAAATTCCCCAGGCAGTTTGTTTCAAAATTGATAATTATAATAATATGATGCAGTGCAAGTATTGTTAATTTGAGTTATAGGTTATTAATTAACAAATTACGGTCGTGCACTTCATTAAAACACATAATTGGAAGTAATGTATCAACAATTACAACACAAACAATGTAACCTTGTGTCACCATTATAACAAATGGAATTGATGGCGTGAGAAAAACATTATGGGTGTGTGAAATGGTAGTAAATGAAGGAATATAAAGATAAAACAGGTTCTACTTGTCAATTTATTATCCGTATGTGTGTCTGTAACTATCATAATCATTCATTTGAGAGCTTGTTTTGCATCACTTAAGATACTTCACTGGTGATAAATATACTGTAGATATAGAACTATTATTTCTATAATTGAATAACTTCTAAAAAATTATAGTTTACATGAGAATATATTAACCGAATAAACCACTTTCATGTATCATGTTCTCGTGTTCCCAGATGTTGACCATGTTGCCTCACACAGATTACATGGGATTTAAGTCTGGTGCCTTACTCGGCTTGATTCCTTTAGGATCGTTGATGCATTTGTGTTCTGGCTATAATTAGGCAATTATATTCTGATTAGGAAAGGTATATGGAAATCAGAAGATTATTTTTTTAAAAAGACCTCCGTCTACGTATTGTGAAAAACCTGTTATCCTCCGGCAAATTGTGGGGTTGAGTGAGTGAAGGGGGGGACAGTGAATGAAGGAGGAAGATTAATTGGGATACTCTTTACCCTTTTAATTCCAAAAGATCTTTCTTACGCTGTATACAATCGTCTAAAAGGAGCCACAATAAATTGTCAACATGCGTCATGAACCTCAAGGGGTAAATGGTGTTGCAAGGAAAACCAAAGAATATCCTCCTCCTGTCGGAGGCAATATCCAAACTCTAAACATTTTAGCTCTGTGTTCAACACTTAATATCTCTACCACACATATATATACACATGTCAATAGGTAGTGACTGCATTTCCTCCCTTGCTTGTGTTTACTGTATGATATCTACGTTATTTAGGTGTTCTATGTGATATTTTATAGGTCTTAAGGTTCGGATATCACTTATCACATTATCATTATAATTACTAAGATTTATCTAGTTTAATGAATATATATGGAAAATACAAATAAGTATAATTAATTCAAATAATAATGTGATAATCAAGAGTGATATCCAAACCTTAAGAGCAATGAAGTATCACACGGAACATCTAAATAACTGATATAATACCTTAAACACAATCAAGAGATGAAATGCCGTCGCTACCTATTGTTATGTGTAATAAGTGAAGCAGGGCCTGTGATTGGCTGTAAGAAGCGTGGGCCAAATCAGTCAGTCTTCATAGCTTTCTTACATTTTGGGTTTATAATTTATTTATCTCGCTTGTGTTTACTGTATGATGTATATTTTATTAATTAATGTGTTTAATATGATATATCAAGGTTTTTAAGATTCGGATAACACTGTATATTGTTAAGTAATCATTACAATTATTAACACGTGTCTAGTATAATGAATGAATAAAGAATAATAAAGATAATAATACAAACATTATCAGTTCTGCGACTCTTCAGGGCCAGTGAGCTACGGTATGGATAAGATGGGGAATCATGGGCGTCGATACAAACACCAATTAGGTGCCAGAGGCATGCTTCGAGTGAATCGAGAATAGCTATATCTATAAGTTTGTATTCAATTAAGGAAGGAAGTGTAACAATTAAAAGGCTTCATACCAGCTCAATTAGTTCTTCTAAATACCACAGATCCTTCCTTATCTGCACAAAATTGTGGAAATATAGCTGTAATGAAACTATAGCACATCCCCGGTATGGAAGGGGTTAATTTCGGAGGGAGCAGTGTTTGCTGAGGCAGTTGAAAGACTCCTAAAATAAGAAAATAACATACAAGATTGTGTAATGTAATGTCACATTAATGTGTGTGGCCGTGTGTTTTAGTTGACTAGTTACAAAATATGAATAGATAAGTGTGAGCTACTGTAATTAACCCGTTTAACACGATTACATTTTTTTCATCATATCTTGGTTACAATTAGACAATTTTCTATATCTTATAATATACTTGTAGGATTCAAAGGGGTAAATAAGATCTCAATAGAACTTCAGAATAACATAGGTCTTTCTTAAACTTAATCAAAGGCAAAAAGGCGCCATCGTGCTGAAGGGGTTAAGGGGGAGGTGGGTTGACAGGCAACTATTGAGAATACACACGTAAACATATATTTATAACTTTTAATATTGTATGTGTGTATCTCTTTTACTAATATATAAAATGTAACAGTGAAATACATACCTACTCCAAACAGTGGGATATAATTATGGGTTTAGATAATTATAACTGAATTGAAATATGATAATGCAAAAGTAAATTAAAGTATCGGTTGTAATTGACTTAAATAACATATAGTTAAAACCTTCCATATTCGAATGGATTATGAAACTTTATATTTTGTTAGATTTGTATAAAATGGTAAATATAAATATGAAGTATGTAACGATATGTTATTTCATATTAGTTAGAAGATTAGGAAAACATTAATAAAAATACAGTGATTCGATGAGAGAGGGAGACATAAAGAGCGGCTTATAGACGTGAACAAGAACGAAAGCAGTAGAGAGGGAAGGAGGGGCTTGGCTGAGAGAGGGTGATAGTGTGGGGATGGGGTGGGGGGGGGGGGGTATCAATGTTACCAACACCATTCGCGCTTCCCTGTCAGACAGGTGTAGCAGGACTTATGTCCACAATAGTACATTTAGGTTAGAGAGCTCGTCAAAAGTGTATTTTGGTGTAACATTTTGCAATCCAAATGTGTTCGGGTGTATGCCTTTATCTCTGTAGAAATTTCGAAAGGTGGCCGTTGTTGTGTGTATTTATTGAGAGATTGCGGTAGGTTCTGTGCAAGTGTGTTTGCTATGGAGGTGAAGAAGGTGTTGAAGTAGGTTGAAATTTGTCGTTTATCGTGGCAAACCTGATCATTAATGTTGAGAGCAATATTAGTGTTAGACGAATCCCTTGCCTTGTTGCTGTAGCCTGTTGTTTTTAGGTGCCTCCATAGTTTCTTTGGGTTATTCTGATATTCCTCTGCCTTATTGTGGAAATAATTAGTTTTCGCTGATTTGATTTTTCTACTTAGTTTATTCCTGGCCCTGTTGAACTCATGTTTCAGACCTTGATCCTGTCTATGTTTCACTAGCCTTTTTAACAGATTGTCTCTGTGTTCCAGATGGTGTAGTATGTCATTGTTGATCCATGGGTCTGACCTTGCTTTAATTCGTATGTCTTTCAGAGGAACTATATCGTCTAGGATGTTTGTGATGATGGTTCTGAAGCCAACCCATGCGTCATTAACGTTTGTACTTCCAAACACTGGAGACCAGTCTGTATTCCATAAAATTTCCAGAAATGTTTTTTTGTTGTAGTTTCTGAGTGACCTTGTTTTGATAACCTTGTGATTCTCTAGGGTAATTTTTTTGGTTTTCCGTGTGCAATATGTGACGAAGTGATCACTTATCCCAGTCTGTATAACCCCTGATTGGGATATTTTGTCCTCTCTGTTACAGTTTATGTGGTCTAATATTGTGGCAGTGTTCTCAGAGATACGTGTGGGGATTGTGATGTGATGAGTTGTCCCAGACTGTACAGTACAGTACCCAATAGGTCCGTCTTGTCGCATATTATTGCCCTCACCATATGTGTATGGTGAGTGGTCCCAATCCAGACGGAACCTTTGATTGAAGCAGACTGACTCACCGGATCATAGAATACTAACATTGGCCGTGAATACCTCTGACTCCCTCTCTGGCCGTGAATACCTCTGACTCCCTCTTTTCACAATACCATCGCTAATATGTTAAAACACTGATTATTCCTTGACCTTACGTTGTAAAAACTATCCCTAAGTGAATGGGATCGTCTTATTAATTATCAACTTAATATTTCCATTTCTAATGTTGGTTTTGGTTTTCGAAGTTTCATATTCGGTCAAAATGTATTACTAGGAGTCTACACTCTAGGACAATAATATTGTCTCATTGTGAATCTTTGAACAACACAAACGAATCTCTGCCATGCAAATATTAGTATATTAGGCAAGGTATCAATGAAATAATTCGAGCCAGTTTGGGATAACTTAAAAAAACATCAAGCTATAATTTGTTTCTTATAGCGTACACTTGGCATGAATTGTGGCCTTAAGTGTTTGAAGGTATTACGAACTGAATCGAAGGCTTTAATTAATCATTTACCTTAATATTAACATTTTGGAGGTTCGTATTGCGTGTCGACGGTTATATTGGACCAGGATTTATCTCTCTAAGCGTACTCTAGGAAACAATCAAAAGCTCATTTTGAAACCTTGAACTGCTCAAATCAACCTCCTATATGAACATGTTGGGTAACGATTTGATATGACGATTCGATTCAGTCCAAGATAGCTTCGAAAATTTAAAGCTAGCATATTTGTCCTTGAGTGTACACTTAACGACAAGGGACACTGGAGTTCTCGCAGAGAGGCTCCAGTCCTGACGTTATTCTTGACTTACAGTGTGCTGGCTTAATAATCCAATAGGGTTGACAGCTTCCGAAGTCCTATTTTAACTAATTCACTCAATGACATAAGTTTGGGACAACGTTTTCGAAGGTATCCCGAAGAAAATCGAATCTTGTCATTTTGTTTAACTAATATTTACGTTTCGGAGGTTCATTTTGCTGTTGGAGACTTAACATTGGGCTCGGATTTACATCGTTGGGTGTACAGTCACGAGCATAAATACTGCGACACCAACCAGATAATGTTCGCCCCTTCATCTCCAAAGGTATTGCTAAACTTTTTATTCAAACTCACAATTTCTTTATTTCATCCTAGCTACCGTCAGCCGATTTTATTCAGCTTAGTATAAACCTCTCGTGACGAAGGAGTTGACGTTATCTGGTTGATATCGCATGGCCCTATCTGAATCCGCAAACTACTCAAATGAACCCACGATAATCATATACTAGGCAAAGCATTAATTAGAAGATTAGATTCAATTCGGAATAGTTTCGAAACCTTAAGATAATTATGATCTTGACAACTTTGGCAGTCACCCAACATGCTCACGTTTTCTCTGACAACGTTTAATGGCTGACTCCGAAGAAAATATCCTAATATTAAAGTCAACAGTCTGATGGTAGCTATGGAAAAGTGAAAACATTATAAACAATTTGTAATTAACTATATAAAACTATTTAGTTATGTAATTTAGGTAAGCCCTTCTTAAGCTGGAGGGTACCAGGTATCGTTTTCTTTCTGTATCAATACCTTAACTCTGAGATCCTTTCTCAAACAAGGGACTGGAGTATTCGAAAAGGGGCTCCAGTCCTGACGTTATTCTTGACTTACAGTGTGCTGGCTTAATAATCCAATAGGGTTGATAGCCTCTGAAGTTATATTTTAACTAACTAACTAACTATTCTTCCTCATCATCTCGTCCCAGGTCTCCTCAGTCTACCATTTGTCTTTCTTCCCTACACTGCTAGTCTTCTACCACACTTCACCCATTCTTCCTCATTCATGCTCTCCACATACACCAAATCATTCTCTCAACTCTGTTCTGGTTGCAGTGGTTGGCCTCTCTCTCATTGCGGTATAACGCACATTTCCATCTCTCCAATCTCATTACAGTACGCTTAAGTTAGGTAAGGATTTTAGATTGCTCCCTAGACCTACATTGAGCTTAAAAAATATCCCCAAGACCCCTTTCGATATAAATTTATAATTTTTTTGGTAAAAAAATGTGCGGCCGAAAGCCGGTTCCTTCTATATTGCATGCTCACTCTCGCTCGCTAGGAATAAAAATCAACACCTAAATATCACGAAAGGTCTTAAAATCGACAAAGAAATGGGGCGAAATATCTTAAAATCGCCAGACTAATGGACCGAACGTCTAAAAACCCGAAATTAATGGTTCTAAACATGAGGGAGAAGGGGGTCAAGAAAAAATCACCCCTTTAAGTTGAATATAGCCTAAAGTCTTCGTCTGTCATGACCTTTGGCTGCCCACGTTTCACAAGGATACCGCAGCACAATTTTCACACATACAGTATACAGAATTATTACCATTAGTGCGGAGGGAGAGAGACCGTAGTTGACAAGAGCGGTACCTTCTCTCTTTCAAATACCATAAATTCGCTGAAATTTACCGACAACAAAACTAGAGTGCCAATGTATTATTCAGTATTTTGTATGCCGAGTCTGTACATTTTAACGTGGTCCCTGCAGAGGTCATGAGTGTAAAGGTAAATTATGTAGACTTCAGCACAGTTTTACTCGAAATACAAATGACTCCTCAAACTAATAAACTTGGAGATTATTATTGCAATACAAAACCATAAAATATAGATATTATTAATTGTGTTGTATGTCGGTGTTTATTTGTATTATTTATGTTGAATTTAGGTGGTTGGTAATTGACAAGAGTGGCTTTGGTAACTTGTTGTTAGTCGGTGTGTTGTAGGTAGTGGTGTTGTATGTAGAAGTTGTGTTTGTGTTTATGTTAGGTAGGAGTTGTGTTGGTAGTTGTGTTGTAGGTAGATATGTTGTATTATAAGTAGGTATGGTATTGATCGTTATTTTGTAGGTAGGTATGTTGTATTGGAAGTAGGTATGGTATGGATAGCTGTTTTGTAGGTAGGTGAGGTGTTGGTAGTTGTGTAACAGGTAGGTGTGGTATTTATAGGTGTGGTGTTGGTAGTTGTGTTGTTAGTAAGTGTAATGTTGATAGTTGTGGTGTTGGCAGCTATGGTATTAGTTGTGTTGCAGGTATACAGTTATGTCACAAGAAGTGCACCAGATAAGCAGGAGGTCACAAGAAGTGCCTTAGATAAGAAGGAGGTCACAATAAGTGATTCATGCTAGCAGGAGATCACAAGAAGTGCCTAATAAAAGCAGGAGGTCACCAGAAGTAACTCATACTAGCAGGGTGTCACAAGAAGTGCCTCATACTAGCAGGAGGTCACAAGAAGTGCCTCATACTAGCAGGAGGTCACAAGAAGTGACTCATATTTGCAGGGTGTCACAAGAAGTGCCTCATACTAGCAGGAGGTCACAAGAAGTGCCTCATACTAGCAGGAGGTCACAAGAAGTGACTCATACTAGCAGGGTGTCACAAGAAGTGCCTCATACTAGCAGGAGGTCACAAGAAGTGCCTCATACTAGCAGGTCACAAGAAGTGCCTCATACTAGCAGGATGTCACAAGAAGTGCCTCATACTACGTTATAGACTGCATCACCGTTGATTCATTTAAACTCCGCCTAGACAAATACCTCGCTTCAAACCCGCGACTGACTGCGTTTGTAAATTAATAACTTTATTTTATCCCCCCCTCAGTTACTAACCCATCTGTCCCCTACTAACTTCCTAATCCTGCCACGGACATTAGTTCCAGGGCAGTAATTCCCTTTCCAATGTTCCCTTACCCACTCTAAACCACTGTTTGGACACTTGATCCTCAGTGTTTTGGAGGACAAGCAACCTAGAAGGGTCACTAGATCTGTTGTTGCTTGATTTCCTTTGTACTCCTTTGTACTCCTTTGTACTACAAGCAGGAGGTCACAAGAAGTTCCTCATACTAGCAGGAGGTCACAAGAAGTGATTCATACTAGCAGGGTGTCACAAGAAGTGCCTCATACTAGCAGGAGATCACAAGAAGTGCCTCATACTAGCAGGAGGTCACAAGAAGTGCCTCATACTAGCAGGAGGTCACAAGAAGTGCTTAAGATAAGCAATAGGTCACAAGAAGTGACTCATACTACCAGGAAGTCACAATATGTGCCTCAGATAAGCAGGGGTCACAAGAAGTGACCCAGACAATCAAGATGTAACATGAAGTACTTGCCAAGAAGCTGACCCCCCCGAACCCCCGAACAGCAACCAAACAGGGCCCAGAAGCAACAGGACAAGGAAGAGGAAGAGGCTGAACAGCTACGTAAGAGGGTCGCGGCGAAGCTGGCGGATAGTGACATCAAAGGGGCCGTCAGACTGTTGTCCTCTTCAGAAGGTTTTGCTGGTCAAGGCACCGAAGTTGTTGAAGCCTTACAAGAAAAGCACCCACCTACACCTAGGGACCTAAACCTCCCCCCTGCCCCAATTGACCAGATGCGCCAACCTTTAGTTGTCACGAAGGAGCAGGTGGTTGCCGCAGTGACTTCATTACCAGCAGGCTCAGCTGCGGGCCCAGATGGTATCCGACCCGCCCACCTCAAAGGCCTCTTGGGTCAGGGATCAGGAGCTGCTGGGGAGGCACTCTTGGAAACCCTCACCAAATTCATCAACATGGTTTTAAGAGGGGAAGTATCCGACTCTGCCACACCCCTATTTTTTGGGGCATCACTCTGTGCACTGGCAAAAAAAGATGGCGGTGTGCGCCCAATAGCAGTAGGGAACACCTTCCGCCGCCTCGCCACAAAGGTGGGTTTGAAACCACTCTCGAATGGCCTAGGTCAACACTTAAGACCAGTTCAACTAGGTTTCGGAACTCCAGGGGGGTGTGAAGCTGCTGTACACGCAACCCGCACCTACCTCAGCCAAGCCCAAGAAAAACGAGTGTTTCTAAAGATTGACATGCAGAACGCATTCAACAGCATTCGCAGGGATGTCTTCCTCCGTGCAGCTCAAGAACACATCCCCACTCTGTACCCCCTACTTTGGCAGGCTTATTCCAAACCTTCAATCCTGATTTTTGGCGAGACGGTAATCCCATCAGCGACCGGGTTACAGCAGGGAGATCCAGGTGGTCCTGCTCTTTTCTCAATAGGGGTGGATGCAGCAGCTAACAAAGTAAGGTCAGAACTGAATGTATGGTACCTGGACGATGCAACCTTGGGTGGGTCAGTAGAGAACGTTCTAACCGACCTAAATAACATCGTAACTGACCTCGGCCAGGCTGGGCTAGTGATAAATGACACCAAATGTGAACTTGTCCTCCTCAACCACACACGTGAACAAGGAGAAGAGACTCAGGCCCTGTTTCGAGGCATATTGCGAGATGTAAAGATCCTTCAGGAGCACCAGCAAACCCTATTAGGTTCCCCACTAACTCTGGCAGCAATCCCACCAGCACTTCAAGTTAAAAAGGAGGAGCTTCAACGTCTCGTGAGTCGCCTGATACACATCAATGCCCACTCAGCTCTGGCCCTTCTCAAGAACTGTTTCTCCATCCCAAAACTCCAATACCTCCTGCGCACATCGATGACTTACACGAACAATGATGGCCTCCAAGAATTAGACAGCATAATCCGAGAAGCAGTGACCAGCATCACCAACGTGGAATTTAAAGAACGGACCTGGACACAAGCCACCCTTCCTGTCCGCCTCGGGGGCTTGGGCATACGGAGAGCCTCGGATATTGCCTCCCCAGCCTTTATCTCTTCCCTCATCGCGACCAACGACCTTGTAGTGTCCATCCTTTCTTCTCAACCCGGAATGACACTTAATGGGGACGTAACAGGAGCGATAACACCTGGAAGGAAAGTACAGGAGTAGAGGAGGAGCCTCAGGGTACCTCCAGGAGCAAGCAGAAAGCGTGGAATACCATATCGGCAAAGAAAACCCAAGAAAATGTCCTAACCAATGCAGACCAGGTTGCAAAAGCACGCCTCCAGGCAGCCGCCCGTTCGGAGAGTGGCTTGTGGTTACACGCCATCCCCATCCCATCTCTTGGAACTCACTTGGATGCTGAAGCGCTCCGGGTTGCCATCGCGCTCAGAGTGGGTGCGGCAGTTTGTCACCCACACACTTGCAAGTGTGGTTGGGGGATGGATGCTCAAGGTCACCATGCCTTGTCATGTAATTACAACGCAGGCCCCCTGCCAAGACACTCTGCACTAAATGATGTCATAAAACGGGCCCTGCAGAGTGCTAACCGTGCATCAATCCTCGAACCACATGGACTTCACAGAGAAGACGGCAAACGGCCAGATGGGATGACCACTTTCCCTTACAAGAATGGCCGGTGCCTCGTGTGGGATGTCACATGTGTTGACACTTTCTCCACAACCAACATCGCCAGAAACGCCGACGAAGCAGGTGAAGCCGCCCGGATAGCAGAAAATAAAAAGCGAGAAAAATATCAAGCCATCGCCAGAAATCATCAGTTCGAGCCCCTGGCATTCGAAACTTCAGGAGTCTTCGGCCCTACCACCCTTAAGATGGTGAATGAAATAGGCCGTAAAATCAGAGAAGTTTCAGGAGAACCCCGGGAAACCCTCTGGCTCAAGCAAAGACTAGGGATGGCTATCCTCCGGGGCAATGCCACCAGCGTCATGAGCTCAGTTCGACTGGACTGGGTCATGCCACTGTGTGAGGCCCGGGCATGAGTGGTGTATCTCTAGTCTTTCCACAGTAGGGTAAAACAAAACATAAACTTTATTTGTATTTAACATGTGTGATGCACATAAATAAAAGGGGATGTGTCGGATGGTTGAAAGCCACAGTTGCTCGCGCGTTTGGGGCTAGCAACACGTATTATGAAAAACATGTATCCTCCTTCATTCACTGTCCCCCCCTTCACTCACTCAACCCCACAATTTGCCGGAGGATAACAGGTTTTTCACAATACGTAGACGGAGGTCTTTGAAAAAAAAAAAAAAAAAAAAAAAATTACCAGCCTAAAGATCTCACCACCAGCGATACCCTGCCATGACAGTCAACAAGATAACTACACAGTGCCTCGCCGGTTATCACCATCTTTGACAAACTACGAAGACCACCTGGATGGCACAACACAATGTTCACCAGTTTGGGAAGCCGAATCACCAGCACCCACATACGGAAGACCTAATAGTGCCGTAGTAGCGATATTCAGGGACCTGTGGTGATGGGACTACACTCAGAGTTTAAAAGTATATAAGGTTTATATGCCTGTTATTCCATCTTTGTATTAATTAAGTGATTCAACTACATCTGTGTATTTAAAACAAAAAACGCGCATGTCACTTATTTCTGTTGAGTTATAGATATGCGTGTTGCTATTAATATCATAATTATTGTTAGGTATAGAGTATGTTGTAGGAAATGTGGAAGTAGCAATGTAAGGACAACATATGCTGGTCATCCATTGTGGAAGTAGTGTGGTGTGGTGGGGTGTATATTATTCTCTCGCTCTCTCTCTCTCTTTCCCACAGGACCCCAGTAAACCCATTAGATATTAATTGCTCATCGTGTTCACCCACCACTACAGTTCCGCTACAATAAATACACACATACTAATATAAATACACGCACATACATACACACACACGTACACAAACGCCCACATACACAAACACACACCTATATACAAAGTAAAAGTATAACCATTTTAAGGGGAGATTTCCACTTGGACTTTTTTGTTGACTCCTTTCTCCCTCATGTCTAGCCCCATTGCTTTTGAGATTTTAAGACGTTTGCCCCATTAGTTTGGTGATTTTTAAGAATTTCCGCCCCATTCTGTCAATGTTAAGACCTTTCGTGCCATTTAGGTGTCGATTTAATCCTGGCGAGCGATAGCGAGCCTGTAATTTAAGAGTAATCGGCCTTCGGCCGGGACATTTTTCTACCGAAAAATGTAAAAATTTATCTTGAAAGGGGGTCAAGGGAGTGAAAATTTAAGATTGCTGGAGGAGTAGGAAACAAACTACCTCCCCTTAACCACACCATTATGAGATTGTACATTCAATATAGCACATAGCAATAAATTAAGTTACTATGAATATATAAATGAGAATAATTGGCAATAATGCGAACTTGTGCACATAGAGGAAGTAGAAGAACACAGTTATCTTAAGCAAATCTTGACATTAAGGGGAGGCAGTTGGTTTTTATGGACCCCCTTCTCCCTCGTGTTTAGCATATTAGTTTTGAGATTTTAAGACGTTCCTTCCATTAGTTTGGCGATTTTAATACCTTTTGCCCCATTTCTTTGCCAATATTACGACCTTTCGTGTCATTTAGGTGTCGATATTTTCCTGGCGAGCGATAGCGAGCCTGTAATTATAGAAGTAACCGGCCTTTGGCTTGGAAATTTTTCTACCGAAACATGTACAAATTTATATCGAAGTCTTGTGGGTGTTCTTTTAAGCTTGATGGAGGTTTAGAGAGCAAACTAAACCCCTCCTTAAACCATTGAGCCGAACCAGTAAATTATGCTGCACAAAACCGTCTGAGCTCCCTTAAAAAATCCAATGACCATACAATGAAAAGGCGAATCACTCTAGGATAGAAAATATTCGGCAGACAAAGGAACATCATGAAAAGTACAGTGCACTACCAATATGTCTTAAGGGGAGATGGGTCGTTTTCTGGTACTCCTTCTTCCTCATGTTTAGCCCCAATAGTTTTCAAATTTTAAGACGTTCGGCCCATTAGTTTGGCGATTTTAAGACCTTTCATCCCATTTCGTTGTGAATATTCAGACTTTTCGTGTCATTTAGGTGTCGATTTTTTCCTGGCGAGCAATAGCGAGCCTGTAACTTATGAAGACCCGGCCATCGGACGGGACACTTTTCTATAAAATAAATGTACAAATTTATCTTGAAGGAGGGTCTTGTTTTTTTTTGTCTAAGCTTGATGGAGGTCTAGGGAAGAAACTTAAAAACATAAAAAACAAAAATATAAAAAGATACATAAGTGAGTAAATATAAAAAAGATACATAAGTGAGTAAATATATTCGCGTAAAGTGTTTAACTAGTGTAAGCTACCAACCATGATCTATGGATCCAACACTGGGAAACTAACAATGACAATGGTGAATAAGCTTCGGAGTGCACAGAGAGCAATGCAAGTAATAACTCCTAGAGATAGGATGTGAAAATTGTGGGTGAGAGTGCAGACCATAGTTATATAGATTCTAGAAAAAGATGAAAGAGCAGAAATGGAGATGGACAGGAAATGTAACACGAAGAGAGGATAATAGGTGGAGTAAAGGAATAACTGTTTAGACCCCCAGAGAAGGAAAGCATGACAGAAAAATACCAGACAAGATGTGGAAAGACAAGGTAGAACAAAACTGCAGGGGTAACATGGTGAAAACTGGCAAAGTCTCTAGAGTCATGGAAAAGGTTAACTCAGGCCTTTGTCCAAACAATGGATTCCTAATGGCTGCAGAAGCTGCCGCTGATATATTATTCTTGATATATTATGTTCCACAAACTTATATATTATTAACAAATAGTTTGAACTTAAATGTAAATGTGAAATTATTAATCTTGAGAGAGAGAGAGAGAGAGAGAGAGAGAGAGAGAGAGAGAGAGAGAGAGAGAGAGAGAGAGAGAGAGAGAGAGAGAGAGAGAGAAAATGTGCACCCAGAAATATGAAATGTTTTTCCTTCCTTCCAATATCCTAATATACTCATCCGTACTCTGGCACATTCCTATAACATTCCTATTGGCCTTCATATGTATTGCAAGAGTCTCACAACCCCCCCCCCCCTTCCCCCCTCGTATAGACGCACACTCACACACATACATACACACGCTCTCTCTCTGTATGCATGTGTATATCCATTCATGTATCTATATATGTATCTACATCTTGTATATAACAATTAGTTTCAAGCCGTAAAACTGTAATATAAAAGAACAATATACAGTATATACTATGTGTATGAAGGAGACAAAAGACCACGGCGATGGTTAAGATCACCTAACTACTGGAAAGCTGTTTAAGCAAAGGTGATGATATGGTCTTTCCAAAAAAAAGAGACACAAAGAATTTTGAGAGAAGACGAAGGTTGATTTGTGTGTCGTTGAAGAGTATGGGATAGTTGTGTGGAAGATTGTGACGGGTACATGGATGTAGAAATTGGGTTTTGGAAGCATTACAAATGACAGGATTTAAACTGCCCCAATCAGAAATAGTTGATAGGCATCCTATGGCCTCATCACGTGAGTTTTGGAGTTATTTCATGGCGAGATGTAAAAATCAAGTTAATTAGTGTAAGGTCGAGTCATCAGCATACGAGCTGCTAGGACTAGATGTACAGTTGAGAAGATCATTAAGGAATATTAGAATCAGAAATGGAAATAGGACAAAACCCTGAGGAACACTGCAGTTGATAGGTTGATGAAGTGAGCGATGGCCTTCTACAACCGCAACATTTGAGATAAAGGCACAGATAGAGGGATAGAAGCCGAAGGATGGTATTATGGAAATATGTAATTTATGTCAGACTCTATCGAAGGCTTTCTATATGTTTAGTGCAATAGAAAAGCTCTCACAAGTCCTGAAACGAGGATGACCTAGAGTTAGTATGGTAAGAAAGGATATCACCAGTAGAATGGCCATTAAGGAAATCATGCCGACGATCTGAAAGAAGATTATGTTTAAGAAATTTTGAATTAAGAATAGATTCAAATATATTAGAGATGCAAATAGTGACAGCAATTGGCCGATAGTTGGAAGATTGTGAGTGGTCACCTTTCTTTGGGACATAGGTTGGGAGCAAACTTCCAGCAAGAAGGGAAGATGTTAGAGGCAACTTAGAGACAGAAGAGTTTTTCTAGGCAGGAAGTCAGAACTTAGGCATAGCTTTTGAGTAAAGCAGTAGGAACACCATTTGGTCCGTACACCTTCTTAGTGCTAAGCCCAGAGAGGGCAGAAATTACATCTTTGGAAGTGATTAAGTAATTAGGCATAAGTAAGAGAGTTGGAGAGGGAGGAATAGTGCCATCGACAGTGGAGTTTTTTGCGAAAGTTTGAGCGAACAGTTCAGTTTTGTTAAAGGAAGAAATGAGGTGGTGCCGTCAAAGTGGAAAAGAGGAGGGAAAGACGAGGAAGTAAATTTGTTGGAAAGGATTTTGGCTAGATACTAGAAAGCTTGGGTAGAGCTAGAGTTAGAAAGCTCATTATATTTGTTATTGATGAAAGAGTATTTGGCAAGTCAAAGAACAGGTTTGGCACGATTCCAGGCAGAAATATAAAGAGTTCGAGGTTCTTGAGTTTGAAGGCGTCAGTACCATCTGTATGCGTCCTCCTTATTGCGGACAGCAGTAGAACAATCGTGAGTAAATCAAGATTTGTTTGCATTAGATTAAATTTAAGAATATGTATGTATGACTCCATGACTGAGATGATCACCTCAATAATGCTTTCAGCACATTCTGCAGGTCCCCGGCCATGGAAGCTAAAATCATTCCATGGGAAATCAAATAAGTACTTGCCAAGAGCTTCCCAGTCATCAGCTCAAAAAATGCCACAAGTACCGCCGGCTGAGTGGATCGGATATCCGTACCTACCGGAGAAATAGTACCGGTAACCGAGATATGGTTTTGATCGAAGAAGCCCAACCGAGAGAAAATGATTACAGTGTAACCAGTAGGATTAGAAGTTAGAAATAAGTCAAGGATATTGAGCCTATCTCCAAAGCTGTCGGAAATACGAGTAGGGTGCTGAACTAACGGCTCTAGATCATTTAGGATAGAAAGATGTAAGCTTGTTTACCAGGTTGGTCATGAGAGAAATGAGAGAAGAGCCATTGCGGTGGTAAACATTGTAATTACCTAAGATGGAGATTTTGGAGCAAGGAGAGGTTGATACAGTGTGTTCCACTTCAGAAGTTAGATAGTCAAGGGATTTGGAAAAGTCAGTAGAGTTAGGGGATAGAGAGACAGCACAGAAATATTTATTTGGAGAGTGACAGGAAAGTTTGAGCCATAGAGTTGAGAATTTAGAACAGTCGAAGTCGTGGAAATGAGAACAAGTGAGTTTATTGTGTACATACGCACAATATCCACCTTTGGCTTGGACACTAGGATAGTAGGAGGACACAGGAAAGGGAATGCTGGTAGTTGCTTCAAACATTAGCTGAGTCTTGGTGAAAAAATGATCATGTTTGTTGGAGGAGAGGTGGTTATCAATAGAGGGAAAGTTAGAGGAAAGGCCACGAATATTACAAAAGTTGATAGTGAGAGTGACAGGCCGTGGTCCAGAACATTTTGATGGGTCGTTTGGGGAAGGACGGGTGGTATCTACATATAATGTGACGTATGTTTCCTGTTGTTCGCAGTCTCATCCGTTTTCCTACACTCGCTCCTCACTGAAGTCATAATACTTCCGTGCAGGTTATCTAGTATCCTCTTGACAACACTTAGCAAGCAAACGATCCTCACCTCTCTTGTTTATGTTCCCATCATTATCCCCCCCCCCCTCCTCTTTCCCCCCCTGTCTCTCTCACACACACACTCATTTTCTCAGAGAGAATAACATAAAATTACCTTCAGTCCTATTTATTTATTGTTGTCCATTTTACTGTTCACTGGTGTTATTGATATATTTTCAAATTTCCAATCGGCTTATTATAACACACAACTTCTCATTTCAATTTTCCATAGTTTATATTTATTTTACTAAACCCTTCTTAACATTTATATCACCATTTATTTATACGATGCAGCTGCCCCCTTTATGTCCTCTCCCTTTAAGGGGGAGGTAGTCGCTTTTTCTGGACCCCCTTCTCCCTCATGTTTAGCATATTAGTTTTGAGATTTAAGATGCACGTTCCATTAGTTTTTCGATTTGAGATCTTTCGCCTCATTTCCTTGTCAATATTAAGACCTTTCATGCCATTTAGGTGTCATGTTTTTTCTGGCGAGCGATAGCGAGCCTGTAATTTTAAAAGGAACAGGCCTTCGGCCGATACATTTTTCTAACAAAACACTTACAAATTTATCTTGAAAGGGGGTCTAGGGAGTGTTTTTTAAAGCTTGATGGAGGTCTAGCGAGGAAACTCAAAAATAAATAAATTACATAAATATATAGACCAAAAACCAAGCCCTACCCCCTTAATAGCATTCCTCCTGTTGAGTCTGTGAAGTTTATGTTCAGTGTCCCTTCCATTTATGTTGTCTATACCCCTTCTCACCAGTAACTTATTGTGTTTCATGTTGCTTTCTTCTGCAACTCTCTTCCAGTGTTTTATTGCAATATATCTTTCATTTCGTTCCTCTCCACATAATGAACTTTCTAAATTAGTCAGCATTTTTGTTGATAATTCTCCTGATATATTAAATTTGACTAGGGTATCATAATTGTCATCATACTTATGTTTGTTTATGGCACAACCAACTCTAGCTTTTTCAAACAAGTACTTAAAATCATTCACTTTCAATGATAATTTGTATTGTAATGTATATATCTAACAGTATGTATAATACATCCTCAGGAGAAAAATCACCACTTCAAAAATTCTGCATAGCAACATTTATATCACTAGTGAAACATATTTTTAAACATAATGCAACAACTTGTAACTTCGGGCTTTGAATACATTGCAGATATGCAGTCTATTCTTCTGTTCATTTTATCCGGGCAAGCAGTATTTTAATTGTCCTCATTAAAACAAATTATATTCTTATTGCTTCTACATTTAACCTATAAAGATAAATCTATGGAAAACAATATACAATTTCATATACAATTTCATAATATATTAACACACCAGGTATATGTGTTTGATATAAGATGCATACTATTTATTTAATTTACATTTTTTTCTGACTGGTGAAAATTTTGATGGAAGAATGCAACTTAAAAAAGTCTCGAATAATTACGAACCGAGTGCTTACAATTGACGATCACATATAGAGTATTTACCTGGAAAACACAGTTCATAATTACTACATTATATATATATTTTTTTTTTCTATAATTCCCTCTCGGGCATAGGCTGATAGCCTTTACACTACACCGCTGAACACGGTGAGGCCCATGAGGTCTTGCTCCAGTCTAGGGAGTGAGACATGCGAAGCTTCACGGCTTGAAGCAACTCCATCTCTGAAGCTGCTCCGCCTTTGTGCTTCACAGTCTCATCCCCCAGGCTCGGACCCTCACTCTCAGAACGCCACCTATTGAGCAATTAACTCACTAGGCATTGCCCCCCTGTAGCATATTTTTGAATATGGGAATATTCATACAATGCTATTTAATCAGGGAACAATGAGGGTATTTACTTGGCATTTCGGTGGGCTGTGGTAATGCACTGAAACTAGGTACAGCACAAATTCCATCCCAATAATATCTTCCCATTGACATATTGGGATTCAAACCCGGGTCCATTGGATTACCAGTCCAGTGGCAAGACCACTCCGCCACACCTCCCCTATTACATGTTATAGTCGGAGCGGGTAGTGGTGGATGGGATATAATTCCAAATGAAGCCATTACTTTTAAGCTCCTCGGTGGTCTAGTTGGTTGTGTGCTGGAGTGCTGCACTACTGGCCTGGGTTCGAATCTTTGCTGGGGCATGACACAAAATATTAATATAAGGCAGCTTTAAAATATAAAAATTCCATTGTTCCATAACATTTTACTAGTAACTAATTAATGGTAAGGATATAATCGTGGAGCTGTACTATTTGTGAATATGAAAGTTTACTTGACGTTTTTATTGAATATCAATTAATTTATCTTACTTGTGTTAAGGGGGGTCACCCGCTTTTTTCTCTCTTTCTCCATTGCTCTCTTTCTCTGGCTTGTATCCATTCAGCCCCATTCAGCCAACTGTTTTAAGACGTTTATCCTTATTCAGGTGTCGATTTCTTCCTGGCAAGCGATAGCGAGCCAGCATTGTATGGAGAAATCCGGCTTCGCCGGAGAAATTTTTCTATCAAAAAATATACAAATTTAGCTAGCTGTCAAAACAAAATATACTGTATATGCTGGCTCGCTACCACTCGCCAGGAAAATATTGACACCTGAATGGGGGTAAGCGTCTTAAAACAGTAGGTTGAATGGGGCCGAATGGATACAAGCCAAATAGAAAGGGAGAGAAAGAAAAAAAAAACGAAGTGGGCCCCCTTAAAGCGGATGTGGTCCCAATGAATTATATAAGTAAACAATCAGAATAAAACAATGTTGCAGTAGAAAACTATATTTAAAGTCTTTTAAATGGACTTCCCCAGTTTTCCTTTTTTTTTTTTCTTTTTTTTTTTTTTTTTGTGAGATTTTGTGTTTTGTTTTGTTTTTCTGATGTGTTGTGATGTCTCTGTTCGGGCTCTGCCTCGAGTCGGTGTGTTTGATGTGAATATTCAAAGGAAGAATATACAAAGGAATGCGAATAACAACAGCCAATCTGTCCTAACAAGGTTGCTAGTTTCAAAGGATAACAACATTAAAGGGACAGCGGCTCTTTGTTTGGTCTATTAATTAATTTATTCATATATTTTTTTAGTTTCCTCCCTAGACCTCCATCAAGCTTAGAAAAACACCCCCTAGACCCCCCTTCAAGATAGATTTATACATTTTTCGGTGGAAAAATGTCCTGACCAAAGGCCGATTCCTCCTAAAATTACAGGCTCGTTATCGCTCGCCAGGAAAAAATCGACACCTAAATGGCACGAAGGGTCCTAATATTGACAAAGAAATGGGGTGAAAGGTCATAAAATCCCCAAAGTAATGGAACCAACGTCTTAAAATCTCAAAACTAGTGGGGCTAAACATTAGGGAGAAGGGGATCCCGAAAAACGGTGTGCCTCCCCTTAATATATACTGTATATTTCATATTGTTTTCACCAACCAACTTTACTGCTAAACTCAATTAATTATATCAACAAATACATGTGACACTCCAAGGACTCGAACCTAGGATACTCACACCGAAATTCCGCGCATTTATACATGGCTTATTCCCTAGCATATTCAGCCATAGTTATTAACTCGACAAGTGAATCCTCCAAGTGAAAGTTAATGCTGTCTCGGAATTAAGACCCGTGGTGGCTTAAGGGGGGGGGGGGTCACCGATTTTTTTTTTATCTTTCTTTCATTCCCTGGCTTGTATCCATTCGGCTCCATTCAGCCAACTGTTTTAAGACGTTTATCCCCATCCTGATGTCGATTTCTTCCTGGCGAGCGATAGTGAGCCATCATTGTATGGAGAAATTCGGCTTCGCCGGAGACATTTTTCTATCGAAAATTTTACAAATTTAGCTAGCTGTCAAAACAAAAATATATATATGCTGGCTCGCTACCGCTCGCCAGGAAAATATTGACACCGGGATGGAAGTAAACGTCCTAAAACAGTAGGCTGAATGGGGCCGAATGGATACAAGCCAAAGAGAGAAGGAGAGAAAGATAAAAACAGCGAGGTGGGCTCCCTTAAGCTACTCCACATGTTAACGGTATAGTTGAAAAAGAAATGCTTAATTGACCACTTGCGAGTTTCAGGTTATAAGGAAGTTGGAGCCGTGAACATTGATATTAAAGAGAAATGCAATAATAATGTGGGTTTCTGATGGATAACAAGTATAATACATTTGGTTTTATATATTTTTGCATGTATTATGGCCGTATTTTAGCTGGTAATTCTGCTAAATAGTGATGGCCACAGCTCCAACTTCCTTATAGAACTAAACTGGCAAGTGGTCAATTTGATCGGACTGGAAACGTTTGCCAACAAGCTAGAAATATTTTGTTCTCGTACAGGTGGATTGGCCAACTTCCAAATTAATAGTAGAAACTTTAATCATTGCGCCCCTTAAAGAATTTGAAAATTTCTCGCTCTGCCTGGTTAAGGGGGGTCACCGTTTTTTTTTTCTCCTTTTCTCTTTTTTCCTGGCTTGTATCCATTCGGCCCTATTCAGCCAACTGTTTTAAGACGTTTATCCCCATCTAGGTGTCGATTTCTTCCTGGCGAGCGATAGCGAGCCAGCATTGTATGGAGAAATCCGGCTTCGCCGGAGAAATGTTTCTATCGAAAAATGTATAAATTTAGCTTGCTGTCAAAACAAAAATATATATATGCTGGCTCGCTACCGCTCGCCAGGAAAATATTGACACCTAGATGGGGGTAAACGTCTTAAAATAGTAGGCTGAATGGGGCCGAATGGATACAAGCCAAAGAGGAAGGGAGAGAAAGAGAAAAAAGCGAGGTGGGTTCCCTTAAGCAAGTTCAACTCTCCAAGACGCGACTTCTATGCAGAATTTTAAAAGGTTGGAATTATTTTGTATAACCTATTTTGGGACTCTGCCAGTGTTCTGTACCCTACCTATATGAAGGTTACCAAACCTACATACAGTGCTCTAATAAGGAGAGGATTACACTGCCTTTGTCTCCAATATGTACTGTCACAGCGCTATTGCCAAGCTAATACTCTAATTCCAAAGATCATAGGTTACCTATCCTTCAACAGTAATAGTTGTTTGTCATGTATTTATCGTTAATTAAAGGTATGCAAATAGTAAGAACCCTTAATATTGAAAAAGGGGTTTGAAAGAACCATGGTTGATGTAGATGCAAATGATAGCAATAGTTACGCAAAGGAATACATATATGTAAAACATACACGAAATAGTTACGCAAAGGAATACATATATGTAAAACATACACGAAATAGGAATACATATATGTAAAACATACACGAAATAGGAATACATATATGTAAAACATACACGAAATAGGATTTTAGGAAGAGAAAACATGAACATTTGGCTGATATTTAGAATCTGTGCTGGAAGCGGTTTTTTTTTCTTCAAAATTATAGCTAGAAAGAAAATAAATAGTGTAAGACAATAAACATAGCAAGAATATGTATGAAGCAAAGTCAAATTTAAAGACAGGAAAGTTGATGCAAAGAAAATGTTCTGCAAGTGAAAACATTAAAGTGTAAAAATGGTTACGTAAATGTTAGCTTGGATGATGGTGTACGAATATAAGGAAAGAATCACACGGAAATGTAAAATATATTCACATGTATGCGCCTGGGGTTATGAACTAAAGCCTGACACATGAAGGACACGGGTATGAATACAGTATGGTCTGAAATTGTAACAGCTGGAGGAAGAAGAGATGGTAAACATAATAAGTGAGAATACATTTTTGTAATTGGTTTTACCCAGTATAAATATGTTTTAAATACAAAAACAAAAATATTATTTTTGTTGATGATATTGGTAATTTTTTTTCCAAACATGTTATCGTTTTAGAAATGACAACATGCAATTAAATTTAGGCATTTTCTTGGTTTGGGTTGTTTATAGACAGTTGGAATTATTTGACTATGTGCATAAGATCAGTGGTAGAGATATTTGTTGGTAACTTTGCTATAAATAATTGAAAGTACACTGTTAAATTTTAATGGTTAATTGTAACAAAATTGGTGGAAATAAATAGTGTTATATATATGTGGTGTTAATCTCTCCCCTAATTCTACTGACTATCCAAAATTCTTACTTCTAAAGTGGAGCACATTCTATCCATTTCTTATTTCTACGAAATCTCCATCTTGGGTGATTTCAGTGTTCGCCACCACCAGTGGCTCTCCTATCATTTCACTGATCAACCTGGTGAACAAGCCTACATCTCTTCTATCCTATAGTATTTAGAGCAGTTAATTCAGCATCCTACCCGTATCCCAGACAACCTTGGATATCGGCCCAACATCCTTGACTTATTTATAATCTCTAATCCTTCTGCTTGCGCTGTAAATCTGTCAGTGCTGTTACAGATATACTGCTTGTAAGCTACTGCTGGAGATTGGTTATGTGATCCTAAAAAAATTGAAAAATAAGGATTATGAATGTATATAGCAACTACAAAGTGAGGGTACTTTTGAAGCATGGAAGGAATGGAATTAGGTTTTAAATGAATTAAGAACCAGTAAACGCAAATATTAAATAAATAGATTAAGCTAAAGAAAGTGTGGGGAAAAATTAAGTCAAAATAGAAAACAAATTTAACGTATAATTTGATATGAGAGAAAATATGCCCTGTTGCAATACTATTCTTGAATTATCTTCGTTTTATTGAAGACAATTTTACTTATACCACTAGTCTGACTGCAATCCATATAATTTTAAAGGTTATCCAACACAACATTATAAAAACAAAAGTATATTTCCATCTTCTACGTAGAACTATCTAAATATTTTAACTTTTGTCATTGTGAGCCAAATTGGATTGTGTCACACTTAAAAACACAGGACCATGGTTGAGTATTTTATTATTTGGAGCTGGGCAGACTGGCAATAGTTCACTCGCCTCTCACTGCAATTATTGTTATACGCCCAATATTTTGCAACATTATATTCGTTACCATGAACGTCTATGTTCTTTACATAGTGTGTATTATATATATAGTATCTCTTTCTCGTTATCCCATTCGCACATACACCCACACTCACTTTCATACATGCACTTTGTCACTCGCTCTCTCTTCTTCATATAAACACAAATTTAACACAGTATTTGCTGCACTTGTTATCCAACTCTCACACTCACTCACATACACATACACTTTGCCACCTGCTCTCTTTCCCTTATACACACAAACACAGTCTGTGCTGCAACTGCTCTTCTAACTCGCTTCCTTTCACACACACACACACATACCCACACACACACACACACACACACACACACACACACACACACATACACACACACATACCCACACACACACACACACACACACACACACACACACACACACACACACACCTACACTCGCACATATATACACCTATATATCGCTTCAGCATCATTTTCTGATTGGTGAATAATGAATAAATTATACTGACCTGACAATGAACACACTTATTAGTAGCGAGGATTTAACATAGCAGGCATTTTAAAAGGCCAATACTTGCGTCGATGATGGATGCTAATGAGTAATGGATACTATTATTGTTCTACTTTGAGATCATAAGGTCAGATGTGGATAAGATCTTATGGATTTGATATCGTGTTTAAGACATGTAGACGATTTTTCATAATTACAAATGATCTACATCGTGGTTGTATTTATTCATAAAAGACCATTGGTTAATTAAATATTAATATATATTGAATGCAGTATTAGTGGAGATACCATAATGCAGTATTAGTGGAGATACCATAATGCAGTATTAGTGGAGATACCATAATGCAGTATTAGTGGAGATACCATAATGCAGTATTAGTGGAGATACCATAATGCAGTATTAGTGGAGATACCATAATGCAGTATTAGTGGAGATACCATAATGCAGTATTAGTGGAGATACCATAATGCAGTATTAGTGGAGATACCATAATGCAGTATTAGTGGAGATACCATAATGCAGTATTAGTGGAGATACCATAATGCAGTATTAGTGGAGATACCATAATGCAGTATTAGTGGAGATACCATAATGCAGTATTAGTGGAGATACCATAATGCAGTATTAGTGGAGATACCATAATGCAGTATTAGTGGAGATACCATAATGCAGTACAATTTTAGCATTAGTTTGATTTCAAAGAAGCACGCATTTAAGGGGAGATAGGTTGTTTTTCTGGTTCCCCTTCTCCCTCGTGTTTAGCCCCATTAGTTTTCAGATTTTAAGACATTCGGCCCATTACTTTGGCGATTTTTATGACCTTTCACCCCATTTCTTTGTCAATATTAAGACTTTTCGTGTCACTTAAGTGTCAATTTTATCATGGCGAGCGAAAGCTGGCATGTAATTTGGGAGGAACCGGCCTTCGGCCGGGATATTTTTCTATCGAATAATGTACAAATTTATCTTGAAGTGTGGTCGATAGGGGGGGGGGGGGGGGAAGGAGGGAGGTAAAAATTTATTTAGGTCTACGGAGGAAACTAAAAATGAAAATAATAAGATACATAACGAAGCAAATAAATACGGCCACCTTACTGTACATGACGCTGGCACTGTGTACGAGAATATCCTTGTTAGCATCTCTCTCCCTCTTCAGTAAGATTATGGTCTGGGATGCGTTCGTGTGCCTCTCTTCCCCCCCTATCATTAGTTCAATATTCAAGTTATTCATCATTTATCATCCGTATTGTGCTTCGTTATCATCTTCCATGCCTCTCCCATCGTGCATCCCGTTCATGTATGCATCTTTGCTCTCTCTCTCTCTTTCTCTCTCTCTCTCTCTCTCTCTCTCTCTCTCTCTCTCTCTCTCTCTCTCAGTTAAAGCCTTTGTATTTGCCTCTTTATCCTCTCCCCTCACACACCCTTGTTTCTCATTTCCTATGCTCTTTGTCTGTCTGTCTATCGTCTATCTTCATGGGCTTGTCTACTTATGTGTTGCCTATCTGTCTATTTGTGTCTTAGTTCATGGGCCACGGTGCAAAACACACACACACACACACAGAGAGAGAGAGAGAGAGAGAGAGAGAGAGAGAGAGAGAGAGAGAGAGAGAGAGAGAGAGAGAGAGAGAGAGAGAGAGAGAGAGAGAGAGAGAGAGAGAGAGGGGTGTGGTTATGATTTCATTTCAATTATTCCAAATCTAATTTCCTGGGAATGTAATGCAATCACAGTATTATTAGCATAAACGAACATAAAGTTCTTGCTTAGGTGTGTGTGTGTGTGTGTGTGTGTGTGCGTGTGTGTGTGTGTGTGTGCGTGTGTACGTATATGTGTGTGTGTCTGTGTGACTTTAGACAATACAAGGAAGAATATGATAGCGGATGAACTAAAACCTATCTATCTATCAATTGGCATCTATCAAGTGCCAGACGCCATGATTCCTGAAAGGGTGGCCACAAATTAATCGCCCCCATGCACCTCTGTCCCCTGTCAGCCAACGCCCCTCCTCCCATACAACACCACTTTCACTCATATACTTCTCAACTCCATCCTTCCGCCTCATTCTCGGTCTGCTCTCCCTCTCTGTCCTTCCACCTCACTCTCGGACACTTTCTTAGTCATGCTCTGACTTCCCATACGTTCCATATGGCCAAACCAACTCAAAGTGTTCCTTTTCACACTTTCCAGCACATCCACATCCACACCACACCGCTCTCCTACTTCCTCATTCATATGTCTATCCCTCCATGTAGTACAGTAACTCCACATTCATTTCTCAAGTAACTAATTTCTACCCCTCTTACTCTTGATTTGTGTCTCTCCAACAACGTCCATGCTTCATTCCCGTCAGCAATATGTACAGGCAACTTCCGCTTATTTCCTTCGCTTATCAGCGGTACACCAACATCCACTGCTCTACATCCACCACTTTATATTCAGGCCACAAACATATATAAATCTGTTTTGTATACTTTATCTTCGTCTGTTGGCCTTCCTTACACAGTATTCTGGTTATCAAGAAACTATTTATCTTCAGCTTAGGAAGGATCTGGGGACTCAAAGGGTTCATAGAAAAGGTTTCACCCCATCATTTCTAGGAATCGTTAGTAAGTTATTGTCTCGAACCATTTGCTATAGCTTTACACATTAACCATTGTTTTTGTTTTCTCGTCTTTAGTAATTGTAAAAAGTTTATATAATAATATTATTTGTGTTACATGAGTTACATATATTGTTTACTTATTATTAATGCCAACAAATTGTGATTATTCTACATGTCATTCTACCTAGAGAAATATAGGTTTATTCAGCACAACCCTTTAACTGTAGGAATCCTTTCCTATGTTGAATAACATTGGCTTATATACCCTTTATATAAGGAAACAATGTGAGATCTTAGTTACTCAAAGCAACTATGAATCACCTTATTGTGGGAGATCATTTCAAATGTGAATAGCATCGTCAATTAAGGCTTTCCGACTTGATTGTTGAGACGCTCAGTTTAAATTAGCATAGCATAAGCAAGGTTACAACATGGTTAAAGCGAGGCTTTTTTTCTAGACCCCCTTCTCCCTCATGCTTAACCCCATTAGATTTGAGATTTTAAGACGTTCGCCCAATTAGTTTGGCGATTCTAAGACTTTTCGCCCCATTTTGTCAATTTTAAGACTTTTTGTGCCATTTAGGTGTCAATTTTTTCCTGGTGAAGATAGCGAGCCTGTAATGTAGGAAGAACTGGCCTTCTCCCAGAACATTTCTTCTATCTAAAAATATACAAACTCCTCTCGAAAGGAGGCCAGGGAAATATCATTTTAAGCTTAGTGGAGGTCTAGGGAGCATAGTAACCCCCCTCCCCCTTAACAAAGTAATCAATCAACCCCGTGGCAGCGCGTAGCTGCACTCACCCTCCAACTCCACTTCGGGGGATCTTCAGGGCGAGACTCGGGGCATCTGCCCATCCCATATCAAGTATCCTATTACAAGGTTGATCGACTTGCCTAAGCCATGAGTTCCATGGTCATCCAATAAGTCACCAAATGTTTGGATTTTGGTATTAGTCCAAGAGACCTTAATATCAGCAGCTCCGACTCCTCATGTAGTGTTTCAAGGAATAATCTGAGAACATCCAATGTCTCCGCTAAGATCACTGTGTCACCTGCAAAATCAAGATCAGTGATTTTTGATATAGTCGACGTCTGCTCCACAGCGGCTCTGCCCAACTGTCCTGCCCAGCAACCAATCCATAAAAGTGTTGAAAGGTGTAGGTGCTAGAACACACCCCTGTCTCACACTTGAATTCACAGGCAAGAATGAGGATTCTCCCCCACCACACTTGACAGCACTCTCTGTTCTTGTATTTTTTTTTTTTTTTTTTCTTTTTTCTATATTCCAACTTACTTCCTCTGGGCATAGGCTGAGAGCATTAACATACACCAGACACCAGGTCAAATATTACTGTGGGGATACTACGTAGTCGTAGTAGTTCTCCTCCCCTTTATCTTGATATAGCAAATATCTAAGCAACACATTTCGAATATCTGCATTCTATTAGGAGATGATGGAATATTGTACATATGTAGCAAAACAAATGAATTAAGGACATTAAGGAACAGAACTAGTATACACGTTATATTTACTTTTTTGTCTGCATTTACTGTACACATATTGTCTGCATGCCTGTTTGAATCGTTGGCTGCTTCACTTATCTCTCTCTCTCTCTCTCTCTCTCGCTCTCATACATACACACACACACACACACACACGCACGCAACCTTCACCCAAGGCACACTCACCACTCAAAATCGAGCACGTCGACCCACGTATACTCACTCAATTACTCCTGATCCCTACTTTATCTTGGATCTTTTCTTTCATATCTCACGCACTCTCACTCTCACTCTCTCTTATATTCTATCCTTGATTTTCTTAATTTTACACCCACACTTTCACCCCCACACACAAGCACTTAGAGGCCAGCTGATCCAAATAAAGAAAAAGAAGAACCATTCACACACACACACACACACACACACAGTAGCCTAGTAGCCTAGTAGGTAGAGCTCTCGTCTCACACACGAGGGGTCGGGGGTTCAATCCCCGGCTGGGCGGAGACAAATTGGGCTTGTCTCCTTTCATGTGTTAGCCTCAGTTCACCTAGCTGTAAATAGGTACCTGGAATAAGTGGACGACGTTGTGACGTCCCATCTGGGGTTGGCAAAAATGGTACAAGGCGAGATGGGTATCATATGGTTCACCTAAGCTGATGGCTACCTAAGCCTTCGGGCGAGACGGTACCGTCTATAGTGAGAATGGTACCATACAGATCCACCCTAAGCCTTCGTTTCCGATGTCGCCAATTGGCTAAAAATACAGACTACACACACATCCACAGCCATTCCAACGATACATATAACACCTACACATATAGGAGGCGGGAAATAACGAGCATGCTCACTCCCGCAATACAACTAGAGTAAGTACAACTTGAGTAAGTACACACACACATAAGGACACAGTGCGCCCATGTATTGAGTATTGTTCGCATATGTGGGGAGGTTCCAACCATACCGCAATTCTCGAAAGGGTGAGTCTAAAGCATTTCGTCTCATCAACTCACTTTCTCTTACTAATTCCCTACAATCTCTCTCTACACGCCGCAATGTTGCATCTCTCTCACTCTTCTATCGCCATCACAATAATGAAGTGTTCTTCAGAACTTTCTCAGTGTATACTCGCGTTTCAACACCCTCCGACCCCTATTCTGTCCAACTCTCTAACCAAGTCTTTCTTCTATTTAACAAATAAGCTTTGGAACATTCTCCATTGATCTGCCTTCTCACACATACACACACACACACACGCGCGCACACACACACAGGCGCGCGCGCGCACACACACACAGGCGCGCGCGCGCACACACACACACACAATACCATGCAAATCAAACTTCCCCAAAGCCCGTGTAAAAAACGTCACCATGTCTGGATGTTCTCCTGAGTCGCCTGGAAGTTAAGCCGGTATCACACGAGCGATATTTCTCTCAACATTTACCCTCAACATTGGTCTGGCAGCTTATGAGGTCAACATTTATCCTCAACATTGGTCTGGCAGCTTATGGGGTAATCACTTAAACTATTCCGGTCTCTTACATTCATCTTTCATCAGTCTAGTTTCCGATACCGGTGCAATATATCCCAGAAATGTTGCCAGAAAATTGTTGATCATCGAATGTTGACTATAGAAGCCCTCGTGTGAGTCTAGCGTGTCTTGTGTCACCGGAAAACTTTATTCTGTGAATGTCCTCTTGTTATAAAGTTTAGGGTCACCACTGCCTTCACACATTTTGGAAGGCAGCAGGATGATTAGATGGTCTGATTAGCAATGTTTCTTTTTGTTATGCTATGGTTATTTGGGAAGATCATAACCCTATCACGCACATATGACGCAGAGGTTGCCAGATTAGCAATACGAAATAGAGTTCTCTCACTCTTATAATTACCTCTCCAAAATTAGTTTTCTGCTCACAGCTAACTCAAAGACAACTGCAGAGGTTGAAGTAACTAAACTAAAGGTTTCTAAATACCCCTGATGGTAACAAAGGCTTTAAAGTATCCCCAACAGGCTCAAAATCGCGTCATATGTCGGCGAGGGTTAAGGGGCAGGTAGTTGCTTTTTTCCCTCACGTTTAGACCCTTTACCCTTGAGAGCTTGAGACACTCGTTCCACTAGTTTGACGATTTTAAGACCTTTCGCCCCATTTATTTGTCAATATATAGACCTTTCTTGCCATTTAGGTGTCGTTTTCTTCCTTGCGAGCGATAGCGAGCCTGTTATTCTAGGAGGAACCAGCCTTTGGCCAGGAAATTGTTCTACCTAAAAAATTACAAATTTGAAAGGGGGAATAGGGGGTGTTTATTTAAGCTTGATTGAGGTCTAGTGAGGAAATTACAAACTAAATAAATAAATACATAAATAAACCAAAAACTAACCACTAGGAGAGGTTTTTAGTTTGACCCCTAGACCTCCATCAAGCTTAAGGGGGGTGACATGCTTTTTGTTATTTCTGTCCTTTTCTCTCTTGCTCTTGCTTGTATCCATTCGGCCCCATTCAGCCAACTATTTTAAGACGTTTATCCGCATCTAGGTGTCGATTTCTTCCTGGCGAGCGATAGCGAGCCAGCATTATATGAAGAAATCAGGCTTCGCCGGATAAATTTTTCTATCGAAAAATGTACAAATTTAGCCTGCTGTCAAACTAAAATAAAAAATATGCTGGCTCGCTACTGCTCACCAGTAAAAAATTTACACCTGGATGAGGATAAACGTCTTAAAACAGTAGGCTGAATGGGGCCAAATGGATACAAGCCAGAGAAAGATAGAAAAGGACAGAACAAAAACAGGTCATCCCCCTTAAACAAATACCTCCAAGCCCCCCTTTCAAGATCATTTGTACATTTTTAGGCAGAAGAATGTCCAGGCCGGTTCTTCCAAAATTGCAGGAACCCTTTCGCTCGCCAGGAGAAAATCTACACCAAAATGACACGAAAGGTTTTTAAAATTGATATAGAAATGGGGCGAAAGGTCATAAAATTGCCAAACTAAAGGGGTGATGTCAAAGCTAATGGTCTAATTCTAAGGGAGAAGGGGGTCCAGAAAAACACCCCGATAAGCCAGGACTACAAAACCTCTTCCATCGACTAGAAGCTATGTGGATTGGTTGAGAGCTCTTAGACTTCTTTGGATTGAAGCGCGTAGATTACTAGGTCAACTCATTGAAGCCTTTAACATACTTATGGATTCGAACTTGTGGGTCATAACAAAATGTTTAACCTCACTATGAATACAACACACAGCCGGTTCCTACTCTATTGCAGGCTCACTATCTCTCGCCAGGATACAAATCGACACCAAAATGGCACGAAAGGTCTTAAAATGGAAAAAAATAGGGCGAAAGGTCTTAAAATTGTAAAACTAATGGGGCGAGCGTTTTAAAATGTCAAAACTAATGGAACTAAGCATGAGGGAGAAGGGTGTCCAGAAAATAACACCCCCTTAACATAAATATGTATTGTTTATTCACCCCACACTGTTAGCCCCAACATTCTACTAGGTAACGGTGTAGCTCAAGGCCTGTGAATTTGTGAGTGTATGAGTGCAACCGTATGTGAGTGTGTGTGTGTGTGTGTGTTTTTGTGTGTGTGTGTGTGTGTTTTTTGTGTGTGTGTGTGTGTGTGTGTGTGTGTGTGTGTGCGTGTGTGTCAGAGAGTCTATTAGTACATGTGCATGTTGTGAACGTTATCAGTGATGAAGAAAATAATTATTATTTTCGCTTTCGTCAGATCCGCAGATTTCCGTTTCCTTAAAAGTATAGTTATACAAAAAAGTGTTATCCGGAAAATGTGAAGAGTTTTTGCTTCCCTCTTTGTTAAATCTGTGCTTACCCTTGTTATTTCTTAAATATGTGTATCCTCGTTTAATATTTCTCTCCCCCCTCCCCCCCCCCCTCTCTCTCTCTCTCTCTCTCTCTCTCTCTCTAAAACGTTTGTCTTCCTCCTCCTCCCTCACAGCACCTGCATCAATTAGTATCCTCTTCAAATTTATAGGCACTTAGTCTCCACCCCTTCCTCATAACTCTTGCTTTCAATTATCCACCCATCTTTAGATATTTGCTCGTATTGAACATTATCTCGTTTTAGCTTACCCTTCTTATTTCTTAACTATTTGTATCCTCATTTTGATCTCTCTCTCTCTCTCTCTCTCTCTCTCTCTCTCTCTCTCTCTCTCATATTCTATCCTGGTTATTCTATTGGCTAAGCAAATCCCCAAAATGTTATTCCCTATTGGGAAACACTCAGGAAATTATTGTTGTATTCTGAGTAGGAGTTATCTAAAGGCTTCCAAACAGTACAGTGAAGTAGAGAAGACATTCCAGAAATGGTTAGAATGTATTATTACAAAAAAACGTTCGATATATAATAACATGTCCTCACACTCTACAATGTTCTAAAAACAGCCTCTTCTAATACATGCTGTTCCATTCTGGTCTCCAGCGCACATGAATGATTTGTAGCAAATAACAACAAATTTAGCTAGGGTTACAAAGCTTATTCCATCGATTTGAAGATTACGTTATGCGGATTGGTTAAGGGTTCTTGGCCTTTTTTGGTTGGAAATGCGTAGATTACGAAGTCAATTCTTTGAAGAATTTAAAATCCTTAATTTGTTTGAACATGTGAAAATGTTTAGCCTCAATATGAATACAACACACAGCCATGACTGGAGGCTAGAGTTGAAGAAATTCAGCACTAGTATGTGTAGAAACTTGTTCACATTCAATAAGATATATTGCACCTCGAACAAAATACCCTCAATTGTAAATATCTCTTCAGTGGACCAAAAAAAAATAAAAAAAAATAATAATAAAAAAAAAAAAAATAAAAAAAAAAATAAAAAAAATAAAATAAAAATGTTTTTTATACTCTGTACCAAATGTAGTGCACACCACTACAGTATATCTGTCTCTCCACTTAGAATATATCCCCGAAGTAAACCGCAAGGTCTTTGATATACTAACTATGCCTTGTTATGCCTTGTAAGTCTCTTTCTCTCCCTCTGATCTAGCATGCAGTGGTGGTACAATATAAGGAGTATTTATGGTTCCCTGACCTCTACCATTAGTCAACACACCATCATTGTCGGACACGTTTGCTCATTTCTGTCTTTTCCCACTTGCTCACATACACTATACTCAGACGGGCTTTCCAAACATTCACATACACTATACTCAGACGGGCTTTCCAAACATTCACATACACTATACTCAGACGGGCTTTCCAAACATTCACATAAGCATGCGGCTCAATTAAACATATAGTCAACATACTCAACTATTTCACCCTTTCAGTATCGGATGACACATTTCGTTCTCTTGTTTTGGCTATAAGTAGACGATTTTATTCAGCTTAGGAAGGAGTCATAGGAGTCAGAGTGTAAATTCAGGTAGACTTTACTCCTTTGGTACCTAGAAAGCCTTCCTAAACATTTTAAAATCGTCTAATGATAGCCAGAACAAAAGGATGAAAAGTGTCACCGTATACGCTAACGGTGGTGTACTTCGTGTTCTTCAAGGCGAAGGTTGTTCTCTGTGGTAAGGTCACAGGCACTTGAATAATGAGTATGTGCATGTGAAGAAAGACGAATGAGCGCGTTTTCTATAATATACAGTAGGAATGACATTACTACTGTAAATAGAAAACGCGTTCATTCACCTTCCTTCACACGCAGCATATTCCACTTTTCAGCTGCCTGTAATAAGATCTGGGTACATAGCTGAAGGACACATCACAAAAAGCGAACATAAAGTATGCATAACGGTACACCACGCTATGCATACGACTCTCTCGGGGTTTTTCATTACTTAGTTTATGGCGAGTGTATGTTCCCTGTCCTCATTTCTGAAGGTCTCGTGTGCTCATAAACACATAAAAATGAAGGAATATTTACATACATTCATATGCATACACATTCGGAGAGTAGGCTGGGGGAAGGTGTGAATGGAAGGTGTGGTGGAATGGTCTTGCTACTGGACTGGTAATCATAAGGTCCCGGGTTCAAGTCCCGATATGTCAATGGGAGAATTTCATTGGGGTAGAATTTGTGCATCACCACAATGCCCACCGATACGCTATAAATATACCCTCGCAGTATTAAATAAAGTATCATTGTATGAATATTCCCATGTTCAAAATATGCCATGGTAGGTGGCGTTTGAGAGAGAGAGAGAGAGAGAGAGAGATGTCCGAGATTGTGAAATGAGACAGAAAGACAGTAATGATGCAACTTCGAGCAGTCAGACCTGCAATGGCCAACGATGAGACAACCAGACGGTGTATGTCTACGAAGGTAGGACCACGAACATGCCGGTTGCAACACTCAAAGGCTAGCATTCTTTAAAATGTCTTTCCTTTCGAAGCGCCTAATATCGAGCGAATATTATGGGAATGAGTGTTGTTTACTAAGATTACATGGATTAGCACTCTCATTTCTCAAGGTAACGTAATTTTTAAAGTTATTTCGTCCATTAACAACTCTGCGAAGGGAAAGATTTGTTTAAGGGGAGGTTTCTAGTTTGTTTCCTACTCCTCCAGCAATCTTAAAATTTCACCCCCTTAACCCCCTTTCAAGATAAATTTGTACATTTTTCGGTAGAAAAATGTCCCGGCCGAAGGCCAATTACTCTTAAATTACAGGCTCGCTATCGCTCGCCAGGATAAAATCGACACCTAAATGGCACGAAAGGTCTTAAAATTGACAGAATGGGGCAGAAATTCTTAAAAATCACCAAACTAATAGGGCAAACGTCTTAAAATCTCAAAAGCAATGGGGCTAAACATGAGGGAGAAAGGGGTCAAGAAAAAGTCCCTCAAGTGGAAATCTCCCCTTAAGAATACCACTCATACTGTCTTGATGTCTCACTCGCCATCTGGAATATGACCTCCTGACTTCACCGTGTTGATCGGTTGAATCTACAGGATTTTGTCTATGTGTATGAAGTAGACAAAAGGCAAAGCTGACTGTAATAAGTGTCCCCCCAAGAAAGAGTGACAGAGAGCCAAAATCAAGGTGCATTAGAGGTAAGTTAGGTGTGTGGGAAAGAAGTGTGGTGTGATTGTATAGTGTAGTGACATGAATAGGAGGAGGAGGTGTTTGTGAGAGTTAGCTGGATTACTCTCTGTGTAGGTGAGGCACAATAGAAACAGTGAGGGAAGCCAGAACTCCTTAGCATACGCTTATGTGGCTTCCCTTGGGTACTGCCCTGCTCGATTGGTGCCTACAATTTCCCCACAACAATATTTATATTATGTCCGGAGGCAAAGTTGGCACATCGGAAAAAATATATAAAGGTGGCACTCTGAACTCATTCTCATCCTCATTTTGTACAATTCTCTTAACCAAGAATAAACCGGTATTAAGGGAGATTTCCACTTGAGGGATTTTTTTCTGGACCCCTTTATCCCTCATGTTTAGTCCCATTGCTTTTGAGATTTTAAGACGTTCGCCCCATTAGTTTGGCGATTTTAAGAGCTTTCACCCCATTTATGTCACTTTTAAGACCTTTCGTCCCATTTAGGTGTCGATTTTTTCCTGGCGAGCGATACCCAGCCTGTAATTTAAGAGGAACCGGCCTTCGGCCGGGAAATTTTTCTGCCGAAAAATGTACAAATTCATCTTGAAAGGGTGTCATGGGGGTGTAATTTCAAGCTTGATGGAAGTCTAGGAAACACACTAAAAATCTCCCCTTAAGTCCTTCGTATATTTAACACTCTGGAGTTCTCTTTCTCACTCCATCTTTCCTCGATCATACTAATTAATATTCTTCAAGCTCCGTGTGTTCAGGCATTTTTACTTTAAGGGGGGTGACCTGTTTTTGTTCTGTCCTTTTCTATCATTCTCTGGCTTGTATACATTTGGCCCCATTCAGCCTACTGTTTTAAGACGTTTATCCCCATCCAGGTGTCAATTTTTTACTGGTGAGCGGTAGCGAGCCAGCATATTTTTTATTTTTGTTTGACAGCAGGCTAAATTTGTAAATTTTTCGATAGAAAAATTTCTCCGGCGAAGCCGGATTTCTTAATATAATGCAGGCTCGCTATCGCTCGCCAGGAAGAAATCGACACCTAGATGGGGATAAACGTCTTAAAATAGTTGGCTGAATGGGGCCGATTGGATACAAGCCAGAGAAAGAGAGAAAAGGCCAGAAATAACAAAAAGCAGGTCACCCCCCTTAACGTACCTTGAATTCGAATATCAATCACAATTTTAATTTGAAGGAACACGAGATATGGGTGGTGTTAAATTTGTCTTCTCTCACAGAAATTGATGACCCAAAGTACCAATGTCTTTTACTCCTATTGTCCTAGTCCCCAAAGTAACACCCTCCTATTCTCCTACTTCACATTCCTCCCTGCTCTCAAAGTACTGCTTTATTGCTCACAGTACCTTCTCTCCCACAATGCTGCACAACAACTCCTTTGTATCCCACAGTATCCGACACTGTAAACAAATATCCGTAATAATAACAGTAGTAGACCATAAAATACCACTAGCAAATAATATTATAATCATTGTTTTCGATATTACGGATTCTTGCATGTATTTTGCCGTTATATTACGACATTGAGGCCGTAAATAACTAGGAAAATCGACGGTTTGTTAAGTGTATGACTCATGATATTACAATATAAAGTTGGTAATAGTGCTGTCTGTCGTGTGAGCGTAAAAGACGGAATCGTTTTAACAATGAGTTACTTGAGAAGTGCGTGCGGAGTTACATGGAGGGATAGACAGACGAATGAGGAAGTAAGAAGGAGGTGTGGTGTGGAGGTAGATGTGCTGGAAAGTGTGAAAAGGAACAACTTGAGATGGTTTGGCCATATGGAACATATGGGAAGCGAGAGAATGACTAAGAGGGTGTACGAGAGTGAGGTGGAAGGATAGAGAGGGAGAGGTAGACCGAAGGAGAGGTGGAAGGATGGAGTGAGGAAGTATATGAATGAAGGCGGTGCTGGTTGGGAGGAGGGGCGACGACTGACTGGGGACAGATGTGCTTGGGGGCGGTTCGTTCGTGGCCACCCCTTCGGGGATCATGGCGTCAGGCAATAGATAGATAGATAGACCCACCTCCACTCTTTGCACCGCAATTTGCACGCCCTCTGTAATTTACTCTCTTTGTTAATTGTTTCTTTTTACTCTCTCTCTCTCAATACATACACAGTATATACATTATATATACTGTATATACAGTATACTCTAATACATACACAGTATATACATTATGTATACTGTATATACAGTATACTCTAATACATACACAGTATATACATTATATATACTGTATATACAGTATACTCTACTCTAATACATTCACAGTATATACAGTATACTCTAATACATACACAGTATATACATTATATATACTGTATATACAGTATACTCTAATACATACACAGTATATACAGTATACTCTAATACATACACAGTATATACATTATATATACTGTATATACAGTATACTCTAATACATACACAGTATATACATTATATATACTGTATATACAGTATACTCTAATACATACACAGTATATACATTATGTATACTGTATATACAGTATACTCTAATACATACACAGTATATACATTATATATACTGTATATACAGTATACTCTAATACATACACAGTATATACATTATATATACTGTATATACAGTATACTCTAATACATACACAGTATATACAGTATACTCTAATACATACACAGTATATACAGTATACTCTAATACATACACAGTATATACATTATATATACTGGGGAGGTGTGGTGGAGTGGTCATGCCACTGGATTGGTAATCCAATGGACCCGGGTTCAAATCCCGATATGTCAATGGGAAGATATTATTGGGATTGAATTTGTGATGTACCTAGTATCAGTGCATTACCACAAAGCCCACCGAAACGTCAAAAAAAGTACCCTCATTGTTCCCTGATTAAATAACACTGTATGAATATTCCCATATTCAAAATATGTTACAGGGGGACAATGCCTAGTGAGTTCACTGCTCAATAGGTGGCGTTCTGAGAGTGAGGGTCTGAGTCTGGAGGGTGAGACGGTGAAGCACTTGAGCGAAGCAACCGGCCGCTTCAGAGATGGAGCTGCTTCGAGCCATGATGGTTGCTTCACATGTCTCACTCCCCAGACTGGAACAAGACCTCACGGGCTTCACCGTGTTGAGCGGTGGAATGTACAGGCTCTCAGCCTATGCCCGAGAGGGAGTAGTTGGAATATAGAAAAAAGAAAAAAAAAAAAAAAAATATATACAGTATACTCTAATACATACACAGTATATACAGTATACTCTAATACATACACAGTATATACATTATATATACTGTATATACAGTATACTCTAATACATACACAGTATATACATTATATATACTGTATATACAGTATACTCTAATACATACACAGTATATACAGTATACTCTAATACATACACAGTATATACATTATATATACTGTATATACAGTATACTCTAATACATACACAGTATATACATTATATATACTGTATATACAGTATACTCTAATACATACACAGTATATACATTATATATACTGTATATACAGTATACTCTAATACATACACAGTATATACAGTATACTCTAATACATACACAGTATATACAGTATACTCTAATACATACACAGTATATACAGTATACTCTAATACATACACAGTATATACATTATATATACTGTATATACAGTATACTCTAATACATACACAGTATATACATTATATATACTGTATATACAGTATACTCTAATACATACACAGTATATACACTATATATACTGTATATACAGTATACTCTAATACATACACAGTATATACATTATATATTCTGTATATACAGTATACTCTAATACATACACAGTATATACAGTATACTCTAATACATACACAGTATATACATTATATATACTGTATATACAGTATACTCTAATACATACACAGTATATATATTATATATACTGTATATACAGTATACTCTAATACATACACAGTATATACATTATATATACTGTATATACAGTATACTCTAATACATACACAGTATATATATTATATATACTGTATATACAATATACTCTAATACATACACAGTATATATATTATATATAGTGTATATACGGTATACTTTAATACATACACACTATATACAGTATAGTGTAATACATACACAGTATATACATTATATATACTGTATATACAGTATACTCTAATACATACACAGTATATACAGTATACTCTAATACATACACTGTATATATATTATATATACTGTATATACAGTATACTCTAATACATACACAGTATATATATTATATATACTGTATATACAGTATACTCTAATACATACACAGTATATACATTATATATACTGTATATACAGTATACTCTAATGCATACACAGTATAAACATTATATATACTGTATATACAGTATACTCTAATACATACACAGTATATACAGTATACTCTAATACATACACAGTATATATATTATGTATATACAGTATACTCTAATACATACACAGTATATATATTATATATACTGTATATACAGTATACTCTAATACATACACAGTATATACATTATATATACTGTATATACAGTATACTCTAATACATACACAGTATATACATTATATATACTGTATATACAGTATACTCTAATACATACACAGTATATACAGTATACTCTAATACATACACAGTACAGTATATATATTATATATACTATATATACAGTATACTCTAATACATACACAGTATATACATTATATATACAGTATACTCTAATACATACACAGTATATACAGTATACTCTAATACATACACAGTATATAGAGTATACTCTAATACATACACAGTATATACAGTATACTCTAATACATACACAGTATATACATTATATATACTGTATATACAGTATACTCTAATACATACACAGTATATACATTATATATACTGTATATACAGTATACTCTAATACATACTCAGTATATACATTATATATATACTGTATATACAGTATACTCTAATACATACACAGTATATACATTATATATACTGTATATACAGTATACTCTAATACATACACAGTATATACATTATATACTGTATATACAGTATACTCTATTACATACACAGTATATACATTATATATATACTGTATATACAGTATACTCTAATACATACACAGTATATACATTATATATACTGTATATACAGTATACTCTAATACATACACAGTATATACATTATATATATACTGTATATACAGTATACTCTAATACATACACAGTATATACAGTATACTCTAATACATACACAGTATATACAGTATACTCTAATACATACACAGTATATACAGTATACTCTAATACATACACAGTATATACATTATATATACTGTATATACAGTATACTCTAATACATACACAGTATATACAGTATACTCTAATACATACACAGTATATACATTATATATACTGTATATACAGTATACTCTAATACATACACAGTATATACATTATATATACTGTATATACAGTATACTCTAATACATACACAGTATATACATTATATATACTGTATATACAGTATACTCTAATACATACACAGTATATACAGTATACTCTAATACATACACAGTATATACATTATATATACTGTATATACAGTATACTCTAATACATACACAGTATATACATTATATATACTGTATATACAGTATACTCTAATACATACAGTATATGCATTATATACTGTATACAGTATACTCTAATACATACACAGTATATACATTATATATACTGTATATACAGTATACTCTACTACATACACAGTATATACATTATATATACGAGTACTCTATATATACATTATATATACTGTATATACAGTATACTCTAATCGTCTCCCCTGTTCTTCAGGGTGTTTGTTTTTATTTCCTTTATCTTAGATTTAACCTTTTGACTACCAGAGATTTGTTGTTATGTTTTAACTCTCCTACCAGATCTAGGCTTACTATAGACTTCATCCTTCAACAGATACGGGATGAAGGTCTCATTCTAGGTGATGAATCAGATGGGTTTTACAACGCGGTCGGCGTAGTCTTGGCTTCTCAGGCATAATTTTGTTCTCCAAATGTATTGGTGCAGCTAGGAATCCCGAACCAGCTTCACCACTGTCCTGTTGCCTGTATTCATCATCTCGGACTACTCCCACACTCGTGCCACACATTTAGTTATTAACTAAGTGGTTTATGTCACCCTCTGTATATCTAAAATATTGAAATATTCACACTATTCTAATATTTTGGAAACAACAAGGGTCGTTTTTTAATGATTTGTTGATGGGTGTTGTTGTAATGTACTGAAAGTAAGTATACAACAAATTCTATACCAGCTCAGTAGCCAGTCTACTTAATCACACCGACCATTAACCCCTTCTGTACTTTTTTTTTTATTTTTTTTAGTCTGGCTACTACTAATCGATTTTATTAACTTTAGGAAGGATCTCTAGCAAATTATAAGGCTTCAAACTATCTCAATCAGCACTATTAACTTACATAGATACTTCCTATGCTGCATAAAATCGTCAAAATATAGCTACAATAAAATATAACATACGTCGCTTATACAGCATGGGTGTTAGACAAATATACAATAGTAAAAGGTGTCATTGAACTGAACGATTTACTCGAGGTAGTTTTGAAAAGCCTTTGTAATATTCTGTTAAAGCAGTCATAGTGTGATTATCAAATAACAAAGGGTTGACAAGATGGACATCAATAATTTCAGTAACACAGCGTATGCTAGACGTTCTTCTTACTAATACTAGACAATTGTATTCAGTTTAGGGGGATCTCTAACAATTGTATTCAGTTTAGGGGGATCTCTAACAATTGTATTCAGTTTAGGGGGATCTCTAACAATCATAGGGGTAAATTGGATTTCATTTAACCCTTAGGAAGATCATTCCTAAGCTCCATAAAGTTCTCTATTACATAAATATATTTTATGGTATACGTAGGATATATCAATGAACCGAACTAATGTATATGCCTTTTAAACTATGATAATACAATTGTAATGTCAGTAGATAAAGACAAAAGAGAAACACGTAAATTCTATTCTGCTTGCAATATGATTTATACAACATATTTTACCGTCTGGTCTGGTGATTGGTTACAATAAAATAACACACACACACACACACACACACACACACACACACACACACACACACACACACACACACACATTCATACAGATACAATACGCGAATGCATAAACGATGAATATAACGATACGATCAGCTTCAGCCAATCTGCCTGTTATTATTTAATATTTTAGGTACGGGGCCAGAGATACATTATTTAAAGTGGATAATTGCAAAAGCTCCATGGGAAAACATAGAGAGATATACAATTAGATAAATATTTTGCTATTTCCTTATTTATGCTAGTGGCAATTCAAAATCCGGTCTAGGACATATGGCTGATAAAATTCTGGAAAATATGTGGAAATTAAAGAACGATATTTGTAAATCATTAAGAAAATAACCCCTACAGCACGATGGCGCCAATATATATTAATGCTAGTTGAAATTAGACATTTGAAATTATATTAGGGGAAAGATCATATATCGTCAAGGTGTTTAAACTATTCTCATTGACTACTTCATTCAATGATATCTGTTAATCTTAAGGGGGAAGGGTTTATTTTTTGGTCGATTATTTCATATATTTATAATTTTTTTAGTTAACATTAGAGCATAATAGTAATATTACGAAAAACCGAAAAGCCTATCCTAGTCAAGGGGGTTTAAAAGATTGACAAATTTAAACTATATGTAAATCATGAAACAAAATAGTAATTATAAACTCCCCACAATACAATAATGAACCTTGCATTTCAAAGTTATGGTACAGTCGTGGTCAGAAGTACTTGCACACCTCCTAGTGATACAAATTAGACGGTGAGCATTAACTATAGTCTATTCATTATATTGAGGCCAAAAACATCACCCCAACCTCATATAACTCCAAAGAAAGGCTAGATCAAAATAATGGGCTGTATATTTCCACAGCTATTCCCTGGCTGACTCCTCCTAAATGGTAGACAGCTTAATTACTGAAGTATCTTTCGAGTTATGAGAGGTTGAGGTCAGGATTTCCGACCTACCTATAACGAACATGGTATAGTGAATGTCAGTCATATGTCCCTTATGGTTTATGTGGGGATGGTTGTTTTTTTCTAGCCCCCCTTCTTCCTCATGTTTAGCCCCATTAGTTTTCAGATTTTAAGACGTTCTGCCCAATAGTTTGGCGATTTTAGGACCTTTCGAAGGTCTCTCTTTTGAGATGGACTAGACTCGAAATCTTCCTATCCCATTTAGGTCTGTATGTTATCGATTAAATTACCTCAGCAATGAACTTAAAAGTTTGAATGTCCTCACTGAGTCGCTCTATATCTTTCTAGTGCTGGACACAAGAATTGAACAGAATACTCTAGGAGAGGCCGTATCAGAGCGTTGTAAAGTGTGAGGACTACTACCATATTTCTATACTAAATTTGCCTCTTAATATAGCCAAATATTTTCTGAGCTTTCTTCTCTACTTCAATGCACTGCTTGGAAAACTTTAGGTCACTGCTAATCATAACACCCAAATCCTTTTCCGAGTCAGTCAATAGCGAATAACCTGACTTGGGGTTTGCTTGGCCGATATGCATCACCTTGCACTTTTCCAAGTTTAGAGGCATCTGCCATGTCTCTCACCATTCACCCAGTCGGTTGAGAGAGAGAGAGAGAGAAAGAGAGAGAGAGAGAGAGAGAGAGAGAGAGAGAGAGAGAGAGAGAGAGAGAGAGAGAGAGAGAGAGAGAGAGAGAGAGAGAGAGAGAGAGAGAGAGAGAGAGAGAGAGTCGCATGGGGGTTTTCATCCTGGCTCTTCAAAGGACGTACGTGAATAATTTTGTTTAAGCCACAAGATTTTTACCTTATGCTACGACCCATATATATATAATCGTGTGCTCATTCATATATATATTTTCCTTAGCTATTATAAATCACTAATAATATCTTACGACAAATAAATTAGTAAAGTATTTTTACCTTTCCACCATAAATAAGTTTATAAATTTATTTATATATATTATTTGTACAATGTGAAGCTCTCTAACATTGCCAGCTAAAGTAAATAATAAACGTAAATAATTACAGATGGCCAACATCAGCGCCCAATGTAAACACAATATTATAACATAACAGGCAAATACAAACTTTCAAATGGAATTAAATAATGCTTAAATGTATAATGGTTGTACTGCATTCTAGCGTTTCATATTTTTCCTCTCCTGTGTGTATGCACGTGCGTGCGTGCGTGCGTGCGTGCGTGCGTGCGTGTGTGTGTATGTAAGTGTGTGTGTGTGTGTGTGTGTGTGTGTGTGTGTGATCAAACGTTAGCTTGGATAGCTATATAAGTGAAGTAGATATTAGGTTTTTTAAGTGAAATATTATTGTTTCAAAGGTTTGAAGAAGAAAAAAATCAATATATGTAGCTTCATTTTAGATATTATGATTTCGGGGCAAAATATGGAAGCTTATAATTATAGTAATCAGACTTTATTTAGTTTTTTCTGATTTTTGTATTTATGTTATGGATCTTTGGTTTAACGGTTGCAATAATAATGATAACGATGCCAATAATGTTAATGTTATTGTTGATGACTATGATGATGATGATTACGATGATGCAGTCTCCCAAGGTTATTATACGCGTGAGTGTCTTCGTGCAAAATTGTGTGTATGTAAAAAGGAGTACAAAGGAGTACAAAGGAAATCAAGCAACAACAGGTCTAGTGACCCTTCTAGGCTGCTTGTCCTCCAAAACACTGAGGATCAAGTGTCCAAACAGTGGTTTAGAGTGGGTAAGGGAACATTGGAAAGGGAACTACTGCCCTGGAACTAATGTCCGTGGCAGGATTAGGAAGTTAGTAGGGGACAGATGGGTTAGTAACTGAGGGGGGATAAAATAAAGTTATTCATTTACAAACGCAGTCAGTCGCGGGTTTGATGCGAGATATTTGTCTAGGCGGAGTTTAAATGAATCAACGGTGCTGCAGTCTATAACGTCTCGGGGAAGCCCATTCCACAAGTTGACAACTCGATTGAAGAAGAAATTCTTAGATTCGTGTGAGTTAAAAGATTTACCAATCATTTTGCAACCGTTTCCCCGCGTGTAATTAGATTGGTCGATAGTGAAGTACTTACTACAGTTCATATTGTCAATGCCTTTGATGATTTTGAACACTTGAATTAAGTCACCTCTTAATCTGCGCTGGGTTAAAGGAAATGGATTTAATTCTCTAAGACGCTCTTCGTATGGTTTGTTCTTTAGGCTAGGTATCATTTTGGTAACTCTACGTTGAACTCGTTCTAGCTTGTTTATATCTTTTTGGTAATAAGGGCACCAGGATTGAATGCAGTATTCCAGAAGAGGGCGGACTAAGGAATTGTAAAGGGTTAGGATAACTTCTTTGGATTTATGCTCAAATGACCTGCATATAAAGCCAGTTATTTTGTTTGCCTTCTTAACAACTTCTGAACATTGTTGACTCGGCTTTAGGTTACTCGATATTGGTACTCCCAGATCGGTTTCTCTGTTTACATTCTTAAGCTGAGTGTCATTCATCGAATAGTTTGCTTACTCATTTAGGTATCCGATATGTAGTACTTTACATTTATCCGCATTGAAACTCATTTGCCAAATTTGGGCCTAACATCACAATTTATCTAGATTGTGTTGCATATCGTCAACTTGTTCTTTTGAGAGTACGCTATTTGCAATTTTTGTATCGTCAGCAAATTTTGAGATTGCACAGGTGAGACCCTCATCTATGTCGTTGATGTAAATTAGAAAGAGAATTGGTCCTAGTATCGATCCCTGGGGTACCCCGCTACTTACATTGGTCCATTTAGATGCCTTACCGTTTATGACTACTCTTTGCTTTCTGTCGCTGAGCCAATTTTCTATCCATTTCAACACACCGTCTTGTATTCCATGCGCTTTTAGTTTTAGCAGTAAACGTTTGTGGGGAACTTTGTCAAAGGCCTTTTGAAAATCAAGGTATATAATATCTACAGCTTTACTCTCATCGTAGAGGTTGAGGATATCGTGGAAGAAGTCTAAGAGGTTTGTTAAACAGGAACGTTTTTTACGAAAGCCCGTGTTGAGTATCTTTAAGTAAGTTATTTGCCTCTAAGTGATTTACGAGTCTGTCTCTTATGACCGTTTCTAGCATTTTACATACAATTGAGGTTAAGCTAATTGGACGATAGTTACTGGGTAGGGATTTGCTGCCTTTTTTGAATATCGGTGTTACGTTGGCTAGCTTCCACTGATCAGGCATAGTCCCAGACTGCAAGGATTCATTGAATAGCAATGTCAATGGTTTGGAGAGCTCATCCTTAGCTTCCTTTAGAACTCTAGGCGAGATTGTATCAGGTCCAGGCGTTTTATTTACCTTGAGTTTATCTAAACAATTCAATACTTCTCTCTCTGTAACGGTGATATTGCTTAGAACAGCTGAATTATCAATCTGAATCGGCGATGGTGTAGGGATATCACTGAGGTCTTCGGTTGTAAAAACTGATGCAAAGAAGGTATTAAGGGCATTAATCATTTGTACTTCGTCTTTGGTGTATTCTCCATTTTTATCGACTAATGGTCCAACAGTTGAAGTAACTACTTTTTTCTTTCTGATATAACTATAGAATTCTTTCGGGTTTGTTTTACTTTTATTCGCAACATGTAACTCCAGGGTCTTTTTACTTTGCCTAATTAACTTTTTGGCTTTGCGTCGTAGCTCTACAAATTTCACCCGTTCTTCGTCATTTTGTGAGGATTTTAATCTATCATTAGCAAATTCTTTAGCAAGCAGACAGTCTGAAATATCTGTATTCCACCATTTGGGCTTATCATTATGGCCTGGACGCCGTATTTTCGTTGATATGCAGTCTTGCACTGCCTTAAGGTAAGTGGTTGTGAAACACTCCCAAGATGTATTTATGTCGTTATTGTTAGTCAGAAAGCTCCAGTCAGTTTCTTTAAGCTTTGATTTAAGTTTATGAAAATTTGCTTTCTTGAAATTAGGGACTTTCTCAATGCTGCTATTTGATTTGTTACTAGTAAACTTTAAAGTGAAAGTTATCGTACGATGGTCGCTGTTACTGAATTCATCACCAACATTCAAATTCTCTATTAATTCTTCTTTTGTTGCGAGTACAAGGTCAAGCACATTATTACCACGGGTCGGAGATTGTACAAATTGAAAAAGTGAACTCTCTTGCAAGTTACCATAGAGGTCGTGTCCAGAGTGTGAAATAAGAATATCACCCCATTTAGTCACGGGTAAGTTGAAATCGCCAAGAATTACGGTATCTTGTATGTTAGTTATCTCTGCAATTTGTTCATAAATTTAACTGTCAGTTTGCACTGATTGAGCTGGGGGTCTGTATACTAAAGCTAGTGTTGTTTTAGTTCCTCGTTTATTATATAATAGTACGTAAGATATGTTATCGTATTTCATTAATATGGATTAAGACTTTCCTTTATAAAAAACAGAACTCCTCCTCCATTTCTATTGATCCGACTTTTCTCAAACATTGTTTAACCAGGAAGCGTATATTCGGTTAAAAAGTCTCTGTCTTCCGTATTTAACCAAGATTCTGTAATGCCGATTATATCATAATGTTCTGTAAACACGATTTCCTCTAGATCTGAAAATTTATTGCGTATGCTACGAGCATTTGCATAAAACACCTTAACCCTTTGGTTGTGGGTGACGTTCTGGAATGTTTTGGCAAGTTACAGCAATTTCCAGGCTTTAAAAGCCTGTAAAAAACGTAAAAATCGAGTACAAAGGAGTACAAAGGAAATCAAGCAACAACAGATCTAGTGACCCTTCTAGGTTGCTTGTCCTCCAAAACACTGAGGATCAAGTGTCCAAACAGTGGTTTAGAGTGGGTAAGGGAACATTGGAAAGGGAACTACTGCCCTGCCACTAACGTGGCAGGACTAGGAAGTTAGTAGGGGACATATGGGTTAGTAACTGAGGGGAGGATAAAGTTATTCATTTACAAACGCAGTCAGTCGCGGGTTTGATGCGAGATATTTGTCTAGCGGAATTTAAATGAATCAACGGTGCTGCAGTCTATAACGTCTCGGAAGCCCATTCCACAAGTTGACAACTCGATTGAAGAAGAAATTCTTAGATTCGTGCGAGTTAAAAGATTTACCAATAATTTGCAACGTTTCCCCTCGTGTAATTAGATTGGTCGATAGTGAAGTACTTACTACAGTTCATATTGTCGTGCCTTTGATGATTTTGAACACTTGAATTAAGTCGCCTCTTAATCTGCGCTGGGTTTAAAGGAAATAGATTTAATTCTCTAAGACGCTCTTCGTATGGTTGTTCTTTAGGCTAGTATCATTTTGGTAACTCTACGTTGAACTCGTTCTAGCTTGTTTATATCTTTTGGTAATAAGGCACCAGGATTGAACGCAGTATTCCAGAAGAGGGCGGACTAAGGAATTGTAAAGGGTTAGGATAACTTCTTTGGATTTATGCTCAAATGACCTGCCTATAAAGCCAATTATTTTGTTTGCCTTCTTAACAACTTCTGAACATTGTTGACTCGGTTTTAGGTTACTCGATATTGTTACTCCCAGATCAGTTTCTCTGTTTACATTCTTAAGCTGAGTGCCATTCATCGAATAGTTTGCTTTCTCATTTAGGTATCCGACATGTAGTACTTTACATTTATCCGCATTGAAAACTCATTTGCCAAATTTTGGGCCCAACATGACAGATTATCTAGATTGTGTTGCATATCGTCAACTTGTTTTTTTGAGAGTACGCTATTTGCAATTTTTGTATCGTCAGCAAATTTTGAGATTGTGCAGGTGGGACCCTCATCTATGTCGTTGATGTAAATTAGAAAGAGAATTGGTCCTAGTACCGATCCCTTGGGTACCCCGCTACTTACATTGGTCCATTTAGATGCCTTACCGTTTATGACTACCCTTTGCTTTCTGTTGCTGAGCCAATTTTCTATCCATTTCAACACACCGTCTTGTATTCCATGCGCTTTTAGTTTTAGCAGTAAACGTTTGTGGGGAACTTTGTCAAAGGCCTTTTGAAAATCAAGGTATATAATATCTACAGCTTTACTCTCATCGTAGAGGTTGAGGATATCGTGGAAGAAGTCTAAGAGGTTTGTTAAACAGGAACGTTTTTTACGAAAGCCGTGTTGAGTATCTTTAAGTATGTTATTTTCCTCTAAGTGATTTACGAGTCTGTCTCGTATGACCGTTTCTAGCATTTTACATACAACTGAGGTTAAGCTAATTGGACGATAGTTACTGGGTAGGGATTTGCTGCCTTTTTTGAATATCGGTGTTACGTTGGCTAGCTTCCACTGATCAGGCATAGTTCCAGACTGCAAGGATTTATTGAATAGTAATGTCAGTGGTTTGGAGAGCTCATTCTTAGCTTCCTTTAGAACTCTAGGCGAGATTGTATCAGGTCCTGGCGTTTTATTTACCTTGAGTTTATCTAAACAATTCAATACTTCTCTCTCTGTAACGGTGATATTGCTTAGAACATCTGAATTATCAATCTGAATCGGCGATGGTGTAGGGATATCACTGAGGTCTTCTGTTGTAAAAACTGATGCAAAGAAGGTATTGAGGGCATTACTCATTTGTACTTCGTCTTTGGTGTATTCTCCTTTTTCATCGACTAACGGTCCAACAGTTGAAGTAACTACTTTTTTCTTTCTGATATAACTATAGAATTCTTTCGGGTTTCTTTCGAGTGACAGTGGGCGGGAGCGTGATGGGCCCACCTCCAACCCTCAGAGCACCCAGCAGCTCACTGAGCTAGGCTGTGTCTCGCGCGTGTCTCTCTCTCTCTCTCTCATAAGTGCAGCCAAGCGAGCGAGTGTTACATAATAGCGGGGTTCCCGCGTTTCACTGGAATCACTGCAGGTGAACCAGACCACCTATACGGTCCGTTCTGGTGCCATTTTGAAGCTATTTTCGCCTAGTTTTCGGCAGAATACACTTCATTTAATGCAGATGCTTGATTTATCATTCAGAAGTGCCTGAATAGGCCCTCAATAGCCCAAAACAGCCCGCAGCCAAAGGGTTAAGAGTATTAGAGTTGGATGTTACTGATTGTGCATTGTCTGAATTTTCAGTTCGTATTTGACTTACACTACCCTGCCTGGATACCCCCGGTTGACCCCGTTTTTTGAACGGAAATCCTTGACTGCATCGTTCAGCAGACGACCAAGACGTGCAGCTCCTACTTCATTGAGATGTACACCATCTCCTGAAAACAAAGATTTATCATAGTATAAATGATCCCACGTGTCGACAAAGCCGATGTCCTCCTCCCTGCAGAGTTTGGCTAGTCGGCGATTTGTACTGGTAGCTATGTTGTAGAATCGGTTTTCTACATCAATCCGGGGAACAATTCCTGAAATTAAGATTCTATTAGATTTTTCCTTGAAGGACCTGATCAGCCGCCGGTACTTGCAAAGTAGTTCCTCTGACCGCGTCCATTGGACATTGTTAGATCCAACGTGGGTGACGTACGTAGTGCTTGCGGGGGCGAGCCTGGAAACCTCTTCCACAGCCGCAACAATTTCGTCCACGCTGCCACCTGGGATACAGAATCGCTTTCTGGTCCTGGGTGCCCTAGCGCAGAACTCGGTTAGTTGGCCACGGACCATGGAGTCGCCCACAAGCCGAACTTCTTCCGTTTCCTCTTCCTCGTCAATAGCAAGAATTTTGAAGCGGCTTTGGCATGTTGTCGGGATGACCTTCCTGGTACTGGTACTGGGATGCACATTGTTTCTCACTAACTGAAAGTTGTCCTGGGGGGGAGTGAGAGTAGAGTCATTATTATTTTCTGCAACATCTAAGGTAGCTGCTGGTGTGGGTACCGGTACCGGTACTGTATGCACTGGTATGGCGGTGTGTGTGTGAGAGAGAGAGAGAGAGAGAGAGAGAGAGAGAGAGAGAGAGAGAGAGAGAGAGAGAGAGAGAGAGAGAGAGAGAGAGAGAGAGAGAGAGATAGAGAGAGAGAGAGAGAGAGAGAGGATATGTGTGTGTTCCCATGCGTATGTGTGTATGCCTGCATGTATCTTATAAGAGCTTCAGCAAGTAAGTTAGTGTTTTCATGCAACATGCTGTGGTGTTCATTTTAAGTATTTAGGACCGTCCTACCTGCGAGAAAACATATAATTAAATTTCCCTTCGAGCAAGGAATAACATGTTTTTCATTTGTGTCTTCATCCTGTTACTGATAATACGTTTTTCCCCAAACAGTACATTTCATCCATATATAATGTTTTGTTACATTCCTGTAAAAAAAAAAAAAAAAAAAAAAAAAAAAAAAAAAAAAAAAACACACACACAAATGCGTTCTATAATTCTGTCTCCATTGTTTTGAAGCAATCTTGAGCTAAGTTGAATTTCCTTTTTATTTGTTGTAACTGTTATTTGCATTTCAGGTGTTCATAAAATTAATCAGCTCAAGGTCTCAAAATGTATGTGAATGAATTGCCATGACTTTACTGTACATTCTAATTTTGAATGATTTATGTGTGTTTGAATTTTAGTTATTATTTACATAAGTTAAATTGTGAAGGTCATTGTCACGAATTTTGTAAAATAAATATTATAATGGACTTATTAGTATACTTAGAATGTTAAACTCGAAATATTCTGATGGAAATAATTTGTTATAGCATATATAAACACTATTTGAAAAGTAGCACTTTATTAACAACGTTTGGCTTGTATGTTCATCACGTTAAGCATTGGGCTTAACCCTCTCAAGATTCTATTACACATTTCTTCTATCTTTTCTGGCGGTTATTTGACAATTTCATTTAGATTAGGAGGGTACGTATATGTAAGTCAGAGGGTTAATTGAGATAGTCTTTACACTTTTAGTTCCCACAGATCCTTTCTAAATTGTATAAAATCGTCTAATGATAGCCAGAAGAAACTTCTATAAAGCGTCATGATCCTCAGTGTTTAATAAGAAGGTGTAGAGGAAACGTTGTATTCGTAATGTATTCCTCCCCATATGACAATTATATACATTTCGGTATATGCATCTGATAATACAAATACAGATAATTATCAGATATTACATACAATCAGTCAGTCATTTAGTCAATAGCCAACCCAGAAATTTAAAATTGAAGAGGAGGATCAGAAAACCAAGACATGTTTTAGATTCGTTACAAGATAAGGTGAGGTATAATTTCTCGTGATAGACAATGTTCCAGGATAGGTACTGTACAAGGCATTATAACTATAACTAATAAATAGATAAGACTCTAGATCAACTACGACCTTATGAACGAAAAAATAACTAAAAGATTTGATAGGCAAACTACTAGTCTGAAGTGGACAAAGCAACACCAAAATTAACCAGAAAATAATTGGGATAATCTGTGGCTTATTTCTCAGGCAAAATACTCTGTTCATCAAGCAGTGAAATATGTCAAGACATGGTTTATAAGATATACCCTAAAAAATTTCAAACTGAAGAAATAATAACAATAAAACAAATACTACGATCAGAATTTCCCTCCCAAAGGGAGACGGGAATATGACATCAATGAATATGACATTGAAGTGTGTGTGTGTGTGTGTTTGTGTGTGTGTGTTTGTGTGTGTGTGTGTGAGAGAGAGAGAGAGAGAGAGAGAGAGAGAGAGAGAGAGAGAGAGAGAGAGAGAGAGAGAGAGAGAGAGAGGCAGGCAAGAGGGGCGAGAGAACTGTGCTAAATGTTAAGTTAAATAGAAAAAAAGATGAGTTAGAAAATAAAATATATTGTGCCCAAGGAAATATATATTGCCAAACTACAGGATTCATCTCTCACACCAGGAGAGCATAATGTGTTACAGTGAGTAGGAGGCAGAGTCAACCCCAGATAAACGGAAACAATGGGATAGCATACACAAGTTATATTGGTAGTAGTTATGGGGGTGTAGCAACTATTATGTGATGGTAGTTGGTAGTTGTGGTGGTATACGAATGGTGGTTCTTGTGGTGGTATACAGATGGTGGTAGTTGTGGTGGTATACGAATGGTGGTTCTTGTGGTGGTATACAGATGGTGGTAGTTGTGGTGGTATACAGATGGTGGTAGTTGTGGTGGTATACAGATGGTGGTAGGTGTGGTGGTATACAGATGGTGGTAGTTGTGGTGGTATACAGATGGTGGTAGTTGTGGTAGCATACAGATGGTGGTAGTTGTGGTGGTATACAGATGGTGGTAGTTGTGGTGGTATAAAGATGGTGGTAGGTGTGGTGGTATACAGATGGTGGTAGTTGTGGTGGCATACAGATGGTGGTAGTTGTGGTGGTATACACATGGTGGTAGTTGTGGTGGTATACAGATGGTGGTAGTTGTGGTGGTATACAGATGGTGGTAGTTGTGGTGGTATACTGATGGTGGTAGGTGTGGTGGTATACAGATGGTGGTAGTTGTGGTGGTATACAGATGGTGGTAGTTGTGGTGGCATACAGATGGTGGTAGTTGTGGTGGTATACAGATGGTGGTAGTTGTGGTGGTATACAGATGGTGGTAGGTGTGGTGGTATATAGATGGTGGTAGTTGTGGTGGCATACAGATGGTGGTAGTTGTGGTGGTATACACATGGTGGTAGTTGTGGTGGTATACAGATGGTGGTAGTTGTGCTAGTATGCAGATGGTGATAGTTGTGGTGGTATACAGATGGTGGTAGTTGTGGTGGTATACAGATGGTGGTAGTTGTGGTGGTATACAGATGGTGGTAGGTGTGGTGGTATACAGATGGTGGTAGTTGTGGTGGTATACAGATGGTGGTAGGTGTGGTGTGGTGGTATACAAATGGTGGTAGTTGTGGTGGCATACAGATGGTGGTAGTTGTGGTGGTATACAGATGGTGGTAGTTGTGGTGGTATACAGATGGTGGTAGGTGTGGTGGTATACAGATGGTGGTAGTTGTGGTGGTATACACATGGTGGTAGTTGTGGTGGTATACAGATGGTGGTAGTTGTGGTGGCATACACATGGTGGTAGTTGTGGTGGCATACAGATGGTGGTAGTTGTGGTGGTATACAGATGGTGGTAGTTGTGGTGGTATACAGATGGTGGTAGGTGTGGTGGTATACAAATGGTGGTAGGTGTGGTGGTATACAGATGGTGGTAGTTGTGGTGGTATACACATGGTGGTAGTTGTGGTGGTATACAGATGGTGGTAGTTGTGCTAGTATGCAGATGGTGATAGTTGTGGTGGCATGATAGTGTGCAGATGATGATAGTAGTTATGATGATGATAAATTTAAGAGAAGGAATAATAGCCAGATATGATAAGATATTGTATGAGCTAAAGAATTGCAAACAGGTGTAGACATTGCCAAACTGTGGACATGATCTCAGGAAATACGAGACAGTGAAATATAGACTAGGATCACCGGCAGACAGGAAGGAGATATAGGACGAGGGACTGAATCCTTTGTGTGGGCAGCAGGACCAAACGACCACACTGCTTTTGATGGCCCCCTTCTCCCTCCTGTTTTTTTTAGGTTTGAAATATTAAAAGTATGCCTCATTAGTTTAGCGATATAAAGACCTTTCACCCCATGTCTGCGTCAATTTTAAAATATTTTGTGCCATTTAGGTGTCGATTTTGTTTCCTGGCAGACGATAGCAAACCTGCGATTTAGGAAAAACCGGCTTTCGGCTGAGCCATTTTTCTAATATTTGTTTTAGACATTTATCTCGAAAAGGGTGTTGCGGGTATTTTTTTTATAGTTTTATGTAGGTATAGAGAGCAAACTTTAAAAAAAAATAATACTAATAAAAACTCCTCTTAAATGGTCACAAGCAAATCAGCCACATTATTCAACGGTCTATTTTAAGTTCGGTTAAGGTAATTTACGTAAGGTTTGGTTTGGCTTGGTTAGGTTAGGTCAAGTTAGGCATGGTTTGGTTAGGTTAGGTTAAATTTGGTTAGGTTAGCAGAATAGCCACTTGGGTTAATGGATGCTTTGGCTGATGGCCAATTTGGGTGTGGCCATTTAGGAGTGTGGCTGATTTGGGTGTGGCCATTTACGAGTGTGGCTGATTTGATTTAAAGCTACATATTGTGTGATAAGGCAATTAGGTGGCCAGTCTCTTTAAACGCCAGTTGACTCAACAGCTAGGCTAGGTTTGCTTAGATTAGTTTTTTAACCCCTTCAACACGATGACGTCTTATTGACTATGATTCGACCTAAAATTAGATGATTTAATGCAGCTTACGAAGGACCTATGTTATTTAGAGGGTTTATTGAAATCGTATTTACCCTTTTGAGTCTTAGAAGTTGATGATAAGCTGAAGAATATCGTCTAATGGTTACTAGTATATGATGTAAAATACGACATCGTGCTTAAGGGGTTAAAGTTATATTATTTTCTGTTGTATTAGGATAAATTAGTTTGGGTTAGGTAAGATTAATTTTGGGTCAGCAATGGATAGACGTAGCGCAAGAATAAGTTTACCAAGCGAACATTTCGGAAAAGAAAAACCCGCTCCTGTGACTTGACCTAGTGGTGATCATGGTATTGGTAGCGTGCTGATGGTGGTAGTTGTGGTGGTATGGGGAAAATGTTGGTAGTTGTGGTAGTGTCGTAATTGGGGTAGTGTGTGTGGTGTAAATAGTTGTGGTAGTATAATAATTGTGGTAGTGTGTGCATGATGGAAGTAGTTGTGGTAGTATAGTAATTGTGGTAGTGTGTGCATGATGGAAGTAGTTGTGGTAGTGTAACAATTTTGGTAGTGTGTGTATGATCCAAGTAGTTTTGGTAGTGTAAAAATTGTGACAGTTGTGGTAGTGTGTGTGTGTGGTAGTGTGTGTGTGTGTGTTAGTGTGTATGTGTGTGTGTGATGTAAGTAGTTTTGGTAGTGTAGTAATTGTGACAGTTGTGGTAGTGTGTGTGGTAGTGTGTGTGTATGATGGAAGTAGTTGTGGTAGTGTAGTAATTGTGACAGTTGTGGTAGTGTGTGTGTATGATGGAAGTAGTTGTGGTAGTGTAGTAATTGTGACAGTTGTGGTAGTGTGTGTGTGGGTGTGTGTGTGTGATGCTAGTTTGATAGTGTACAGATGGTGGTAGTTGTGGTTGGTATTTGCAGTGATTTACTAATGTTGAGAGTGTGCAGTATGTTCTGGTAGTTTGGTAGTGTAGTTGTGGTTGTGGTTGAGTGTGGATGATCTTGGTAGTTGTGGTGGTATCCTAGTTATAGTGGTGTGATAGTGTCGTTATTGGTGATAGATTTTGGGATAGTTTATATAGTGCAGAGGTAGTTATGGAAACGTGCAGAGGTTGCCAACATTTGGACTGCATCTCGATCAGGGAGAAAGTGTAGGGTATGGAGTAAGTTGGAAGGAACAAACTCACACACAAGAAAAATTAGGCGGAGGACCCGATCGTATAATATATTACTGAACTTTGGACGATTTCATTCTTTTTTACATGTCTCTCAAAATAAATCTTGTTTTGTCTTCATTTATATATTTTTGTGGCATCATTCTAGTATTATCTGAGTCTCTTTGTATTCGTCTCACCCTTGCTTTGATATATTTATGTATATACTGTATATAAACATAGATTAATAATGTATATACTTCTCATTCTGTTCCTAGATTTACGTTGACATCTCATTTTTTCCTCATATTCTATCCGTTTACCCTATTAACTTGTCCCTGTTTCATTGCAAATTCAATATTATTTTTTCATATTCTGCCTTCATTTTGTATCTACTTACCAGCTTTCATCCATACTTGTCGGACATTATGTATTTCTTCGAATAAATATAAAAGTTTTTAGTTATCGTTTTTCTTTATTATAATCAATTTCTTAATTATATCCCGCAGTGTTTTCCTCTAACACATTGTATTCAATCAACTCAATTTGATTTTCATTACATTTATGTCTTGAAAATATTGTTCACACATCTTACTTTGTATCATAAATATATTTCGACAAAATCTTCTCTTATAACTCTTCACTTAGTATTTTTAGTTTTACGTTCAGCTCTATTTGAGTATTTAGTATAAGGTTTCTCATTATTCTTCTCTGTTTCCACGTCTACATTCCAACTCATCGGCACCGTTTCCCTTCTCTGTGTAGCTTCGGTAGTGGTACCTATCTATATAATTGTATATCTATCTATTGTATATGCTGTATCGATATTGCTATCTTGTCTGTCTCTATATCTCTGGCATTGTGTCTATCTATCTGTTTGTCAAATCTGTCCATCTCCATTTCTCTCTCTCTCTCTCTCTCTCTCTCTCTCTCTCTCTCTCTCTCTCTCTCTCTCTCTCTCTCTCTCTCTCTCTCTCTCTCTCTCTCTCTCTCTCTCTCTCATCTGGCCTTGTTGGCTCCCTTCCCAGAGTCATACGAAAATTGCTTGATTAGGCTTACGTGGCACCCTATTTGGTGGACATCTTCAATACATCGTTGGAGAGTGGAAGACTGGAAGCTGGCCAAAGTTACTTCAATCTTTAAGAAATGGGATCACGAGTGCCACAAGAATTATCAGCCAATTAACTTGTCATCTATCATAGTAATAATGCTAGAAGGAATAATAGTAAATATTAGTTGACTAACTGGAAATCCAATATTAAAATATTGATTCCCAACATGACTTCAGGTGGCATCGATCGTGTCTTATCAACTTGTTGGAATATTTCCATGAAATGTTGAGCGATTATGGTAAACGTAGAGCCATAGATATCCTTTACTTAGATTTTCAATAAGCTTTCAACACAATGATTGAACAAAGCATGATGGATCTTAACAGACTAGGCGAATGGTCTGAGACATTGCAGATGACACTAAACTTGGAAAGTGAAAGGTGGTGCATATCGGACAAGCAAACCCCCAATCAGAATTCTCACTATTGGGAAAGACTGTAGGAGTGACTGAATTGGAATTTTGTTTTGTTTTTGTTTTATTAGCAGTGACCCAAAGTGGAGAATACAGCTAAGAAATTGTTGGGCTATATTTAGAGGCAATTTAAGTATATAAGTAAGGAGATAGTGCTCACACTCTACAACGCTCTGATACGGCCTCTCCTGGAATATGCTTTCCAGCACTAAGAAAATATATAGAGCGACTAGAAAGCGTCCAAGCAAGGGCTACAAAGCTCATTCCATCGATGAAAAGATTGAGCTATAAGGAGCGGTTGAGAGCTCCTGGTCTCTCTTCGTTGGAAACGCGTCAAATTTGAGATCAACAATTGAAACTTTTAATATAGTTAATGGGTTTGATAATGTGGATTTATGAATACAACACGCAACCATGACTGCAAGTTGATTTGAAGAGGTTCAGCACTAGTATTTGTGGAAAATTGTTCACGTATAAGATTTGTTTCATCTAACTGAAACAGACTTCCCTCAGAAGTTGTAAGTAGTTCTTTAGTAGAGTAGTTCAAGAATATAATAGACAGTACTTTGCACATTCTTTAATTAATAAGTGTACAATAGTGCACTACACAATATCTCTCTTTCCACTTCCAGTATCTCCTCGGAATGAACCTCTAGGTGTTTTAGATGCTAAATATTCCTTGTAACTCTCTGTAACACACACACATACTCTCTTTCTCTCTCACTCACTCTCACGCACTCACACACACACTCTCTCGCTCTCTCTCTCTCTTTCTCAGCTTTCTTTACCCCTTGTTTCAATTGTATTGTTCAAGTACATACTATTTAGAGATTAGTTTATTTTCATGAATGGTTGTTACTATCTCTTTTAAACTAAGTACAATACAGAAAACGAATGCAGTCACTCATATACAGCCATAAATAGCTTTTTATGCAAATGCAACGAACGGGGTTGATTTTCATGTGATCAAATTATACAAAAATTATTTATAATTAATGTATGTGGAATTACATTAAATCCGCTCCCCGATATCTACCTGCATATAGAGAAGACTGAGGAGTCTACGAACTATCATGCCTGACTGTACCTCCTTTGTTTAAATCTAATACAATACTAACTAATGGCTATATTAACGGCAGCCGCATTTCTGACACTTGTTTTGTCCGATTCGCATGACTGATGGCTACATTCAGGCAATAACAGACAATCCGAAATTCTTGCCAGGGTTCATCAAAGTCACTTAATATTCTTACTGTTTCTGCCTGTTGATTTTGGATGGCATCGTGGAGCAAATGTAATCTTTTAGAATTAGCTCAAGAAGATATCCAGTCACTAAGATGTGACTCGAACACAAAAATCCACATCTATGAACGCACCTATTGATAAGGATTTATCAAAAATGAAATATACCTTTGGTTACATAAATTTCGTTCTCACTATATTTGTTTTCCTTCCTTAACCCCTTCTTTACCGGCGACGTTTTTTCAATTTTGATTTAGCTATATTTAGACGATTATGTGCAATTTCAGAAGACTCTGTGGTAGTATAAAGGGTTAAGTGAGATAGTTCGAAGCCTGTTAATTGCTGGAGGCCCTTAAGCAACTGAATAAAATCGTATAGTAGTAGCCAGAATAAAGTTGAAAGGACGCCGCCGGTACAGAAGGGGTTAATTACTTTCTAAAAACAAATATGTACATTGAAAACAATAGAGTGTCTTTATGAAATGCCATTACCCATTTACACAGTTAAGTACATCAAAGATTATTTATTTATTTTTTTCTCTATCAACATGATCAAGCATTCATGAATTCAGTCTGATAATTGGAGAGTAAAAATACAACCAGCACACAGTTTTCTCTACCTGACGAACCACTCTGTTGCCGAGGGAGTTGGGAATGGTGAGGATAACAATAGGGACGTGGAGTAAAGGTAAAATTTTCCTGTAGGATGACACATATAGATCGTTCTTTTAGTGTAACTATGAAAAGACGGTATTATTCTATTGAGGAAGGAACTGTTGGAGCAAAGAGGTTAATGCAAAGAATTAAGCAACAAAGGGAGGATAAAGCTGGACATATAGATACAAAGATAGACAATGGCTCAAGTGATTATGTAGATAGGAAGACAAACAGGATGGGAAGCAGAACGACAGAGAGAGAAGTAAACAAGGGGAAAGAAAGAGTGAGGAGAAGAATCGGGAAGGAAAGAAACAGGCAAAGGACAGATACGATGAGATACAGAGGAACATAATAAACAACAGAGATGAGACGGAATGAAGACAGAGACAGACGGGGGAGAGGCAAGGGAATATGCTGAAGAGAAGACGATATGGTAGAAAACAGGCAGACAGGGAAGATGATGTGGTAGTAGACAGGTAGACAGGGAAGACAATGTGGTAATAGACATACATACAGGGAAGACAGTGTGGTAATAGACAGACAGAGAGGGAAGACAATGTGGTAGTAGGCAGGTAGACAGGGAAGACAATGTGGTAGTAGATATACATACAGGGAAGACAGTGTGTTAATTGACAGACAGACAGGGAAGACAATGTGGTAGTAGGCAGGTAGACAGGGAAGACAGTGTGGTAATAGACAGACAGAGAGGGAAGACAATGTGGTAGTAGGCAGGTAGACAGGGAAGACAATATGGTAGTAGATATACATACAGGGAAGACAGTGTGGTAATTGACAGACAGAGAGGGAAGACAATGTGGTAGTAGGCAGGTAGACAGGGAAGTCAATGTGGTAGTAGATATACATACAGGGAAGACAGTGTGGTAATTGACCGACAGACAGGGAAGACAATGTGGTAGTAGGCAGGTAGACAGGGAAGACAATGTGGTAATAGACAGACAGACAGGGAAGACAATGTGGTAGTAGGCAGGTAGACAGGGAAGACAATGTGGTAGTAGATATACATACAGGGAAGACAGTGTGGTAATAGACAGACAGAGAGGGACGACAGTGTGGTAGAAGACAGGGAAGACAATGTGGTAGTAGGCAGGTAGACAGGGAAGACAATGTGGTAGTAGATATACATACAGGGAAGACAGTCTGGTAATTGACAGACAGACAGGGAAGACAATGTGGTAGTAGGCAGGTAGACAGGGAAGACAATGTGGTAGTAGATATACATACAGGGAAGACAGTCTGGTAATTGACAGACAGACAGGGAAGATAATGTGGTAGTAGGCAGGTAGACAGGGAAGACAGTGTGGTAGTAGATATACATACAGGGAAGACAGTGTGGTAATAGACAGACAGAGAGGGAAGACAATGTGGTAGTAGGCAGGTAGACAGGGAAGACAGTGTGGTAGTAGATATACATACAGGGAAGACAGTGTGGTAATAGACAGACAGAGAGGGACGACAGTGTGGTAGAAGACAGGGAAGACAATGTGGTAGTAGGCAGGTAGACAGGGAAGACAATGTGGTAGTAGATATACATACAGGGAAGACAGTGTGGTAATAGACAGACAGAGAGGGACGACAGTGTGGTAGAAGACAGGGAAGACAATGTGGTAGTAGGCAGGTAGACAGGGAAGACAGTGTGGTAATAGACAGACAGAGAGGGAAGACAATGTGGTAGTAGGCAGGTAGACAGGGAAGACAATGTGGTAGTAGATATACATACAGGGAAGACAATGTGGTAATTGACAGACAGACAGGGAAGACAATGTGGTAGTAGGCAGGTAGACAGGGAAGACAGTGTGGTAGTAGATATACATACAGGGAAGACAGTGTGGTAATAGACAGACAGAGAGGGACGACAGTGTGGTAGAAGACAGGGAAGCCAATGTGGTAGTAGGCAGGTAGACAGGGAAGACAATGTGGTAATAGACAGACAGACAGGGAAGACAATGTGGTAGTAGGCAGGTAGACAGGGAAGACAATGTGGTAGTAGATATACATACAGGGAAGACAGTGTGGTAATAGACAGACAGAGAGGGACGACAGTGTGGTAGAAGACAGGGAAGACAATGTGGTAGTAGGCAGGTAGACAGGGAAGACAATGTGGTAGTAGATATACATACAGGGAAGACAGTCTGGTAATTGACAGACATACAGGGAAGACAATGTGGTAGTAGGCAGGTAGACAGGGAAGACAATGTGGTAGTAGGCAGGTAGACAGGGAAGACAGTGTGGTAATAGACAGACAGAGAGGGAAGACAATGTGGTAGTAGGCAGGTAGACAGGGAAGACAATGTGGTAGTAGATATACATACAGGGAAGACAGTGTGGTAATTGACAGACAGACAGGGAAGACAATGTGGTAGTAGGCAGGTAGACAGGGAAGACAGTGTGGTAATAGACAGACAGAGAGGGAAGACAATGTGGTAGTAGGCAGGTAGACAGGGAAGACAATGTGGTAGTAGATATACATACTGGGAAGACAGTGTGGTAATTGACAGACAGAGAGGGAAGACAATGTGGTAGTAGGCAGGTAGACAGGGAAGACAATGTGGTAGTAGATATACATACAGGGAAGACAGTGTGGTAATAGACAGACAGAGAGGGAAGACAATGTGGTAGTAGGCAGGTAGACAGGGAAGACAATGTGGTAGTAGATATACATACAGGGAAGACAGTGTGGTAATAGACAGACAGAGAGGGAAGACAATGTGGTAGTAGGCAGGTAGACAGGGAAGACAATGTGGTAGTAGATATACATACAGGGAAGACAGTGTGGTAATTGACAGACAGACAGGGAAGACAATGTGGTAGTAGGCAGGTAGACAGGGAAGACAGTGTGGTAATAGACAGACAGAGAGGGAAGACAATGTGGTAGTAGGCAGGTAGACAGGGAAGACAATGTGGTAGTAGATATACATACAGGGAAGACAGTGTGGTAATAGACAGACAGAGAGGGAAGACAATGTGGTAGTAGGCAGGTAGACAGGGAAGACAATGTGGTAGTAGATATACATACAGGGAAGACAGTGTGGTAATAGACAGACAGAGAGGGACGACAGTGTGGTAGAAGACAGGGAAGACAATGTGGTAGTAGACAGACAGACAGGGAAGATAATGTGGTAGTAAACAGACAGGTAGACAGGGGAGACAAAATGATAGTCGACAGGGAGGACAACAGGGGACAACAGGTGATCATGAAGGCAGGTAAGACGGAAGGAAAGCAAGCATCAACAAACATACTGATCCTAATAAGACAGCTAGTAACTAAATCAACTTATTGCCTTTCCACAGTAAGTGAAATAAGCCGTCTTGCTGATTGCAGCAAGAAGATGTTTTAAATTATAGAGCTGTATTTTGTATGTGAAAGAAGGACACTCTAGACAAGAATGCCTGTAGCTAGTGTCCCTTCAGATTGAGTGATAGAAAGCCAAATTCAAGGCTCGGTAGAGTCAAAATATCTGGACATACGAAATTTGAAAATTCTACTGTTTTAAAGCATAAATATTCACTAATTAGTATATTCATTACTCAATATCAAATAGGTATAATCTATAGGGAGATCATGATATATATGTGCATACCAATTTCAGTTCGGTATTAAAAGAAAAAATAATAATAATACAAAAAAAAAAGAAAAAAAAAAGGAGAAATAAATTAACATGGCTATATGCACAACCCCCCCTCTGGCGCCAAAGAACAAGAACACCATAACATTTGATTATTCATTGACCTGTCACCTCGGTTTTCGACGCAATCAATATCAAGAAAGAGGCGGTATTGAAGATGTATGGCTAGGGAAGTGAAGGAGACAAAAGGGAACTACAGGGTTAGATGCCAGTATGATCCGGGAGAGGAAAATGTCAAATATATGCATTGAGGAGGACATATACAGAAAAATAGGTATATTCTTGGGTAAAGGAAGTTGTTGATACCGAAGATGTCAACGAAAATAATAGTAATGAAAATACAAAAGTGCACTATCAATGCCGATTGTACCTATTTATGACATAACAATGGAGTTACGGCTCTTTATAACATACAGTATATCAAGTGTGTTTCATGCTAGCTAATATAAACCGTGCACTATCAATGCCGATTGTACCTATTTATGACATAACAATGGAGTTACGGCTCTTTATAACATACAGTATATCAAGTGTGTTTCATGCTAGCTAATATAAACAGTTGTTTGTAGTTGTTGTTGTTGTTGTTCCCCAGGCTGTCTGGCCGAACAGCCCCAAGGTCTCGAGCAAGGCCAAGGCCATAAACGAGCGCCCCCACAAAATCCTCCCTGCTTACCACTAACAAAGCCCGGGTGACCGAAGCCTCTCCAAGGCAGGGAGCTGAGGAGGGTGCGGAAACGCCCGGGAAACCAAAGCCCCACCCAAGGCCCTGTGCCCCTCAGCAATTATGAAGGGAAAATTGAGGGGTAAGGGAAAAATGTGACGCTTTGGCTCCCAATCTGCCAACTTCTAGTTTGGCAGTAGGGAGGTCAATCCACGGAAAAGACGCCGCCACTTGAGATCTAGAAGATATATAAGTAAAAGGAACAGTCAGAGTAAGCTATGGGTATGGCAGAAATCGCTCAGTTCTCACTCGGATAGACCAGCCCATCACCACATGACTAGAACCCAATCCTCTCAGCATCAGCTAGGAAAGGCCCTAGAAAGCTGCCTTTGGCGGGGGGATAGCTCCCCTATTTCAACTCCTTTCGGGGTTGGGCACCCGCCCAGTTGTTTGTAGTAAAAAAAACTATCTTAAATGTTCATAGTAGCATGAAGCAGAATTTGCAAAGCCGCTTGATAGATGTCAGTACACCATTACACCTTACCTCAGTGAAACATTTAGTCTTCATGATTCCAATGAGTGGACATGTATTAAGGGGGGGTCACCTGCTTTTTTGTCTATCCTTTTCTCTCTTATTCTGGCTTGTATCCATTCAGCCTAATGTGTTATATACGTTTATATCCATTCAGGTGTCGATTAACTCCTGGCGAGCGAGGGCGAGCCAGCATTGTATAGAGAGATCCGGCTTCGCCGGAGACATTTTTCCATCGAAAAATTTACAAATTTAGCCTGCTGTCAAAAACATTTTTTTAAATATGCTGGCTCGCTACCGCTCGCCAGGAAACTATCGACACCTGTATGGAGATAAACGCCTTAAGTGTGAGGTAGATGGAGACATATTATGGGATAGAGAGGGGCCAAGGGGCACTACAGGGACAGATCCCAGCTGGTATAGGAAAGAAGATATCGAAACATAAGCAATAAGGTGGGTATAAAGACAACACAATGGTTAGATAATGGGTCAGAAAAAATGTGTATACTATATATATATATATAAATATATATATATATATATATATATTATTGTGTTTTACAGGAATATTTTTCAGTAGGCTGTCTCTGAGCCATTTTTGCAAACATGTATTTCGTTACAATATTTACATAACGCGTATTATTATTATTTTTTTAAGGCGGTTTATATATTTTCATAATTATATGTTTTAATAATTTGCCACATTCAGGTAGAATAATTTCCGGTGTATTTTATAACGCATCATAATTGTATTTTATACGGTACAGTCACTCATTAACATTACTGGGCATTACTTGTTTATCATTATGCTTTTATAACCATCAGGATTAATTAATAAATTAAAATTATTTTTCATTTCATTGAAATTATGATTTAGTAAGGCATACATATGAAAATACTTATATATTTAACCACTTCGGGGATCACGGCGTCAGGAAATAGATAGATAGATAGATAGAAATAATCGAATCAGATATTATCCTTATATAAAACCTATTTTTATTTTGTATAGCCATATATACAGCGAGCCTTGGAACCCTCTCGGATCACTGGTAGTGGGGCACTCTCAATATCTCTCATTTATTTCAGTTTTATTACTTGCCTGTTGGTACACCTAGTTATTTTACGGTCTCTCTCTCTCTCTCTCTCTCTCTCTCTCTCTCTCTCTCTCTCTCTCTCTCTCTCTCTCTCTCTCTTTATTTATATTGGTGTTTTGTTTTGTTTACTAATGTTCTAAATTTTCAATGAACTTATATATGCCATCTATCCAGAAGTAGCTCTAGTTGAAAGATACAGTAACTTACACTGAGCCACCTAACAATTCCAAGTCAGCTTTAGTCACAGCAATGACCTCAAGTTTGTCAATCGTAATTATACAGTAGAAGTTCTGCCTGTAATTATGATATATTTTCCTGTTAGGTGAACGTGGCGTATATCAAGAAGTCTGATGTCAACATTTAAAGCTTTGGTATTCGTCCGCTTAGTGATATTAAAATAATGCTGAGGTTATACTAAAGATAATTGAGCATTGAGTAAACTAAATAAATATATACATTAATAATAAACACAATAATAACAATAAATATATACATTAATAATAAACACAATAATAACAATAAATATATAAATTAATAATAAACAATAATAACAATAAATATATACATTAATAATAAACATAATAATAACAATAAATATATACATTAATAATAAACACAATAATAACAATAAATATATAAATTAATAATAAACACAATAATAACAATAAATATATAAATTAATAATAAACATAATAATAACAATAAATATATACATTAATAATAAACACAATAATAACAATAAATATATACATTAATAATAAACAATAATAACAATAAATATATACATTAATAATAAACACAATAATAACAATAAATATATACATTAATAATAAACACAATAATAACAATAAATATATAAATTAATAATAAACACAATAATAACAATAAATATATACATTAATAATAAACACAATAATAACAATTGTGCGCTCTTTAAAAACAATCGGAACATAGCAGATTTGTTGAGAGTTCCAGAGTTCCCATTATGAGTGGAAGAGAGTGGAAGAAAAGAAGACATCGGTTCCCTCTTGGTTTAGAGAGGAAAATGTAAGGGAAAAGTCTTAATAACTATTTATTGCAAAACTGAGGTAAGTGAGAAAGATATGTAGAGTGGAAGGAGACTGGAAGAGTTAGTAAGAGGAAGGACTTTGGTGAATCGGAAGGCCTTTGATTCCAAAAGATTCTTCGTAAACTGAGAAAATCGTCTAATGTAAAAAAAAAAAAAAACATTGAAATGGCGTTATCGCACTGAAAGAGAGGTAAGTTGGTTCGTAACATTATGATGCACATTTCAGATTAGATGATTATATATATATTACATAAAATACATTGTTAATATTTGTTGTCCTACGGAAACAAGTATATTTTCACATATATAATATTTTTGGGATTAATATTAATTGGAGCATTAACTAAATATTTAGATTATCAAACTGCCACCTGCATTTGTAGTCACCTAGAACACTCGTGAGGAATTATCTTTTTTTAATTACAAATACAACCATCGTATCTTTTATGTGTAAAACAACCATCGTATCTTTTATTTGTATCTGCTTTTCATTACATTAAATATTGAATATGGCTTTATGATAAATGTATTGCAAAGTTACATTTATCAACTAGCTTCCATAGTCTATACTCCATGATAAAATATATGAGGGTTCCCCTAATGCTTATGAGTGACTGTACCTCCGACAGAGTTAACGAAACACAATGGGTTAGGGATAGGTTGGAAAAGAGACTGAATATTTGCGAGAGGAGGAAACTTAGTTTTTTGATCGATAACAAGGGAGAGAGGCGAAATAGGCAATTTTGAAATTAAATTACTGTGTATGAGAAACAAGGGAGGGCTATATATATATATATATATATAGGGGAGGTGTGGCGGAGTGGTCTTGCCACTGGACTGGTAATCCAATGGACCCGGGTTCGAATCCCAATATGTCAATGGGAAGATATTATTGGGATGGAATTTGTGCTGTACCTAGTATCAGTGCATTACCACAGCACACCGAAATGCCAAATAAATACCCTCATTGTTCCCTGATTAAATAGCATTGTATGAATATTCCCATATTCAAAAATATGCTACAGGGGGGGAATGCCTAATGAGTTAATTGCTCAATAGGTGGCGTTCTGAGAGTGAGGGTCCGAGCCTGCGGGATGAGACTGTGAAGCACAGAGGTGGAGCAGCTTCAGAGATGGAATTGCTTCAAGCCGTGAAGCTTCGCATGTCTCACTCCCTAGACTGGAGCAAGACCTCACGGGCCTCACCGTGTTCAGCGGTAGAGTGTAAAAGGCTATCAGCCTATGCCCGAGAGGGAGTAGTTGAAATATAGAAGAAAAAAATATATACCGGTATATAAATATTAACTTCGTAATTGAGCGCTAAAATAAGACAATACTGTTTTACTGCCAGGCTTCATGATTGTGGCGTGTGTGTGTGTGTGTGTGAGAGAGAGAGAGAGAGAGAGAGAGAGAGAGAGAGAGAGAGAGAGAGAGTCCTTTACTATATAGTCAGACTCCCACTCTTACACGTTCCCATAACTTAGGAGTCCTCATATCCCCACGAGAGACTCACTTTACTCACTTATTACTCATATAGCTAAGTATTAAGCCACACATGTTATATCTTAGTATATTGAGACTATATATCCATAAATGCAGGTATTTTTATCGTTTGTTAGCTGTCAACCCAACATACATTTGATATAAGTAATATCTATTGAGTACTGTATTATTCCAACCTCATTGAGAACTATAATACTAAGTAATAACCACTAAGTAATAACCACTTAGATTATCATATTTCGGAGCCATTACACTCCACTATATCGTTAGCAACATAAATATAGAATCTCTCTTTCTCTCTCTCACTCTGTCTCTCTCTCTCTCTCTCCCTTTCTCTCTGCCTGTGCGTTCATTTAGACGCCGCGAGGATGTATGTGGATAATATTTCAAAGCCATGTAATTTTAGGTTCCTGGTACAACCCTCCTCCATTACCTTCACAAGGCTTCATCAGAGAGAGAAAACATACATAATTACGAAAATAAGGGTATTATGCGACTGTTTCCCACAAAAGGCGCTGGAGCAAATGAGACTTGCATGTTAGGGGAAACTAGCTCATATTTTCTTTCCTGAAAAAACACCCAAAATACGCAGCGTGGTTTGAGTCATCCTACTTATAGCTTATGTATATTGGAGCCTTCAGATGGCTAAACACGTGCCACAAACTAGTAGGTATTCTTAGATTCAAGATGAAACACTGTTCATTTGTAATAACATTGAATAAGGTTCAATATGTAGTCTAAGATGAGTACCATAAAGGTTTTGGTAAAAGAAAAAAAGAGAAAGAAAAGAAAAAATGCTGAAAATAAGGTACAACTGACCCAATACCGGTCTAAATGCTTAGTTCCATGGTCACTGATACGGTGCTGATTGTATTGGGTAAAGGTTTATTATTATACATAAACTAAATTTTAAAAGTAGAGCTTAGTGTTTATTCCTAGTCCAGGCACCCCGAGAGAGAGAGAGAGAGAGAGAGAGAGAGAGAGAGAGTGTGAGAGTGAGAGAGAGAGAGTACAAAGGAGTACAAAGGAAATCAAGCAACAACAGGTCTAGCGACCCCTCAAGGCTACTTGCCCTCCAAAACACTGATGGTCAAATGTCCAAACAGTAGTTTAGAGTGGGTAAGGGAAAACTGGAAAGGGAAGACTGCCCTGGGACAAATGTCCGTGGCAGGATTAGGAGATGTTAGTAGGGGACAGTTGTTAGTAAAAATAAAAATAAATAAGAACAAAAATAAACTTTATTCATGTACAAATGCAGTCAGCCAGGCAAGGTGTTTGTCTAGACGAAGTTTAAAAGAATCAACGGTACTGCAGTCTATGACATCTCAGGGAAGCCCATTCCTCAAGTTGACAACTCGATTGAAGAAGAAATTCTTAGACTTGTGAGTTAAAAGATTTACCAATAATTTTGCAACCGTTCCCCGTGTGTAATCTGATTGGTCAATAGTGAAATATGTATTACAGTTCATATTGTCGATGCCTTTGATGATTGTGAAAACTTGAATTAAGTCGCCTCTTAATCTCCACTGGATTAAAGGAAATATATTTCATTCTCTAAGATGGAGCGCTCCATCTTAGAGAATTAAATATATTTCCTTTAATCCAGTGAAGATTAAGAGGTGACTTAATTCAAGTTTTCACAATCATCAAAGGCATCGACAATATGAACTGTAATACATATTTCACTATTGACCAATCAGATTACACACGGGGAACGGTTGCAAAATTATTGGTAAATCTTTTAACTCACAAGAGTCTAAGAATTTCTTCTTCAATCGAGTTGTCAACTTGAGGAATGGGCTTCCCTGAGATGTCATAGACTGCAGTACCGTTGATTCTTTTAAACTTCGCCTAGACAAACACCTTGCCTGGCTGACTGCATTTGTACATGAATAAAGTTTATTTTTGTTCTTATTTTTTATATTTTTTACCAACAACTGTCCCCTACTAATATCTCCAAATTTTATCGTGGTTTGTTTTTTAGGCAAGGTATCATTTTGGTAGCTCTACGTTGATCTCGTTCTAATTTGTCTATATATTTTTGGTAGTAAGGGCACCAGGATTGAACGTAATATTCCAGGAGAGGGCGGACTAAGGAATTGTAAAGAGTTAGGATTACATTTTTGGATTTATGCTCAAATAACCTGCATATAAAGCCAATTATTTTGTTTGCCTTCTTAACAATTTCTGAACATTGTTGACTCGGGTTTAGGTTACTCGATATTGTTACTCCCAAATCAGTTTATCTGTCTACACTCTTAAGCCGGGTGCCATTCATTAAATAGTTTGCTTTCTCATTTCGGTTTCCGATATGGAGTACTTTATATTTATCCACATTGAAACACATTTGCCAAATTTGAGCCCAATGTGACAACTTATCTAGATTATGTTGCATATCTTTAACATGCTCATTTGAGAGTATGCTATTTGCAATTTTTGAATCGTCAGCAAACTTTGAGATTGTTCAGGTGAGACCCTCATCTATGCCGTTAATGTAAACTAGGAAGATAACTGGCCCCCGTAACGATCCCTGAGGTACCCCGCTAATTACATTGAACCATTTGGATGCTTTACCGTTTATGACTACTCTTTGCTTTCTGTCACTCAGCCAATTTATATCCATTTCAACACACCGTCTTGTATTCCATGCGCTTTTAGTTTTATCAATAAATTAAAATTAAACTTTGTCAAAAGCCTTTTGAAAATCAAGGTATATAAAATCTACAGCTTTACTCTCATCATATAGGTTGAGGATATCGTGGAAGAAGCTAATAGTTACTAGGTAAGTATTTGCTGCCTTTATTTAATATTGGTGTTACGTTGACGAGCTTCCACTGATTATGCATATTCCCAGACTGTCAGGATTTATTGAAGAGCAATGTCAGTGGTTTGAAGAGCTTATACTTAGCTTCCTTTAGAACTCTAGGCGAGATCGTATCAGGTCCAGGTGATTTAGTTACCTTGAATTTATCTAAACATTTCAAAACTTCTCTCTCTGTAACGCTGATACTGCTTACAACGTCAGAAATATCTATCTGAACCGGCTATGCTGTAGGGATATTACTAAGGTATTCTGTTGTAAAAGAGAGAGAGAGAGAGAGAGAGAGAGAGAGAGAGAGAGAGAGAGAGAGAGAGAGAGAGAGAGAGAGAGAGAGAGAGCGAGGGGGGGGGGGGTCATGGGTGATGCCACCTTTTGTACTGCTGGTTTGAGGACTTATATTGTTCGGCGGATCTATTTCGTACACAAAAGGGGCATTAACATTAATTAAGGTTCTCTTGCCATCATGAAAGAGAGGTATATTTTTAGATAGGAGAGAGCCCTCTTGTGGTTTTATCCGTACTTTTTGCCACATAATTAGATAGAGTAGCTTTTACAGTTTCTAAATTATCTCTCTCTATATAATATTTGTTCTATCCTTTATACATCTCATAGTTAATGGGTCATTTGAGAGTGTGTTTACTTTAGGAACCCTTGACATCAACCTCATCTTTTACATTCGACTAAATAAGTAATTTCACTACATCAAGTACTGTACATTCGCCTCCAGTGAAAGACATTAGCCAATTTATTGAACTATTATAAGAGGCTAATGAAATATTTTGAAACGCCCCTGTAAACAGATGACCAAGTATGTGGTTTTTCTCATTCTATCTTCTTTGTCTGAAGTTTATCATATGGGATCAACCAGCTACTTCTGCGAACGAGTGTACTATACATCAACAGTTAAATATATGTAATGTGTAGAGATTGATTGTTCCTACAGTGTTATCCTGTGTATCTATAAGCTACGCATCCATTTAAATATGTACTTAACCCAAACAAGAAACACGATTTTGTATTGCTATGTGTATGAAGTAGACAAAAGGCAGGCTCCCAGATATTTCAGAACTTGGGTTGAAGGGTTCGAAGAATCAAATGAATGGATCATAATAAGATTATTGTTCCGGTGTGTCTTTTTCATCTAATCTTTCTTGGAAAGATCATATTTCCAATCTTGCTAAAAACAACTTCCCAAAAGTTAGGTGTGCTCAATTGTCTCCGTGGGTTCTTCACCCCCGCACAGCTTCTTGCTCTGCATCAGGGCACAGTGCACCCCTGCACTTCTCGAAAGAGTAGAGTCCAAAGCATTTCGCCTCATCAACTCGCTTCCTCTTACTAGTTCCCTACAATCTCATAAATGCTACACGCCGCAATGTTGCATCTCTTTCACTCTACTATCGCTATTACAACAATCAGTGTTCTTCAGAGCTCTCTCAGTGCATACCCCCTATCTTGTGACGAGTGTGAGGCACCCGTCTTTCAACACAGTCCCACTCTTATTCTGTCAAGCTCTCCAACCCAAGAATTGGCAAATTTTCTCAGTCTTTCTTCTACTATATTTATTATTTTAGTTTCCTCCCTAGGCCTCCATCAAGCAAAAGTAGAAAAAAATCCGGTTCCTCCTAAAATTACAGGCTCGCTTTCGTTTGTCTGAAAAAATCATCGACACCTAAATGGCACGAAAGGTCTTAATACTGACAAATAAATGGGGCGAAAGGTTTCAAAATCGTCAAACTAAAATCTCAAAACTATAGTGGACCTAAACACGAGGGAGAAGGGGGTCCCAAAAAGTAACTACCTCCGCCTTAAGTAACGGAAATAGTTTACCTCCTAATCTGCAAGACCAGTGTTGTTTATAGATGTTGAGGGGAAAACCTCTCTTGTAATGCCAGGTATACTCCTGAATAACAAAGTTCTGGATTAGCGACAAGTTTCTAGATTAGCTCCAGTATTAGGTAAAGCTATGACAGGGTAATATCTAGATTAGGTTTAAAACAGGGAAGGTATAATAGCCTTTAGCCTTAAGTACAGTGACGTTTTTAAAGTATATTCTGCCTAACAGTAGACGATTTTTTCAGATTAGGAAAACAAACTGTATAATCTTGATTTTTTTTTTAAACAGTTCTTATATACAAAGTCTGAGAGTTATTGACCTCTTCCATCAGACGACCACATTTAATTATATACAGTAAATGCTACAGTCAGAGGATTTTACTAAATCTATAAATAGTTTCTAGAAAGCAAATGGTTTAACGCTATCTAATCCGAGGTCTTGGGTTTATTATACTGTGTTTAATTATTATTAAGGGTACTCCATAAACTGAATACAATGGTCTAATCGTAGCCAACATGGATTATAGAATGGCGTCATCATACTGAAGGGGTTCAGATAAGTGTGCGACATCAAAACGTATTATGAAACGAATGTGGATGTGAATAGGTCCTATATATACAGATTGAAATCAATATTAGGCTGCTGATTTTGGAGAAACATACTTTTAGTAAGATTCCCCCCAAAATACGGTGGCAGAAATGGTAGCCCTATACGTTGTTTCTTTTCAATTGACAGTAAATTGCAAAGTTCCCATCAAGATTTCTCCGTTATTTTGAAGATTTGAAGATTTATGGTGATAATTATAGTTCTTTTGTCTGAATATGAAGCAGAGACATAGTAGTTTCTTATTTTTCCATTAGTTATCGAGGAATCAGTTGTTAAGGGATTCAATTTACCGTCAGATGAAATTAAACCGAGTATACTGTAGTTATATATAGTCTCAATATCTTAATCTAAAGAACAAAATACATATATAACCCGAGTAATAATTAATAGGTTTGTCGATAGTGTTAATTCACGGTATTCTACTAATAATATAAACTCTTTTAGTATTCGAGAACGCGTTTTTGTATTATATTATGGCTATCATTAGACCAATGTCTATACTTTAGCATCTCTGGGAATTAGACGAGTAAAATCCCTCTCAATTATCCTTAAACTCCCACAAAACCTTTCCATACTCAACAAATGCGTCTGCCTTTATGGTGTAATAGTTAGAGTGTTTCAAATCTGTATGTGGTAACCCAGGTTCGAATCCTGGTGGATCACATGTTTGCTTTCATTAATGTCTTTGGGAGGTGTTTCGTGTTGGAGTGAAATAAATAAAAAATAGATTACCCAAAATAAAAGAAGCCCTACGTTGTGGTATACTGAATGGATTACGGATATTTTTCTTGCAGTGCACGCTGTCCATTTTTTCCGACACTTTTTCAGGCAAAATTGTTTTGTATCTTTGTTTATTTTTATTTTGGTTAGCCATTTTAAACACATTTCTTGAATCTATGTGTGATACTGTTGCAAACAAGTTCTAAATGTTGTAACATAAACATTGTCGCTCATAATATTGTTAAAGCAGCGCTTGTGTGGCTTTGCCGATTCAAGATATGAAAAGCACACCATCAACACAAATATTAAAGATAATAGTGTGAACATGGAATAACCTGGTGAAGAAAATCAGGGTAGAATAGGAAACAATGGAAAAGGAGGATTTGAAAGGCTTGACCAATTATATGATAAAGCACATGTACTTTGGCAATTAATTATTACTTTCGCAGATTAAATGTTCAGTTTGCTTTTCCATTAACACTGTCTGCAATTAATACCAATTTCCCTCTCGAATCTCAGCTCGGTACCTCAAGTAATACTGTGACTATAGAATTATCTCCCAATTGTGGTGCAGGTTTGGTTATGAAGTTATTTCACCAAGAAATACATGACTGGGGATCTTTCTAAAGGTCATGTCAAATGTCTGCCTATCACTGCAGCAATTATGATTAATCGTGTCTTATTCAAAGCTCAATGCAGGTTTAAAGGTTTAAAGGTTCTAGCTGAATTGTTTCCAGAAAAAAAAAAAAAAAATCCATTGATGTTACGCACTATGTACTCAAAGTCCCCTCATCCCTTTCCTTAATGGTGACAGCTATAGGTTGCACAGCTTGGGAAAAAGTATTGCAAAACCTGAGCGTGGCGTGATCTCGGGACCACCTGGTGGGACTCCAAGGTGCTATCCAATGCACTAGCAAATTCTCAGAGTTAGGTAATTTTTGTGTGAGCTCTCAAGCGGTACAGAACTTTCACTGGGTCATACATATCTAAATATCAAATGTCAGATCAGTAACTACAAAAAAGCATTCATATCAAAATAGTTGTATCCACTAATCACTTCTGATCCGTAAGAAGTCAAACGAAGAAAAGGAGAAGTAAAAGATTAATAATATGAAAACTATAACCATAAAAACAACAAAAATAATAACAACAAGAACAACAAAGTTATTCACACACTAGCCTCCACTCTCGCCGCTTGGGAAAATAAAACCTTATCACAAAGTTGGACACACTGCCAACATGGAGGATGCATCTAAACGAAGGAGGAAGAGAGAGAGAGAGAGAGAGAGAGTGAGTGAGTGAATGAGTGAGTAAAGGAAGGAAACACAGAAAGTCGTATAGTCGTATGTTAAATATACTATACAATACGGACAGAGGAAGATACATGGTGACAATCTGGGCTGCATCTTTGCCCAGGAGGAATCATGTGACAGTAAGTTAAGAGCCCAAGATCAACCCCAGACATGCGGAGAAATGGGAACATACGGAGAAATGGGAAAAGAGACTACATCCTCCGGGATAGTATATACGATGATAGTAGTTGTGGCCGCGTGGAAACTATCTTCAATGGAATTAGTTGTGGGAGATTACATATAGTGGTACCTGTGATGGTGTAGTAGTACGCAAATGGTGGCAGAAGTTGAGGTAGAATGACATTATATACAATCGGTGATAATGGTAGTTATGAGAGAACAAATAAATAAACAGGTAGACTAACAAACATATATTGCCAAAACAAATACGAAATAATAATATACTGTAGCCCTACAATCCCAAAATATGGACTCTATCTCGGTAACGAAGGTGATGTGAGACTGTGGTTAGGCTCAACCCCGGACAGACAGAGATATGGGACAAGGGACTGCATCCTTTGTGTGAGAAGCATGCCAATGCCTGGGGAAGATAAACCTCAGACACGAAATCAGGGACTTGGGCAGAGGAATCGGTTGCTTGTATAATGCAGATGTTCGAATCCCGTTGTGTAAGTTGTGGTCATGTACCAGTGATGATAGTTCAAAATGTTCAGATAAATATAACGTTCTCAGCCCCCGACTAACAATTCTTACAAATGAGTTGAGGCCATGTTCTCTATAGACGTTGAAAGCCGGGTATACGACTGGTGATAACGACATTGTAAATGCAATATATTCTTCATATATTCGCTATGTAAATGTTTAGCTTCGTTGTATTTGTCAACTTTCCAACAAATATCATGCCAGTTGTTGTGCGTGTTGCGTGGCAAGTCCTTGACAAGTCTCTCTCTCTCTCTCTCTCTCTCATATATATATATATATATATATATATATATATATATATATATATATATACATATTTATATATATATATACACACATGTACTGTATATATGTACACAAACACACACACACAATTCACGCACACGGCTTTCCCTATCTCGCCTGATTTAATTACATCGCTTTAAGCTTATACTGTATTATAACACTTTATTTGTTTCGGTAATTGTTGTTTATATCATTTTAATTACTAAATACACTAAAGTAAATTACACAAAACTGCAACTCCTCTACTTAATCAAACATACTGTAATGATGTGTTTGTTTTATGTTCACTATCATTTGAAAACAAAACCCTTCTCAAAAAATGGACGTAAAAAAGGATCTCTTCTCTTCTTACATGATCACACATATTGTATTTTATTGTATTCAGATTTGTACTATGAAACTAAAATATATCATTTCCACAATTAATATATGAAGAGAAACCCTCTGTTGCTAGGGGGAGCTATGGCTGGTAGGGGGAACATAAGGACAGACGAATACAGGTCAATCCCCTCAGGACGATGGATCCTGGTATTATATATTTTGGTTATGAAAAGACGACTGTTATTCTATTTCATAAGGACTTTTGGTGAAAGAGGCTAATAGATATAGGGTTTATATTCCATAAATGTTCAAGGGGAATAAAATAGTCTAATAATTTATGGGTTAACAGAAAAACAAAACATAAAACATATAAGACACTAGGAAAGAAACATTTAAGAAAATAAATAGGAGTTCAGATAAAGATTCAAAGAGTTATGCAGAAAAGATGGAAGGGAAAATTACATCGAAATAGTGCACCTAAAAATAAGCAACTCAAACAAATATGCGGACAACGATATAGCCAACATGGGAACAGATAAATAGACAAGGCGAAACACAGAAGATAAATTTATAAATAGGAAGATGGCAGGTAGGAGAGGAACAAAGGGGATAGAGATGACGCGGAGAGGCAGATGATGGTACAGAGGAACAACAATCGGTTTAATTTCAACTGACGGTAAAGTGAATCCCTTAGCAACCTATTTCTCGATAGTTAATGGGAAAATGGGAAATTACCATGTCTCTTCATTTATTATGTTCTATCCAACAACCAACTCTACTCCTAAAATCGATTAATGAAATATTACAAACACATGTGGCAGTCCGTGGATTCGAACCCAGGATGCTCACACCGAATATCAACACCTTATACATTGCACCACGAAGGCAGTTAAAGAATGGTGGACACTGCCTACGATTTATTATGCAACTTCGAATCCTGAATATCAATCTAAGCATGTACACACATCTTAGTAATTCATATTTTTTCACCGACCAACTTTACTTCTAAACTCAATTAATTAAATCAACAAATACATATGGCACTCCAAGGACTCGAAATTAGGATACTCACACCGAAATTCCGCGCATTTATGCATTACATAATTTTTTCACAACAAAATCTTCATAATAAGTAAGAAATTAAGAGGAAGATATGTCAATTCACCGTCAGATTGAAAGACACAGAGTATACACAAGATGGTACAAAATAGGAGCAGAGAAGGGGATATGTAGAGGATAGACTGATGTGGCCGGAAATAGAAAGAGGGGGTAGGAAAGAAGATAGTCAGTCGGGTAGATGTTCGTCAAAGAATGAAGCAGACACGATGGAAGAAAACAGGCGAACAGTGTGAACAACAGGAATATCAAGCAATGCCAAGGAAAACACAAATAAAATAGAATAATTATATAGACAATAATGTAGGCAAGATGGAAGACGAGAAAGAAGGTGGAAGTGAAGGTACAATAAAGGAAGCATATTATGTTTTAGCAGCAACAACAGCATATACATAAATAGATAAGATGGTAGGTATGAAAGGGTTAAATGTATGCTAGGAGGAATGCTTAAGGGGAGGTATGTCGTTTATGCTAGACCCCCTTCTCCCTCATGTTTAGCCCCATTCTTTCTGAGATGTTAAGACGTTTGTTCCATTAGTTTGGCGATTTTAAGACTTTTCACGCCATTTCTTTGTCAATATATAGATTTTTCGTGCCATTCAGATGTCGTTTGTTTCCTGGCGAGTGAGAGCAAGCCTGTAATTTTTTTAGGAATCGGTCTTCTGCTGCGACATTTTTCTATCGAAAAATTTCTATCTATCTATATACTCAGGCCCAATCCCCACTTTTCCTTTTTTATTTTATAATTATTTTTTTTTTTTTTTGGGGGGGGGGGGACTCAAGACAGAGCAAGAATAGGGACAACACAAAACACAACAGAAAACAATGAACACACAAAAACAAAATACAAATTCACACACATCTAGGTCATCCAGGAGAAGACCCAGAGACCAGGGTCACCAAGGTCCCTCCAGCACTCCCCCAGCCCCCGACCACCACCCGGAGAGGATCCGATCTCGGCAGGCAGAGATGCAGCGGAGCCGAAGCTACGAGCCCGCCCACCACACTTCCAGGCGCACCCTTCATATGAATCGTCTCCCCGGGCCAGGCGCCTGATGGACTATTATCTAGTCCAACTTGCGCCCGAATGTACAAATTTATATCTAAGAGGGGTCTTGGGGGTGTTTTTTAAGCTTGATGGTGGTCTAGCTAGAAAACAAACAAATAAATATATTAGTACATAAATAGTAAAAAAAATACCCCCTACCCTCTCAAGAGCGTCACATAAAGCTGTAGAGTAGACCAAGAAACAGATACTATGGTAGGAATCATGTAGTCAAGGATAACAACTGGGGACCACACTCAAGGTAAATATAACAGTGATCAACAGGAAGGTGTACTGTACTGTATGTGTAGTGAAGTGTAAGTCTTGTTACTGAGCTGGTAATCCTGAAATCCCGAGTGTAAATCCTAATGTGACGATGGAAAGATATTACTGGGATGGAATTTGTACTGTACTTGGTCTTAGTACATTACCACAAAGTCCACTGACTTGCTCTAAAAAGTACCCTCGCCATTTCCAGTACATTAGCAAAGTAAAAATATTCCCATAATCAAAATATGCTATAGAGAGGATAACCTGGTGAGTGAGGAGTTCAATGTATGACGTAAAGCCGGTGTCACACAAGCGCTTTTTCGAGCACTTTTTACGGGCAATTATCGTCTGGAAGCTTCAATAATTACACTGTATGAGTATTCAGCCGGCTAACATAATATACCTTCAGTTTAGTTGTCGATAAAAGTGCGAAAAGTCCTAAAACAATACGAGGAAAAACTTTCTCATGGGAAATTGACGGAAAAAGCGCTCGTGTGACATCGGCTTAAGAAGGAGTGTCGTCCATCATTACCAGACGAGAAAGAGATATAGTGGTAATTCAGTTTCGAGAAGTCGAGATACACTGACAAAGGTGTAAACAACTAGGGGAGGTGTGGCAGAGTGGTCTTGCCACTGGACTGGTAATCCAATGGACCCGGGTTCGAATCCCAATATGTCAATGGAAAGATATTTTTGGGGTGGAATTTGTGCTGTACCTAGTTTCAGTGCAATACCACAGCACACCGAAAGCCAAAAAAATACAGTCATTGTTCCCTGATTAAATAGCACTGTATGAATATTCCCATATTAAAAATATGCTACAGAGGGGCAATGCCTAGTGAGTTAATTGCTCAATAGGTGGCGTTCTGAGCGTGAGGGTCCGAGTCTGGGAATGAGACGGTGAAGCGCGGAGGCGGAGCAGCTTCAGAGATAGAGTTGCTTCGAGCCGGGGTGCTTCGCATGTCTCATTCCCTAGACTGGAACAAGACCTCACGGGCCTCACCGTGTTCAGCGGTTGAGTGTGCAGGCTCTCAGCCTATGCCGGAGAGGGAGTAGTTGGAATATAGAAAAAAAAGGCGCTGTAGGTCTGGAAAACATATACTACGTCGATCCGGTTACATAATATACAGTAGTCTGACTTTTTGGATCACTCGTCATTTGCAACAAGATCCCTAGACTTCATCATCGTGAACAACCGAATCTACGGTTCAGTTAGAAGCTTGAGTCCAGAGAGAGAGAGAGAGAGAGAGAGAGAAAGATGGGGGGGGGGGCAAATGAAAGTAAGTAACAGCAGATACAGTAATCCCCACCAGGCTGCTTAACATATAATGTCACTGATGAAAATATATAAGTATGATGTAAAACAAATATAGGCAATTGTAATCTTATGGCAACATTCGTACACCTTGCCACAATTATTCTTTTTGCCTTGACGAATAAAGTTGATTAAGATAAAGGGAAAGGATATACAAGTAGGTTGTAGTTAGCAAGGCAATATTTAAAATGAGATACATTGAGCTAAACAAAATACAATCCAAGGTCAAAACCTTATTATGTAAGGTAGATAAGCAGTGAGACAGAAAAAAAGAAGCACATTGAAAATATGATTATTATAATATAAATGACGGTTCACTGGTATCATAGAGACAAGCTTAATAATAGTTTAGTGTATAATGTGTGACACAAATTAATTGCTAAAATGCATTGGAATTGTGGAATACAATGATAACAGTTAAACTATCAGAAGTGCTGAGCCTTGACTATACCTGATTTTTTTCCAGCTGAGGATCGAGAATCGTAGATGTGGCACCTGCGCAGTGATGGTGCGTGATTGGTTGGAGTGACTGTGTTTCATTTTGTAGGTTGCTTGTGATAAACATTAAAATAACTGTTTCATTACAATTATTTGAATCATCATATCTACAAAGTATTATAGTGTTTTGTATTCTAAATCTCGAAAATGCCGCTTAGCATTGATATTTTGCAATACAAGCAGGCATTAACCGAAAAGGCATCTGTACCCAAGTCAACTGATGCCCAAACGAACACTTACCTTTCAGTCAACTTGTTCTAGCTCATTATATTTGAACATTACAAGACATTTGACTGTTTTTAGCACATATAGAAGGTATTATAACACTTAAGTAATGTAATATAAGGCAAGGACTACATTTAAAGTAGCAGAAGTTTATTTCAAAATAGCCTAGAGGTGAGGGGCTAGAGAGGCTGGTCAACACATTTAAACTTCCCGCCTCAGGAGCCCCTCCCCCACCATCACATTTACAAAATTCCCTGAACATCTAGGCTACTTTAAATGAAGTAGATGCCTTATATTACATGCACTTAAATGTTATAATATCTTTTAGAGGCGCTTAAACAGTCAAATGTCATTTAATTTTATAACAGAATAAGTTGACTGAAAGCAAGTGTTCGTTTGGACATCAGTTGACTTGGGTACAGATGCCTTTTCGGTTAATGCCTGCTTGTATTGCAAAATATCAATGCTAAGCGGCATTTTCGAGATTTAGAATAAAAGACACTATTTTACTTGGTAGATATGATGATTCAAATAATTATAATGAAACAGTTATTTTAATTTTTATCACTAGCAACCTACGAAATCAAAACAGTCACTCCAACCAATCACGCACCATCACTGCGCAGTTGCCACATCTACGATTCTCGATCCTCAGCTGGAAAAAAATCAGGTATAGTGTGGCCTAGAGTGAGTTAAAACTATACATCTCACTCCTTAGGAAATACTGTGTATATACTGTATATACAACAAAATTCATGATCAATGAGCTCCATCACTTATTTAAACGTTCTCGGTTAGGAGTGTGAGATTGAACCACTTACCTTAGCGTCACGAGTTCACCATGTTATCCACTTTACCAAGAGAGCTAGACCACTTGGTAGAGACGGAACGAGGATGTTGCCCCTCAATTAAGTGGCTAAATTTTCCTTTATAAGTACATGCATATACTGTAATTAAGCCTCTCCCCATCACACCCACATACACCACACTCTCAAAATAGAATTTAAAACATACTCTGCGTGCCTTATATATATATACAGTATATATATATATTGTATATATACAGTATATTTACATAATACATTTGGAGCTGTTAATCAGAATTCGCCGAAATTACAAATATATTCACCATGTCCGGGACCCATTCAATTCTAGACCAAATGAAAAATAATCTCTCCATGCAAGCAATTTATAATAAAACCCCAGCATTTCATTTAACTGAGTGGGTGAATAACGAATGCTTTAAAGCTTCATCCGTTGGCACCGAACTTGGTGATATTGTACGGTGTGCAAATTAATCTATCAGGAAAATATATATTAGTTCCCGGTAGGATATACATAGAATTACACTTCACAAACCTTGATGTATTTACCGGAAATAAAACTGCCTAGGAATTGTTATGGGGTATATATATATATATATATATATATATATATATATATATATATATATATATATATATATGTGTTAGTAAAGCCAGGTAATACATTTTCTTTAATACATACGAGGTTGAAAGAAATGGCAATTTCTGCCTTAGAAATTTTATTATTCAAGGTTTCCAGATCTCTGATGAGTTTTTGCTGGGTGGCAGGAAGTAGATGAATGAGGTTAGCAAAATTCATGGTGGTACAGGGTTACATTAATGTACATGATGATACAGGATATACGACAACGCGTTTCACTGGACAACCAGCATTATCAAGTAAGGATAGAAAGATATAAAAGGTAAACAGGAAGGGTATATATAGAGGGTGGAGGATCAGAGGAGGCAAAAATCAGGGGGAAAGAGTCTGCTATTGGTGGAGGGGTATTCTAGGAGTGTTAGAGAGAGATCCGCGTCACACAGGCGCACTGGATGCGGGAAGGTGGTGGTCGGTTGGCGGGGTCGAAGCTGATTGGCTGCGTGTCGAGGGGCGTGGCCTAAGTTGCGTAGTACGTGTGGCGCCGGCAGAAGACGAAGCTGAAGGAGGTAGCGCGGGGGGCTGCGTCAAGGGCACCGGGGGCGAGGGGGGGCGTTAGGTCCTGTAGGATAGTGCCTTTTGGCAGAAAGAAGGATCTGAAGGTCCAGAGTTTGGTTGTTGATGTTAGGATGTAAGGCTTGGATATATAACGCTTCGAGTATTGGTAATCTCCTTGGGTCACTTTCTTTATCGAGTATGGTGGTGTGTTTCTCTAACTCGTTGCATGTGAGGTGGGGGTGGTTAGGGGTGAGATAGTGGTCTTTGATGGCTCCAGCCTGAAGGTGAAGAGTTAACCGACGTGAAAGACGAGTCTGCGTCATGCCAATATAGGAATGAGTTCCACAGTCCTCATAATTACAGGTATGTTGGTAAATGACGTGATCGTCGGTCATCGGGCTCTTTATCTTGGTGGAAGCTGGTTTGTTGCGGAGAACGAGGTTGGAAGTCTTGGGGGATTTGTAATAAATTATTAATTTGATTTTGTTTTCCGGGTTGGTTGGGTGGACATGCTTGGAAATTATTTCTTTTTAAGACGGCCTCGTCATTTTTGTGTTCAGAGGACATAAAATTGCGGTAGAAGATCTTGATTTCATTGGGGGGTCAATGTTGGGAGGGCTTTGGGTGTACCATTTTTCAAGATGGTGGTTGATGGTGCTGGAGAAGTCGGAGTTGGAGTATCCGTTATTCACTAAAACTTGGGATAGTCTTTCTAGTTCCTGGTGGGTGTCGGCCCAGGTAGAGCAGTGCGTGAGGGCTCTCCTTACATAAGCGGAGATGGAGGATAGAAGATAACGGCGGGGGCATTCACTATCGCCGTTGAGGCATTGTCCTGTGTTAGTTGGTTTAGTGTAGACGGTGGTTTTGAACCCACTTGAACCCTTACTTGATAATGCTGGTTGTCCAGTGAAACGCGTCGTATATCCTGTATCATCATGTACATTAATGTAACCCTGTACCACCATGAATTTTTCTAACCTCATTCATCTACTTCCTGCCACCCAGCGAAAACTCATCAGAGACCTGGAAACCTTGAATAATAACATTTCCAACGCAGAAATTGCCATTTCTTTCAACCTCGTATGTATTAAAAAAAAAAAAAAAAAAAAAAAAAAAAATATATATATATATATATATATATATATATATATATATATATATATATATATATATATATTATATATATATATATGTCGTTAACCACTTATTTTGTAAAATCAAATGTCAATAAATAACAACAAAATTAAATGAAAGGATATATACTGTATGTAATAGATAAACACACACAAAAATCTCTCTCTCTCTCTCTATATATTATATAATGAGAGAGAGAGAGAGAGAGAGAGAGAGAGAGAGAGAGAGAGAGAGAGCGCGCATAGATGTATAAACAGACAATACAAAACTGTGAAATAAAAGAGAGAGCTAGCGAGTGCCTCAATATAAGAGAGGAGGGAGGGTGACAAAGAGAGAGCTAGCGAGTGCCTCAATATAAGAGAGGAGGGAGGGTGACAAAGAGAGAGCTAGCGAGTGCCTCAATATAAGAGAGGAGGGAGGGTGACAAAGAGAGAGCTAGCGAGTGCCTCAATATAAGAGAGGAGGGGAGGGTGACAAAGAGAGAGCTAGCGAGTGCCTCAATATAAGAGAGGAGGGAGGGTGACAAAGAGAGAGCTAGCGAGTGCCTCAATATAAGAGAGGAGGGAGGGTGACAAAGAGAGAGCTAGCGAGTGCCTCAATATAAGAGAGGAGGGAGGGTGACAAAGAGAGAGCTAGCGAGTGCCTCAATATAAGAGAGGAGGGAGGGTGACAAAGAGAGAGCTAGCGAGTGCCTCAATATAAGAGAGGAGGGAGGGTGACAAAGAGAGAGCTAGCGAGTGCCTCAATATAAGAGAGGAGGGAGGGTGACAAAGCTCTCTGTGTGTACCTGGCTATAGGAAATTAAAATGGATTTAAATCAAAACAAAAAATCCCGATTCAGAGGGCCAAGTTTCCAGTCAGCTATTTCGGGTAACGAGTTGCAATATAAATTCTGGTATTGTGCCATGTATAATTCTGGTATTGTGCCATGTATAATTCTGGTATTGTGCCATGTATAATTCTGATTTTAATGCTTTATAGAATATATCATCAAAATACATAATACTCTAATGAACCTTCTGTGAATAGTTATCTAATTTGTTCATGTTTATTAACTGTCCAAACACATGGGTGTCTAAGGTAAATTTCTATTGATTTCATATATATTTTAACCAATATCTCTATAAGCAAAATATTATCACGTATTGTATATTTTCAATTTAGTTATCAGATTTATTCATTATAAGTTCTTTAAATATTTTAGGTTCTTTTGACTTAAAGAATTTTGTATTTCAGTCGGAAATTTTCAACATTAGTTTCTTTTCTATATTAATTATTATGATGTATTAAATTAGCCTTTATTCAATCGTTTCTTTTTGTAGTTAATGATATTAAAATATATATATATATATATATATATATATATATATATGTGGAAGAGGGAGACGAGAGGCAGAACTGCCTGTGACGAGTGCCTCCCCCAGAGTTGAAAGAATGACAGGGCCAAAATCAAGGAATGTTCGAGCCAAAATGTCTGGACACACGGAGTTTGAAGCAATTTAAATCATAGGATGAGGTAAAGATGGATGCGGGGAGAGAGTTCCAGAGCTTAGCTGTTGAATTGAAGAAAGGTTGAGAGTATCGTTTCACTCTTGGGTTGGAGAGTTGCACAGTGTAGGGTGGGATGTGTTGCAAGACGGGTGCTATGTACACTATGTAGAGGTGGTATACACTGAGAGAGCTCTGAGGACCACTGATTATTGAAATAGCGATAGAATATAGAGAGAGATGCAACATTGCGGCGAAGAGAGAAAGATTGCAGAGAATCGGTGAGTGGACGTGAGTTAATGAAACGAAAGGCTTTCTTTTTTACTTTGTCTATAAGTGCTGTGTGAGAGGAATCTCCCCTCACATTCGAACAATATTCAATACATGGTCTCACTGTGCCCCTGGTAAGAGCAAGAAGCTGTGCAGGGGTAATGAACCCCCTGAGGCAGTAGAGCACACCCAGTTTTATATAAATAAATGTATATATATATATATATATATATATATATATATATATAGTCTCACAAGGAAAAGGAGAACCAGCGTAGTAGCGAACATCTTATCTTTATTGGTTGCCAAACGTTTCGGAGAAAACAGTCTCCATCTTCAGTGAATCTAAAATAAATGAAAGTTTACATAAGAAATAAAACAAATAATTACATATGTATGTGAAATATCAAGCAGTAAGGTTCGTATGAATATGAACCGAAAAGAGCTAAACATAATAAAACAAAAACTATGTATTAAGAGAACAGCATTAAGCTAAACTTAAACAAATAATACTAATAAGAGAGGGTATACAATAAAGTACGAAAAGAAAATGGAAGGATATTTACTGAGTGAAAAGAGGTGTTGCAGTGGCCGTGTTTTTCAGGCTAGGCTTTAATTTATTTATATAGATTGATTCTGAGGTGATAAGGTCACAGCGTGAATGGCATGTGGTTAGTATCTGTAAGTCTGTGGAAGAGAAAGGGTGATCGAACTGGTGAGAGTGATCGCGGATAGCAGAAGTGAAAGGTTTAGAAATCAACCTGCCTGTTCGAATGGATTTACCTTGGTGCTCCCGGATACGGTGAAGCAACCAACGTGAGGTGCAACCCACGTATCCAGCAGTACAGCTAGAACAGGTGAACTGGTAAACCACATTGGAATGGAGGTTCATAGGAAGAGAAGAAGTATGTTTGAGGAAATTTCCTATAGTGTTATTATTAGAAAAAACGAATTTGAAATTGATATGTGGGTAGCAGTTGCGAAGAGTTTTTTGGGGGGATTTCCTAATTTCATAGCTAAGTGGCCCTAAATATGGGAGTTTAAAATATCTAGTGTCTTTTTGTACGGTTTGAACTAAGGTGGGTGGGCAGAGCTTAGAGTTAAGAAAATGGTTCAGGAATTTGTTAAACATATGAGTGGGGTATTTATTATTAGTAAAGAAGTTAAGAAGGAAACAGGTTTCAGAGTGAAACGAAAGCCAAGATGAACAGGAATTGTATGCTCTGTTAAGAAGAGTCATGATACTGTTGGTTTTATATTTAAGAGGTATGAAACTTAAGAAATTTGTACCTAGACCGGTAAAAGTGGGCTTACGATAAACACTAGTGGAAAGGGAAGTAGGGTGTTTGGTGATAAGAGTATCAAGGAAGGAGAGTTTATGATTATCTTCTACTTCATGTGTGAATCTGATACTGGGATGTTGTGAGTTTAGGTATAACAGAAACTGTTCGATTTGAGTGGGGTGCTTAAAAATCAAGAATGTGTCATCCATGTACCTACGGTAGAATATGGGTTTAAAATCTGGAGGGCAATTATTCAACCAAATCTCCTCGTGGTGGCAAAGGAAAGCATTTGCGTATGAGGGACCCAAGGGTGACCCCATCGCCACACCATCGGTTTGGGTGAACAACTTGTCATTGTATGAGAAAAGTGATTGGTGGGCAGCGATTTCCAATAGGGATAAGATGTTCGCTACTACGCTGGTTCTCCTTTTCCTTGTGAGACTTCGATTCCCAAGAGGAAGCTCCATTGCAGAAATTATATATATATATATATATATATATATATATATATATATATATATACAGTATATATATACAGTATATACGATTAATTGAGAATTTGATATAGTTGGTGAAAATAAATCTGCTGCGTGAGAGTGACACTGCAGTAGAGGGGAGAGAACCTTTTGTGTTGGTGAGAACAAAGCAGGCCAAGTAAAATAAGCCAATAAAGAGAGTGTCAGTAGGGGAGCTAGTAAATAAAGTGTGACTGGTGTTAGTCTTCATCAAGCTTACAAAAATAACCCCAAGATCCCCTTTCGAGTTAAATTTGTGCCATTTTCGGTTCGTCCTAAATTCCAGGTGAACCTAAGTGGCGCAAAAGGTCTTAACATTGACAATGAAAGAGAGTGAAATGCCTTAGAACCGACAAACTGTTGGGGTGAACGTCTTAAAATATCAAAACTAATGGGGTTAAACATAAGGGAGAAGGGGGCCCAGAACAAACTTTAGGGGGTCCACCTCTCTTGTTTTCTCTTTCTCTCCCTCTCTCTTTGGCTTGTATCCATTCGGTCCCAATCAACCTACTGTTTTAATACGTTTACCCCCATCCAGGTGCCAATATTTTCCTGGCGAGCGTTTGCCAACCAGCGTATATATATTTTTGTTTTGACAGCAAGCTAAATTGTAAATTTTTCGATAGAAAAATATCTCTGGCGAAGCCGAATTTCTCCATGCAATGCTGTCTCGCTATCGCTCGCCAGGAAGATATCAACACCTGGATGGGGATAAACGTCTTAAACCAGTTGGCTGAATGGGGCCGAATGGATACAAGCCAGGGAAAAAGAGAAAAGGAGAGAACGATAAAAAAAAGGCCGGTGACCCCCCTTAAGATGATATAAGTATGAGTTAGTGTTTCAAAGACTTAGTGTGTGAAAGAAAACGAAAACAATGAAGCATGATTACTACACTTTAATTTTGTTTTACCTGGTGGATATTTTAGTCCAGTTGCAGCAGGTTTTTCGATAATTAATGGCCAAATATAAACTAGTGAGTCTTTATATTATATTATTACCAAGTTTTCACATTTAGAAAGACTGCCATTTTAAGGGGAGATTTTAACTTACTTGTTTTTTTTCTGGACCCCCTTCTTCCTCATGTTTAACCCCATTGCTTCTTTTTTCTATTTTATGACGTACAATCGTGCTAATAAGTGATGTCTCGACACCAAGTATGTTTTGATCAATAATTAGTATCGGCAATGTCTAAGCTTCATTTCTTCATATCGAGTGAAATATACAAACATGTTCCTACACTTATCAGCCTTATTCAACATCTGACAGACATTAATACAGCACAGAGCAAGCCAAACGTAATGACAGCTGGGACATGACTTATTTGCGCGACCGTACATCCCATAGTTTGGCGATTTTAAAACCTTCCATCCCATTTTTTTTTATTTTAAGAGTTTTCGTGCCATATACTGTATGTGTCGATCTTTTCCTGGCGAGCGATAGCGAGCCTGTAATTTTGGAGGAACCGGCCTTTGGCCGGGATATTTTTCTACCGAAAAAAGAAAACAAAAACACATTTATCTCGAAGGAGGATCTTGGGGGCTTATCTTTTATAGCTTGATGGAGGTCTAGGGAGCAAACTAAAAACCTCCCTTTAACGTATTGTGATTCTGTTGATTTGCTTGTGTTGCAACTTTAGTTATTGTTTTGTTTACTATGTTTAGCATGAACTTTAGTTAAGCTGCTAAGTTTCGCTAATTTATAGCTGAGTAAAATAAGATGATAACAAGTAAATTTCTCACCATCTTGAACAAAATAAAAACAATAAATAAAAATAAATAATGGACCCAGTCAGATTTGAGAGTACAGGTTAGTCTACAGCGTGAACAATCCAAGGGGGGGGGGGGGGGACGTACCGGGGGTGTTTTTTCCCTTCCCCCCTCATCTCTAGCTGTATTTGTTTTGAGATTTTAAGACGTTTGCCTCATTAGTATGACCATTTTAAAACCTTTCGCCCCATTTATTTGTCCATTTCAAGACCTTTCGTGCCCTGTAGGTGCCGATTTTATCATGGCAAGTGATAACGAGCCTGCCATTTAGACGGAGCCAGGGCATTTTTCTATACAAAAATACACACATTTATCTCGAAGGGCATTTGGAGTATTTGTGTATTGTTGATGAAGGCTTTGGGCGTAAACTAAAACACAAATAAATGTATAAATGAAGAGAGAGAGAGAGAGAGAGAGAGAGAGAGAGAGAGAGAGAGAGAGAGAGAGAGAGAGAGAGAGAGAGAGAGATTGAGATTGATTTTGCCCCAAGGGGTGAGTTTATTGAGCAGCGACCCCCATCCTGTGAGGGGACAACCACTGGTAAAGCGATACATACTGCTCAAAGAGCCATTATTCCACTGAAACAACAGCATCGTCGTCTGGTTACATTCATATTTGTGTTTATAAATCAGGTAGGCATTATTCAGATGTGTTCAGGGATCTGCCTTGTATGGGCCGATCGGCTTTTTGCAGACTCCCATTTTCTTATGTTTCTATGTTATTATAGTTTCCTCATTTAATTGCCACATGTGTTGTATATACGTAGCTCATGATTAAAAAAAAGAGCTTGTCGTGACTGAATTATTAATTGACAGGTTGTAAATAATAGCACTACAAAACTATTGCAATCACATGAGGAGACTGTTCACATTTGTCATTACATCAATGGTTATTGAGATCATAGTTAGCTGAATATAATTATTACATACATGATGTGACTAATATTTCCAACTACATAAATTATTATGCAATAATAGTACCACAAATATATTACAGTCATATGAGGGACACTTCACATTCTTCATTACATCAACGGTTATTGAGGTCATAGTTAGCTGAATACAAGAGTCACATACATAATGTGACTAATATTACCAACTACCGAAGTTATAATGGAATTATAGTAATACAAATATATTACAATCATGAGTGACATGGTTCATATTCTCATTACAATAATGGTTATTGAGGGCATAGTTAGCGGAATATGACCAGTGCAGAAGTTTACATGCCTATAGTAATAAAATATTTAGTAGGGTGTGAGGTTATGGGAGAGAGGGAGGTGGGGGGGGGGCGGTTGTAGGAGTACAAAGGAGTACAAAGGAGTACAAAGGAAATCAAGCAACAACAGGTCTAGTGACCCTTCTAGGTTGCTTGTCCTCCAAAACACTGAGGATCAAGTGTCCAAACAGTGGTTTAGAGTGGGTAAGGGAACATTGGAAAGGGAACTACTGCCCTGCCACTAACGTGGCAGGACTAGGAAGTTAGTAGGGGACATATGGGTTAGTAACTGAGGGGAGGATAAAGTTATTCATTTACAAACGCAGTCAGTCGCGGGTTTGATGCGAGATATTTGTCTAGGCGGAATTTAAATGAATCAACGGTGCTGCAGTCTATAACGTCTCGGGGAAGCCCATTCCACAAGTTGACAACTCGATTGAAGAAGAAATTCTTAGATTCGTGCGAGTTAAAAGATTTACCAATAATTTTGCAACCGTTTCCCCGCGTGTAATTAGATTGGTCGATAGTGAAGTACTTACTACAGTTCATATTGTCGATGCCTTTGATTATTTTGAACACTTGAATTAAGTCGCCTCTTAATCTGCGCTGGGTTAAAGGAAATAGATTTAATTCTCTAAGACGCTCTTCGTATGGTTTGTTCTTTAGGCTAGGTATCATCTTGGTAACTCTACGTTGAACTCGTTCTAGCTTGTTTATATCTTTTGGTAATAAGGGCACCAGGATTGAACGCAGTATTCCAGAAGAGGGCGGACTAAGGAATTGTAAAGGGTTAGGATAACTTCTTTGGATTTATGCTCAAATGACCTGCCTATAAAGCCAATTATTTTGTTTGCCTTCTTAACAACTTCTGAACATTGTTGACTCGGTTTTAGGTTACTCGATATTGTTACTCCCAGATCAGTTTCTCTGTTTACATTCTTAAGCTGAGTGCCATTCATCGAATAGTTTGCTTTCTCATTAGGTATCCGACATGTAGTACTTTACATTTATCCGCATTGAAACTCATTGCCAAATTTGGGCCCAACATGACAATTTATCTAGATTGTGTTGCATATCGTCAACTTGTTCTTTTGAGAGTACGCTATTTGCAATTTTTGTATCGTCAGCAAATTTTGAGATTGTGCAGGTGAGACCCTCATCTATGTCGTTGATGTAAATTAGAAAGAGAATTGGTCCTAGTACCGATCCCTGGGGTACCCCGCTACTTACATTGGTCCATTTAGATGCCTTACCGTTTATGACTACCCTTTGCTTTCTGTTGCTGAGCCAATTTTCTATCCATTTCAACACACCGTCTTGTATTCCATGCGCTTTTAGTTTTAGCAGTAAACGTTTGTGGGGAACTTTGTCAAAGGCCTTTTGAAAATCAAGGTATATAATATCTACAGCTTTACTCTCATCGTAGAGGTTGAGGATATCGTGGAAGAAGTCTAAGAGGTTTGTTAAACAGGAACGTTTTACGAAGCCGTGTTGAGTATCTTTAAGTATGTTATTTTCCTCTAAGTGATTTACGAGTCTGTCTCGTATGACCGTTTCTAGCATTTTACATACAACTGAGGTTAAGCTAATTGGACGATAGTTACTGGGTAGGGATTTGCTGCCTTTTTTGAATATCGGTGTTACGTTGGCTAGCTTCCACTGATCAGGCATAGTCCCAGACTGCAAGGATTTATTGAATAGTAATGTCAGTGGTTTGGAGAGCTCATTCTTAGCTTCCTTTAGAACTCTAGGCGAGATTGTATCAGGTCCTGGCGTTTTATTTACATTGAGTTTATCTAAACAATTCAATACTTCTCTCTCTGTAACGGTGATATTGCTTAGAACATCTGAATTATCAATCTGAATCGGCGATGGTGTAGGGATATCACTGAGGTCTTCTGTTGTAAAAACTGATGCAAAGAAGGTATTGAGGGCATTACTCATTTGTACTTCGTCTTTGGTGTATTCTCCTTTTTCATCGACTAACGGTCCAACAGTTGAAGTAACTACTTTTTTCTTTCTGATATAACTATAGAATTCTTTCGGGTTTGTTTTACTTTGATTCGCAATATGTAACTCTAAGGTCTTTTTACTTTGCTTAATTAACTTTTTGGCTTTGCGTCGTAGCTCTACAAATTTCACCCGTTCTTCGTCATTTTGTGAGGATTTTAATCTATCATTAGCAAATTTTTTAGCAAGCAGGCAGTTTGAAATATCTTTATTCCACCATTTGGGCTTATTATTATGGCCTGGACGCCGTATTTTCGATGGTATGCAGTCTTGCACTGCTTTTAGGTAAGTGGTTTCGAATAACTTCCAAGATGTATTTATGTCGTTATTGTTAATTAAAAAGCTCCAGTCAGTTTCTTTAAACATAGCTCTAAGTTTATGGAAGTTTGCTTTCTTGAAATTAGGGACTTTTTCGATGCTACTATTTGGTTCGTTACTAGTAAACTTTAAATTGAAAGTTATCGTACGATGGTCGCTGTTACTGAATTCATCACCAACATTCAAATTCTCTATCAATTCTTCTTTTGTTGCAAGTACAATGTCAAGAACGTTATTACCACGGGTCGGCATTCGAACAAATTGATAAAGCGAACTCTCTTGCAAGTTCGTATACAAGTCATGTCCGGAGTGTGAAGTAAGAGTATCGCCCCACTTGGTCACAGGTAAATTAAAGTCGCCAAAAATTACGGTATCTTGTGAGTTACTTATATCTGCAATTTGTTCGTAAATTTCTCGGTCAGTTTGCACTGATTGAGCTGGAGGTCTGTATATTAACGCAAGTATTATTTTTGTACCTTTATTATTCTTTATTAGCACAAAAGATGTGTCGACGTTCACAATTTGAGGTTTTGACACGAGGGTCGGGTTAAGACTTTCTTTGATATAAAATAAAACGCCACCTCCATTTTTATTTATTCGGCTGTTCTCAAACATTACATAACCGGGAAGTGAATACTCTGCTAAAAAGTCTCTATCTTGTGTATTGAGCCAAGATTCTGTTTTGCCAATCACATCATAATTTTCTGTAAACACTAGTTCCTCTAAATCTGAAAATTTATTGCGTATGCTACGAGCGTTTGCATAGAAAACATTCAAAGTTTTGGATTTGGGATTCAAGGAACGGTCTTTATTCAAATTATTGGTTCTGGTCGGATCTACATTTACATTCATGGCTGTCCTCGGTCCTCGGTCGTTATCCCTGACGGTTTTGAATTTGGGTCGTGTTGGTGGAGCTTTATCCAAATTCGCGGTTCTTGACGGATTAGTATTTAATTCCTTTGTAGATTGCCGTCCTCGCTGTCTTCGGTCCTCCTTCCTGGTTGTCCTGTGCTGAGTCGATTTCTTCTCCGAAAATCCTTCACCGCATCGTTGAGAAGACGCCCAAAACGCGCTGCTCCCACCTGGTTCAGATGAACTCCATCGTCCGAAAACAAATAGTCATCGTAGTAGAAATTGTCCCAGGTGTCGACGAATCCCACGTTCTCCTTCCTGCAGAGGTTTGCTAGACAACGATTTGTGCTGGTGGCTATGTTGTAAAATCGGCTCTCTACACCGAGCCGGGGGACGATTCCTGAGACGATGATCCTTGATGACTTCTCCTTAAACGACTTGATCAGCTGCTGGTACTTTAAAAGCAAATCTTCCGACCGGGTTCGCTGTACATCGTTGGATCCAACGTGGATGACGTACATTGTATTAGCTGGGGCCAGCTTTGATACTTCGTCAACTGCTGCAACTACGTCATCCACACCACCACCAGGGATACAAAAACGCTTCCTGGTCTTAGGTGCCCTGGCGCAAAACTCTGTGAGCTGACCACGTATCATCGAGTCTCCCACGAGCCGGACTTCTTCTATTTCCTCTTCGTCATCTGAGTCTGCGAGTATCTGGAAACGGTTTTGACACTCGGTAATCGGTATGTGTTTCCTGGTCTTGGGGCAAACGTTGTTCCTCACGACACGGAAGTTGTCTTGAGGGGGAAGAGAGTCGCTATTTGTATCTTGAGTATCGGAAACATCAGCTGAAATGGGTACTGTAGGCGTTGAATTGTTGGCAGTTGACGTTGGGGCGTTGGTGGCTGCTGGAGTTGCGGTGACAATTGAAGTTTGTGGCACTCCAACGTTGAGTGTTACAAACTCTTGGAGTGATTCCAGCTTCATGGTGAGGATGTTGATCTTGTTGTAGGCTTAATCTAATTTCACTGTAAAATTCTCTCGTTGCTGGCAGAGCCGGCAGACTTGAAGATCGATAGTAGCAAACATGGACTCACCAAACCTACCGGCGCAGGTCGCACAAGCGCGAGGCATGGTGACAGTCACTTTCTTCAGATCACTTCACTCACTTAAAAAACAATTCACTCACTTTACAACACTTCACTCACTTTAAAAAACACTTCAATCACTTCAACCGAAAACAAATATGCTGAAATACGCAGAAATAGGTTATCAGGGGTGATAGCCTAACCGAAAACAAAAATGTTGAGATACGCAGAATTAGGCTTCCAGGGGCGATAGCCTAACCAAAAGTTTTTTTTTTTAAATTGAAATACGCAATAATAGGCTACCAGCGTTGAATAGCCTAACCGAATATAATAAAATTGAAATTCGCAGAAATAGGCTACCAGGTGTGATAACCTAACCTTAAACAAATATATGTATAACAGAATATGTAACTAAATATACAATTCACCAAATAGAGATTATATAAAAATAAAGTGTGACTGCACACAAGGGGTTAATATACTGTGTCAACAGATGACCCTGGTGTCACTGTAGCCTAGTAAAGCAGTAGCCTACTCTTTTTAGATAAAAAAAGTGTATCAGTCAAAGGTTATTACAAGATCGTGCAAGCAACAACTAAAATTACAGATATATAGCTACAGTAGGATACTAAATACAATATCTACAAGAGTTAATAATAAAACAGATTGGCTGGTTATAGGCTAGGCTAGGTTTGGGTTAGGTTAAAAGCTTGGCAGGTTGGGTTAGGCTAGGTTAGTTTGTACAAATACCACCCTTAGCTTAAAGTAAAATCAGTCTGAGGAGAAAAAGTCAAGAATATATCTAGGGGGAAAAGATAAATGAATGCACTTAAATTTGGTACAAAATTTGCTGGAATTTAATATGTATAATCCCCTAAAAAGGTTTGTTTACAAAATGGTGTCGTCGTTAGTCCCTGTAGGCGGTTAGTTAGTAAACAATATTGTTTATTAGCAAATTAATATGCAAAGCTTTACTTACATACAAGGCAGTTAAATAGATACTTACTACAGTAGGTAATGGGTAAAATTAGGGGCTACGATTTTATATAAAATAGTAATAAGAGAGCGTTTGTTTACAAAGCAAAACAAAACAATAGATGGCGCTAGTGGCGCCCTGTCCGAGCAGGAGTCTTGTGATAAACACAAAGTTTATCAGTCAATACACAGCGAAATATCGTGCAGTGTTACTTACTAAGCTACAGGATGGTTAAACGTGCTCTTAACCACCTTTCATGCACAAGAATGAAGAGGATGAGTAGTTAATACTCAAATTATGATCGATATCGTGAGAGCGTTGACAGAGCGTCTGCAGCGTCTGGCGGTAGCACGGGGTGGTAGGAGGTAGAGGAGGAGGAGTAGGGGGGGGGAGAGAAGGAGGAGGTGTGTGTCAGAGGGGAAGAGTGTGTGTGTATGTGTTGGGGAGGGGGGAACATACTACATATACATAAGTTATTTAAGGCTAGCAATAGCACTGAAGATAAAAATGGTAGTATGAAGACAATAATAATAATAATAATAATGATAATAATAATAATACAAATAATAATAATGAAAGTAATAATAGTAATAACAGTAAAAATAACAGCAATACAATATTTCATAATAGGGTAAGTTTTACTTTCAACGCAAGTCTACAGATATATATCAGCTGTGTCGTTTCATCGGACCTGACACAACATGTCAATAAGTAAGGAAGGAAACTGTATGAATGCAAAGATCAAAATTCAATTATGTTTGATAGCAAAGCAATATTCGAGAGAGAGAGAGAGAGAGAGAGAGAGAGAGAGATTTATAAAAATTAGAAAGAGAATAGGAGATAGGACATAGCCCTGAGGAACACCGGAGTTGATAGGATGAGGAAGTGAACTATGGCCGTCCACAACCGCAGCTGTATATATATATTCTAAGCTGCAACGGATGCCAGACTCCAATTAATATACACCCCTAATATTGTTAGTGTGAAACCTACATTATGAATACAATATATTAATTAATGTTAGCTCTGAACTGTTGCATTTGAGTGTACCCAAGGGAAGGTGAGTGGGAAGAGGGCCGAACTGATTATTGAGAGGAGAGTGATGTACAACCGCCTGTGCACGTAGCCCGTGCGTATGATAAACCTGAATCAGTGAACATTAAATGAGAGAAAACAGGGACTCGAGCATGTGTTTAAAGGGAATGTTTCGAAATCTTTCATAAAAGTGTCATAATTGGTCAATAACATAATTATGTGCCACCATTCACTGGAGGTGATTGTGCATGCATAGAAGGAGGTGAATAAAAGCACTTTGAAAGTATTTTGAAAGGAATCTGAACGCAGAATTTGAAGAGATAGGTTTATATATATAGAATAAGATCTTCGAGAAAGGCTTGACAGTTGAAAATAAGTAAGCAATAGAATTGGGAGAGTTTATGCCAATAAGTTTATGCCAATAAGTTTATGAAAAACAAATTATAATTGGTCGAAGAACAAACACAATTGAATGATTAAATGAAAAAGGGAATATCATAAATATTTTACGGGCAGTAATGTATTAATGGTCTTAGTATGTAAAAAGTGTATTAAAAAAAAAAATATATATTCCTCCCTCCTCTCTCTTATTTATGCCTAATATCCTAATCTCTTCTAAAGATGTACTTTCTACCCTCTCTGGGCTTAACACTAATAAGGCGTACGGACGGTCCGGACGGACGGTGTTCCTCCTGTTGTTCTCAAAAACTGTGCTTCCGTGCTGACTCCCTGCCTAGGCAAACTCTTTCGTCTCTGTCTATCCTCTAACGTCTTCCCTTCATGCTGGAAGTTTGCTCACATTCAACCTGTCCCAAAGAAGGGTGACCGCTCTCAACCCTCCAACTATCGTCCAATTGCTCTCATCTCTTGTCTTTCTAAAGTTTTTGAAACTATTCTTGCTTCCAAATTTCTTAAGCATTTCTCTTCTCATAATCTGCTCTCAGATTGCCAGTATGGCTTCCTTAAGGGTCGCTCTACTGGTGATCTTCTTTTCATATCTTAATAACTCTTGGTCATCCTCCTTTCGGGACTTCGGTGAGACTTTTTCTATTGCACTAGACATATCGAAAGCCTTCGATAGAGTCTGGCATAAACTTTAATTTCTAAACTACCCTCCTTCGGTTTCTATCCCTCCATCTGTGCCTTGGTCTCTAATTTCCTTTCCGGCCGTTCCATAGCCGCGGTTGTGGACGGCCATTGTTCACTTCCTCACCCTATAAACTCCGGTGTTCCTCAGGGCTCTGTCCTATCTCCTATTCTCTTTCTAATTTTTATAAATGATCTCCTTAACTGTACCTTAATTCCCATCCATTCATACGCAGACGACTCAACCTTACACTACTCCATTAGTTTTTCAGAACGCCCCAGCCAGCAATCCCTCAACGACAAACGTAATGAAGCCATAGAACTCTTAAATTCTGATCTAAATACTATTTCCAATTGGGGCAGAGAAAACCTTGTTAACTTTAATGCTTCCAAAACCCAATTTCTCCATCTATCTACCCGTCAGGATCTCCCAGCAGACTATCCCTTATTCTTCAACAATACAAAAATCAACCCTTCATCTTCTCTCAATATTCTTGGTGTCTCTTTTTCTTCTGCTCTCATTTGGAAGGACCATATTACCAGTCTTGCTAAGGCAGCCTCCCAGAAGCTGGGTGTGCTCAACCGCCTTAGGGGGTTCTTTTCCCCTGCACAGCTTCTTGCCTGTACAGGGGCATAGTGTGCCCTGGTATTGAGTATTGTTCACATGTGTGGGGAGGTTCCTCTCACACCGCTCTCCTAGACAAAGTTGAAAGGAAGGCCTTTCATATCATTAACTCCCGTCCACTCACCAACTCTCTGCAATCTCTCTCTCTCCGCCGCAATGTTGCATCTCTCTCGCTATTCTATCGCTACTATAATAATCAGTGTTCCTCAGAGCTATCCCAGTGCATACCACCTCCTTTACGTAGGAGGGCACGTGGTACCCATCTTGCAACTCAATCCCACCCCTACTCTGTGCAACTCTCCAACCCAAGAGTGAAACATTACTCTCAAACTTTCTTCTACTCAACAGCTGAGCGCTGGAACTCTCTCCCAGAATCAGTCTTTCCCTCTTCCTATGACTTAGATTGCTTCAAACTCCGTGTGTCCAGGCATTTTGGCTCGAACGTCCCTTGATTTTGGCCCTGTCACTCTTTCAACTATGGGGGAGGCACTCGCTATAGGCAGTTATGCCTTTTGCCTCCCTCAATCACATAGGATTTTTTTTTTTTTTTTTTTAGTTCATAGCTGTCATAGCCTGCTGGCAATTTAATATGGGCTAAGGGGTCGCATGATATGAACTATCATGGTCCATAGCATCTTTTGTCTGGTGCTAATTTGGCCCGTGGCTTCTGTAGGCAAACTCGAGCGTTTTTTTTTTTTTTTTTTTTTAAAGGTAGGGGGGTGAAGAGAGGCACCACAGAGTGGGTGGGGGGAAGAGAAAGTAGGAAAGATGAAATACAGTGGAAGAAAACAAATAGTGGGCCGTCCACCTTGCTGTTGTTGAGGGATGTTTATTTATTTATGTATTATTATTATTTTTTTTTTATTTATTTATTCATTTGTTTATTTTTTTTCAAATCATTTTAGGTCATGTGTTCCTGGCGATGTTTGGTCAGGAACTTGTTGATGGTGATAGATGATGATGGTGGAATTCGGGGATTCTGGCGGTGTTCAGGGGGGTCCATGATGTGTGTGAGGATCCCCCAGGTGTTCTGCCGTGTCCCAGGTACTTGTTGTTGTTGTTCTGCCGTGTCCCAGGTTATGGTGTGTGGTGGTGACAGTCAGCGGTGTTTTGCTTGGCTGGTTGATGTTCTGGTGTTTTCTGGAGGCGGTGTTCTGCTCGACTGGCGATGGACTGCCACTGAGGTGAAGGAAGAGGTACTCTGTTGAAGGTGAGGTCCGCTGATGGTGTTCCGGGGGCTCAGGCAAAAGGAGGGCACCCGAAATTCTGTGTGGGACCCCGGTGGAAATGCCCAAGTCCAAAATATCAGCATCACCCAGCCATCTTCAAAGCTCCTCCACCAGCCTCAGCCTCTCCATACTCCTATGGAAGAGACTCCACGATCTTCTAGAGGGTCTCAGCTGGTGTTGCAGGAGTGGTGGTGGTGGAGAGAGCGGTCTAATTAATCCTATCTGTATGTATCGGGCAGAGTCAAGCAGTCATATTATCCCTATTGGTATTTGCCGATTGACCATTTTGGACACCAGGTTCATGGCCGATATGGGGAAAGCAGTGGAAACTTGATTGGCCATTTTGGTTCATGGCCAATATGGATAGAACCTAGCAGTCGAATTGGGCCGAGAGATAGAAATGGCTAATAATATGCTGGTATCCAGTGAATGCAGTCACCAAATTACATAAAATTCCGTTCATGCATATAGAGGTATTGACATGGTAAATGTTTGAGGTTAATCCCCTAGACAGCCAGTTGGGGTCATTCCATCACCTCCATTGATGTGTGTGTTGCCCTTGGGTATCCAGTATCATTAGGTATCACCACATTCCCACCCCTGTTATGTCCAACTATTTAACCCTAAGAGTGAACAGATTTTTCCAGTCTTTCTTTCACTCAACAAGTAATCTACGGAACTCTTTCCCTCAATATATCTTTCCCTCATCCTACAACTTAAATTGCTTGAAACACCGTGTATCATTATTCTAACGCACCGTGAATTTGACTCTGTCACTCTTTCAATTTGAGGGAGACCCATGTTACAGGCAGCTTTGCCTTTTGTCTTCTTCTTACACGAAGGTAAAAACAAAAATATCTCGCTGTGAGGCACGTCCATAAACTCCACACTCGCTGATAGTTGTGAGTGATTTTTGTGTTTTAGAGTAAATCTCTCTCTCTCTCTATTTTAGTTATTGCCCTGAGAAAAAGTGTAAACATATATTTATATTGTAGTGCATATGGCCCCGGGGACAGACGCATACAGTGATTGATTGACTTATATTAAACACTGAATTATGAATATCAACATCACCATTAGCGTGTGAATAGTCTCGGAATGCATAATAGCCTAGACATGTTTTCTATTTATTTGTCAAATTTGTGAACATTGACATGAATGAAGTAATCATATATACCTATACATCAAGATAAAATCATCGACTCACAGTTCACATTTGGACTGTAAATAATATAAATATGATGTGTTAATCAGTCTAATAGGCTTTCTTCCAGAAATCATAATCTGTAATATATTGTATAGGTAATTCATTACTGCAAGTATGAACATGATTATCTGTTTTATTCCATTCTCTTATTTATTGTATATTTTGTAGAGCCTAATATGACATTTTTATGGAATAGTTAAACAATTGATATTCATATACTGAGTTGGGATATTTACACGAAAGGTCATCCTTACCTCCATGAATCTCCGACTTCACTCATGTAAAGAGATTCAGAAAAATAATTAGATATATAAGGATGTCAATTTTCAATTATAACAAAATATAATTGACATTATAATTATATGTTTACACTTTTTCTCTTGGCAGAGACTAAGAGAGTGATATATATATATATATATATATATATATATATATATATATATATATATATCTATATATAGAGAAAGAGAGAGAGAGAGAGAGGGGGGAGAGAGAGAGAGAGAGAGAGAGAGAGAGAGAGAGACTAAACAAAAACTCAACGAGTGTTTTGAACAATGGCTGTAATTTTGTAGTGTATATTTACAATAAGGATACAATATTTCGCAATGCTTTCTGGTAACAGAATATTTATAATAGTTTGCGTGTTTACAAAATGTAATGGCACTAATTAACTTGTAATCAAGCAATCTTAATTAATTCCTCCCCCACTCTCTCTCTCTCCATCTCTTTAAAACACATAACACACAAACGCACTCGACATACCTAGACGAACACTTCTACAACTGCTTATAGCGAGTGCCTACCCCATAGTTGAAAGAGTGACAGGGCCAAAATCAAGGGACGTTCGAGCCAAAATAACATTATATAATTCGATGTGGAAATACAGTGCAATAGTATAGGGGTATTTCACAGTATATCATGGTAATGATTCCTACCTCAAGTTACTCTTTCAATTCTTACACACCGATATATATCTTGCAACATTTGCGATCAAAGAGCCAGCGTACAGTATAGGAGCCAGAAATATTGGTATAAGTAAATACTTTCTAAGGTAAAAATGGCCTCCAATAATATCTTACATTACTGTTGACCGTTGTCTGTAAGTTTTTAATAAGAGGTAGAGGAAAATGTCATCAGTTAAAATCAATGATTTTGGAGTAATTTCTCATTTTGTATTTTCTGCGAATTCGATTTGAGCCCAATATCCGATATAGTGCAACCAGAAACTGTGCCAGCCTACGGAGATGAAACAGGCAGTGGGTCATTTCCAACCGGTACGTTAGATAATACACGTGAACTATTGGGAAAACTGTGGGCTGATGACTAGTTTAAGGGGAGGTATTTAGTTTATTCCCTAGACCTCCATCAAGCTTAAAATTAAACTTCCTTACCCCCTTTCAAGATAAATTTGTAATTTTTTCGGTAGAAAAATGTCCCGGCCGAAGGCCGATTCCTCTTAAATTACAGGCTCGCTATCGTTCGCCACGAAAAAATCGACACCTAAATGGGACGAAAGGTCTTAAAAGTGAAATGGGGTGAGACTTCTTAAAATCGCCAAACTAATGGGCCGAACGTCTTAAAACTTCAAAAGCAATGGGGCTAAACATAAGGGAGAAAGGGGTAAAGAAAAAATCCCTCAAGTGGGAAATCTCCCCCTAAAGCACAAAGACTGGCCTAATTTAAAACGATTTTTTTTTAACTGGAACACACCGGAAGAACTTGACATTAACTTCATATTTTCTCAGTACTGACTGTCAAAATGATTATTTTTAGAATACAAGTATAGCAAGTTGTATTAATAGATATAAATAATTACCCAACCTTAGCCGGTTTTGTTTGTCTGTTTTACTGTCCTGCTCTTCCTTTTGGGGGCAGGGGGCTAGGAATCCTCCTCAACTGGTAAAATTCACCTACTAGACGAGACAGAGTAAGGGGCAAGGGAACATTATAGTGGTCCCAGATCCTAAGAATTAGAACTTTAAATGTTTCTGTTCGGGCTCTGTCTCCAGTTGGCCATCCCCAGCAATGGGGTATGTGCCTGAGTATATACATACATACATTAATGATAATTGTGCATTGTATATTCAGTTGCTTGGGGTCTGCTCCGAAAATAGTCTTTATGTGGTATTTCATATCCAGTAATTAGCTGCAAAAAAAGCTCCTGTAAATGAAGATAAATAACCGATTTCCTTTCTATGTACTGAAGTAACTTGTTCTAAGGATTTGAATTAGCGTTTAGCAGACATCCTTACTCTTAAGAATAATTTAAAATGGACAAGTTAACTGGCAGTGACGTGGAGAATGGCTCTCTTGAAAATCAATAATGAAGACCTCTTGATTATGTCTAAAAGGATGAATATTGATCATACATATTATTATGTTCAACTGTGAGGAGAAGGGTCAATCAATTTGCTTCGTTGATTTGCACAGAGTATAGCTACTGTTTTCTTTTTACTCAATCAGAGGAGAGCTATATATCATCGAGCTGTCAAACAAATTCTCTATCTATCGCCTGACGCCGCGATCCCCGAAGGGGTGGCCACGAACGAACCGCCCCCATGCACCTCTGTCCCCAGTCAGTCGACGCCCCTCCCCCCAACCAGCACCGCCTTCGTTCATGTAGTTCCTCACTCCATCCTTCCACCTCATATTCGGTCTACCTCTCCCCCTCTGTCCCTCCACCTCGCTCTCGTACACCCTCTTAGTCATTCTCTCGCTTTCCATACGTTCCATATGGCCGAACCATCTCAAGTTGTTCCTTTTCACACTTTCCAGCACATCTACCTCCACACCACACCTCCTTCTTACTTCCTCATTAGTCTGTCTATCCCTCCATGTAACTCCGCACGCACTCCTTAAGTAATTCATTTCCACTGCTCTCACTCTTGGTCTGAGTCTCTCAACCAACGTCCATGCTTCGCTTCCGTAAGTCAGTGTCGGATTACCACACTGTCATGCAAGGACTTCTTCACTTCCATACTGACCACCCTATTTCTTGTTACTGCTTTTAGCGTTCCTACAACCCTCTTCCCCTGTTGTACCCTCTCCCGCACCTCTTCATCCATAGTCCCATCTTTACTCAACACACTGCCCAGATACTTAAAAGAGTTGACGATCTCCATAGCCTGACCGTTCAGCTTCACCTCACACTCTGTGACTTCACCCCTTTCGAAGACCATAACCTTGCTCTTCCCCGTATTTACCTTCAAATTCCGTTTTTCGCACACTGTTCCAAATTCATTTACCAGACCCTGCAACTCCCATTCATTATCCCTCATCAGAACTGTATCATCCGCAAACAGCAGTATAGGTAGCTTCCACTCAATTCCCTCCCTTTTCAGCGATACACCAACATCCACTGCTCTTGATAGTATTTCTTTCATAACTCCATCCATATATACAGTAAACAACCACGGGGACATCACACACCCCTGTTTCAAACCAACATTCAGGTCAAAGAACTCGCTCTGCTCACTCTCCACACGTACTGCCGCCTTTGCACCCTCATACATGCTCTTCACTGCTTTCAGCAACTTGCCCTCTACTCCGTATATTCTAAGTACTTTCCACAAACCTTCTCAAACCTTCACAAACAAATTCTCACATACAGTATATTAAGATGTGTGGTATTTTACGAGGTCCTGAACTTCACATATTACGAGATCTTTGATTTCTCTGCTTCTGAAGTTTAGCTCCTACACATACCAGCCGATGACTTGCATTTTCTGTCTTCTCAAATTCCCCCCTCTCTCTCTCTCTCTCTGAATACGTAGTGTGTGTGTTTGTGTGTGTTTATTTATTTGTGTGTATGCATGTCATTATTTATTTTGTATATATATACCTGTATATATATATATATATAGGTGTGTGTGTGTGTGTGTGTGTGTGTGTGTGTGTGTGTGTGTGTGTGTATGAAGGACACAGAAAGCAGACTGCCTGTAACGGTAGTTTTCACCAAAGCCAAAAGAGTGACAGAGGGCCAAATTCAAGGTCCGTTGGGGTCAGCATTTCTGGACACGCGAAGTTTAAAGCAGTCTAAGTAATAGGATTAAGGGAAGATTGATTGAGGGAGAGAGTTTCAGAGCTTACTTGTTGAGTAGAAGAAAGACTGAGAACATTTGTTAATTCTTGGGTCTTTGTGTGTGTGTTTTTGTGTGTGTACGAGTGCGCGCGCGCGTGTGTGTGTGTGTGAGTCTGTGTGTGTGTGTAATTCTGCGTGTGCGGTTTGGTGTCTCGGGGCATACAAGCTCATCCTAACATAATTATTTAACTTTCCACAAACTTCCATGCTAATGTCAAACAAACTTTCACCACAAACTATATAGTGACTTGTCGCTCACCTCCCTTCAACATTACCTCAAGGCGATGTATTTGGGCTTATTGTGGTGGCTTTTAATTAGTAGAATATATTTTTGCTTAGATCGCCCGTTAAACCCTCTTCAAGCTGGGAGGTGTGGTGGAGTGGTCATGCCACTGGATTGGTAATCCAATGGACCCGGGTTCAAATCCCGATATGTCAATGGGAAGATATTATTGGGATTGAATTTGTGCTGTACCTAGTATCAGTGCATTACCACAAAGCCCACCGAAATGCCAAAAAAATACCCTCATTGTTCCCTGATTAAATAACACTGTATGAATATTCCCATATTCAAAATATGTTACAGGGGGACAATGCCTAGTGAGTTCACTGCTCAATAGGTGGCGTTCTGAGAGTGAGGGTCTGAGTCTGGAGGGTGAGACGGTGAAGCACTTGAACGAAGCAACCGGCCGCTTTCAGAGATGGAGCTGCTTCGAGCCATGATGGATGCTTCACATGTCTCACTCCCCAGATTGGAACAAGACCTCACGGGCTTCACCGTGTTGAGCGGTGGAATGTACAGGCTCTCAGGCTATGCCCGAGAGGAAGTAGTTGGAATATAGAAAAAAAAAAAAAAAAAAAAAAAAAAAAGGCCTCACTAGACCCCCCTTTCAAGTGTGGATCAATGTGCGTGTGTGTGTGTTTGTTTTGTGTGTGTATCTGTGCGTGTATGTTATGTGTGTGTGTGTGTGTGTGTATGTAGGTTTTAATGCGTATGTTTGGATGTATGTTTGCTTTTAAGTATAACCTAACTTAGCGCTTGAAGTTTTCTCAAACTTTTCTTCAGATGTCAGACCAACATTTCCCCCCTGTTTACCCATTTTCAACACTAGCTCACCCGACGTTTTGGGGGCTTATTGGAATGATCCTTAATTCATATTGACTATTTTTATATCTGTTGCCATTTTCCAGTAATATATTTTAGTGTTAAGCCTCAAGAGGAAAGATAACGAGAGTATTAAGAAGAGTTGAAAGCAAAAACAGAGGCAGGAGAGACTAATCTGTCTCACCAACCACCATCATTCAACCTGTACGGGAGAATAATAACTGGAATTATTCCAGTTGACCCGTACCGCGATCCAATGCTCCTAGTCTAATGTGCCCTTCTTGCACACAATTCACTATCACCTAATGCTATCGCCAAAAGCAAAACTACCGCAGCTCCCATAGCATTTGGTAGCTCTGTGCAGCGTAACCTAATTATCTCACAAGTAATAGAACCCTAAAAGCAAGTATGGACAAGTAGTGCCTCCACAAATGTCACATCAGTTCACTACATCTCTACCAGAACTGGGTTGACACATGAAGTGCAGCATTGCAATGGGTTGACACATGAAATGTAACATTGTAGCGGGCTGACACATAAAGTGTAACAATGTAGCGGGCTGACACAATAAGTGTAGCATTGTAGCGGGTTGACACACAAAGTTTGGCTTTGTAGCAAGGTGACACAATAAGTGTAGAATTAAAGTGGGCTGACACATGAACTGTAGCATTGTAGCAGGCTGACACAAAAAGTGCAAAACTGTAGCAGGCTGACAAAAGAAGTGTAGCATTCACCAATACTATTTCTGCCCAGCTGCAGTGAGCCCCCATCTCCGCCCAGCTACAGTGATGTAGAAGAGGACCACCTGACTATTGAGCTCCACAGTGCTTGGTCATCAACGCCTTCTTCCATTTGCACAGAAGTCCAAAAAGAAACACCACCTTTGTTGCATCTTCACCACTGCCCAATTGCCTCAAGTGCATCATCGGTGTCACATTTAAAGAGCTATGGTTGGATTACAGCCCACATAAATGTACTAATGTCCATTATTCAAGTATTGTACAGTACATAATAAACAAGTCTTCATTGATCCAGTGTATTGTAGTGGGCTTACACTTGAAGTGCAGCATTATTCAACATCATCTCCAACCAGTTGTAGTGAGGCGGAAGAGGACCATCTGACCAATGAGTTCCACAGTGTTGAACCATCTTATTGCGCAGAAGTCCACACCTTCATCGTCATCCCAGGATACCGATACATTATCACCACCACCCTACCACTTCAAGAGCGTCAATAGGGTCACCTTCGGAGACATGAGATGGGACGATAGCCCATAATAAAGCTAAAAGAAATAGGTGTCATACACAGGTTCCTAAATACTCAGAAGCAACTTTGTTATGTTATCTACAATACTTGAATAATGAGCATTAAAGTTTAGTACTTATACAGTATGTATAAGTACTAAACTCTAATGCTCATTATTCAAGTATTGTAGATAACATAACAAAGTTGCTTCTGAGTATTTAGGAACCTGTGTATGACACCTATTTATTTTAGCTTGCCTACTAGACTCGAAAAAGCCTGCCCAAACCCCATTCAATGTGAAAAATGCCCGTCAGATCCCCTCTCATGCTAATTTTGTACATTTCATGATTGGCCGTATATTCCTTAATTGCATTGATAATTGTTGTTCGCCAAGAATAAATCGACAACTGAGTGGGGCAAAACGTTTTATACTCTTGGCGCAAAAGTAATAGAGCGAAACATCTTAAATCGCATAATTGAAGGGGCAAAACAATTATTTTCCACAGGGTTAAAAAAAAAAAAAAAAATCCATCCCCTGTGTTGCATGTATAATGTAATATTCTAGCTACCACCAAAGTAATTTATCAAATCAGAATGGACCTCTTTTGCCTACAATTGATCATTGTTATGATGAATACATTTGTTATCTTCTAATGATAGCCAGAAATAAAATGAAAAGTCATTGTTAAATTAATACTACTACTACTGCTATAGAGAGGTGCATGTTCGACTAAAAAGAAGTGGTATTTAGTGTACCACATACTATTCTCTTTTACTATAAGAGGTTTTCGAACATTAAGGTCGGCTTTATCCCTAAAGGTCGGGTAACGTTTGGAGATGTTCCTGCAACGCCTTCCGGGTAACGTCCTGAGATGTTTGGCATCCGCCCCCCCCCCCCCTTCCCTCCCCCCCCCCCTCCACCCCCCAAAATAAAAATGGGTCTGAGGAGATATGTTGTAGTATGTAGCAGTTGCTTAGGGTACTAGGACATGGCCGGAGTGATGGCCGCTTCCACTCAGTCATCCACGAACTATTATAATGGAACAACCAATTAGTTCGTCGACCCCAGCCAAGCTGCCGCCGCTGCCCGCTTGGGTTATTGGCATAATACATGTAAACATACAGTATGTAATGACAAAACTAAGTGACAATATATTCTGTAAAAACACACGCTAAGGTCTGAATTAAAACAAAATAAATCATACAATGCGTTAAGCGGACTGAACGCGAATGACGTGATCTCATCCTCAAACGCAAATACATATTCATTCCCTCTCGCCATTGTCAAGGCCACAGACCAGCTATACTTGAATTCATGGGAGAAAATATATTCCCGCTTGGCAACCGTCTTCCAAACTGTCAATTTTTTTGCATTCTTGTTGTGAATAGCTAAATGATATACAGTGACGTTAATGATAGCAGACTTCATTGATATACAGTGACGTTAATGATAGCAGACTTCATTGAAAACAATCGAATAAAACGTATTTACCTTTCTTCTAAACCCAAACATAAATGTAACATAAGTATTAGTAAGCAGCTGATTAAATAAATAGTTATGGTTACGCTAAGCCAACGAAACGATGATGGAGGAAGAGGAGGGTGTTGGATATTATACCTTATTACTTATTATTGTGTCCTATGTGTGTAGGTTGGAAGCACAAGGCATATGTGAACAATAAACACCCAAACATTAGGTGAAAAGAATATTATTGTAGAGAATAAACGAATAGAACGTTGACGGAGAGAGAGAGAGACAGAGAGAGAGATAAAGAGGCATTAAGATAACAGCCCACAAGAGCAGGAACATGATAGTGTCTCATATATCAGTTCACGGGATAAACTTCTTCCATTAATATAACATAATATAAGGAATTGTATCTAAAATACAGTAATGGTGGCCCAGATAACACAACAAATAAATGAAGTAAATAATAATGATAATAATAATAATAATAATAGTAATAATAATAATGATAATAATAATATTAATAATATATATAAGAACATACAAATAATAAATAGGATAAGTAGTTATTTTTCCAAATCCACCTATTCACTTGAGTTTTTTCACAAAGTAAAACAAAAGAATGCAAGTATTAATGCAAGATCCAGTGAGTGAGAGCACAGTGAGAGCACACGGGTTGGTTAAGCTCCTCAAAAGAGGGGATTTTCGGAGGGGTATCGTGGGGCTAAGTGACCGATATACGTATCAGAAGATCGGCGATGATACGGTGTTTCGGCACATAGTAAACTGAACGTGGTTTCTTGTTGAAACATCGCCCACAAAGCATATTTAGTTTAATCTTGAGAGTGTTATTACCAACATCAGTGAGGGGACAAGGAGCCGTCAGGCACTAGCCCAGCCCTGCCCAGGCACCATAAACCTCCAGCAGTAACCACAAGGTGAGTGAAGTAACCGTTTATAGGGCAGCAGTTTCCAACCCTTATGGTTCCCCACCATAGGCCTTATCTTCCACCTACCCCAAGAACCTGACCCTCGGTCTTTCAACTTCTCAAACAATTCTAACCATTATGAAGTACTTGCTATAAGGTCCATTTTTATTTCCCTCTCTCTAACCATTTAGGAAGTACTTGCTACAAGGTCCATTTTCATTTATCTCTCTCTCTCTCTCTCTCTCTCTCTCTCTCTCTCTCTCTCTCTCTCTCTCTCTCTCTCTCTCTCCTTTTATCTGAACATCTTTCCATCCACTTTCAATCACCGCACTTAACCGTCACAAGTCGCTCTCATTGTTGTTATTTTTTGCTTTTCTATAACTTCAGATCGCTCTTTATCATTTTAGTTATTTGTTTTTCCCTAACATCTTTCAATACCCAACCAGGCCAGCCCCCTCTCCAGCTCGCTTTCTTTCTCCCTCGCCCCCGTCCCTGCTCTCTCTCTCTCTCTCTCTCTCTCTCTCTTAACATTTTGCACAATTTAAGCATTTTTCCATAACTGCTGTCCTAGATTCGGTTACCCACTCAGATCCTGGCTCTCGCTCACTCTCTGGCTCTCTCCCTATCTTGATGTTGACAGCATTATTAATATCCTAAGCATTTATTAATACTCAACATCAGGGTGGAGTCGCCAGTGTAAGTAATCATAGGATATAATGGCGTACTTCCCTTCAATCAGTTAGATCTTTTAGTTGTAACGGTGCCCAATGCCGAGGATTTATACATTTAACCACATAGCTTTAGGAGAAGCAGGCCAATTGCCCATCAGTAAGGTTGACTATGATATGTGATTTTTTTTTGTATTTTATTCTATTTTTTACATATCCCATCAGAAAGGTTGACTATGATATGTGAATTTTATGCATCCAGCCAATTATACATTAATAACAACAGCAATAATCTAGATATGTGCCAGGAGAGATTTCCCGGGGTTTCTGAAACAAGGGAGACATGGCAGAGACGGAAGCACCACGGGAAGATCAGGAGGTCGGCTTGGTAGAGGCAGAGGAACGGATAATCTTGGAAGACTATGGCCTAGCAGATACTAAGTGTTTTAAGTGTGGAAAAACCAATGCAAGAAAGAATTCGCGAAAATGTTCCGGCTGTCTTAGATTTATTAATTTATCTTGTGCTAGGCTGACAAAGAAAACATCAGGAGAACAACCAAACTGGAAATGTCTCGCATGCCCAGGGCCCACTGCAGAGCCAACCAGGGCAACACCGGCAACACCGGTCGCCGACTTGACCCAACTTGTGACCAAATGGAAAGCGCGGATCCAGGTCCTTGCCCGGGTACCTAAAGGAGCCAGAATCCAACTGGCGAAGGCCCTTACAACCATCATAAAGCAGGCCCTACAGCTCAAGACACCCCTCGCATGGGCACGGCTCCTGGGTTTCTCCTATGGGGCCCTCTGAAAACCACCCAGAACCAACATACAAGACCATCTTCAGGTTTCACTAGCCACCAGAGTGAAACGTCAAGTAGCACAGTATATGGATGGAAACAAACTGGTGGAACAGCAACCAAACAGGGCCCAGAAGCAACAGGACAAGGAAGAGGAAGAGGCTGAACAGCTACGTAAGAGGGTCTCGGCGAAGCTGGCGGATAGTGACATCAAAGGGGCCGTCAAACTGTTGTCCTCTTCAGAAGGTTTTGCTGGTCAAGGCACCGAAGTTGCTGAAGCCCTACAAAAAAAAGCACCCACCTAGACCTAGGGACCTAAACCTCCCCCCTGCCCCAAATGACCAGATGCCCCAACCTTTAGTTGTCACGAAGGAGCAGGTGGTTGCCTCAGTGACTTCATTCCCAGCAGGCTCAGCCGCGGGCCCAGATGGTATCCGACCCGCCCACCTCAAAGGCCTCTTGGGTCAGGGATCAGGAGCTGCTGGGGAGGCACTCTTGGAAACCCTCACCAAATTCATCAACATGGTTTTAAGAGGGGAAGTACCCGACTGTGCCACACCCCTATTTTTTGGGGCATCACTCTGTGCACTGGCAAAAAAAGATGGCGGTGTGCGCCCAATAGCAGTAGGGAACACCTTCCGCCGCCTTGCCACAAAGGTGGGTTTGAAACCACTCTCGAATGGCCTAGGTGAACACTTAAGACCAGTTTAACTAGGTTTCGGAACTCCAGGGGTGTGTGAAGCTGTTGTACACGCAACCCGCACCTACCTCAGCCAAGCCCAAGAAAAACGAGTGCTTCTAAAGATTGACATGCGGAACGCATTCAACAGCATTCACAGGGATGTCTTCCTCCGTGCAGCTCAAGAACACATCCCCACTCTGTACCCCCTACTTTGGCAGGCTTATTCCAAACCTTCAATCCTGATTTTTGGCGAGACGGTAATCCCATCAGCGACCGGGTTACAGCAGGGAGATCCAGGTGGTCCTGCTCTTTTCTCAATAGGGGTGGATGCAGCAGCTAACAAAGTAAGGTCAGAACTGAATGTATGGTACCTGGACGATGCAACCTTGAATGGGTCTGTAGAGAACGTTCTAACCGACCTAAATAACATCGTTATGGCTAATTTAGATAAGTGGACTGTATATTTGATATTGAATAAATATTAACCATATAGAAATATAATTACCTTTTCATGAACTCAGCTGGTGATTGGAGGATGGCGGAAAATAGGCTAGATAACTGGAAGTGGTTAGTAAACAAAGTATGAAAAGAGGCTACAGTAGGCTAGGATAGGCTAGATATTTACGTTAAGTTGTGCTAATTAACAAAGATGATGATGTAGTGACTATATGGAATATGAGATGAAAAGTGAAGCGAAAACACCTGGTGAAATAACTAGAAGAAAGAAGGCTTAGCGTGTGTAGCTGGGACGGAGGTTGGTTGGAGAGTGAGCGAGCGCGTTATGTTCGTCTCTGTCGTGACATACCGCGCACGCGCATAACATATGGAAAATGTATCCCATCTTCTTTACAATGAGGATACTTATAAACAATCTTAAATAATACACACATATATATATATATGGGAATTATAATCCTACAATACTTTCCCATATACTATTATAGAATAATATATTCTACCCAATCCTGGAACGTTCGACCAAGGTTATGGAAGCGTTCAACTTAAGACTACGGAAAGATACGTAACGCTACATCAACCCTGATTACGTAACATCGAGACTGTTCATACTAGTTTGAGTACACTAAGTATGGACATATTCCCACCAACAGAAAATATACAAAATTTACATGATTAGATTTGCCCGGAGGCAATCTTATCCCGCCAAGCTTGGGAGGATATCTGGGCTGCCTGTCGACGTGGGCGTTCGCCAGACGCGTCAACAGGCTGCGCCGAAGTAGAAGCCAGAGAGGGGACTTCAATGGATAACTGATCCGAGGGGTGTCCTTGCGATCGAGGTCACCCTCAAGAGGATATAGTCGGACTGTTGGCCGTGTGATTACTCCAGTCCTGGTGCGAACCTTTGCTACCCGAACCTCACCATCACGACCTGTATTAACTCCTCTATCCGACCCAATTTCCAAAATGCGCGCGGGCCCTCCTCATGGATGGTTACCACGTCCCCTACCCTAGGCCAATGACCTTTTATTGGTGTTAGTTTATTCCTTTGCGCTTCCCTTAAAGTCAACAGATATTCTGTTGACCAGCGATGCCAAATATCTCGCGATAATTTACGAATATATTTGTAGCGGGCCGATATCACTTCCTTACTTATGTAGTCTGGATCTTCCATAGTATCCTCGTCATGCTCTTCTGGAAGATCCCGCAGTCTGTATCCACGTACCAGTACTGAGGGTGTGATTGGGGTAAGGTCTTCCAAATCACCAGAAGCATAGTATAGAGGGCGATCATTTACGGTGGCTTCAATCTCCAAGAGAATGGTGTTGAGTTCCTCAATCGAGATGAGAGCTCTACCCAACACCTTCTTCAGACCCGCCTTCACGATGCCTATGGCTCTCTCCCATATGGCTCCCATATATCCCATGGCGCTCTGGCGGGAATGAAACGCCATTCGCATTTTACATCCGCTAGGCAGGTCTGAATCTTAGGATTGTTGCTCACTTCTTTGAGATATGTAGATGCCCCTATGAAAGTCTTTGCATTGTCACTCAGCATGATACGTGGATATCCCTGTCTACTGCAGAATCTTCGGAAGGCATGTAGGAAGCTATCACAAGTGAGGTTGGTGACCAGTTCCAGGTGAATTGCCCTGGTAACAGCACAAGTGAAAAGTATCATGTACACCTTAAGATTGGGTGAATCTTTCACAGGGATTGCTCCACTGTAGTCAACCCCGGTAACTTTGTAAGGGTCACCTGGGGTAGTTCGCAGGTTTGGTAAGGGAGGAATTCCGACGGGATCATAATGTGTTCCCTGTACTCTTCTACACTTTAAGCATTTGCGAAGGGCTTTCTTGACCACCTGCCTGATTCTAGGCACCCACCATCGTTGTCTTACATAGGTGACTATATGACCAACCCCATAATGACAACAGAGTCGGTGACACCTATCGATGATAAGATGGGTGAAGGGATGATTGGGGGGCAGTAGTATTGGATACTTACTTGCCTCAGAGAGGGCTGCCAATCGTAATCTGCCTCCGCAATGTATCAAGTCCTCCTTCAAGTGTAAGCCCAATTGGTTGATCAGGTTATTCCTAGACTTTGTTCCCTTAACCAGTAATTTATATTCCTGCGTATATATTTCTTGTTGACAGAGCTTATGTAATAATTGATCTGCAATTCTGATCTCCTTCACATTGAGGTAATCACTACCTGTGGACGGTGTGCCTTTAATTTTTGCTTTTACATTTTCTACAAATCGTATCACCCATGCTGTAACACGTTGTAACTTTTCATAGCTTCTGAATCTATCCCACTCCCATAACCGTGTGTCTTCGTCAGGCACCGAGTCAATTACCGGTGCCACAATAGCAGTGTGTTGCTCGCTCAAATCTATATTTTCTGGCCATTCGTTGGGATCATTAAGCCAGCATGGGCCATTCCACCACAACGCAGAAGATTTGAGAAATTTAGCAGATACACCACGAGTAATGCAATCACTTGGATTCTCTTTGGTAGACACATACCGGAACTGTGCGGTCGGGAGCAGGTTACGAATTTCGTCGACACGGTTGGTGACGTACACTGGTAGCTTCTTACGGCTATGTAACCAGTAGAGTGTAATTTGGCTGTCACTCCATAACTGTTGGCTGTCGGGATCGTAGGTAACGGTATCCTCGTACGACGATAGTGCTTGACGCTCAACCAGTGAATATTCCTTAGGGGTTATCCCGATATGATCTAATTCCCACAAAACATTTAAGTCATTTTTGCATGGTGGAATATTGCCAGTGGATATGTATTCGTCCATTGGTGTTACTGCTACTTTCAATACAGTAATTACTTCTGTGCTGGAGCTTGTAGGCTGTGTCACATATGAACCACTGATGGCGTACCCGTACTTGGTAGGAAGCAGAACAAAAGAAGTCACCACACAAAATTCCTCCAGACAAATACCATGGCTAATGATTGACCTCATCACACTCTCTGTATTGGCATAGAAGTCCTTCAGGTCAGCTGTTTGGTGTTTGGGTGACACTAATTGATTGAATTTGGTAACATAAGCTGCCTTGATTCGATCTGGATGCCCATATGTCTCTTGCAGGAGCTCAATTGCTGGGGCATAGCTTGCACTTTCGATTATGAAACCTTCGACTAGCTTATGTGCATCACCCTGAAGCTGACCCTTTAGATAGGTGAAGCGTTGTATATCTGTTAGGTCGGGATTGTCATGGATGGTACACTTGAACATCTCCCAAAATCCCGACCACATGGTGGCATCACCTTCAAATTTGGAGAGAGTAAGATTGGGTAATTTGACTGCGGATTTCTTTGGCTCTTTCCTGACCTCCTTCTTGACCTCTGTAATCAGGATCCCCTTCAGTGTGGCAACGATTACTTGTATGCCCTCCATATATAGGGTGTCCTCTCTGATCACCTCGATATACTCGGCGTCCTCGCAAGTGTCGGCCAGGTCCTCCTGTGTGACCTCATACTTGTCAAGTTGCTTTTGAATACTGAGCAACCTGGCCTCCACCTCCACTCTAGACGCCGAATCAAGGAATTCGTCAATATCAGAGGTCAAGACCGTCAAAGAGCCCTTAAGTCCAGCCCGACGCTTTTGTACACTTTTAGCCATGATTATAGAGGAAGGAATTCTAATTACGTTAAATCAAACTAATAATGCCAGACCGAATAAGTTGCGGCTAACAATACAGTACTCCGAGAAATCAAATTAAAACGTGAGCCGAAAAATTAAAACACCCTCACAAAAAATGCGGAATAAGAATTGTGCGCTATGTAGACAAGCAATCTGGAGCTTTTCAATTTAACTCCTTACGTAATAGTTATGAAATTATAGATTCATTACGCCATAAGTTAAGAAAAGTCGGGAGGGAAATTTAGTACAATACAGTATAGGCCAAAAGTCTCCAGATGTCAAAAAGAGCAGTACCGTTTAAAGTTATAATAAAGTAAAAAGAGTGTGAGCCTATAGGGTAATTGAAACAGGCTAAACTCACTGGTACCGCTAATTCTATATTATTAATTTAATAAATGTGAAAATTGTACACAAGAAAAATTCATCTCAAGAAGTCACAAGGAAAAAAAGGATTGAGTTGGATTAACACACACTCAGCCTATCAGCTATCATAGTACCCCGCCTCCAGGGCACACGACGAGAGAATAATTTAGAATGACATGTGAATTTATAAAGAAGTTATTGGACAGTATAAATTTGATATAGAATTGAATAACCTTACCCTTTGAAATTATTATACAATACAGTATGGATGATTTTAATCTTAGTGCCAATCAAGTGTTATATAATTTGGGCCTAAAGGTTTTACAATCAATATTTAATTAATATACTGTACCGATTTGAAGGCTTACTATTCCAGGCTATACTGATTGTGTTGATCAACTCTAACGTCATGGTGGGCAAACATCTCGTCGTATGACCTGGCAACCATGGCAAATTCGTCTTGCATAAAGCACCGACGACAGGTGGCCAAGATCTCCGAATAGAGACGCTTTGATGCCTCGTGCGTGAGGTGTACCCCGTCGGGACTGAAGTCAGCCTCAGAGGTATTCATCGACTGATAGCGCTCCCGGGTGAAGGGGATATGGCGCTTTAGCCATCGGTTAACCGCATTTCTTATGCGATTAAACTCGTCCGTAGAGACCCTCGTGGAGCCTGTCGCTTCTCTACCCCAATCACCCGGACTTCTCCACCCGAGAGCCGCACCACCTCCTCAGCTAGGACCTCAATCCCCTCCGCAATCCCTCTCGGACTGACCCCGCTCCTTATTTCGTTTCCTCCTATCACCAAGAAGGTCAAGTCGGGCTTCAGCTCTAAAAACTGACCCCAGGCTACTGTTGATCTCAAGGTGCTGACGCGGGCACCGGGGGCGGCCAGAGGAGTCACGGAAAAGAAAGGCCTGTGGACGGCTTGGTCCACGTACAAATCCCCGACGTAGGAGTGGCCCAAAATTGCCACCTTCCTAATTGGGCCTGGGTACGCAGGCCTATCAACCACCGCAGGATAATCTTCCCCTACCCCACCACCCGCGGCACCAAGACGCCAAAAGCCCTGGGCCATGAGGGATAGACGCAAATACGGCACAAAAAAATATATAACCACGTAGGCTAGGCCACCACCAACACAAAAAAAGGGGGGGGGGGGCAAACTAGCGAAAGGTCGAAGGACCAATTATATGGCTAATTTAGATAAGTGGACTGTATATTTGATATTGAATAAATATTAACCATATAGAAATATAATTACCTTTTCATGAACTCAGCTGGTGATTGGAGGATGGCGGAAAATAGGCTAGATAACTGGAAGTGGTTAGTAAACAAAGTATGAAAAGAGGCTACAATAGGCTAGGATAGGCTAGATATTTACGTTAAGTTGTGCTAATTAACAAAGATGATGATGTAGTGACTATATGGAATATGAGATGAAAAGTGAAGCGAAAACACCTGGTAAAATAACTAGAAGAAAGAAGGCTTAGCGTGTGTAGCTGGGACGGAGGTTGGTTGGAGAGTGAGCGAGCGCGTTATGTTCGTCTCTGTCGTGACATACCGCGCACGCGCATAACATATGGAAAATGTATCCCATCTTCTTTACAATGAGATACTTATAAACAATCTTAAATAATACACACATATATATATATATGGGAATTATAATCCTACAATACTTTCCCATATACTATTATAGAATAATATATTCTACCCAATCCTGGAACGTTCGACCAAGGTTATGGAAGCGTTCAACTTAAGACTACGGAAAGATACGTAACGCTACATCAACCCAGATTACGTAACATCGAGACTGTTCATACTAGTTTGAGTACACTAAGTATGGACAATCGTAACTGACCTCGGCCAGGCTGGGCTAGTGATTAATGACACCAAATGTGAACTTGTCCTCCTCAACCACACACGTGAAGAAGGAGAAGAGACTCAGGCCCTGTTTCAAGGCATATTGCCAGATGTAAAGATCCTTCAGGAGCACCAGCAAACCCTATTAGGTTCCCCACTAACTCTAGCAGCAATCCCACCAGCACTTCAAGTTAAAAAGGAGGAGCTTCAATGTCTCGTGAGTCGCCTGATACACATCGATGCCCACTCAGCTCTGGCCCTTCTCAAGAATTGTTTCTCCATCCCAAAACTCCAATACCTCTTGCGCACATCGATGACTTACACGAACAATGGTGGCCTCCAAGAATTAGACTGCATAATCCGAGAAGCAGTGACCAGCATCACCAACGTGGAATTTAAAGAACGGACCTGGACACAAGCCACCCTTCTTGTCCGCCTCGGGGGCTTGGGCATACGGAGAGCCTCGGATATTGCCTCCCCAGCCTTTATCTCTTCCCTCATCACGACCAACGACCTTGTAGTGTCCATCCTTTCTTCTCAACCCAGAATGACACTTAATGGGGACGTAGCAGTAGCGATTAACACCTGGAAGGAAAGTACAGGAGCAGAGGAGGAGCCTCAGGGTACCTCCAGGAGCAAGCAGAAAGCATGGGATACCATCTCGGCGAAGAAAACTCAAGAAAATCTCCTAACCAATGCAGACCAGGTTGCAAAAGGACACCTTCAGGCAGCCGCCCGTTTGGAGAGTGGCTTGTGGTTACACGCCATCCCCATCCCACCTCTTGGAACTCACTTGGATGCTGAAGCGCTCTGGGTTGCCATCGCGCTCAGAGTGGGTGCGGCAGTTTGTCACCCACACACTTGCAAGTGTGGTGGGGGGATGGATGCTCAAGGTCACCATGCCTTGTCATGTAATTACAACGCAGGCCGCCTGCCAAGACACTCTGCACTAAATGATGTCATAAAACGGGCCCTGCAGAGTGCTAACCGTGCATCAATCCTCGAACCACATGGACTTCACAGAGAAGACGGCAAACGGCCAGATGGGATGACCACTTTCCCTTACAAGAATGGCCGGTGCCTCGTGTGGGATGCCACATGTGTTGACACTTTCTCCACAACCAACATCGCCAGAAACGCCGACGAAGCAGGTGAAACTGCCCGGATAGCAGAAAATAAAAAGCGAGAAAAATATCAAGCCATCGCCAGAAATCATCAGTTCGAGCCCCTGGCATTCGAAACTTCAGGAGTCTTCGGCCCTACCACCCTTAAGATGGTGAATGAAATAGGCCGTAAAATCAGAGAAGTTTCAGGAGAACCCCGGGAAACCCTCTGGCTCAAGCAAAGACTAGGGATGGCTATCCTTCGGGGCAATGCCACCAGCGTCATGAGCTCAGTTCGACTGGACTGGGTCATGCCACTGTGTGAGGCCCGGGCATGAGTGGTGTATCCGTAGTCTTTCCACAGTCGGGTAAAACAAAACATAAACTTTATTTGTATTTAACATGTGTGATGCACATAAATAAAAGGGGATGTGTCGGATGGTTGAAAGCCACAGTTGCTCGCGCGTTTGGGGCTAGCAACACGTATTATGAAAAACATGTATCCTCCTTCATTCACTGTCCCCCCCTTCACTCACTCAACCCCACAATTTGCCGGAGGATAACAGGTTTTTCACAATACGTAGACAGAGGTCTTTTTTATATAAGTATTAACAGGTTTACTGACACTCCCTCGACTGCTTGTTGAAGGACAATGAATGGTATATATGCAGTATACTGTATAGTAAGATTTATGGTGGTGATAATAGTAGTGATGATGGTGGTAATAGCGATGATGGTGGTAACCCATCGCAGAATTGGGTATGCGTATGCCGTTATAATTTTGGGAAAACGACACGTAATTTTTTACTATTATTATTATTATTTAATAGGAGTAGTAGTAGTAGTAGTAGTAGTAGTAAATATTCCACGATGATATGTCTGAGTGCAAACCCCGGAATAGCAAGCAGCGGTACTACTATAGTGCATTGATGACTGTTCCAACCTTGTTTAGGGTGCACAGGCTGAGTGTTGTAGTAGAAAAAAAAAAGTAGTAGTAGTAGTAGTAGTAGCGTTATTACTAAGTTGTGAATGGAAGATGGGAATTCTAGTTATATGACTGTCCATAATTTTTTCTAGCATTTTCTCTATATTTTCCTTCATAGCCATTTCCTTTGCTCTTGTCCCCCAGCCCTCCTCCGTTACTCCATATTTTGTAATCCTTTTCAGTCCAGTCTCCAATATCTGGGTTGTAATTACATATACTGTAGATTGTAAACATAAAGGTAGAATTACAGGAGCGTTCTCTCCCACCACTCTGATCTAGTAGGTCACTCGTTTAGGGAAACTATGTCACTTACTATTGTTTTATGGAACCCTTTGTCCCTCATGTTTAACCCCATTAGTTTTGAGATTTTAAGACGTTCACCAATTGGCTTGGCGATTTAAGACCTTTCGCCCATTTCCTTGCCAATTTTATGACCTTTCGTACCATTTAGTTGTCGATGTTTTCCTGGTGAGTAATAGCAAACTTGCAATTTAGGAGGAACGGCCTATGGCCGAGGGGAATCTATCTACCTAAAAAAACACAAATTCATCTCGAAGGGGGGTGTTAAGGATATTTTTGTAAACTTAATGGAGGTCTAGGGAGGAAACTAAAATACAATAAAAAACAATAAAGAATAAATAAATAGAAAAATTGTATAATACATTAAAAAATAGATTACTAATATCCCTTTAATAAATATTAAGTCTAGTTTCTGAAACCAGTGCCAAATAATGCAAAGATGTTGTCAGGATAATGCGGGGAACAGCGCTCTTGTATACCCACCTTTATTATGTGACTGGGAAGTTACAGTTTGGGAAGTGGGGTTTATCTGGATCACTTTCCTTATTCTTAGATATACAGTATATTGACTGCATCTTTAGTAGATGTGGAAATATCAAGTTGTATTCAATATTACAGTACCGGGTATTCAATAATGTATACATGTCTCTTCTTATAAAAAGCTAATTTTGTATATCAGTTTCAATTACTACAACTTTCTAGCCTGTAGAACGTGTATGTGTGTGTGTGTGTACGCGTGTGCACCTGACTTAACGTACGGAATCTGCAGCCCAGTGAATTGCTCCGTTTATGGTTTTGACATATCAAAGTCCGATATTATTTCCCCAAATAGAAAAATCCAAGCCATTATTCCCCAGACCCTCAGGCATTAAGCTCTCATTGTTGTTGTTGTTGTTGTTGGTGTGTGTGTGTGTGTGTGTACGGTGTGTCTGTGTGTGCATAAGTAGCTGATACACAACTATACTATATTCCTTAAACAGTGAATAGTGTTCGAAATAAATCAGTGACTCAGGGTATATGGCTAATAAAGGCAATATTAAACAAAATCCATGACCGTGCCAAAATTGTTCAGTCAAATTTGTGATCACCTTCCATTGCAGGTGAGTGTACATGTGTGTGTATGTACGGCCATATTCTCCGAGCACCTCAGGCTTTAAGGGGATAGGGTTTATATTTTGGTCCTTTTTTGTTTATTAAATATTATATTTTTTCAGTGGCTTCCCTAGACCTCCATCAAGCTTAAAAAATCACCCCCTGTACTCCCCTTCAAGATAAATGTATACATTTTACAGTAGAAAAATGTCCCGGCCAAAGGTCGGTTCCTCCTAAAATGACAGGCTCGCTATCGCTCGCCAGGAAAAAATCGACACCTAAATGACACGAAAAATCTTAATATTGACATGAAATGGGGCGAATGGTCTTAAAATCGCCAAATTAACGGGCCGAACGTAATAAAATATGAAAACTAATGGGGTTAAGCATGAGGAAGAGGGGGGACCAGAAAAACGGCCCATGTCCCCTTCAGTCCATTACAATGCTCAGCCCTATTCAACCCATTACAATGCTCAGCCCTATTCAACCCATTACAATGCTCAGCCCTATTCAACCCATTACAATGCTCAGCCTATTCAACCCAGTACATGCTCAGACCTATTCAACCCATTACAATGCTCAGCCCTATTCAACCCATTACAATGCTCAGCCCTATTCAACCCATTACAATGCTCAGCCCTATTCAACCCATTACAATGCTCAGCCCTATTCAACCCATTACAATGCTCAGCCCTATTCAACCCATTACAATGCTCAGCCCTATTCAACCCATTACAATGCTCAGCCCTATTCAACCCATTACAATGCTCAGCCCTATTCAACCCTTCCGGTAAACTTGACTGCTTGGCCCCATTCTACCAATTGGCCACTCTCGACTGCTGTGCCAATTTTGATTTGCTCAACCAAATTCACCTGAGGTTCCTATCTTTATTTTGTCACCCCAGAAAATTCAAGCTTATGAAACACAATAGGCATCACAAAACAGACTTACACAACCTATCAGTCGATAAAGCTCCAGGCCCTGGTGAATTCCATATATAACATAATTTTGAATTAATGTTCCTCATACTTGCTCTAATTCTATCTATCTATCTATCTATATGCTCAGGCCCAATCCCCATTTTGGGGGTAGCCGACTCAAGACCGAGCAAGAACAGGTAAAACACAAAAACAACATAAAACAACAAATAAACAGATAAAAAGCACAAACTCACACACATCCAGGTCACCCAGGAGAAGACCCAGAGACCAGGGTCACCAAGGTCGCTCCAGCACTCCCCCGGCCCCTGACCACCCGGAGAGGTTCCGATCTCGGCAGGCAGACATGCAGCGGAGCCAAAGCCACAAGCCCTCCCACCACACTTCCAGGCGGACCCTTCATATTAATCGTCTCCCCGGGCCAGGCGCCTGATGGACTATTATCTAGTCCAACTTGCGCCTGACCCCTTACTCCAAATGACCACGTGTTCACTCAACTATTCACAAGCATTCTCCATTCACTCCTGTCCACCACCACTTCCCCTGCCTGATCTATAGTCATTCCTCTATCATCCAAAGCCTTTCTTACACAGTCTCTCCATCTCAATGGGGGTCTTCCTGCCCTTCTATCTCCCCTTTTATCTGACTCACATATTCTCTTTGTAAGCCTTTCATCTCCCATTCGTTCAACATGACCATACCAGCTCAGCACCCTTCTGTCCACTCTGGCTGACAAATGTTCCTGCTGCCCCACTCTCCTACGTATCTCTTCATTCCTCAATCTGTCTCTACGAGTAACTCCACACATACTCCTCAAGCAGCTCATCTCCATCACATCCAGCCCTCTTTTCTCCTTTTTTCTTCAGAGCCCATGTCTCAGTCCCATACATCACTGTTGGCACAACAATTCCTTGATACAGTGCACTTTTTACTTTCACTCCGAGATTTCTCGTCTTCCACATACTTCCCATTGCTCCGAAAACCTTCCTTCCTTCACACACTCTCTGTTTGACCTCCACTTCCATACCTCCACTCCTGCTTATCGTTCCTCCTAGATATTTAAAACACTCTACTTGTTCCAATATTTCCCCATCCAGCCTCACATCTAGATTCACCCTATGCTCTCCCCTATTACACACCATTACTTTACTTTTATTGACGTTCACCTTCAGTTTCCTCCTTCCACAAACCACACCAAACTCTTTGACTACACGCTGCAGTTTCTCATCAGAATCCGCCACCAATGCTGTGTCATCAGCGAACAGCAACTGATTCAACTCCCAATCTCTACCATTCTTCCCTACTAAACCCAATCCTCTTCCCATAGTTCTCCTTTTCACCTCCCTCACCACACCATCCATAAACATATTAAACAGCCATGGTGACATTACACAATCCTGTCGCAAACCTACCTTTACCTCAAACCATTCACTCAACTCACCTCCTGCTCTCACACATGCTCTGCTCCCTTCATAAAAACTCTTAACTGCTTCTAACAAATTTCCTCCTATTTCATAAATCCTTAACACCTTCCACATTGCTTTACGGTCCACACGATCATACGCTTTTTCCAATTCCATAAATGCCCAAAATATCTCCTTATGCTTCTCTAAATACTTCTCGCATAACTGTCTTACTGCAAACATCTGATCCACGCACCCTCTTCCCCTCCTAAAACCGCACTGTTCTTCTCCTATTGCAACTTCCGTACACTTTATTATCCTCTCTATCTAACACCCTGCCATACAGCTTTCCAACCACTGACAATAAACTAATACCTCTATAACTTGAACACTCCTGCCGATCTCCCTTCCCCTTGTACAACGGCACAATACATGCACTCTTCCAGTCTATTGGTACCATTGACACAGCAAAGCACACATTGAAAAGTCTCACCAACCAATCTATCATCACATCTCCACCCTTCTTTATACACTCCACAGCAATACCATCCAAACCTTCTGCTTTTCCCGCTCTCATTTGTTTCACTGCTTCTTTCACCTCATTTTTCCCAATCCTTTCATTCATTCCATGCCACCTGGGTGGCCTGGGTAAGCTATCTCCATCCACCTCTGCTTCAATCACTGCTTCTCTTCCATCTCTTGTATTTAACAAAGATTCAAAATACTCGGCATATGTTTTCCTCACTTCAACTGGTTCCACTAGTAATTCTCCATTTTCATCTTTCACTGACTCTTCCCTCTTTTGTCCTCCTTTCCTTACTTAATTTACCTCTTTACCTGCTCTAATTACTGCCTAAATACTCCCTTGTATACATTCGTTTCTCCTCTGTTCCTGCTTCAAAGGAGGGTAAAATTCAGCCAATTCCAAAGATAGGAAGTTTTTCAGATTCGTCTGACCACAGACCAATTGCAATCATTTCTCCTCTAAACAAAGTATTCAAAATGATCTCTAACCATATAATTTAACATCTTGAGATCCGTAAATGTAAATACTTATTGCAGTGATATACACCGACGTACCTATTAGCAGTGTAGGGTGGAAGAACGTAAGGGAAGGGGCCACATATTCCTTTGAGACCTGTTCATGGAAACCTAATCTTCACGGCCAGGAATGGTTTGTGAGAATCCTCTCCAGCAGACAGAGAGATACAAACCCTTGACACCTACGTGAGCGTGGTCAAATACATAATACTGAATGTGTGTGTGTGTGTGTGTACTTACTCTAGTTGTACTTACTCTAGTTGTATTGCGGGAGTGAGCATGCTCGTTATTTCCCGCCTCCTATATGTGTAGGTGTTATATGTATCGTTGGAATGGCTGTGGATGTGTGTGTAGTCTGTATTTTTAGCCAATTGGCGACATCGGAAACGAAGGCTTAGGGTGGATCTGTATGGTACCATTCTCACTATAGACGTACCGTCTCGCCCGAAGGCTTAGGTAGCCATCAGCTTAGGTGAACCATATGATACCCATCTCGCCTTGTACCATTTTTGCCAACCCCAGATGGGACGTCACAACGTCGTCCACTTATTCCAGGTACCTATTTACAGCTAGGTGAACTGAGGCTAACACATGAAAGGAGACAAGCCCAATTTGTCTCCGCCCGGCCGGGGATTGAACCCCCGACCCCTCGTGTGTGAGACGAGAGCTCTACCTACTAGGCTACGGGCTGTGTGTAAAAGAAATAATTATTATGTTCTCTCCACCAACCAACTTTACTTCGAAACTCGATTAATGAAATTAACAAACACATGTGGCAGTCCGGGGATTCGAACCCAGGACGCTCACACTGAAAATCAACACACTTATGCACTGCGCCACGAAGACAGATGTGTGTGTGTCCATCATGCAATGTCCTTTCACTTTAATGCTGCACTCACTTTGTTTTAACCAACGACCACATATTCTAACCAAGCAACACAAAGTCAACAAACCATGACTTAAACAACCTTGAACAACATACTAAACAAATAGAGCTAACAATACCCCAAATACAGTAAATGTATCACACAAATAATACCAATGCAATGATTCTCAATAACGATGTTAATTAAACTCCACTGATGTAGTTTTTACATTTTGTTAAAAGCAACATATCAAATCGGTAAAAGTTTGTATTTCAATAGTCGAGTATTTAGGATATTTATTGTCGGTGAACTTTTGGGTTAGAAAATTCAATATGAGAATATATATTAACGAGTATTTATAATTTCCATTTAACTGAATACTATGACCTGGGATTATTGTGTTTGGAAACAATATATTGTAAAAGGCTTGTTTGTTTTTTATTATCTAAATTCGGCAATATATGAGGATATAATTGTAAGGCATGCCTGGAGAAGTTTGACAAGAACGAAAGAATATTTCTGATTGGGGATATGAATGGTAAGGTGGGTGATAGGAAAGTTGAGGGAGTGGTGGGAGGGTGGGGGGTACCATCAGAGGTGAATGGGAATGGTAGTGCACTTGTGGACGTATGTGTGGGGAGGAGGCTGTGGATAGCCAACACCTTCTTCCGACACAGAATGATCCACAGGTACACGTGGAAACGGATGTTGACGATGAAGGATAAGACAGTGGTGGAACGAAAGTCATTGATTGATTATGTATGTGTGGATGAACGAATGAAGAAATCTGTGATGGATGCTAGGGTGTATAGGGGTATTGGAGGGGGTCTGTCTGATCATTATGTAGTGGTAGCTAAGGTTAGGATACAAAAGAAGTGGGTGAGGAGAGCAGAAGGGAGGCGAGAGGAGGGTGGAATGGTGAGGAGGGTGGAGAGGTTGCAGGAGGAGGAAGTCAGGGAGGAGTACAGGAGAGCAGTGGAAAGACGACTAGGTGGGTTCGACCTGGAAGTTATGGAGGAAGTGGAGGAGATGAGCAAGGTGTTTAAGGATGAGATCTGTGCAGCATGTGAGGAGGTGTGTGGAGTGAGGAGAAGAGGGAGGGGAGTGAAAGGTACAGCATGGTGGACAGAAGAGGTAAGAATAGCTGTGGAAGAAAAGGGAAAAGCATATAGAGAGTGGTTGGGTAGTAGAGGGAATGAAGATTCTGAGAGACAGAAACGAGCGAGGTACGTGGAGAGTAAGAGGGTGGTGAAGAGAGTAGTGAAGGAAAGTAAGAGAAGAGTAGATGAGGAATTTGGAAGGAATCTGAGTGTAAAATGGAGGGAGAGTAAGAAACTGTTCTGGAAAGAAGTCAAGAAAGTTAGGGAAGGTAGCAAGGGAAACAGTAAGGGTGTGAAAGATAAGAATGGGAGAATGCTAGCCGAGAAGCAAGAGAGAGTCGAAAGATGGAGGGAGTACTTCAGTGAGTTGCTAAATGAAAGGAATGAAGAGCCAGCAAACATAGCTGGATATGGTATGGGAGGGAGAAGAAGAGAAGTAGTGGAGGAGGAGGTGGGGATCAGGAGGTCAGAAGTGTGGGAAGCCATGAAAAGAGTGAAGTTGGGGAAAGCACCAGGAACAGATGGAGTGTGTGGGGAAATGTTCAGGTATGGTGGTGAGATAGTGATAGAATTGGTATGGAAAATGTGCAAACTAGCATGGGAGAAGGGGAGTGCACCCGCTGACTGGAAGACTGGCATAATAGTCCCCCTATATAAGGGCAAAGGGGGAAAGAGGAATGTGTGGTAACCACCGAGGAATATGTCTTCTAAGCGTAGTAGGGAAGGTATACAGTAGGGTAGTGATTGAGAGAGTGAGAGTGAGAACGGAGAAATGGATAGGCGACGAGCAGGGAGGTTTTAGGAAGGGAAGAGGATGTGTAGATCAGATTTTTACCCTGAATTGTGGTTGTGGAGAAGTATCTGGAGAAGAAACAAAAGGTGTATGTTGCCTTTATGGACTTGGAGAAGGCCTATGACAGAGTGGATAGAGAAGGTTTGTGGAAAGTACTTAGAATATACGGAGTAGAGGGCAAGTTGCTGAAAGCAGTGAAGAGCATGTATGAGGGTGCAAAGGCGGCAGTACGTGTGGAGAGTGAGCAGAGCGAGTTCTTTGACCTGAATGTTGGTTTGAAACAAGGGTGTGTGATGTCCCCGTGGTTGTTTACTGTATATATGGATGGAGTTATGAAAGAAATACTATCAAGAGCAGTGGATGTTGGTGTATCGCTGAAAAGGGAGGGAATTGAGTGGAAGCTACCTATACTGCTGTTTGCGGATGATACAGTTCTGGATGAGTGATAATGAATGGGAGTTGCAGGGTCTGGTAAATGAGTTAGGAACAGGAGGTGAAAAACGTAATTTGAAGGTAAATGCGGGGAAGAGCAAGGTTATGGTCTTCGAAAGGGGTGAAAGTCACAGAGTGTGAGGTGAAGCTGAATGGTCTGGCTATGGAGATCGTCAACTCTTTTAAGTATCTGGGCAGTGTGTTGAGTAAAAGATGGGACTATGGATGAAGAGGTGCGGGAGAGGGTACAACAGGGGAAGAGGGTTGTAGGAACGCTAAAAAGCAGTAACAAGAAATAGGGTGGTCAGTATGGAAGTGAAGAAGTCCTTGCATGACAGTGTGGTAATCCCGACACTGACTTACGGAAGCGAAGCATGGACGTTGGTTGAGAGACTCAGACCAAGAGTGAGAGCAGTGGAAATGAATTACTTAAGGAGTGCGTGCGGAGTTACATGGAGGGATAGAAAGACTAATGAGGAAGTAAGAAGGAGGTGTGGTGTGGAGGTAGATGTGCTGGAAAGTGTGAAAAGGAACAACTTGAGATGGTTCGGCCATATGGAACGTATGGAAAGCGAGAGAATGACTAAGAGGGTGTACGAGAGCGAGGTGGAGGGCCAGAGGGGGAGAGGTAGACCGAATATGAGGTGGAAGGATGGAGTGAGGAACTACATGAACGAAGGCGGTGCTGGTTGGGGGGAGGGGCGTCGACTGACTGGGGACAGAGGTGCATGGGGGCGGGTCGTTCGTGGCCACCCCTTCGGGGATCGCGGCGTCAGGCAATAGATAGATAGATAGATAATTGTAAGAGTATGATAATTAAGGTATTATTTGTTCATAAACCATATCTTATTTAAAATATATAGCCCTGTCAATCTATCTATCTATATATATATATTATATATAGATATATATATATATATATATATATCACGGTAATATATATATAATATATATATATATATTTAGAGAGAGAGAAAGAGAAGAGAACGAGAGAGAGGTGGGGGGGGGACATAGATAGAAGAGAGCTATATATTGTATATATATATTATATATATGATATATGTATATTATATATTATAAATATATATATGATAAATATATAGGCCTATATGTTGGTTGGGAGGAGGGGCGTCGACTAACTGGGGACAGAGGTGCATAGGGGCAGTTCGTTCGTGGTCACCCCTTCGGCGATCGCGGCATCAGGCAATAGAACTATATATATATATATATATATATATATATATAAATATATATATATATATACGTATATAATTATACAGTTATATAAATATATATATATATACAGTATATATATATAATATATATATAATATATATATACAGTATATATATATATATATATATATCTATATATATATATATATGTGTGTATATATATATATATCAATCAATCAATCAATAATTTTTATTTCATAATATATACAGTATACACAAATATACATTACATATTACAATATTTGTAATGAAATATATACAAAATATTCGGGATCTTTAAGTATGCAGAATGGCAGCACACGGAAATCTACACATACTCAACATTAAAATTAATCAGTTGTTGGTAACCAAATCAACCAAATTCATTGTGTAAAAATAAAAATAAAAGACATTGCCAAGTACATCTTATATTCTATACAGTATACGGTCACTGCGCAAGTTATCATCCCGCAATGAATACAGGAACTCGGCGCTCCTCATGTCTTAGTACCCATGTGATGCGGGATTTTTTTAATGTCTATTGTATTATCAGTTAATTATATATTATATATCTCATCATAAAGATTGTGGATAAATTTACATGCGTATCCATGTTCAAGAATAGGTAAACTAAATTTAATTATCGAACAATGTGAATGAAAGAGTCTCTTGTATTTATATATATATATATATATATATATATATATTCATAAATGCTATTATATCCATATACAAAAAAGTTATATATAAAACAAATTCTTCATGAAAAGTATACAAGAATGGCCATTACTTACGGCTTTGTTTGTTATGAACTCTTTATAATCCGTATAGGCCTACTTATAAACAATTGGGTCAGCACACTATTTTACAGTAATTTTATCTCAAACATTTCATTGCTTCTTGAATCTTTGGTTCTTGATGATATAAAGCTTTACAAACTGAATTATTTAATGAATTCTAGACTAACTATTACGTCTTGCTTACATTCCATTCAAGACGTTTCTTTCCGTTTGTTTATTTATACAGGGTGTCCCAGGAGGAAAGGGCATACCTTTAGGAAATGATAGAACAAGGTATTCAAAGCCTAAAATGTTTTATAAGAAATATTCCAAATCTCGACCGGTGTAGAGATATTGCATGTTGAAAATGGTATTTTCTTCAGTATTTCCCCATAAGGCTGTCCTAGTGTCTACCACACCCCCATCTAACTGCAATTATTTCACCATGTTATTATAAGTATATGAATGAAGGCGGTGCTGGTTGGGAGGAAGTGCGTCGACTGACTGGGGACAGACGTGCATGGGGGCGGTTCGTTCGTGTCCACCCCTTCGGGGATCACGGCGTCAGGCAATAGATAGATAGATAGATTATAAAGATTCTATAATTCTGTAAGTTACACAATTATTATAGACATATTAGCTCACTTTGGACCAGTTGGAAACTATTTGACACAGAAGAGTCCATTACAGTGATGTGGGGGAGGACACTACATTAAACCTGCAATATCCTTCTAACCTGTTGAGACTATAACTTCTTGTTATAGAAAATGTTATGCTTAGAATACCTTGTTTTATAATTTCCCAAAGTTATGCCCTTTCCTCCTAGGACACCCTGTATGTGGAGACAAATGTATATACCCACAATAGCAGACACACATCCCAAGAATATCATATATTGTGGTTTTACATAGCATTCGTTGTAATCGCGTTATTGTGACTTGCAATTTGCTTGCCATACTCTTCAATGTGACTTCTATATGTTTCTGTCAACAATCTAGTATCGGTTTCATTTCAACTGGTGGTAAATTGAATTCCTCTGCAGCAGATTACTGAATTCTGAATGGAAAAAAATAGGAAACAGCATATATCTCTTCGTCGTATTAATGCCAAGTTTTCATGATTAACTGCACATTTCGCTATAAAATCTAAGTAATAACTGAGTAATCAATATATGGACATGGTAATATTCCGTCAGCTGGAAAGAAACAGGGTATAGTCTTACATTATTTCTTAATTAACGCACATATGCATCTGCTCGTTAGCTTTACATTTGTTTCCATCAATTTTGTTTGTCTTATTCTTTTGCAATTAGGTTCAAATATTGTCCTACATGATGTAAAATTTGCAGTACGCCAATTAAATCAAAATTTATTTCCCCAACTTATATATTTTCCTTCAAGTTTTGATACTATTTATTTGGAAAAGTTCATCATACAAAGGCCAGGCAGTTTTCAGTTCACCTTTTCCTACCCTTTCAGTCGCCAGTCACAGGTCGCAGTATTTTTTCCTCCTTTCTCCAGGAAACATTGGCATCTTTTTGCTTAGCCTTCGTCCTGTTTGTTTTTTCTTTTGCCTTTGATTTTGATATTTATCTTTTTTTATTTCGCTACCTCGTTATCGTTTCGCTTTTCACAACGTCTATTATTTGTCTTCAACATTCTTACCACTCTCCTCTAACACCAATTATTTTTCCATTGAACTTCACGTATTGTGCAGTACAATAGATCCACTCAATACCTGGCCTCGTATTTCTTACTTTCCCATACTCTGTTTTATGACTCATGTGTTAGATACATTAACTACAAGGAGACTCTTATTAACCAAGAGCTCTGTAGTTTAGTTTGTTTGTTATACTTCGCTACATCTTCCCGTTTACTCACAGTTTACTGCTTAACACATTCCTTCACAACTATTTAAAGCTCTAGTTGGAATGAAGCCCTAGATAAGATTCTAGTGTTTTTGTCACGTGTTGGTTATGTTATGTTATGCTATTGATTTGGCGTTGTAACCTTTTTATCTTAGGCCATAATATCCAATATATATATATTTCGCTTGCTTCGGGGTTCTCCAAGTCGAAACTTAGATATGATCAAAACTGTCTGTCAGTGCAGTGACAGCAGGTTATATATACACAAAGCATAACAATGTAGATTGACCATGTGTTGCCATTTCATTTGGAGTGTTATTGGTGTTAAGAACGATGTTAAAAATAATGATCATAGAATCTTAGATACGACCGGTCTTCTTTTATGCTGCGAGTGAATGATGACAATGGGAGGAAGGAGGGGGGGGGGGGGGGGCTATTGGTGTGACTGGAATATTACATTAATTTATGACTTAACATGTACAATTATTTATCTCTAATATTATACTGATTAAATTACATATGGCCTATTTTTAGAATCCTTAAACCGTACTACTTTATACCAGCATAAAATATTGTAAGGTAACACTAGACACAGTCTGATTGAATAGTTTAGCGCCAACCTTGATAACATGCAGTGCAATCCTTGATTCAAACAATTTTACCTTGATGTTTTTAAGTTGTTCTAATCAAGTCCATGCGTTTCACTACAAGTCGGTGTGTATATTACGTAGTTATATGAAATGCTAATGATATAAGATTTAAGGTTTCTAGTAATGCAAACAAATAAACCTGAGTAGAATTAATAATATATGTATACTTTGTTTCGTTCAATTATTGCAGCATCTTTTACTGTCTCTTATTTCTTTTCTTCTCTCTCTCTCTCTCTCTCTCTCTCTCTCTCTCTCTCTCTCTCTCACACACGTACCCACACACACATTCAAGCTCAGAGGTTGGAACTAAAGGGCTGAAATGGATATACTGTGCGGGAGAGCGAATAAAATGCGTTTGGGGAGAAAGAGAGAGAGAGAGATAACAGGAACATAGAGGGAAAATAATGTGATCCTCCACACTGTGAAGTATGAGATACAATCAGCTGCCAACTCTGCTTCCCTACTAACTACTCCTAACTACACCGAATCTCCTACCTGCCTTGAGACTGTTAACATAGTAATATTAAAGAACAAAGTACCCCTCTAGGAAGACTCCCCGAGCTGGCCAACAAAATAGCTTCCCAGCGAGAGATTTCTGTGAATGTGATCAACATAATGGACGGACAAATTCAGCTCTTTTGTTTCAACCAGTGTTGAGACAAAAGAGAAACATCTCCACCAGTGACATCGCCTGATCAGCAACTCCCAACTAAATTGATGAGGACTGGGAGAAACACCTAGCTGAAACCAGTGATGCTAGAGAAAGGTGGAATTCTGGATCTCCCAATATTATCAGGACTACCAAAGCATCACCGCAACAACAACGGCAATAACAATGTCAGCCAATCGAAACAAGTGACAGTGTGACCTCTACAATCACACACTAACATTCCAGCGTAACACAGCTTCACCCAAAACTTCATCACAGACAGTCACACAAACAAACTAGTCATTAAACCAAGAGTCATCTTCACCTCCACATACAGCACCACCTGCTCTTTAAAATAACACCAAAGCCGTTGTTTTGAGAACTGCAACACACACAACCCACCTCACCATCGCCAACAACAACCTGAAAGGTCAAGCCCACCCCTACAACAAACCTACCAGAACACTCAGACTGAGCGACATCAACAGTGGAACCATCAAGCTCCGCAAGAACAACAACAATGCTCTACTTGTAAACGGAAGGGTCACGCGGCTCAGAACTGCTGCGTGTTCTAGACTTGTTCATATAGTGGACTGAAAAACAGAAAAGGAACATGACTTTCGAAAAATTCTCCTACATCAATTAAAAACATAGTCAGAGCTCCTGAATGGTCTCCAGAGGCTTCTATCTGCTTACATAGCAGCTCATCTAAGACCTCACTTTGGGTCTACATATAACCATCATCAAGTAGAACCCATCTAACTACAACATCATCCTTCTACCCTATACCACACCACCCAGTACACAGACATTCAATCACCAATAAACTTCTTGAAGACACCTTGTCAAGAAGGATGAACGAAACTCCTAATCCTAGGTCACCCCACACTCCTGACTGCTCTCCACCAGTGAACGTCTACCCTGCGAGATTTGGAACAACCCTGCTCAGGTCCAAGATGTTGGGTCAACAACTTTAACTTCGACCCACGGTCACGGTCACCGCTGGCTACTGGCTGCAAACTCACCACTCAATGATGGAGAAAATGGTTAATGATGAATAAAGTAAAATATCCTCAAAGTTAGCTCAATTATTTTATTAGTTTTAATTACGCAGAAATTTAAGATGAGCAGGAGTCAAACCCTACCCTTAGTTCTAGAAAATTGGTGCAGTTCAAGTCCTAGCACATGCCCTCTAAGCCTTGTCATTCATATAGGTCTTCTATCTATCTATCTATTGCCTGACGCCGTGATCCCCGAAGGGGTGGCCACGAACGAACCGCCCCCATGCACCTCTGTCCCCAGTCAGTCGACGCCCCTCCCCCCAACCAGCACCGCCTTCGTTCATGTAGTTCCTCACTCCATCCTTCCACCTCATATTCGGTCTACCTCTCCCCCTCTGTCCCTCCACCTCGCTCTCGTACACCCTCTTAGTCATTCTCTTGCTTTCCATACGTTCCATATGGCCGAACCATCTCAAGTTGTTCCTTTTCACACTTTCCAGCACATCTACCTCCACACCACACCTCCTTCTTACTTCCTCATTAGTCTGTCTATCCCTCCATGTAACTCCGCACGCACTCCTTAAGTAATTCATTTCCACTGCTCTCACTCTTGGTCTGAGTCTCTCAACCAACGTCCATGCTTCGCTTCCGTAAGTCAGTGTCGGGATTACCACACTGTCATGCAAGGACTTCTTCACTTCCATACTGACCACCCTATTTCTTGTTACTGCTTTTAGCGTTCCTACAACCCTCTTCCCCTGTTGTACCCTCTCCCGCCGCCTTTCATCCATAGTCCCATCTTTACTCAACACACTGCCCAGATACTTAAAAGAGTTGACGATCTCCATAGCCTGACCGTTCAGCTTCACCTCACACTCTGTGACTTCACCCCTTTCGAAGACCATAACCTTGCTCTTCCCGTATTTACCTTCAAATTCCGTTTTTCGCACACTGTTCCAAACTCATTTACCAGACCCTGCAACTCCCATTCATTATCACTCATCAGAACTGTATCATCCGCAAACAGCAGTATAGGTAGCTTCCACTCAATTCCCTCCCTTTTCAGCGATACACCAACATCCACTGCTCTTGATAGTATTTCTTTCATAACTCCATCCATATATACAGTAAACAACCACGGGGACATCACACACCCCTGTTTCAAACCAACATTCAGGTCAAAGAACTCGCTCTGCTCACTCTCCACACGTACTGCCGCCTTTGCACCCTCATACATGCTCTTCACTGCTTTCAGCAACTTGCCCTCTACTCCGTATATTCTAAGTACTTTCCACAAACCTTCTCTATCCACTCTGTCATAGGCCTTCTCTAAGTCCATAAAGGCAACATACACCTTTTGTTTCTTCTCCAGATACTTCTCCACAACACAATTCAGGGTAAAAATCTGATCTACACATCCTCTTCCCTTCCTAAAACCTCCCTGCTCGTCGCCTATCCATTTCTCCGTTCTCACTCTTAACTACCTTAACTACCTCAAATATGCCGAAATGTGAAAACATGACCAAGAAGATTAATTTGACCGCCCACCTCTGCCCATATACTGTAGGCCACGGACAAAATCAGCCATAAACCATATCAACCAAGGACCAAGTTATATGAGGTGCAAAACTGCTGCATAGAAAACCAAATGAAATGGCCCTTGCTCTGGTGTGCACGCATAGCGGAGATATGTCATTACTGATCATACTTGTATTTAAGCATTATTCATTAATAATCATTAATAATCATTAATTTGTCAAAAAAGAAAAACTAAAAGAACATGAGTATACATAATTATCATCTCGTACTGCACCACTTACTGAGAATGGTATCAGTCAGCACAGGGACACTTAGTGGTTATAGTGCTGAGTGGTTATAGTGCTGAGTGGTTATAGTGCTGATTAGCTATAGTGGTGAGTGGTTATAGTGCTGAGTGGTTATAGTGCTGAGTGGTTATAGTGCTGAGTGGTTATAGCACTGAGTGGTTATAGCACTGAGTGGTTATAGCACTGAGTGGTTATAGCACTGAGTGGTTATAGTGCTTAGTGGTTATAGTTCTGAGTGTTTATAGTGCTGAGTGGTTATAGTTCTGAGTGGTTATAGTTCTGAGTGGTTATAGTTCTGAGTGGTTATAGTGCTGAGTGGTTATAGTGCTGATTAGCTACAGTAGTGAATGGTTATAGTGCTGAGTGGTTATAGTGCTGAGTGGTTATAGTGCTGAGTGGTTATAGCACTGAGTGGTTATAGTGCTTAGTGGTTATAGTGCTGAGTGTTTATAGTGATGATTAGCTACAGTATTGAGTGGTTATAGTGCTCAGTGGTTATAGTGCTTAGTGGTTATAATGCTGAGTGGTTATAGTGCTGAGTAGTTATAGTGCTGAGTGGTTATTGCTTAGTGGTTATAGTGCTGATTAGCTTTTGTGGTGAGTGGTTATAGTGCTCAGTGGTTATAGTGCTGAATAACTTGTGGTGAGTGGTTATAGTGCTAAGTGATTTTAGTGCTGATTAGCTATAGTGGTTAGTGGTTATAGGGCTGAGTGGTTATAGTGCTGATTAGCTTTTGTGGTGATTTGTTATAGTGGTGAGTGATTATAGTGCTGATTAGCTATAGTGGTTAGTGGTGAGTGGCTGTAGTGCTGATTAGCTATAGTGGTGAGTGGTTATAGGGCTGAGTGGTTAGCGTGCTGATTAGCTTTTGTGGTGAGTGGTTATAGTGGTGAGTGGTTATAGTGCTGATTAGCTATAGTGGTGAGTGGTTATAGTGCTCAATGGTCATGCTGCTGAGTGGTTATGCTGCTTAGTAACCAGGTGGTCGATGGTATGGAGCGAATGGAACATGTGTATTGGTTGGCTCTTAGATGGTAAAGAGGAGAAGCAGCAGAAAACATAAATATATTAAAGGACCCTTACGGGCCCGAAAAGAATTAAGAGAGAGAGAAATGTTTGACAGAGACCTGGTGTCCCAACAATAAAATATGTGTCCTTATAGGGCAACCAAAGATAAAAATGATTAGACAACTGATGAAATAAACTTTGAATTGCTGAGAGAGATAGCTTTCTATTGGTAGTGTGGCACAAACCAATTAGCTAGAAATAGCATAGGAATATCTAGGATCTTATATAAAGAGATAGTTAAATGTAGAGTGAGAATACCTAAGAGTTTTTAGTCAATAATATACAAGTCTAGTTTGACAGAATTACATAACGGAGAAAAAGGGATAGAAGAACCCAACTCTCCGAGAATCTATGTGGTGAATGTAAATAGGTATTAACTTAATGATGTCCACAACTTATGTGGGTTAGAAGTATAGGACTTGTGACAAGATAGACTTAGCTTGAAATATAGTTAGGAAGGGCATAGCAGTCAAGCCTCCATTATTTAGAAACCTTTTTGTTAAATGGAAACTATATTTTAACTTAGATATCACCTCGTCGAAAGCATGCTATCGAGCGTGCACAATATCTATTAAAGTAACCAAAGGATATATTGTTCTTGAATAGTTTCTATTATCGCTATTATTTGTATCAATAGTTGTTGTGCATCATGGCCCGGAGTCGAAGTAGGTCAAAGCTCTGAATAGCAATCGTACAGATAGATTGTAATGGGAACGTAAAAATTCCAAAGTACAATGTATACTGTGCTGTCGTAGGTATTCAACCCTTCAGTTTGAAGGTATTTCGACCTGGACAGAGAATCAATCGCTATGAGGATTATGATTGCTTATTAAGTTTACTAAATAAAACACAAACTTCCAAACAACTGCCGAATTATTCCTACCCTAGTAGAGCAGTATTTAAAAAAATATATACTACAATTATTAATCATGAATTAATTCTGTAAGTCTGAGAATGTCTTTCTAACTTAATTGGTATTTTCCTATTTAAAGTATTGTACTCACTTTTAGTCTCTGTATTATATAATAAAATATTTAAAGACTAGAGAAAAATAATCAGCGAGTAACTAAAATGATTCTACAACATTGAACTAAGGCGTGTGAGAAGCAACAAAAAGAACTAAATTCATTTAGCTTGACATAGAGCAGAATAAAAGGGGATTTAATTAAAGTTAAAATAATGTGTATAATCCATGGCAATAAGTATACCAATAAGTACTTTGCAACATATCATTCGTATATCTCTAAAAGTAACGCTTATAAAAACATGCAAAAGCCTTTCGTTCACATGAAGCAGATTATGTATTTTCATGAAAGTGAACAAGTTGTGGAATACATTGCGTAATGATGTTGTAGAGTGATGCACAGCCTGAATATTTAAATGTCCCGTAGATAAATATCTCAATAAATACACAATGAACTGCATTAACCTACGATGAACTGCATTTGTGCCCGAGTAATGTATGTTCATCCAACAGGAGTTTGGCTGAGAGCAATCACAATCCCTTACCTTCCTTTCCCAGTCTCTGACATTTTGTTACTGAATGGATGTATATAAGTAAATGTATTCACCAAACAAAAATGTGTGTTTAATCTGTCACGAATGGATCAGTATTCCTTCTGTAAATTCTAGTATTCACATTCACATGATTTATGTCCTCATGTTTTTTGTTTATTTTTTCCATTGCATTTGTTGTACTTTGTGTTGTGTGATGTTTATTCTTTTTGGTAAATTTTATCAAAAGGAGTATATTAAAATGCAAAGATAAATATACTTTGATAAACATTGGAAATTTCACGTATATTCTGAGTGTCTTTCTTCCAATAGTGTTTCATCACTTTGCTGGTTAGTTTGGCTAGGTGGCAGCACATTATAATAAAAACAAAATAATAATAATAATAATAATAATAATAATAATAATAATAATAATAATAATAATGTTCAGGTTACTTATATAGCGCCATTTCTCTCTAGCCCTCGCTCCGAGTTTCATTATATGAAGGGTGCGCCTGGAAGTATTGTGGGTGGGCTTGTTGTGGTATGGCTTCGCTGCAAGTCTGCCTGCTGAGACCGTGAACTTCTCCGGGAGATTGGGGGCCGGGGGAGTGCTGGAGTGACCCTGGTGATCCCTGGTCTCTGGGTCTTCTCCTGGGTGACCTAGATGTGTGTGAATTTGTGTTTTTGTTTTTGTGTGTTTATTGTTTTTTTTTTTGTTTTTTTTTTTTGCATAGTAATAGGCAGACAAATTATGTAGATACAACACTAAATGATACACTGGAAGACCAATATAAACCATTACAATCAGTATTTCCCTGTGTGTTTTCCGCGGTGATATCAGACAACGCTACTGTATTATTGCACTAATTATGCAAATGAATATTCAGTGAATACTTTGCTTATCTGGATGGTTTTGCTGAAACTAATGCAATATATATGCATAATTGAAGAGAGTGGATATAATTTTACTATAGCATATACTGTATATCAAGCAAAGACAAAACCTTCATGATTAAACTTTTATCGTGCTAAGAATATTCACTCATATATATTACTAATAACTTACAGTATATCTTCGTCTTGTAACCGAGCTAAATAATGATACTATTACATATGCTAATGCAATTTATACATTGTACAAATGTACACAAAACGGCATGACATTGTTAGCTTTTTTTCAGTATGAATGTTTTAAATTGTCATATTTATGTATCTGATCATGTATTTTTTTTTTTTTTTTGTAAAAAATAAATAAACAAAAAATTAATAATATACTCGTATGACTATTTCCAAAAATGCTGACCATGATGAATCTGAAACTGCATATTTGTCCTGATATTAAAATTTTGGTCATTATTGCAATTGTTATTGCTGCGTTTAACCATTATGTTATTGTTATTGCTCTTTCTGGCTGCCATTGGTGATATTTCCAGCTAATTGTGTCAGTTCTAGTGGCATTCTAATCAAAATGTGTTATATACTTTTAATATATTTAGCCATGTGTTTTAATAAGTGGTTGTAGGAGATTACGTACTTTAGTGTTATATATTATTTTAGTATTACATGCTTTCATTAATTCATTGGGAGGTGTTTGGTGTTGAGAATGGAATCAGTACAAATATTATATGTCTTGATGGTGTAATGGTTAGTGTTTAAGATCTGTATGTGGTAAGCCAGGTTTACATCCCGGGAGGATCACATGCTTTCATTGATTTCAATGGGAGGTGTTTGGTGTTGGGAGTGGTATTAATACATTAGATTATCACACAAATAAAAAAAAAAAATATATATGTGAAGTAACACTGACGTTCATGGACTTTTTGCCAAATCAGACTCAGAAACTGGTTGAAATCTTTAGAATTATTCTGCCTTATATAAGTATGTTTGATAACATTATAATGTTAGCTTATTCATTTAAATTATGAATTATTCAAGGATTTATTGTGAGTTAATGTATGCAAAATTTGCACCCATTAGACTATTTGGACGATACTTGAAATTGATAAAAGTATCTTGAAATAACATTTATCTATATCTAATACTCTTATAAAGTAGACGTGCCGTTTTGCCCAAAATCAAAACGGCATACCCAACTCTGCGATGGGTTACCATCATCACTACTAATACCATCATCAATCACAATCAACATAATCACTACAACTGCCATCATCACTACAACTGCCACAATCATCACGAGTACTGTCATCATCACCATTACTATGATCATCATCACTACTACAATTACAATTATCACTACTACTCTCACCATCATCACTGTCCATTGTCACTAGCATCTTAATCACTACTATCATCATTGATACTACAACTATCAACCATCATTACTAATATCATCACCACCATCTTACAATCATCATTACTACTGTTAACATCATCACTACTACTATAGCCATCATCATTACTACTGTCACAAATATTACCATAATTTATTCTACTGTCACCATCATCACTACTACTGCCATCATCACCATTACTATGAACTTCATCACCACAACTATCGTCATCATCACTACAAATTTCACCATCCTCACTACTACTCACCATCATCACTAATACTCACACCATCGTCACTACCATCATCACTACTGTCATTATTATCACTACAACTATCATCATTACTTGTCACCATCATCACTACTATTATGACCATCATCACTACTACTAGTACTGTCACCATCATATCTACTACTGTCACCATCATATCTACTACTGTCATCATCATCACTACTGTCATCATCATCAATACAACTACAACCATCATCACTACTATTATCACCATAATCACTACTATCACCATCAATCCCACTATTACTACCATCACTTCTAATGCCAACTAAACTAACTTAACCTAGCAAATGCGGAGCGAGATGATTTCGCCCCCAGAACAAATGCGTTCATAGTGTGTGAGCCCCATCGGTGCTCACACACTAAGAACGCCATCATTGCGGGGGGGGGGGGGGGGGGGGGGGTATGGGAGGAGGGGGGTTCGGGAGGGGGGGGGGGGGCTCCTGGAGGGGGTTGGGGCTTGGTAAAACCATATTTTGGACCTAAAATCATAACTATTGCATAAATTCAAAAAATATTTTTTGACTGACGTTCGCATTCACGCAACAAATCTTCGTGTGAAATTTGGTGAAAATCCGTCCAACGGTCTAGGAGGAGTTCCGAGACAGACGGACGACGACGACGACAGATTTTTTGTTTGTGTGGTACCCACTATACGGGGGGGGGGGTACCAAACTCTGCTTACGCAGAGTTGATAAAGATACATTTTGTATTATGATCCAGACACGTAAATACTAAATATTCTGTTTAAGTTCACTTCTCCGATTTAAGTGAAAGCCATTGGAAATAATTAATGTCACATTAATCATCTTACATTATTAATTTTAGGTTTTAAATGTAAAATACTCTGAAGGTACTCGAGGTACCTTAATTCCCCCTTTATCAAGAAAGTTTTTACTAATCAGATAACAAATAATAATATAATGTTACCATGCATACTGGACAGAGAGAGAGAGAGAGAGAGAGAGAGAGAGAGAGAGAGAGAGAGAGAGAGAGAGAGAGAGATGCCTTCTGTGATCGTTGAAACATTTAATTTATTAATTAGTCTAGATAGAGGGCGCCAAACGAAGTTAGCGGAGGCTATGTGATCGACTCTGTCTGTTTGTTTGTATGCACACAGGATTTATAACAAAACTAATGGACGACATTACATTAAACTTCTTCATTTGGTGCCAGAGTAAAGACTATTAACTTCTCACAAACAACCAATGAAACGCCTGCCCACCGTACCCCCAAAATAAATTTGCCAAAAAATTATCATGAAACGTTTTTGGCCAATCCTCACTATAAATAATTAATGTTGATTCATTGTTCCTTTTTGGTCATGAAAATAACATTTTCCAATGAAAATACATTACAAAAGAATGCATACCCTGCGTGCTGCTAGCACTGCCAAGGCGGCTCAGTACCCTGCATGTATTCAGTTTTTGGAGATAGTCTGAATATATACTTAAGGTATATAAGTCCCCCGGCTTGGATCAGGTGCATCCTAGAGTATTAATGGAACTGGCAGGCTCCATAGCAGATCCCCTTTCAAAAAATTTCAGAAAAGCCGGTCAAGCGGCCCTTTACCAAAACAATGGAAAGAAGCACAAGTAGTCCCAATTTTCACAAACAAAGACTGGAAGGTTCCCTAAAAATTACTGTCCTGTATCGCTCACATCAGCAGTATGTAAATTGCTACAGATAATAGTGGTGAATAACTTTACACTATATCAAAACAAATGTATTCACTTGATTGCCCAGAACAGCATGGGTTCAGAACAGGCTGCAGAACTACTACTAACCTCATGAAAGCCCTAAATGTCGGGATCAGGACTTTGGCCCATGGCTCTCCTATGGATAGTCTATACTTTGATTACCCCAAAGTATTTGATCAAGTACACCACAGAAGATTAATGAAATAGCTTTTGTGCTGTGGTGCAATAGGGAGTGCTCTCAAATGGATTAAATATTAACTAACCAATCATAAGCCACAAGTCAAGGTTAACGGTGCAGCATCTCCCTGGAAACAAGTGATCAGCGGTATACCTCAGGAATAAATTTTGGGCCCCACACTGTCCACAGTGTTGTTCAAAGATATTCCGGAAGTAGTAAAGGCAACTGTGATCATGTTTACTAATGATACAAAAGTCTATGGAATCTTCTTGTGTAAATCTCAAAGAAGCCCACAAACAGACCCTATGCATACATACCAAATGTTTAAGGCAGATAGATAGCACAGGCACACCTTGGAGAAACTGTCAACTGAACAAATCTTGGAGTCATTATGGACAGTAAACTGAAGTTCGCTGAACATTACTAACACATTGCCTGCACAGGAAATCAAGTCCTTGTCTGCTTTCGACACATATTTAACTGAATGGACTGTAAAATCTTCCAGAAACTCTACAAGACAATCATCAGGCCTCATTTAGAATTTGCCAGTTGTGTTTGGTCCCCCACTACAAATTAGAGATGAACATGATAGAAAGAGTCTAAAAAAGATGAAACCAAACTAATCTCTTGACTTAAAGATTTATGCTTCATAGATAGGTTAAAAAAACTAGATTTGACAACTCTAAGTTTCAGGAGATGACAGGCAGACTTAATAAAAATCTTCGAAAGTGTACATGGCCTAGAAACCTAGAATACTGACATTTGTTGCCCAAGGTGCCTAACCCTCCGCATGTTTCATCCAACTCTTTGTCAAACATCTAGAGGTAACAACTGAAACCTTCAGAACCATTGCACCAAATGAAGTAAAGTACACTTTGTACCTGATAGAATAGTGGAAGCATGGAATAGCTTGAAACCTGAAACCATCAACACTACATCCGTAAATGAATTAAAGTCGGTCTTAAAAACCAAGTGGAAGACCCATTCTCTGTTGGTTTTAGTAACTTTATAAGTAAATATTGACCATACAGGAGGTAAATACAGAAAGTAAATTAAGCCGTTAGCACAATAGGAAATTTGTTAACCCTGCTCAGGCTATTTGGCCCCATATGGGTACCGCGCGCATACGTAAAAACATTTTTTTTCGAGATATTTCCCCCCCCAAACGTCGATGAGCGGGACTTCGATCTACAAAGATCTACAAACCATCAGTGTGTCCTGTCGGATGGTGGTGAGAGCGTGTGAGCCGCCGCTCTCTCTCTCTCCTCCCCTTTCCTGTACCAACCTGTTCGGTCATCAAGTTGGGGCCACATTCCCAAATGTGTACTCCGATTTCCCCTTCTATCCATTTTTTGTTTAGCCCTAGAATTCTGCCTTGTGGTCACCCAAGACCCTCATCCATCCCCTCCACGGCCCTGCAACCAAATGAGTCCAGCTTATGTAATGTATGATATATGCCTCACTTTTGTTGACCCTTTTTTTCCACAATTTTTGTTTTTTCACCCTTAGATTAAAGACTAATATTTACAGTAGTGTAATTTGCTTCTAACATAATATTAAGCATTGATTGTAGTTTCTATTGGTAACAAGAAATTTAAAATACAACCAGTAGTTTTCGGGTGAGAGCCATTTAAAATGCCGGTAGCCATATTGGGTCCACATTCCCAAGTTCGCGACTGTTCCGGAACATTACCTGAGCAGGGTAGCCATACATAAATCACATACTATTTGGGAAGTAGGTGTTTCACAATCTCCATCACAAAATAGACAATATTTTTGGTTATGAAGCCATCACGGAAAGTGCTCTTCCCTCGAGGTCTCTTTCCTCTAAGGGTATAATGCAACCCTCGTTGTTTTGCTTTCCCCGAGGTAAATTAAATATATTTTTAATTTATGTTTGTACTCTTATATATTTTGAGGCATTCAATAAATAAATAAGTTTGTAGTATCTCCTATAATAAGGCTTTAGCTCTAAAATAATTCAATTTGACTTGGAATTTGATTAATTCATGATCGTGTGTTAATTTCGTCCTTTTACAGTTTGCGTTTCTTGGAAAAGTTTTTCGAGAAGCATTTGATACACAAAAGATCCTTGGTGCACGAATGGATCGATAAAGTCCCTAGTGGTATAGCGGCTCTAGGTTCGGGTGTTGTGTTGGAGGATAATTAAATCTTAACCAAATGTATATAAGAAATCATGTGTGTTTATGAACAGTATAACGGTACTTAGCCTATCAAGATGCATATATTATTCTTGGTAAGTACGTATACAGGTATCTTATGAGTAGACACAGACAGACAGACAAACAGACAGAGACACAGACAATAGAAGTACCGTCTGTGAACATAAATTTGGAGACAATGCCACGTTAACATTATATGGTCAACCCCCCCCCACCACCCTTTACCATTGGGTTTATTCAATAATTTATATGTGTGTGTTTGTAGTGGTGACAAACCATACCATAGCAATTTAAATATTGGGAGTATCAAATAAAACTTCCCATGGTCACTTATTAGGAGGTAGAGAAACGGTAAGTGAGTGACCTGGGCGTCATCAGTTATTATAATGTGATATAATGCGGTAATAAAGGTGGTTACCAAATGTCGTCATAATCAATTAAATCGGCCTTAATACACTTTCTGAACACACACACATACACACACAGGCAGATAGAACACGGACAGGATTGATAACAATACCTTGCGTTCCAAGGTGCCTATGGTGGCACATTAATTAATAATAGGTCAGATATATATATAAATATATATATATATATATATAATTATATTCAATTCAATTAAAAATTCATTATTAATTTTTTATTTTTGTTTACAAAAATGTTATACAATTCATTCACTTGCATATATACAGTATATATATATATATATATATATATATATATATATATATATATATATATATGTTTATATATAATATAAATATACCGGTATATAATGATGAAGAGGATCACCAGGGAGAACACAAACATCTTGAAGAAGTAAGTAGTTTATTTGCTTACGTTTCGGAATTAATACATATTCCATCATCAGAGCCTAGAACAACAGAGATAAAGCATCGTATAGTTGTGTGAATACAACGAAATATTTATATATTTATTTATTCGAAGTCAACAAGTGAAAGGAAAAGGAAATGAAATGGAAAAAGAGGGCACAATAAGAAAAATAATGTTAATGGTCTAAAAGTTAAGTTGAAAGTAGATCTTAAAGTAAGTGAAATACCTACTGTAAGTGACAAAGCTAAAATATATATATATATATATATATATATATATATATATATATATATATATATATATATATATATATATATATATACAAAGGGGGAATATGTACAGTACAGTCAGAAACCGCAATTTCTGGGACACTTTGATAGGGCCCGGACATGTGGAGTGCACCGTTTCTGGACAACAGCCCACTTTAACTATCACGAGGCCGCATACCTATAACCACACGTGTCGAACTAATATGTGCTTCACTCAGTCTGCCATGTCAAATTATAATGCTGCTGATATGTTATGATCCGCATTCATATATTTCTGGATATTCAAATGACAAAAATACCTTTATTAAATTCCCTTACGTATCTTGTACAGTAAATACGGACACGAATATTACCATAGGTTTAAACAAATATATAATGAAAAGAAATACTTCCACATTGCACAGTGAATGAACAGGATTTTGGTGTGTGTGTAAGTGAACCGATGTGTGTTGGGTTGTGATAGACATAATGTTCTACAGTAGGTGACAAACACTGAAAACAAAAGTGTCTGCTTCATGACATACAACACAACGAACTATGATTATCAACTGGTTATGAAATTCAGGTGTGAAACGGCAATGAGTTATCAGTAGTGCTATATGGGGGTATTATGTAATACCACACTAAGTTAAGCTTCGGACGCTGATAGGTTTATATATTCGGTATTAATTTAGTAAAATGTTTATATAACATTAAAGGGTAAAGGCTATATAAGCATCGTATCGTGATATTACGTTTAGCAATGGCTATAAATACCTTTTCGATGTTAGTATTATAGTCTCTGATATATTGCAACGTTTACACAGTGCAACAAGGTTAATAGCATGATAACAAATGGATGAATTATATGTGAGTACTGGTATGTGTTTAATAGTAACTACTATGGATGACGTCTGATGAATCACACACACACACATACAACGAAAGCCTGTCCATTCACTGCGGTTTGGTAGAGTTTCTTTACATTCTTAATTCTTTAATAGCTATCCGTGTCTAATGTTGATACAGGAGGGAATAACAAACAATGGTATTTTTTACATTTATATATCAGATTATGTAGTATGAATCGTATCGTATCATATCATAACAACAGCACCATAATTGTATATGGCAGACTGAGTGAAACATCTATTTATTCGAAAAGTGTGTTCGTACGTGTGCGGCCTTGTGATAGTTAAAGTGGGCTGTCGTCCAGAAACAATACGCTCCCAATGCCCGGGCCCTATCCAGGTGTCTCAGAAACTGCGGTTTTTGACTGTACATACATGAAGTTAACGTGGGAAGCAGAATAGGTTGTAAGATGCCGTGTCGCTGATGGATGGGTTGTGCCTATACTGGTGAAGGGCCTCCATGATGGGAAGGTCTGTGTCGTTGTTGCTACTACCAAGAACTGCGAAGTCTGACTGAGTAAAAGGGTGGTCGTGTTGGTGGGAGTGGCTGCGTATAGCTGAGTGAGACGGGTTCGTGATTAGTTGTCCCGTTCGAACTGAGCGGCCTAGGTGTTCGTGTATACGGGATTTTAGACATCTTTAACTGTCTTCGTGGTGCGATGCATAAGGTGTTGATTTTCGGTGTGAGCGTCCTGGGTTCGAATCCACGGACTGCCACATGTGTTTGTAAATTTCATTAATCGATTTTAAGAGTAGAGTTGGTTGTTGGAAGGAACATAATAATTCATGTATGTACTGTACATATTCCCCCTTTTTTTTATATATATATATATATAGTTTAGCTTTGTCACTTAGGTATTTCCCTTAGTTTAAGATCTACTTTCAACTTAACTTTTAGACCATTAACATTATTTTTCTTATTGTGCCCTCTTTTTCCATTTCATTTCCTTTTCCTTTCACTTGTTGACTTTGAATAAATAAATATATAAATATTTCGTTGTATTCACACAACTATACGATGCTTTATCTCTGTTGTTCTAGGCTCTGATGATGGAATATGTATTAATTCCGAAACGTAAGCAAATAAACTACTTACTTCGTCAAGATGTTTGTGTTCTCCCTGGTGATCCTCTTAATCATAAGACTACGCTTTCCACGTTCGAAGTTAATTGCATAAATCATATATATATATATATAGTGCTAAACTTTGTGGTAACATGTATGGATTCTTCATTACCTCTTAAGAGGATTACTATAGAATTACCATCCTAAGCCAATTGTCATTAATTACCACCCTATGCCAGTTAATATTCATTACCACTCATAGCACCTCTTCAGTTCGTCCTTAATGATCACCATAATCTGTTTTCCGGTCGATCCTGTGTTGTTGTGAAGGTAAGGTGATTTAGAGTTAAGTAGTTTGATGAGAGGAAGTGGGGAGGATTTGGGGATGAGGCATAAGGGTTCAGGTGACATGAAAGGGTAAGGGAGGAGATAAGGAGAAGGCGAGGATTTGACTGAAGGAGGAGGAAGAGGAAGAGAACCAGAATGAATATAAGGAGGGGGAAGGTATGTAAGATATAAAAACCATTAAGCATTTGTTGGAGGGGGAAGGGGATCGAAAGTTGAGTAGCTTGGTGAGGATAGGTTGACAGGGTATTGGCATACAATTAACTGAAGTGATAGTATGGGAAAGGGTGATATGCAGGAAGAAGAACAGAGGTTAGAGAGAATACGAGGACGAGCACGAGAAGGAGGAAGAGAAAGAGGAGAAAGAGATCCGGAAGTATAGGGAAAAGAAAGAGGAGGTAATATAGGAAAAGGAAGAGAAGGAAATATAGGAAAAGGAAGAGGAGAAAGTATAGGGACAGGAAGAGGAGGAAGTATAGGGAAAGGAAGAAGAGGAATTATAGGGAAAGGAAGAGGAGAAAGTATAGGGACAGGAAGAGGAGGAAGTATAGGGATAAGAAGAGGAGGAAGTATAGGGAAAGGAAGAAGAGGAATTATAGGGATAAGAAGAGGAGGAAGTATAGGGAAAGGAAGAAGAGGAATTATAGGGAAAGGTAGAGGAGAAAGCGAAAGAGGAAAGTAGAGAGGAGAAGGCTTCAATTACATGAAAATTATAGATCCTTTAAGAATATGGTCGGTTGGTGTTGAGTAGTTTGGTAACTGTAGACGGTGGGAAGGTTTGAACATGAGACAAACTAAGGCGACATAAAGAGTTAGAACATAGGTGGAACGAAGAGTATCATGTGGTAAGAGAATGCTAATAGTATGTGAGAAGAGAACATTTTGATTGATTGAGAATAGCAGATATGTGATGCAAATACTGAGATATTGATAGATAGATATAATAAACGGTAAATACACAAAGATAGATAGACTGTGTGTATTCATATACTGTATATATATATATATATATGTGTGTGAGTGTGTGTATTTGTGTGTGGGGGTGTGTGCGTGCGTTTGTGTGTGAGAGTGTTGTGTCCATGTGTACGCGCGCGTGAGTATACTTTACGCCATCAAAACAAAACCATACCATAGATCAGTTTCATTATTACATGTCATTGTCACCACCATCAACATATCCATATTCATACAGTCCACCACACGAGCACCACTTAACATAATATACCGACAATCATAGCGCCCGCTGCCACCAATATAATACTCTATTGACACATACCCATAGATTATTACACATCGCAACATTTACATTCGTTTGTGTGTGTGTGTGTAGCTTTTCGTGTGTGTGTGAGAGAGAGAGAGAGAGAGAGAGAGAGAGAGAGAGAGAGAGAGAGAGACAGAGAGAGAGAGAGAGAGAGAGAGAGAGTAATAAGAGAGTTAACAAAGCATAACCCCCACTGCCATCAGAATAATAGCCATGTATCGACACATGCATTCACTCGGATTGTAACACGTCCCAGAATTACACATATAATTACACACACACACACACACACACACACACATACACACACACACGCACACACGTATATATATATATATATATATATATATATATATACAGTATATGTATATTGAGTATATATCACAAATACACGTGAGCCACTAAATGTTTCTAATCTCTCAGTGGGGTTCGAGAGATTAGAAACAGTATATATATATATATATATATATATATATATATATATATATATATATATATATATATATATATAGGTGGGGATCAGGAGGTCAGAATTATGGGAAGCCATGAAAAGAGTGAAGTTGGGGAAAGCACCAGGAACAGATGGAGTGTGTGGGGAAATGTTGAGGTATGGTGGTGAGATAGTGATCGAATGGGTATGGAAAAGGTGCAAACTAGCATGGGAGAAGAGGAGTGCACCCGATGACTGGAAGACTGGCATAATGGTCCCCTTATATAAGGGCAAAGGGGAAAGAGGAGTGTGTGGTAACCACCGAGAAATATGTCTTCTAAGCGTAGTAGGGAAGGTATACAGTAGGGTAGTGATTGAGAGAGTGAGATTGAGAATGGAGATATGGATAGGCGACGAGCAGGGAGGGTTTAGGAAGGGAAGAGGATATGTAGATCAGATTTTTACCCTGAATTGTGTTGTGGAGAAATATCTGGAGAAGAAACAAAAGGTGTATGTTGCCTTTATGGACTTGGAGAAGGCCTATGACAGAGTGGATAGAGAAGGTTTGTGGAAAGTACTTAGAATATACGGAGTAGATGGCAAGTTGCTGAAAGCAGTGAAGAGCATGTATGAGGGTGCAAAGGCGGCAGTACGTGCGGAGAGTGAGCAGAGCGAGTTCTTTGACCTGAATGTTGGTTTGAAACAGGGGTACAAAGGTACAAAGGTACAAAACTACAAAAAGTACAAAGGAAATCAAGCAACAACAGATCTAGTGACCATTCTAGGCTGCTTGTCCTCCAAAACACTGAGGATCAAGTGTCCAAACAGTGTGATGTCCCCGTGGTTGTTTACTGTATATATGGATGGAGTCATGAAAGAAATACTATCAAGAGCAGTGGATGTTGGTGTATCGCTGAAAAGGGAGGGAATTGAATGGAAGCTACCTATACTGCTGTTTGCAGATGATACAGTTCTGATGAGTGATAATGAATGGGAGTTGCAGGGTCTGGTAAATGAGTTTGGACCAGTGTGCGAAAAACGGAATTTGAAGGTAAATGCGGGGAAGAGCAAGATTATGGTCTTCAAAAGGGGTGAAGTCACAGAGTGTGAGGTGAAGCTGAACGGTCAGGCTATGGAGATCGTCAACTCTTTTAAATATCTGGGCAGTGTGTTGAGTAAAGATGGGACTATGGATGAAGAAGTGCGGGAGAGGGTACAACAGGGGATGAGGGTTGTAGGAACGCTGAAAGCAGTAACAAGAAATAGGGTGGTCAGTATGGAAGTGAAGAAGTCCTTGCATGACAGTGTGGTAATCCCGACACTGACTTACGGAAGCGAAGCATGGACGATGGTTGAGAGACTCAGACCAAGAGTGAGAGCAGTGGAAATGAATTACCTAAGAAGTGCGTGCGGAGTTACATGGAGGGATAGGCAGACTAATAAGGAAGTAAGAAGGAGGTGTGGTGTGGAGGTAGATGTGCTGGAAAGTGTGAAAAGGAACAACTTGAGATGGTTCGGCCATATGGAACGTATGGAAAGCGAGAGAATGACTAAGAGGGTGTACGAGAGCGAGGTGGAGGGACAGAGAGGGAGAGGTAGACCGAAAGAGAGGTGGAAGGATGGAGTGAGGAAGTATATGAACGAAGGCGGTGCTGGTTGTGGGGGAGGGGCGTCGACTGACCGGGGACAGAGGTGCATGGGGGTGGTTCGTTCGTTGCCACCCCTTTGGGGATCACGGCGTCAGGCAATAGATAGATAGATAGATATATATATTATGTAAGGCCATTGAGTGTAAGGGTTAAAGGCCATTGAGTATAGAGGATGAAGGCCATTGAGTTTAAGGGATAAAGGCCATTGAGTATAGAGGATGAAGGCCATTGAGTTTAAGGGATAAAGGCCATTGAGTATAGAGGATGAAGGCCATTGAGTTTAAGGGATAAAGGCCATTGAGTATAGAGGATGAAGGCCATTGAGTTTAAGGGATAAAGGCCATTGAGTATAGAGGATGAAGGCCATTGAGTTTAAGGGATAAAGGCCATTGAGTATAGAGGATGAAGGCCATTGAGTATAGAGGATGAAGGCCATTGAGTGTAAGCCGGGATATGATGTGTCTTGCTTCTTGAACCATGTGTGCTGCTTTAATTGCTCAATATTTTACTTGAGGAAATATCTGTATATATTTATTTTCACTAAATTGCTTTTAATTGTGGGCTTCGTATTGAATAGCTTGAAGGCTTTTCAACCCTACATTTTGGTAACTTTATAACGCTTCGCCCAATTGGCTTGGGGATTATAAGGCGTTTCGCCCAATTCAGAAAACAAATTCTTCCTGGCGAGCTGTAGCGAACCAGCACATTATTTTATCGAAAAATGTATACATTTGGCTTGAAGGGAGCCTGGGCATCGTTTTAACCCTTTCAAGCTCCAATACGCATTTCTGTTTTGTTTTCTGGTAATTATTAGACGATTTTATTCAGATTAGGAAGGGTATATGGAAGTCAGAGGGTTGATTGAGAGATTCTTTACCCTTTTAACACTCACAGATCCTTCCTAAGCTGCATAAAATCGTTTAATGATAGCCAAAAATATACTGCTAAAACGCGTCAGAGCTTCAATGGGTTAATAGCTTAAATGGAGTCGTGTGAGGCGTATATTTATTTTATTTATTTACTTATTTAATTTTTAGCGTGAAGGGTGTTTTTTTGTTTTGTTGTTGTTGTTGTTTGTCCCTATTATGGCTCTGTCTCTAGTGAGTCGGGCACCCACAATAAAAAAAAAAAAAAAAATATACAGTGTATATACAGTAATATATATATATATATATATATATATATATATATATATATATATATATATATATATATATATATATACTGTATATATATACAGTATTTATATATATATATATATATATATATATATATATTATTTTTTTTTTTTTTTTTTTTTTTATTATTATTATTATTATTATTATTGTTATTTCTTTTAAATTGGGGATGCCCAAGTCGAAACAGAGCCCGTACAGGGACTATAAATGAAAAAAAAAAAACCCAAACACAAAACAAATCACACATCTACCTGTATAGGTCGTCCAGGAGAAATACCCAGAGACCCAGGTCCATTTGGGGTCTTCAGCAAAAGATTCCCAGGTCCCAAATCTCCCTGAGAGGCTCCAATTTCCACAGGCAGACATGCAGCAAAGCTGTATCACCACAAGCCCGTCTACCATGCATCTAGGCATACCCTTCATTACTACCAGCTGCCCGGGCAAGGCGCTTGACGGACTATTATCTAGTCCAACTGGCACCTGACCCCCTCTCACAAACAGCTGCATTTACATTCATCTATTCTCTAGCATTCTCCGTTAATTTTTATTTAGTACCACTTCTGTTGCCTGATCTATAGTCCTTCCTCTATCTTCCAACACTTGTCCTACACAGTTTCTCCATCTCAAAGGAGGTCTTCCTACCCCTCTACCTCCCCTTGTATTTGACTCACATATTCTCTTTGTAAGCCTTTCATCTTCCATTCGCTCAACATGTCCATACCAGCTCAGCACCCTTCTGGCCACTCTGACTGACAAATGTTCCTGCTGCCCCACTCTCATACATATTTCTTCATTCCTCATTCTGTCTCTATGAGTCACTCCACACGCACTTCTCAAGCAGCTCATCTCCATCACATCCAGATTTGTTCTCTCCTTTTTCTTCAGAGCCCATATCTCAGCTGCATACATCACTGTTGGTACAACTATCCCTTGGTATATTGCACGTTTAACTTTCATTCAGAGATTCTCACCTTCGACATCCATTGCTCCGAAATTTTTCTTTCCTTCACATACTCTTTGTTTTACATCCGTTTCCATACCTCCATTCCTGCTTATCATTCCTCCTAGATATTTAAAATACTCCACTTGTTCCAGTATTTCCCCATCCTGCCTCCCATCAAGATTCACCTTTCGAGCATCTCTAATACACACCATCACTTTACTTTTATTGACGTTCACCCTCAGCTTCCTCCTCTCACAAACCACACCAAACTCTTTGACTACTCACTGCAGTTTCTCCTCAGAATCCGCCACCATCGCTGTCATCAGTAAACAACAACTGATTCAACTCCTAATCTCTACCATTATTTCCTACTAAACCCAATCCTCTACTCATAGTTCTCATTTTCACCTCCCTCACCACACCATCCATATTATACATTAAACAGCCACGGTGACATTACACAACCCTGTTGCAGACCTAAATTTACCTCAAACCATTCACTCAACTCATTATTTCCTACTCTAACACATGCTCTGCTCTCTTCATAAAAACACTTTTAACTGTTCTTAACAAATTTCCTTCAATTTCACAAATCCTTAGCACCTTCCACATTGCCTCTCGATCCACACGATTATACGCTTTTTCCAAATCCATGAAAACCCAAAATATCTCCTTATGCTTCTCTTAATACTAACAAGTAGTGAGCTAAAAGATGTGCCACCAACCAGCATCGCTGTGTCACCAACAAACACGTTGCATTACCAACTGAAACCTTCTCTCTGTCGTAATAAGTGTGATCTACAAGCTTGCAAACCAACTGTCTTCACCTTCAAGCAGCCCAGTGAGACCACATACATCACCAGCGACAATGGGGCGTGCATAATAATCAACTCACTGTCGTCGCAAACTTCACAGGCACCCTCACCCAAAATTCCTGGAATATGTTGGCACTGGCAACGAACTGACTGGCTACTATAAAGAATATTTAAGTGACAATAAATGTTATAATTGAACCAGTGTGATTCCATTGAACTCAGTGAATTAGCCTAATATCAATAACCCTCCAAAACGTCGAATCAGCTAGTGCTAACAATCTTCCATTCTGTTTATACCTATATTGTAACCAATGGCCTCATGTGGGTTTACATAACTACCTTTTCCTGCCATACCAATATTGACAAATATATAATGGCATACTGTACTAAACAGATACATACTGTATATATACATAGTATATATATATATATATATATATATATATATATATATATATATATATATATATATATATATATATATATATATATATATATAGAGAGAGAGAGAGATACAGTATACTGTATATATAGATATATATATATATATATATATATATATATATATATATATATACAGAGAGAGAGCGTTACATATATACACAGACTACATCGACCTTGCGGTCCCTACTAGGTAGTCCGGACTTAATGCTAGAATAGAATTTGCTAGAAAGTGGAAGGCAAGGATAGCAAAGAAGAAGGCTCTCTCCCCACCCACCCCTCCCTCTGACCATTGGTTGGCATGAAATTAAGTTGGGGAAAGAAGTCACCCAGCAGAATGAGAAAACAAATAAAAACTTCTACTGGGAAATTTATAGTAAAGAACGAAGATGCGAAGGGAGAGAGAGAGAGAGAGAGACGTATTAAGGAACACCCCGTTCTTAACATTAATCATCAATTACAAACTGATGTTATAACTGATAATGGGACGCATTTCATGGGCACTACCTTTCCCTAGGCTTAGACGGGTTAACAGGTCTCTTATAATTATACACATCTCTTACCAGTACCTTTGTGCAATAATAAAGAAAACAATAATAACAAATCAATACAAAATAAATATATACAAATATATAATAAAACATAATAATAAATACAAATAAATCAATCAATCTATAGATATATAAATACATTTTTCTGCAACATTCACGGACTTTCCTCTAACTTTCACTCTGTTGAGCACCATCTCTCCTCCTACAAACCTGATCTTCTCTTCCTCACCGAAACTCAGGTGTCTGTAGCAACATCCAGCAGCCCCTTCTCTGTATCCTCCTACTTTCTCTATCCTAGTTTCAAAGCCAAAGGCGGATGTTGTGCATATGTGCACAACAAACTCACTTGCTCTCGTGTTCCCGATTTCGACTCCTCTGAATTCTCAACTTTATGGCTCAAACTTTCCTGTCATTCTCTTACTAACTATTTCTGTGCTGTCTATCTTTCCCCTAACTCTACCAACTTTCCCAAATTCTTTGACTATCTAAACTCTACAGTGGAACACATTCTATCCATTTCTCCTTTCTCACCCACCCACCTGGTGAACAAACCTACGTCTTTTCTATCATAAATGACCTAGAGCAGTTAGTTCAGCAACCCACCCGTATCCCGGATCGCATCGGAGATCGGCCCAAAATTCTTGACTTGTTTCTAACTTCTAACCCTTCTTCTTATACTGTCGATCTTTTCTCTCCTCTGGGCTCCTCCGACCATAAACTTATCTCTGTCACCTGTCCTATCTCTCCAGTACGGCCACCCGATCCTCCTAGCCGGCGGCGCTTGTGGCACTTTGGCGCTGCCGACTGGGAGGCTCTCCGGCAGTACTTCTTTGATTTCCCATGGAATGATTTCTGCTTCCGGGAACCCTCGGAGAGTGCTGAACGAATTACTGAGGTAATCCTATCGGGCATGGAAGCATACATTCCATTCTCCTTCTCTCAGACTAATGCTAAAAGATCTTGGTTTACTCACGCCTGTTCTACTGCTGTCCGCAATAAGGAGGAAGCATTCAAACGGTACCGATGCCTTAAAACTCAAGACTCTCATTCTTCCTATGTTTCTGCCCGGAATCAAGCCAAATCTGTTCTTCGACTTGCCAAACACTCTTTCATCAATAATAAATGCACTGAACTATCCAACTCTAGCTCTTCCCAAGCTTTCTGGCATCTAGCCAAAAACCTCTCCAACAATTTCTCTTCCTCGTCTTTCCCTCCCCTTTCCCACTCTGATGGCACCACCATCACTTCTTCCTCTGACAAAGCTAAACTCTTCGCTCAAACTTTTGCTAGAAACTCCACCTTGGATGATTCCGGTGCTATTCCTCCCTCTCCGCCCTCCTCTCTCTTACTTATGCCTAATATCCTAATCTCTTCTAAAGATGTACTTTCTACCCTCTCTGGGCTTAACACTAATAAGGCGTACGGTCCGGACGGTGTTCCTCCTGTTGTTCTCAAAAACTGTGCTTCCGTGCTGACTCCCTGCCTAGGCAAACTCTTGCGTCTCTGTCTATCCTCTAAAGTCTTCCCTTCATGCTGGAAGTTTGCTCACATTCAACCTGTCCCAAAGAAGGGTGACCGCTCTCAACCCTCCAACTATCGTCCAATTGCTCTCATCTCTTGTCTTTCTAAAGTTTTTGAAGCTATTCTTGCTTCCAAATTTCTTAAGCATTTCTCTTCTCATAATCTGCTCTCAGATCCCCAGTATGGCTTCCTTAAGGGTCGCTCTACTGGTGATCTTCTTTCATATCTTACTAACTCTTGGTCATCCTCCTTTCGGGACTTCGGTGAGACTTTTTCTATTGCACTAGACATATCGAAAGCCTTCGATAGAGTCTGGCATAAATCTTTAATTTCTAAACTACCCTCCTTCGGTTTCTATCCCTCCATCTGTGCCTTTGTCTCTAATTTCCTTTCCGGCCGTTCCATAGCCGCGGTTGTGGACGGCCATTGTTCACTTCCTCACCCTATAAACTCCGGTGTTCCTCAGGGCTCTGTCCTATCTCCTATTCTCTTTCTAATTTTTATAAATGATCTCCTTAACTGTACCTTAATTCCCATCCATTCATACGCAGACGACTCAACCTTACACTACTCCATTAGTTTTTCAGAACGCCCCAGCCAGCAATCCCTCAACGACAAACGTAATGAAGCCATAGAACTCTTAAATTCTGATCTAAATACTATTTCCAATTGGGGCAGAGAAAACCTGGTTAACTTTAATGCTTCCAAAACCCAATTTCTCCATCTATCTACCCGTCAGGATCTCCCAGCGGACTATCCCTTATTCTTCAACAATACAAAAATCAACCCTTCATCTTCTCTCAATATTCTTGGTGTCTCTTTTTCTTCTGCTCTCATTTGGAAGGACCATATTACCAGTCTTGCTAAGGCAGCCTCCCAGAAGCTGGGTGTGCTCAACCGCCTTAGGGGGTTCTTTTCCCCTGCACAGCCTCTTGCTCTGTACAGGGGCATAGTGCGCCCTTGTATTGAGTATTGTTCACATGTGTGGGGAGGTTCCTCTCACACCGCTCTTCTAGACAAAGTTGAAAGGAAGGCCTTTCGTATCATTAACTCCCGTCCACTCACCAACTCTCTGCAGTCTCTCTCTCTCCGCCGCAATGTTGCATCTCTCTCGCTATTCTATCGCTACTATAATAATCAGTGTTCCTCAGAGCTATCCCAGTGCATACCACCTCCTTTACGTAGGGCATGTGGTACCCGTCTTGCAACTCAATCCCACCCCTACTCTGTGCAACTCTCCAACCCAAGAGTGAAACGTTACTCTCAAACTTTCTTCTACTCAACAGCTGAGCTCTGGAACTCTCTCCCAGAATCAGTCTTTCCCTCTTCCTAAGACTTAAATTGCTTCAAACTCCGTGTGTCCAGGCATTTTGGCTCGAACGTCCCTTGATTTTGGCCCTGTCACTCTTTCAACTATGGGGGAGGCACTCGCTATAGGCAGTAATGCCTTTTGCCTCCCTCAATCACATAGAAAAAAAAAGAAAAAAAACATAAATAAATCATACTGCACATATAAACATAGTGTAGTAATGATGGTGACACATTTCCCCTGTACTATGATGGTTAAATTCGAATTACGTCACCACATTGAAGAATATATGTCAACACCTTCTGAAATCCCCCCCCCCCCACCATGCTACACAAACACAAGCATGCACAAACACACATACCAGCTATATTTATGTGAAGTGCAATGATCTAGGTATTAACAGCATATGACTTGATATATATAGTTATTATAATGTCACTGGACGCTTTGATTTTAGTTATACAGTATGTAAAGTAGCACTTGTGTGATGGGGAATATGAATATGTATACTGTATGTTGATAGTGATAATGATTTATAGTTCTGACGTTGTTTTATGGGAGCCATGGTATCTGCTAAAGCCGGTATCACACGAGCGCTTTTTCACCTAACATTTATCCTTAACATTGGTCTGGCAGCTTATGAGGTCAGAATTTAGAATATTTCGGTCACCTAAATTCGTCAATCAACAGTCTAGTTTCCGATACCAGTGCAAAATATTCCAGAAATGTTGCCAGAAAAATGTTGATCATCGAATGTTGACTATAAAAGTTCTCGTGTGATACCGGCTAACATGATACCATGGTATAATATTAAACACACAAGCTTACCCTGGTCTACAACATATTATACTCTATGTGACGTCTGTCCTTATCAACCTTTTTTCAACCTTATGACTAGGGTGTTCAATAAGCCTTCAAGGTTATCAGCAGGTCGACATGTGATGGTAGGCACCGCTCTTTCAACCTTATGACTAGGGTGTTCAAGGTTATCAGCAGGTCGACATGTGATGGTAGGCACCGCTCTTTCAACCTTATGACTAGGGTGTTCAATAAGCCTTCAAGGTTATCAGCAGATTGATGGTAGGGTGTTCAATAAGCCTTCAAGGTTATCAGCAGGTCGACATGTGATGGTAGGCACCGCTCTTTCAACCTTATGACTAGGGTGTTCAATAAGCCTTCAAGGTTATCAGCAGGTCGACATGTGATGGTAGGCACCGCTCTTTTATTCCTTATTTGTTTTTGTATGTATTTATTTATTTATTTTTTAGAGCTGGCAGTTAATTTAATTGTCATTTTTCATCTTGATTACCCTTTTTTCACGATAATAATGTATCCATGTATGTTTTTACTTATGAAAACTTGGCATTGATATGGTGCAGGAAAATAGTAGTTTTATAATTTTCCATTAAGCATGGGAAAATCAGCTGCTGATTACATTTTACAGCAGTTGTAAAACAGAGTATACACTCGTTTAAAGCTTAGCATGTTTTATCAACTGGATAAGCTGGGTAGCTTAAGTTAATTGTACTTAGTTTTTGAACATATTCAACAATAGATATTGGTGAATTGGAGATAGTGTAAATATCGCTTGGAAAGAGAAAGTATGTAAGGATAGCACAAATTAAATTCACATAACATCTACCCTAGATTTACTAAGGATCGAAACTCAATATTGCAGGTAATAGTGGAGTTCTTCAACCACTCAGCTGAAATTCCAGCTAAAGTAAGTTTGTAATACATACATAACTACATTAATATAGAGTCAACACAAGTTATATTCCCCACTAACTTACATACTTTTTTGTTTGCATAATTAAATATCGGTATCTCTAGTGCCAGTGAACTTGGTATGGTATGGGAAGATGGTGATTGCTTCATTCCTCGGACTCCGGGTCTGTAACATTTGTAGAATATAACACCTTTATATTGTTTTAATTATGAATATAATTAGACGATATTATTCAACTTAAAAAGTACCTCTGGGAATAAAAGGGTTAAAGAATATTTCAGTTAACCCTCCGATTCCTACAGGTCTTCGCCAAACTGAATAAATCCGCTTAAAATTCGCCCTAAAAAAGAACAGATTGAATCATAGTACTGAAAGAGTTTAAATTTAACTGGGTGAAATGTGTCCTGTATGGCAGTGAACTCTCTGCTATGGTAAATTCAATGTGTGTGATTACAGTATATCCTCTATAATTCCGCTTCTTTAACTTCTTCAAAGAGTTTTTCCGACGATTGATCTCGAAAGTATTGCTCTCTGAAGCCTCTTTGATAAGCCCAAGCCGATTTTGAAACCTTACTCGCTTTTTGTCTCTCAGTTGAAAAAGTTGATTAATTTCTCAAAGTGGCCGGGTTGTGATTTGTTGGATCATTACTGAACGAAATGAGCATAAAGGAAATGTCATATTCAAGAAATTTAGCAATATAAATGTTTATATAAATCAACACTCGATTCCTTAGTCTTCATTAAATATGGTAAACAACAATCTTTCCATAGGTGTAAGATATGACTCGTAGGCCTTTCTATATAATTGTACTAGCATGTTGAACGCATATTTATCATATTCTTACTATACCCTGTTCCAAATAGATAGGACAGAAATCGTGAACCTTAACCTCTGTAACTCAAAAAGAGCTAGAGCAAATGGGCTGTAAACCTCGACACCTATTCCCTGGCTGACCTTTTCTAAATGGTAGAAATATTAGCTCGATTATTCTAGTCGTTTGTGAGTTATAGAGGTTAATGTTCAATAGTTTGGGCCCACTTATTTGGAACAGGGTATAGCATAAATTATAGGGAAGCGTGTGGCTGAGTGGATAGGGGTACAGACCGCAGAAGAAACAAAAAAACACGGAAACAAATCCATAATAAAAAGTCTATAGTTTTGTCTTTTTTCATAACTGATAACACTCGACCATTCGAGCTGATATTTATACCACTTGGGAAGAGTTAAACAGGAAATACGCGTGGCAATTTACAGTCCGTTTGTTCTATCCCTTCCTGCATTACAAGAGGCAAGGGTTACAATGTTTCTACTCACAATGAACAGACTATAGTAGCAGCAGAAAGGAAGATACAACTATGTCGATATTTATTTCTGAACAGATTGTTTTGCTTGTATTGGTAAGACAAATGGTGAGTAATAGAAACATGTGCATTTATTTTATTTTAAGGGAACTCAGACGGTATTATGCAGCATAATTTACTGGTTCGGCTCAATGGTTTAAGGAAGGGGTTTAGTTTGCTCTCTAAGCCTCTATCAAGCTTTAAAAAACACCCACAAGACGATATAAATGTGTACATTTTTCAGTAGAACATTTTTCCGGTCGAAGGCCGATTCCTCTTCAAATACAGGCTCGCTATCGCTCGCCAGGAAACAAATCGACACCTAAATGGCACGAAAGGTCTTAATATTGGCAACAAAATGGGGCAAAAGGTCTGAAAATCGCCATACTAATGGGGTGAATGTCTTGAAATCTCATAACTAATAGGGCTAAACATGAGGGAGGAGGAGGACTCGAAAAACCAACTGCCTTCCCTTAACTGCTTGACTTCTTTGTCACACCCCTTAGCGTTCTGTTACACAACTATGTATCCTAGCATTTTATTTGTATTACCAGAAATATTTAACCTTATATTTGTGGATGGTGAATACAAATCTGTTGAGTTTCCCCAATCTATTGTAATTATTCCATTTACAAAAAAAAAAATCTAGTTTTTCTTTCTACAGCTAATGAGGTTGTAGTGATTCCTTAATTAAATCTAAAGAACGCTACAACTGTTTCCCTTGTTATTAATTCAAGTTGATTATTAATATCCAAAGTGAGGCTAATGAGGCGACAAATTACTTTTATTTTACATCACTCACTTGATATTCCGACTGTTTTTAACCCTTTGAGTACCAGCGACGCGTGTTATATTATGTTCTAGCCATAATTAGACGATATTATGCAGCTTAAGAATGAGCTGTGGTAGTGAAAAGGGTTGATTGAGATAGTTTGAAGTCTCATTATTGCTAGAGGTCCTTCCTAAGCTGAATAAAATCGTATAATAGTTGCCAGTATATGATATAAAGGACGACCCTGGTACTGAATGGGTTAATTATAGTGCTATTATGACTTGAAAGCATGTTTCAGTCAATATATTTATGGGCTAACTGTTTCTAATATATTCTGTATTTGATAACTATAGTTCAAATGCTTTCAGGGATAACTATTCATCCCTTGTTAGACAAAACAAAGCACTTCCTACCATATACAAATAGGAACGTACTGTATGTTTTTTAATTACAGTCTTATAGGGATATCTCTGGGGGAGGCACTCGCTACAAGCAGCTCTGCATTTCGTCTCTCTCACTCACATAGACAAAATACACGTCTCGAAACGTTAACAATAATATTTACACAGAAGGATGATCTTACATACCGACTCGTTATTATTATGAACAAAAATAAATAAATAAATAAAGTTTGAATGATGTCTACGATTTAATTCATGCAGTATTTAATATAGGTCCTGAACAAGAAATACAGCTGTGGGAGCCGAGCCGGATTATTGTCATCGAGGAATAAATACCTGGTGTTAGAGGTAAATCCCGGGTTCATTACGGTCGGTTAGTGATCGGATTGTTGCACTTAAGGGAGCCCACCTCGGCTTTTTTTCTCGTTCTCTCCCTCTCTCTTTGGCTTGTATCCATTCGGCCCCATTCAGCCTACTGTTTTAAGACGTTTACCCCCATCCAGGTGTCAATATTTTCCTGGCGAGCAGTAGCGAGCTAGCATATATATATTTTTGTTTTGACAGCAAGCTAAATTTGTACGTTTTTCGATAGAAAAATGTCTCCGGCGAAGCCGGATGCTCCATACAATGCTGGCTCGCTATCGCTCGCCAGGAAGAAATCGACACCTGGATGAGGATAAACGTCTTAAAACAGTTGGCTGAATGGGGCCGAATGGATACAAGCCAGGGAAAGATAGAAAAGGAGAGAAAGATAAAAACAAAACACGGTGACCCCCCTTAAGAGATTAACAGACACCGGGGATTTTTATTTTTTTATTTTTTATTTTTTTATTTTGACGTATTTTCCGTAAATATATTTGGCTGTGGGAACGTTCGTGCGTACCGAAAGCCAAAACTGCTAGAGGATATACCAGGTTATAATATTGATAGTGAATTCAATATCACATGTTGTGAATGAAGGATTAGAGAAAGTAACCCGACATAAGCAATTGTATTAAGGGGACCCACCTCGCTTTTTTTTCTCTTTCTCTCCCTCTCTCTTTGGCTTGTATCCGTTTGGCCCCATTCAGCCTACTGTTTTTCCAGGTGTCAATATTTTCCTGGCGAGCCAGCATATACATATTTTTGTTTTGACAGCAAGCTAAATTTGTAAATTTGTTGATAGAATAATGTCTCCAGCGAAGCCGGATTTCTCCATACAATGCTGGCTCGCTATCGCTCACCAGGAATAAATCGACACCTGGATGGGGATAAACGTCTTAAAGCAGTTGGCTGAATGGGGCCGAATGGATACAAACCAGAGAAAGAGAGAAAAGGAGAGAAAACAAAAAACTGTGACCCCCCTTAATCAAACATAGTCATCCGTAATGTTGATGATAACCGAGTAAGTTAGATACTGACGATGAGGTTGATGAGAACCGAGTAAGTTAGATACTGACGATGAGGTTGATGAGAACCGAGTAAGTTAGATACTGACGATGAGGTTGATGAGAACCGAGTAAGTTAGATACTTACGATGAGGTTGATGAGAACCGAGTAAGTTAGATACTTACGATGAGGTTGATGAGAACCGAGTAAGTTAGATACTTACGATGAGGTTTGTGAGATTACTTCTCAAATATTTTGGTTTCTATTCTAAACATGGATTGGAAACTATCTTCCGCGTTGGGCATACCCCAAACCTGTATATGGTAATGGTTTCTTAGGTTTTACCACGTGGATTCATTTGCTTCAGGGATATCAAACGTGTCCAGGCATTTTAGCTCGAACGTCCCTTGATTTTGGCCCTGTCACTCTTTCAACTCTGGGGGAGGCACTCGCTGCAGGCAGTTATGCCTTTTGTCTCCCTCATTCACATATATAAAAACAAAAATATATATATATACTGAATGCATATATACACTATTTAAGGTAGATTGGCTAGAAGAAACCTGACATACTTTAAGCATTATGGAAATATCAATTATGTTACAGGTAAATTTTTGATGAGACTCTACTTTAATTTATGGCAATATTCTTCAGTGAATATTCAGACTGTAGCTGTTTGTTTCTTAATACAATTTTAATGTGTGTGTCTGAGAGAGAGAGAGAGAGAGAGAGAGAGAGAGAGAGAGAGTACAGTAAATGTATATATATATATAGCATTTCTCTAGCGTTTTACTTTGTCTTGTAATATATATATATATATCGTTGATGGAATGGTAAATTTTGCTCTGTATTATGAGATATTATTATTTGCGAATAGATAGGCTGTGCTATGTGTGAGCGCTCTATATGTCTTTGGATGCAATTCCATATATTTTTTTGTTTTCTTTCTCGTAGACTTCAAATACTTGATACTTGTATGATTATGTTAGGACATATACTGTATGCCTGATGGCATCAAATCCTTATTATCATGGATATACCTTGTAAAACTTTAAACCTATTGATCTATGGCAATAAACTTTATGAAACTTATGTGAAACTTTATGTATATGTATGATATACTTACTAGATGATCATCATGTGTTGTCGATATTTAACTATACTGTATGTGATTACATATTCAGAGTGTGCATGTGTTTCTGGGTTATGTTTATTGGCATTTTCTTAGATGTACTTGTGATTATTATTGGGAAACATAACTGACGTACTTAACATATGCGGAGGTAGAGGGTGTTTATATAAGCTATCTCAAATGTAATTAGGCGACTATGGGGTAGCTTAGCCAATGAAAAGAGCTGAAGGGTTTAAGGGGGCCCACCTCGCTTTGTTTTTTCTCCCTCTCTCTTTGGCTTGTATCCACTCGGCCCCATTCAGCCTACTGTTTTAAGACGTTTACCCCCATCCAGGTGAAAATATGTTCCTGGCGAGCGGTACATATATATTTGTTTTGTTTTGACAGCAAGCTAAATTTGTAAATTTTTCGATAGAAAAATGTTGTCGGCGAAGCCGGATTTCTCCATACAATGCTGGCTCTCTATCACTCGCCAGGAAGATATCGTCACCTGGATGGGGATAAACGTCTTAAAACAGTTGGCTGAATGGGGCCCAATGGATACAAGCCAGGGAAAGAGAGAAAATGAGAGAAAGATAAAAAACAAGCAGGTGACCCCCCTTAAGGAGATGAACAGGGAAGGTAGATGAAAGTACAGTAGATAGTAGAGAGAGATATATTTAGTCCAGAAGACAGATCCCGTTACCAACATAAGAGGGCATCATTGCAGCAAAAACTGTAATAAAGAGTTAAAGGGACAGTGGCTGTTTGTTTGGTCTATTAATTCATGTATTCATATATTTGTTTAGTTTCCTCCCTAGATCTCCATCAAGCTTAGAATAACACCCCCTAGACCCCCTTCAAGATAGATTTGTACATTTTTCGGTAGAAAAATGTCCCAGCCAAAGGCCGATTCCTCCTAAAATTACATGCTCGCTATCGCTCGCCAGGAACAAAAAAACGACACCTAAATGGCACGAAGGGTCCTAACATTGACAAAGAAATGGGGTGAAAGGTCATAAAATCGCCAAACTAATGGAACCAACGTCTTAAAATCTCAAAACTAGTGGAGATAAACATTAGGGAGAAGGGGGTCCAGACAAACGGCCTGTCTCCCCTTAAGTAATTTTGATTATATTGACAGAGGATATCAATTGAAAATAACACATTGACAACACGAACAATGTCTTGATTGTCCGAACATTAATTTGTAGATGATAATCATCTTAATTAACAACAACGAGAACAACGTTTGTGTAGATTATTTTTAACACCATAACAACACAGAGGATATAGAGTATGGTAACTGGGTATATTAATTTATAAGAATGAGCTTTCAGTAAAGCTAAAGCGAAAGGCAATATGTTAATAAGAATATAAAAGGATAGTAAAAAAACATGGTATAATACATTTTAAAACGTGACTACATATTTAAACATCTAGAACTCATCTGCATACCAAATTGTATACAATAATTCTAGTAAGTAATAGAACAGAGGGAGTGTAAAGTAAATATTGTAATGAAGGCACTGAGTAAGCTGAAGAGAAAATGAGACGGAATGAATAATATAGTGTAGTAAATATGTGTACATGAGAAAATAAACAGAGCACGAGATGATTAATACATTTGAAAAGTATAATATATGATACACCCGAGAACTAAGAAACAGATGCAAGTGGGACAAAGGGAGGAGAGGGATAAGCGTGTGGTCTGGAGAAGGAAAGATCTTGAAGGTTAGGAGGGACCGTTTTTAGGATTTGGGCAGGGGCAAGATACAGTGGTTGAAACGAAAGTTAGTGGCTGTAGCGACAGTGGCACGTTGTAGGTTGTTTGTTACTGTTGCTTGACTAATTAAGAGCATAGCCAGTGAAACATCTGAAGTACACCGCTATAACTCCTTTCAAACCGCTCCACAACATTTCATTACACATAAACCCTGTAACACACTGCCACATCAATTAACCTCTACCCACTACTTCCAAAGGCACTAAAAACCCTCAAAACACCTCAATTTTTCCTCAATATCCTTCACAACAACTCAATATACACCGAACCCCTGCAATTCACCAACCCACATTAAGGAACCCGAACCTGCTACTTCAATGCGCACTGAAACCCCTCCAAACTCTAACCCCAACATCTCCCTTCAATATCCCCCACAACACTTTAATGTATACTGAAGCCCTTGCAACTCACCGCCAAGTTAGGCAGAATCGGAAGAGGAATATTCGAGTGAGAGGAGACAATTTAGTTGTCTCTTTGATCCAGGGTTTCCCAGAATTCCGTTGTCTTATGTTATGTTATCTCGTTTCACGCTGAAGAAATTGTCAAGTGATACCATTACTGAATGTATTCGTAAATTGAATTGAATTAGTTAGGAAATTGTGAATTGACAGAAGATAGGCATCAGATGAAGGAGTTACATACTATTACATAGACAAACGGATTTCTCAACCACTGTGGTATATGTGTAAGGCAGGGGGGAAAGGAACAGGCGATGATGGTAAGTTACACAGAGTTAAACACATACTCAGACCACACAGACTTTGCGGTCCCTACTAGGTGGTCCGGCCTTAATACTACTAGACAGGGACAGTTTATAGTAGAAGGATAAGACAGCAAAGTAGACGGCTATCTCCCCACCCTCCACTCCCTCCAGCTAAAAAAAAAACGTACTGGAAAATAGGATGAAGTGTAACCTTATGGGTCAGGAAATGCCCACAATGAAAGTTTTGTTTTGTATAGAGCATAGAAGTAAATTAGTTTGAAAGGAAAATTACACTTACGTATTGATTACTTCATATTAATCCCATCTCCATCAGATGATCGTCCAGTCTCTTCTTAAACGTATCAACTGAATTACTGTCGACCACCTCCCTTGGTAAATTATTCCACTCCTTAACCACACTGTATGTGAAGAAATTGTGTGGTACATCTATGCATGCCTTTTTTCTAAATAATTTCATTTCATTACCTCCGGTTGCAGCATTGTTATTAATCGTGAACAGTGCACTGATATCTACTCTGTCAAATCCTTCAAGTATCTTAAAACACTCGATAACTTGGCCTCGTAACCTCCTTTTCTTTCGCGAGAACAAATTAAATATCTTTAATCTTTCCTAATATGGCTTGGAATGAGCTTAGTTGCTCAGAAAGAGAGAGAGAAAGAGAGAGAGAGAGAGAGAGAGAGAGAGAGAGAGAGAGAGAGAGAGAGAGAGAGAGAGCAAGGAAGGAGGGGTATACTATACAACGGAGACAAGGGGAGGAAGGGACGTTGCGCCTTCTTTTTCATAAGTATTAAAATACAACGGGAGGGGGGAGGGGGTTTAAAGGGGAGGGGTTTGATTATTCTGGACCCCTTCTCCTTCATGCTTAGACCCATTAGTTTTGATATTTTAAGACGTTCGCCCCATTCGTTTGACAATTATAAGACCTTTTGCCCCATCTCTTTGCCAATATTAAGACCTTTCGTACCATTAAGGCGTCGATTTTTTACCAAATTGATCTCGAAGGGGGGTCTTGATGGTATTTCTATATATAGATCTAGGGAGCAATCTAACCCCCCCCCCCCCACCCACACACACAGACATACACACACAGCCCGTAGCCTAGTGGTAGAGCTCTCGTCTCACACACGAGGGGCCGGGGGTTCAATCCCCGGCCGGGCGGAGACAATTGGGCTTGTCTCCTTTCATGTGTTAGCCTCAGTTCACCTAGCTGTAAATAGGTACCTGGAATAAGTGGACGACGTTGTGACGTCCAATCTGGGGTTGGCAAAAATGGTACAAGGCGAGATGGGTATCATATGGTTCACCTAAGCTGATGGCTACCTAAGCCTTCGGGCGAGACGGTACCGTCTATAGTGAAAATGGTACCATACAGATCCACCCTAAGCCTTCGTTTCCGATGTCGCCAATTGGCTAAAAAATACAGACTACACACACATCCACAGCCATTCCAACGATACATATAACACCTACACATATAGGAGGCAGGAAATAACGAGCATGCTCACTCCCGCAATACAACTAGAGTAAGTACAACTAGAGTAAGTACACACACACCTATAAGGTCTTTTTCGCAATCAAAACATTCGCCCAAACCTGACCTATGCTAATTTAACTCTAACCTAGCCTAAACCCAACTCCTGATGTTAGCCTACCCTAACCTAACCCAAGCTTAATCTAATTCAATTTAACTTACCCCTAACCTAACCTAACCTACCATAACCCCTAACCTAGAGTAACCCCTTACCTAACCTATCATAACCCCTATCCTAGCATAACTCTTAACCTAATCTAACCTATTCCCTAACTTAACTTAAACTCTAACCTAACCTAATGCATAACCTAACCCCTAGCCTTACCTTATCTCTGACCTAACCCCAAAGCTAGCTTAACTAACCTAATCTAACCAAACATCAACCTAACCTACTCTAACCTTAACTTCATCCCAACCTCCGGTTAATGTACTTCAATTTGTGATCAAAACAACTCAAGTGTGGCTGATAAGACTTGTGGACAAACTGACCGGTAACATACAAAGATAGCTTGATAAAATAGACCAGAATCCAACTAAAAACGAACAAAAGACAGAGTAGAACATAACTGACAGGTGACGAATATTTGATTTGGGTGTGGAATGGATTTGGTTCGAGAATGGAAATTGATTGAGTTTGAATATGAACTCGAGTATAGCTTGAAATTGATCTGGTTTTCCGATTTATGATGGATGATATAGGCTTTCTCATTGTTCGTGTAAATGTTAGGGAGGCCCCATAGGCATGTGATATGGAGTTGCTGGAACCCCTGTTTCATGTGTCTGGCTTCCCTCACTGTTTCTGTTTGTGTCTCACTTACACAGAGAGTAATCCAGCTAGCTCTCACAAACATCTCCTCCTCCTATTAATTTCACTCCACTAAACAAGCACACCACACTTCCTTCCAATACGTAAACAAATACAATAAAATAATTATACCAAATATCACTCTTTCAACTTTTGGGGAGACATTTGTTACAAGCAGCTTTGTCTTTTGTCTCCTTCATGCACATAGCAAATACAATTGCAAGCAGTATTTTAAGGTCAAGCATAATTACTCTTATTAGATTTGTCTCACATGAATGAAAATTAGAGTTTGTTTGTTCCGTGACACTCGTATAACCAGATATCTTTCAAGATAATATATCAAGTGAACAGTGAAAGTGAAATATAAGTATATTGTATTAATCCTTTTATCTCTGTCTTTTATATACTCTCTGACACTCTACCATACAATATATTCTGCAGATTAGGAAATCGTTTAATAATAATAATTATTGAAACAGTTAATATCCTCATCATATATGCTGTGGAAGACAAATAGGAGACAGCTACCTTTGTAAATACAAACCATGTCAACCTTTATAACGCAAAATCATTATGGGCATTCTAAATACCATGCTTATGGCTTATTCGAAAACAAATATAGAATTTATGGGACTCAGTGGATAAATTGAGATAGTTTGTACCCTTCTGAATATTGGAGGTATTTTCTGAAATTGCATACAATCATCTAATAATAGCCAGAATACCATTTAAAAATATCTATATTGTATAATAACTAAGCAACAGCGTATATTTAAGCCAGACATCAACTTTCCAGTAACCCTAGCTAAAGGCCGGTTCACAGGAGCGCTTCCTCCGGCATCTTTCCGAGGCAAATCTGGTCTGGAATTGTCTGAATTCAAATTTGATATGAATCCAGCATTACTCTAATAAATCTGCCAATTCTAATCCAAAATATCTTAGAAAACGTTGTCAGAACAAGATGAAGATCGAAAGTGGCCGGAAGAGGTTCTCTGGTGAACTAACATTGAGTGTGTCTATGTTAAACTTATTTAAATTAGACCCCCCCCCCCACGGACTCCCCAAATGTATTTCTTTGATTTTATGACCCGTTGCTCTATTAATTGGACGATCACACAATGTCTTTCGTTTCTTAGCGAGTGATAGCAAGCCTACGATTTAAGAGAAATACACCTTTCTCTTTAAATATATACAAATTTAGTTTAAAAATGAGTCTGGCGAGATATATTTAATTATTTATCTATCTATATATTTTATTGTTTTGGCTTAACGAGCCGTCTGCTGCCAACGACGTATATTAATGGCGAGCTGTTTGAACGTAGCCAGTGCCAAGGACATACAGTATACAAGATATACGTCCGGCATGAACAAACTCGTAAAATATCGTAAATCGGATTTCGTCAAAACCAATTTGGCGCACCAGTACCGAAAGTATTTTTTACTTCTGACTGTCCATGCCCACTCCACAGCAACACTCGTTTGCCTAGTTTGAGTCTAATTGTTTACTCACTGTTTCACCGACTTCTTGCGTGTGATAGATGCAAAAGTGTGTATAGAAAAGTGTAACTTTGTGTTTGTAAATAGCGTTTAGTGATGGGGGAAAATATTGTTTTAAGAACAACTACAATACAAATTCTAGTAATAACAAACGAAAAATGTGTCACCCTACTTATTCATTATATTCTCAAGTATATAGTGTAGTGTAAGAGTGCAATTGCGATCATTGGGTTCAAAGACTATGATAAAACATGCATAGGAAATGAAGAAACTTCATTACTTACTCCAAAAATATTAAAATATGAGTCTCAGAAAAAATGTGTCATGGATCTGAGCACCAAGTTTCCAGAAATAAAGTATGTGTTTAGAGAGCCAAACTCTATGATTATGGGCAGGGTGAATACTTTTTGACTGATTTTCCTGTATTTACTCACCTTCTGAATCCGAAAAAAAAAAAAATAGAATAAAAAAAAGTCTGGTACTGGCTGCGTTGAGTGGACGAAATAATGGGACGAAATAATGGCGGCAGTGGATGGGTTAAGGGGGGATGCGCGTATTTATTGGTAATTTATGAATACTTTTATTATTTTCTTAGTTTCCTCCGTAGACCTCCATCAAGCTTATAAAAACACCCGCCCTAGACCCCCCTATAAGATAAGTGTGTACATTTCTCAATAGAAACATTTCTAAATATTGACAAAGAAATGGGGCGAAAGGTTTTAAAATCGCCAAACTAATGGGCCGAACGTAAAAAATCTGAAAAGTAATAGGGCTAAACATAAGGAAGAATGGGGACCAGGAAAACGGCCCATCTCCCCTTCCGGCAGGTTTGGGCCGCCGTTGTTGTAGGCTTAGGGAGTTATAACGGGCAAACTAAAATAAATATTGTAAAAAAAAAAAAAAATACACACACTACCACTATAAACCCCCCAGACGTCGGATCAGCGAGTATTCAGATAGTATAGCTTCGACCCTCTACCCCAGTGACTTGTTTTTATAAATCCCTTATGCTTTCCATTATTCTCCTGTGTAGTCTCTCCTTGCATCTTCTTCCATTCACGAGCAGGCATCTTCCTTCAATATGTGGGTGTTTTTTATTATATTTTCTAATCAATTTGACCAATCATTATAATTCTTTACAATTTCTTGATGATTCATTATTCTGATTACGCCTTCGTCCTTATGTCAGCTATATCTGGTGGCTTTCTCTCTGTTTTTATATTTGTCTGCGTTTAAAGTGTCTCCTCAACCTCCTTATATGTCTCTGTCTTTACTTAACACCACTCCAGCACTCTTGACTGTCACTCACCCTGGTTTAGAGGGGAAATTTAGCTTTTGATTTTATTTCTTATTATCTCAAGCAGAGCATCTCTCTCTCTCTCTCTCTCTCTCTCTCTCTCTCTCTCTCTCTCTCATGACAAAGAGTGAGACATTTATGGTTATAAATCAGCTGTGACAGGTTGAGACAGTTTTGAAGGGAATCGTTCTTACAATTCCGAAAGAAAACCTAGTAAAATGAATAATTTTAAAACATGTATAACTTAAAACACCAAACCCTGCTCAAAGTAAATGGTAATAAAGCATAACTACAATTTAATCCCTTTATTACGGTGTCGCCATTTTAACTCAGAACTAGAATTAAATTAAATTATTACGGTGTCTTCATTTTAACAGAGCAATTGTCACTATATCAAGCAACTTAAATCCCATCCAACAATATGCTGAAGTACTAAAATAGGTACGCAGAATATTTGGCTTCATAGGGAGTTCTTCTGAATATAAGGCCGAACCATGATTCTAACCTTACACAATTGCTCAGTTCGCCGATACCTACTCAGTATAAGCCCCTATCTTGTGTCAGTAAAGGGAACTACAGAATGAGGTACACTATTTTCGGTGGTTGAATTATCACAATACTTTAACCTTATATAAGCCAGGGGTGGTCTTTTTGGATTCCCTCCCCGACTTTGCCAACGATTTTTAAGACTTTTGCAGACTAGATTAGCTATTATATGGATTTTGCCCCATTTAGGTGTCAATTTTTTCTCGGCGAGCGAAAGCAAGCCTGCCTTCAATTCAAGAGAAACCGGCCTTTGGCTGAGACAGTTTTCAACCAACAAATTGACATATTGAGCTTGAAGAGGTTCTAGGGGGCAAACTACAGGAAATAACTAATCTAGCTGTGCAAAAGTCATAAAATCGTCGGCAAAGTCGGGGAGGTAATCCAAAAAGACCACCCCTGGCTTATATAAGGTTAAAGTATTGTGATAATTCAACCACCGAAAATAGTGTACCTCATTAGGCTGTAGTGAGACATGTTCTTAGGTAGCTATAACATAGATGTGGTGTAGGAGATATACGTAGTGCAAGGGGTATAGGTTATAATAAGAGATGTAGTGTAGGTCATAAAGGTGTAACAGAACAAATAGGGTTGTAGGGAAGAAGGGGTCTGCCTCGTATGGGCCAATAGGCCTTCTGCAGATTTCCATTTTTTCTTATGTTCTTATGTTCTTAAATTATGGAAAATTGCTAAAACAATACTAGTAATAAGACAAACAAATATATAAATACATTTAAATAAAATTAATAAATAAACATCCAAAAGTTGGATGGTCTAGTGTAAAGAGCTAAAGTTTACCCTAAAAAATTCCCGAGTAATTCCTTTTTTCTTCTTAGTTCCTACCCTCCAATAAATTACGACACTCCAATCCCCCTGTCCCTTTTAAATTACCTGTTGAATACAAAACAGGCTGAGTGAGGTGGAAAATTCTGGGGAGCGATAATGACATTACAGAGAAAATATATCCAACCAATAGTTTATATTTAGCTTTAATTTATTTTTAGTTCTTGGACCTGTATAGCATACGGGGATGGTGTGAGTAAACGTGGGTCAGGGTCGATGGGCAGGTACGGTTGGCCAAAGAAGTCGTGTCACCGCTGTCATTACGTTTGGCTCGCTGTGTGCTCTATTAATGTCTGTCAGATGTTGAATAGGCTGTGTAAAGATAGGAACATGTTTGTATATCTCACACAAAACGATGAATTAGTGCTTAGATAGTGCTGATACAAATTATTGATGGAAATATACTTGGTGCCACAACATCACCTATTTGGCCGACTGTACGAGGCTCGAAACATAATCTGAATTAGGGGTATAGTGTTTGGTGATCCTAGCTTTAAAAGTACCAGGGTGTCAAAAAAATAAAAAATAATAGTATATAAATACAACAACAATAGTCAGAGTGAGAACTGAGCGATCTCTGCCATACCCATAGCTTACTCTGACTGTTCCTTTTACTTATATATTTTCTAGATCTCAAGTGACGGCGTCTCTTCCGTGGATTGACCTCCCAATCTACCAAGATTGGAAGCCAAAGTGTCAAATTTTTCCCTTGCCCCTCAACTTTCTCTTCATAATTGCTGAGGGGCACAGGGCCCTGGGTGGGGCTTTGGTTTCCCGGGCGTTTCCGCACCCTCCTCAGCTCCCCGCCATCGAGTGGCTTCGGTCACCCAGGCTTTATTGTGGCCGGCAGGGAGGGTTCTCTGGGGGCGCTCGGTTGTTGTTGTTGTTGTTGTTGTTGTTCCCCAAGCTGCCTGGCCGAACAACCCCAAGGCCCCGGGCGCTCGGTTATGGCCTTGGCCTTGCTCTGAGCCTTGGGGCTGTTCGGCCAGGCAGCTTGGGGAACAATAACAACAACAACAACAATAGTTATTCAACCAACTAACAATTATGAGGATAACGAAAATATTACTTTATTAAATAATGAAAGTTTGTCCAGGTTAGTGCGCAGCAACTGCAGATGCTATAAACAAGCCGAGTCCAATATGTATTAATGCACTTGTGTATATCATTAATTTATATCTAACCCAAGGTGTTTTTCACTGAATAAAACTTGCTAAAGTTATTCATATGTACTGTACAGTACAAGGGTAAACACTCGATTCAAATGAACAATTAGCGTTCTGTATCTACTGTATATTTTCCAAACATTTTTTGGGGGTGCATGCTGTATAAAAGAGTCAATGATAAAAATATTTCTTAATTAATATCAGTTTGGTTTTCGTTAGGCACTTGGAATGATCCTAGCAGTAACTAATGTGTTAGACACTTTTTCTAGAGAATAAGATACAGGTAATTATGTCTCAGGTGTATATCTGGGTTTATGCAAAGCCTTTGAAATAGTTAAACATAATACTTTCTTTAAACAACAAAATGTATTACTATGGTATTAGAAAGGTTGCTAATGAATGGTTCGAAAGCTACTTAAATAGTAGACCTCAATATACAGTATGTAATTTAATGACAAAGAGACTGATACATGTCAAGTACTGTAAAAAGTGGAGCTCCACATATACTTACAGGATGTAAATAAGTGTCTTTGTCGATGCCTTGTAAACTGTTTGTGACTTTTTATAACATCTTTGTCTGTGAATTTGTGTTCTTCTCACTAGTGGGTCTAGCTTAATGTCACGTTTGAGCAAAGCGACAGATGTGGTGTGTCTGATCAAGTCGGGCTCATCTTGCAGCTTTGCTTTATACTAAATGTATTACAGTTATTATGAGTGTGTGGGTCCCAGACGTGTCACAGTATCCCAAGTGTAACCAAACGAGTTTTATGAAAATAAGAATTTTGATGTTCATGTCACACCTAGACAGGGTCCTCCGCAGAAACTCCAGGGCCCGGTTAGCTTTGGACCTGATGCTGGGTGGTCCACCGTGTGTCCGCTGAGATGTACAACTCCCAAGTATATATGGGTAGAAACAGTATCAAAGTCCGTACTATAAAGTTCGTAGGTGAATGGAATTAGTTTGGCAGTATGGGTAAATCGAAAGTGGTGACATTTGTTGGGTCTAAAGGTCATTTGCCACTTGGCTTCCCAGTTCTCAAGAATACCTAAATCCTCTTGGATTTGAAGGCAATATTTATTCTCTACAGTGTACTTTTGTCCTATGAACTAAACTATCGTCTGCAAAAAGGCTAGTAGTAGAGATGAGTAATAGCGGGAGATTGTTAATGTAAGAATGAAGAAGAGCCCCTAGGTTGGTATATTGTAGAATAACAGAGATTACATTAACGGAGGAAAAATTACTACAATCGAAAACAACAAGATGTTCATAATTAGCAAAAAAAAACGCATTATATCGGTACATAATTGGTCCTCGTATGCCATAATGATCTAACTCTAAATGTCTGCAGTGTGTAACTGTTCACAGCAATCAGTTTAATTCCTTGGATCACCTCGTATACGCACATTTGGATATATTAATCCAACTCTCCTTCTGGACATAGGTTATAATTTTAATCGCATACAGTCATGAGGTTCTATTCCAAATGATGAGTGAGTCAATGAAACAAACGAGTTTGTGTCGCAAAGTTTGTTGGTAGCCTTGTCTTCATATACCTACAGCGCCTGTCTGTCTCCTTATGACACTCTCTCTCACGACACCTATTGTTTGTCACTCAGTATAGTCTGTTTACTTAAAGCTGGCGATAATTTGGCTTGTTCACATCTTAATTACTCAGCTATTACAACGTTCTATAGGCAAATATGGTATTAACTTTGAAAACCCGTCTATATTATGATGCAAAGACAATTCAATTTCAAATTTTTCAATTAATTATCGATAAATGAGCTGGTAAGGGATTCAAATTTTCGCCAAGTTAAAACAAAAATCGAGTATAGGTTCTGGCACCCTAATTTGAGTAACGGAAGATTCATACAATGTTGATATTTTGGAAGCAACAAGGTGTTTTGATGGCCTTTCGATGGGCTTTTTGTTAATGCACAGAATTCCAATGTAATACCAATAATACTGAATCTTGCCATTAACACATTAGGATTTGAACTTGGGATTTTAAGATTAATAGCTGAGTAGTAATACCACCCCACCACACTTACCCTACCTACATAAACACTTATATGCTTTCATTATGTAAATATGCCTATTGGTTGAGAAATGTATAACAGAGTGTCTTTAACCCTTGTATAAGAGAGATCTTTCTGAATGAGTGTTACAAATATCTAGTGTTAGCCATAAAAAGAATATCAAGGAAATATTTGTGCTGCAGGATAAAGTTAGACCACTTTAGCGGCTCGATTACGAGAGTTGAATTAGCTATGGGATTAAATTGTCTAATGTTAGCAGGAATATATAATACAAAAATACGTTGTCGTAGTGAATATTGCTACATACACTAAAATTGTCAAGTCAGATAGACAACTTGTTAAGTTTCTGTGTGCATGTGTGTTAGTTGCTAGATGATTGTGCAGGTTTGTCAGAGCTACACAGATCCCCCCCCCCCCTCCGTAAACGCGGGCATGTTCACATTTGTTGGTTTGCTAAATTAATAAGAAATAATAAAATCGGGTACATTCAGAAGGCTTTAGCTCTTGTTGAGAAGAATTATATATTAAATCATAAATTAAACATAATTTAACATAGATGGCTTCAGCTCATGTTGTGAAAGGATTATAGAGTAATTATAACGTAAGATTTGCTAAGTATAAATTAATTGACCTTCTGTGGATGCCTGCAGTTTATCATAATATAATCTTTGAATTTATTGTGGCTACCATTAAGCGATTTAATACATCTTTTAAAAGGACCCATAGCAATCAGAGAGGTATTATTGATTTTTATTATCATTTTACTCTCACAGATCTTTTCTAAAACACGCACAGTAAAATTAAATAATGCAGTATGGTAACCTGACAGAGTAAGGTCCTTTACTCCATACATCTCTTTATCAACATCTTTAGTAACAATTATATATGTTAAATGTTATTTACAAAACAATATTTATTTTGAAAGGGCATAATTAATTTGTTTATTGCAGCATCAAATAAATATATATACCAGATATCTTTCAATTTCCTAAAACACACTTCTGATGATATATATAATAATTATATCTCTAAGGCAAAAGAAAATACCTGATTTACAAAGAGAACGGATGATTAATGTTGTGTGTCTAGATTATGAGACACCTTGTTCTGGCACACACATTAATTACTGGACACGTTAATTAAAACCACATTAAATCAGACACACAGGCTTAGGGCGAACACAGATATTCACATCATTATTGTTAATTAAATGGATGGGTATTATATAATATCTCATTATGTTTTTCTCCTAATTTTGGAGTAAATGTTTTTTTTTGAAAACGCAGATAAATAGTGTTTTCAGTAACTACAAATGCTATGCAGTTTTAAAACACTCATACCTTTAATGTACTAAATTTCCAAAATGTAAATATTTAAGACTCATTGTCATCTCCGTTTCTCTCTCTCTCTCTCTTACTTGATATAATTTTCTTTAACATTATGATGGGATTTACTATCTCTACTAGATAAAGTTCTGACTATTTCGCTTGGATCGTAAGCTTAGTGTGATCAGTGTATCAATATATACATAGGTAAACATATAGCTCTTCATTCTTTAAAGTTCCACCCTAGTTATCCTTTTATCTACATTTTCCTACTGTTATCATTCAATCTTCCCCTCCCTCGCCTACTAAAACTCTAGCTCCAACTCACTCTCTCACTCTCTCTCCCATCGCCATATTCCTAGCTCTTCCGGTGAAGCCAGATTTATGTTTTAAGCCATTTGTTTTTTCCATCCATCTTCAATACCCCCAAATCCTGCGTCTCTCTTTGTCCTTTCTCACTACAGTCCATCTCCCTCTCTCTCTCTCTCTCTCACTCACTCTCTCTCTCTCTCTCTCTCTCTCTTTCTGTCTCTCTCTCTCTTTCTATCTCTCTTTTGGGTGAATGAGCCAACTAGAGGGAACAATATACTTGATCTTGTGCTCACCAATGAAGATGAAAGTGTGACCAGCTTATCTGTTGGGGAATCACTCGGAGGTAGTGACCACAATCTAGTTAGTTTCTCTCTTCGCACCTTTGGCAGCAGACCCACCAGTCCTCAGAGTGCAAAGCTAAATTTCCGTTCTGCAAATGTTGAAGGCCTTCGGGGAAGCTTATCCATATCAGACTCGAGGGTGAGAATGTTAATGCAATTTGGTGCTCATTCAAAGAGCATTTTATGGATCGACAAGCTGCATTCGTTCCTACTAAACTTACCAAATCAGGCTCAACCCAACCAAAATGGTTCCCAAGTGACATAGCTTCAGCAATTAGAAAGAGAAAGGTTGCATAAAGAAAGGCTAAAAGAAATCAAGACCAAAGAGATTTAGAGTTCTTCAAAAATATGTGTAGAAGAGTGAAATTTCTTATAAAGGAAGCAATGAGGTGAAGTGCTTAGCAGAATCAGATGTACCCCAGAGGATATAGCAAAAATGATAGGTAAGTTAAATAGGTTCAAGTCATCCGGCCCAGATGGCTTTCTTCCTCGAGTTGTACATGAAGTGCGAGAATTGCACCTTTCTTAGCAGACATCTTCAATAAATCACTAAAAAATGGAGAAGTCACTGAAGACTGGAAACTGGCCAATGTACTCCAATCTTTAAGAAAGGGGATCACGAGTGTCCCAAGAATTATCGGCCAATTAGCTTGAATTTTATCATAGTAAAACTCTTAGAAGGGATGCTAGTAAGGGATGCTAGTAGACATGATAGTTGACTACCTAGAAATCCACAATTAAATAACAGATTCTCAACATGGATTCAGGCGACTCCAATCATGTCTTACCAATTTGCTGTAATTTTTCCATGAAATGCTGAGTGAGTATGACAAAAGTAGAGCCATAGACATCCTTTACTTAGATTTTAAAAAGCTTTTGACAGAGTGCCTCATTGCAGGCTAATATTAAAAGTGGGTGCGCTAGGTATCAATACAGAGGTCACAAATTGGATAGAAAGTTGGCTAACAGGTAGACAACAAAGAGTGGTAATCAATGGTGTTTCTTCTGAGTGGACTTCAGTCACTTCTGGAGTTCCACAGGGATCTGTCCTTGGCCCACTACTGTTTATCATATATGTCAATGACATCGATATTGGTCTGTTGAGTGTGATCTCCAAGTTTGCAGATGCCATAAAGCTTGGAATGAATGTGAAAGACCCCAAAGGGGTTGAACAGCTCAGGATGTACCTCAACAGACTGGGTGAATGGTCGGAGACATGGCAGATGCCTCTAAACTTGGAAAAGTGCAAGGTGATGCATATCGGCCAAGCAAACCCCCAATCAGGCTATTCACTATTGGGAATGCCTCTGGAAGTTACTGACTTGGAAATGGATTTGGGTGTTCTGATTTACAGTGACCTAAAGTTTTCCAAGCAGTGCCTTGAAGTAGAGAAGAAAGCTCAGAAATGATTGGGCTATATTAAGAGGCAATTTAAATATAGAAATAAGGAAATAGTCCTTACACTTTACAACGCTCTGATACGGCCTCTCCTGGAGTATGCTGTTCAATTCTGGTATCCAGCACTCAGGAAAGATATAGAGCGACTGGAAAGAGTACAAGCTAAGGCTACAAAGCTTATCCCATCGATTAGAAGAATGATCTATGATGACCGGTTGAGAGCTCTTGATCTCTTCCCGTTGGAGACATGCAGACAATGAGGTCAGCTCATTTAAGTTTTTATAATACTTAATGGGTTTGACAATGTGGATTATAGCAAAATGTTTAGCCTCAATATGAATACAACATGCAACCATGGCTGGAAATTAGAATTGAAAGGGTTCAGCACTAGTATCTGTGGAAACTTTGTCACATATAAGATTTGTTCTACCTGGAACAAATTTCCCTCCGAAGTTGGAAATAGTTCTTTAGTAGAGCAGTTCAAGAAGAGAATAGATAGTATTTTGTACACTCTGTAAAGAGTGTAGTGCACTAAACAGTCTCTCTCCTTCTACTTCGAGTATCTCCTCTGAATGGACCGCAAGGTCTCTGAGATACTAACTATTCCTTGTAAATCTCTCCTAACTGTAATCCTACTTACCAGTTTATCTAGCTGCTGTTTGCTTTTCCATCCACCATGAATATCCCAATAGTCTTTCATTTTGTACTGCCGTTTACAATTACTCACTCACTCTCACTCTCTCACTCACTCACAGTTACTCTCTTTCGTAATTTCCTCTCTCCTAGGCTTAATTTTTCCCTCAGTCACTCTCTCTCTCCTAGCTATTCTTTCTCGTGTCTCTCATGTCCTGCATATTTTATTATTTTTTGTGTTTATGCCATTCGCATCCATTCTTTGTCACTCTCTTCATTTGTTTCTATATTCTGGTCACTCTGTTCTTTCATTTATGTAATGATTTCTTTCTGTGTCACTCTTTTAGTGCATTCCTTTCGTTCTAACTTACGGAGAGACATACCGTTTTTCTGGCCCCCCTTCTCCCTAATGTTTAGCCCCACTAGTTTTGAGATCTTAAGACGTTGGTTCCATTAGCTTGGGGATTTTATGACCTTTCACCCCATTTCTTTGTCAATATTAGGACCCTTCGTGCCATTTAGGTGTCGATTTTTTCCTGGCGAGCAATAGCGAGCCTGTAATTTTAGGAGGAATCGGCCTTTGGCCGGGAAATTTTTCTACCGAAAAATGTAGCCTACAAATTAATCTTGAAGGGGGTCTAGGGGGCGTTTTTCTAAGCATGATGGAGGTCTAGGAGGAAACTAAAAATATATATGAAAACATGAATTAATAGACCAAACAAACAGCCACTGTCCCCTTAATTGACTTATATTGTCTTTTTGTGTTTCTTTTATCCTTGCTATGCTACGTTTGGCCAATCTTTTTCTCTATTTGTCCTTCCCTTGCCAATGTTCCTTTCTTAAATTATTTTCCTTTTTTCTTAGCATAATCTTCCTACATCTTTGCCTCTTCCCTATGTTTATTATTTATTCCTATGTTCCGTGTATTATGTTAGTTCTTCCATGTTCTCCTATGTGAAATATAGATAGTTCCAAAGTCGCCGATAACATTAACTCAGATGGAAAGAAGCTGTTATTTCATTCGTGTGTTATGCCTCTCCCCTCTCCGCAATTCACGACATCTTGAATAGTCAGGCCCAGTTATATAAATTAAAACATACTATAAAAACCCGGTTCACCCTTGGATTAGCGAGTTGGATTGAAGAAAGGTGAAAATGTGTTGAGAGACGCGTGATTTCTACTTTCCGTTAAGATTGGCATTGCAGAATTTCAGGAAAAATCGACCTCTGGGAGAAGACGGAAAAGATAATTCAACCTCTAAGATAAATCCTCCGTTAGATTAGGTTAAGTTAGATTAGGTTAGGGAAGGTAAGGTAAATAAGGTTTGCAAAGTCGGCCGCTGGAAATAAGTTAGGTTATAAAAGGTAATTAAGTTTGGTCGAGTTTGTGTTCGGCTGAAATCTCCTAATGACCAACTTTTCTTTCAATCGTAAAAAGTATTGTTGGATGAATTAACACTATAAAGAGAGAGAGAGAGAAAGAGAGATTGGGTGATGCTGAACTGGAGTGTGTTGCAAGATATTGGATAGAGGAGGAGAGCTGATCAAACGAAATGACTTTGTATTCATCACTTGGAGACAATTTTTGTTTGTGTTCAACCAACCTTCTTACCTCCTCTTGATTCTGCAACATTTTCTGTGCAAGCTTCACTCAAAAAATTTGGCTCGTCTCTCTCTTTCCCTCTCTATCTCGACTCGTCTCGTTTATATTCAATTTGTCTCGTGTCTCATAATAATATAATATCTCTTTTTCTCTACTGTTCTCCTCTTATATGTTCTCTCTCTCTCTGTCTGTCAGTATCTCTCTCTCTCTCTCTCTCTTGCCCTCTCTCTCTCTCACTCTCACACACTCTCACTCTCTCTCTCTCTCTCTCTCTCACTCACTCACTCTCACTCTCTCTCTCTCTCTGCCAGCTTCACCCAGAGTGGTTTGGCTTGATGGGATAAACCACTTACAAGTTTGGTGCTGTGCTTGGGCCCTACCTTGCTCGTCTCAGTCTGCGGGTGGCTGGATCCCCCCCTCTTCTCTCTCTTTCTCCCTCCTCTTTCTCTCTCTCTCTCACTCACACACACACACACTCTCTCTCTCTCTCTCTTTTAGTAGTAGTAGTAGTAGTAGTAGTAGTAGTAGTAACTTATGGAACAACTTGATGCATTCATTCCCATATAACCTTTGCAAACTAGGTTCACCTCAACCAAGTTGGTCCCAAAATCAGAAAGAGGAGGGCTGCATACAGATAGAAAAAAAGTATCCAAGTCCAAAGAGAGCTAGAGATATTCTAAACTAGAATTGGATCTGTAAATGATCCATCAGGCAAACTAAAAGTGACTCAGTATCAAATGGGTAGATTCCACATGCCTTGAATGCAGCTTTACCAAACCCTTCCCATTTGCCATCCATCTTCTGCATCAAGGATACAAGGAGCCTGGGTAAGCACTACTTGGGGAATTTATAGTCATGTGCGTCCTTTCATCGTACTTCCATTCAATATGACTTCCTTCCATGCAACCTTAAGGGGGCCATGCATGGCTATGTGCAATGGTTGCAATGAAAAGTTGAGTTGGCGGGAAGGAACACTATGCAAATGTTGATAACTTCACACAACTGAACCATCTCAAATGAAAAATGTGAAACGAGGTTGTTGCCAAGCAACACCTTTGGTTCATCTTTTAGCAGTCAGTGGACATATGAGATGACAACTTTCTTGACCCCGTCAGTGAAAACAAAGCTATCGAACCAGCTAAATTTCGTCCGGTTGTAATGTGTATTAGTAGGTCCACCGACCATCTAGCTGTCCTGTAGCTGCTCCGCTTTGAACACAACATATGGGTCAAGTACATGGACCTGTAGTGGTGGTGGCAAACAAGGTGGATGTTGTAGTTTTGGTGTTGTTCATTATGTGCTCAACATGCTTCAAACCCTTCCGGAACATCAAAACCTTAGTTCTAGGATTATCGATCAGGTTTGTTTCCTCATAATTGATGATGTTATTTGGGGGAACACCATCAACCGTCTTCTTAAAGTTAGTAAAGTACTGTCTCACATCTTTGCTCACAGCGGTCTGTCTACGGGTGATGATTTTGCACGTTCTGCATGGCAGACGATTTGAGTTGCATTCAAGGAAACTTTATGCCCAATCTCTCCCCAGAAGATTGTCAGAACAGACTGCTATATGCCTAATATTCCAGGAGAAAGGGGATAATCTGGCACACAGACCACTGTTGAGTCTGCTACAGGTACTTTACACCTCTCCACCGCCACATCCAAGCCTACCAAGACAGCAGAGACCGGCGCCCCAGTTTACACCACTGGCAACACTCCCAGTTTTAACTATGTGGAACCCAACTACCAGCCTAGCCAGCTCAACTACCAGCCCAATACAGGAACCAAACGCCCACCAGCCACCAACAACAATCAAAGGGCCAGGCTACAATGATCCAAAATTCTGAACCCCTACAGATCTCAAAATCCACATGAATAACAGGTCCGACATGTCAGGAATATCTCAATAAGAATGATATGAAGAAAGCAAGGTGGTTAGCCCACCATCTTATACTCCTCTCACTCTTCATATTCCAGCCTTTATAGTATTTGAACTCTTCTATTCACCTCTTAGTGAAGACTCCGTTCACAGTCCCTGTTCCCTCTCATGCCGGTCTAGATGATCATTCACATACTTTCTTAAATCATCGATATCAAAGGCGAGTCCAAAGTCACCCAAGGCAGCTACGTTCTGAGCAAGTGCAGTTTCCTTCTCTTGCAGTAAGGCAGTTTTGCGACCAGCATGTCGAGGCTCTGCGATCTTTTCCCTGAATCGATCATGCAGGGTAGTCTTCATTATGTTGTGGAGCTGGACTGCCTGTCATATACTTATACCATAATTTGCAGACAGGAATGCACGGGCAACATCGTTGTCATTGTAAGCTGGCTGATTTAGTGGCTTCCTTTCATAGTGGTGAACCATAATGTCCTGAAATATCAAAAACAGAACCAGAACCACATTTGTTTTAATGTTATCACTATATAGTGTCGTCCGGAATTTCCCCAGTGAACATCAAGCTTGGAGTATATGAGAGAAACAATGTGTGACTGGGCAATAAATGGTCGGAGACCTGACAAATGTCACTAAACCTGGAGGAATTCGAAGAGGTGCATATTACCCAAAGAAATTCCATATCAGACTATTTGGAATGCGTCTAGAAGTGACTGACTTGGAAAATGATCGGAATATTCTAATTAGCTGTGATCTCTCATTTTCCAAGCAAAGCATTGAAATAGAGAAAAACCCCAGATAATTATGAGTATAAAGAGAAAGTTTATTTATAGTAATAATAAGACAGCCTTTATTCTCTAAAATAATCTAATACCGTCCTTTCTAGAATATGTTATTCAATTCTGGTCTCCAGTACTAAGGAAATACAGAGCAATTGGAAAGAGTTCAAGCTATGGATTCAACAAGTAATCCACCGATTGGAAGATTGATCAAGGAAGAGCGGTTTAGAGCATTCGGTTTCCTTTCAAAGTCATCTCAGTGAAGTATTTAAAATACTAAATGGGTTTTACATCGAGGATTATAACAAAATGCCTAGCCTGCATATGCAAGCAAAAGTCAACCTTGACTGGAAGTTGGATTGATGAGATAAACCAATTACAAGATTGATGCTGTGCTTGGACCCCTTCCTGCTTGTCTTAGTCTGCGACTGACTTGCTCTCGCTCTCTTATTTTATTCATAGTAATATCGAAATCAGTTCTACGTGAAACATTCTTCCATCAGAAGTTGTAAATAGGTATTCTATAGAGCAGTTCAAAGAGAGAGTAGATAGGATTTTGCACACTTTGCAGTGCACTTCATAATCTCTGTTTTCACCTAAAATATTCTCACTGAATGAACTGCTAGATCATCAGGATCCTTGTAACTCCTAGTAACTCGCATTTATTTTTTCGTATAGTCTTGTCGATTATATATACATTAATTTCCGTATCATTCTTTGATGTCTCGCACTCAGCTTAAGAGTGTAGACAGATAAACCGATCTGGGAGTAACAATATCGAGTAACCTAAAACCGAGTCAACAATGTTCAGAAGTTGTTCAGAAGGCAAACAAAATAATTGGCTTTATAGGCAGGTAAATAGAGTATAGATCCAAAGAAGTTATCCTAACTCTTTACAATTCCTTAGTCCGCCCTCTTCTGGAATACTGCGTTCAATCCTGGTGCCCTTATTACCAAAAAGATATAGACAAGCTAGAACGAGTTCAACGTAGAGTTACCAAAATGATAACTAGCCTAAAGAACAAACCATACGAGGAGCGTCTTAGAGAATTAAATCTATTTCCTTTAACCCAACGCAGATATAGAGGCGACTTTAATGCAAGTGTTCAAAATCATCAAAGGCATCGACAATATGAACTGTACTTCACTATCGACCAATCTAATTACACACGGGGAAACGGTTGCAAAATTATTGGTAAATCTTTTAACTCTCACTAATCTAAAAAATTCTTCTTCAATCAAGTTGTCAACTTGTGGAATGGGCTTCTCCGAGACGTTATAGACTGCAGCACCGTTGATTCTTTTAAACTTCGCCTAGACAAATATCTTGCATCAAACCTGCGACTGACTGCGTTTGTGAATGAATAACTTTATTATATTCCTCCCTCAGATTCATCAAGGATTATTGCGTATATATATTACCAAGACGTTACCTATCTATCTGTCTGTGCACTCGTTATAATATATATCATAATATAATGAAATATATAATATATAATATAATGGAAGAAAAGGGATATATTATATCCCTTTTCTTCCCATATATTTTCTGATTTGTTCACTCTTTGATTTGATTATTATCGTAATATAATTAATATATTTCACTCCCAACACCAAACACTCCCCAGGGCCCATTTAAATCCCAAAATGTTGTCAAGAAAAATTGTTGATCGAAAATTACCGAAGAGAATGTTCGTGTGACTCCGGCTTTACGTTTGTTGCCAGTCATGTCTCTCCTTTCTTGACCTGGTATTAATTTCTTATCTTGGGTTGTTACTCATTTTCCTCTCTTGGCCTGTTATTCGTTTCCTCTTTTGGCCTGTTATTCATTTCTTCTCTAGGCCTGTTATTAATTTCTTCTATTGACCTGTTAATCATTTCCTCTCTTGACCTGTTATTCATTTCTTCTCTAGCCTTGTTATTCATTTCGTTTCTTCGTCATCTTTGATCCTTTCTGTCGCACGTCTTGCTAAATTCTCTCACTCAGCATTATTGCCTACCTCACCTAAACAAAACAAACTACGTTATAACATTGATTTAAACATATCCCCTAGCAATTCTTTGATAAAAAATACAATTTATTTTAGATTTTAAAGTAAGAAATATCCGGGAAAAGAAAAAAGCATTTGAGATGATGATTGCCAATATTTCCCAAATGTGATGAATTTCCCTGAATTTTCATCTATAATTTATTTAGTTTGATTTATCTCCATGCAAGTGTTTCAATCACGAGTTCATATAGAATGATGAATAATAGGATGCATTATAAACTAACATTCTGGATTATATTGTAAGTCGTTTCTTCCTATTCGGATTTCTTAAAAAGAATTGCTAAAACTTGGCAACCACTCTGAAGAAGAAAGTATATATTATATATTATTCCCTCATACTTCTCTCATTCTGTGTTAATTTTTGCATAATTTCCGTAACAAATTTGTATACATTCTTGTTGCTTCGTTAACATCAAACTACTATTTACATACTGTAATAGCTGTACAAACAACTCCCAATCGTTTTAAAGTCTATTTTGTGATTATCCTCATCTATTATAATACACTGTTTCCTTTTCTTCCTCTTTCCATTCACCGGTTACATAAGAAGTTCTATAATACGAACATAAGCAAACCAATAATTGGCCCGCGTTCAGCATATCCCTCTTACACCCAAATTTGAACTAAAGCTACTATACTTAGCCTTATTATACTATACTTACCACCTATTGCTCTATGTTATTATACTATACTTACCACCTATTGCTCTATGTTATTATACTATAGTTACCACCTATTGCTCTATGTTATTATACTATACTTACCACCTATTGCTCTATGTTATTATACTATACTTACCACCTATTGCTCTATGTTATTATACTATAGTTACCACCTGTTGCTCTATGTTATTATACTATAGTTACCACCTATTGCTCTATGTTATTATACTATACTTACCACCTATTGCTCTATGTTATTATACTATAGTTACCACCTATTGCTCTATGTTATTATACTATACTTACCACCTATTGCTCTATGTTATTATACTATAGTTACCACCTATTGCTCTATGTTATTATACTATACTTACCACCTATTGCTCTATGTTATTATACTATACTTACCACCTATTGCTCTATGTTATTATACTATAGTTACCACCTATTGCTCTATGTTATTATACTATACTTACCACCTATTGCTCTATGTTATTATACTATAGTTACCACCTATTGCTCTATGTTATTATACTATACTTACCACCTATTGCTCTATGTTATTATACTATACTTACCACCTATTGCTCTATGTTATTATACTATAGTTACCACCTATTGCTCTATGTTATTATACTATACTACCACCTATTGCTCTATGTTATTATACTATAGTTACCACCTATTGCTCTATGTTATTATACTATACTTACCACCTATTGCTCTATGTTATTATACTATAGTTACCACCTATTGCTCTATGTTATTATACTATACTTACCACCTATTGCTCTATGTTATTATACTATACTTACCACCTATTGCTCTATGTTATTATACTATACTAACCACCCATTGCTCTATGTTATTATACTATACTAACCACCTATTGCTCTATGTTATTATACTATACTAACCACCTATTGCTCTATGTTATTATACTATAGTTACCACCTATTGCTCTATGTTATTATACTATACTAACCACCTATTGCTCTATGTTATACTATAGTTACCACCTATTGCTCTATGTTATTATACTATACTTACCACCTATTGCTCTATGTTATTATACTATAGTTACCACCTATTGCTCTATGTTATTATACTATACTAACCACCTATTGCTCTATGTTATTATACTATACTTACCACCTATTGCTCTATGTTATTATACTATACTAACCACCTATTGCTCTATGTTATTTGATATAATCTCACTAATCTTCACTATCTCACCACGTTTCTTCTCTTCGATTATACTTCCTCCTTACCCTTATGGCTACCCCCCCCCCCTCTTTCTCTCTCTCTCTCTCGCTCTCGCTCTCTCTCTCTCTCTCTCTCTCTCTCTCTCTCTCTCTCTCTCTCTCTCTAGTAACTAAGTACCTTATTATAGAAAACATTGAAAGTTAAGGAGTAAGCTGCAGAATCCCAACTTATAACCCCAATATTACGAATCTCTCAAATAAGCCTTACATGGAAAGGCCTCGTCTCCCCTTCTGTATGTTTTTAACCTCAGCCCTCATATTCCCCCTGCCTACAAAGTTCATCCCTATTACTGAATATGTGTTATATCAGGCTGGCCTTTAGAGATACACTCTCTACACACTAGACTGCTCTCTCTGATACGAGGTCAGAAGGACTAGAATTCTACGAAACACACACACACACACACACACACACACATGTGAAAAGAGTTGAAATTAACACAGATATATGAAAAATATAGAGAAACAGTCAAACACCCACCCCAAGGCAAAATAGAGAGGCGGATGGACTTCATCAGGCCACAGCCATCCACCGTAATCGGTTTTCTGTTATAACTGTGGCAAACCGGCTATCTCTATAATACCTGGTGTAGAGTGTTTGCCCTAAAAGAAAAAGTAGTATAGTACTAATGAAATAGTCAAAATCAGGGGGTTGACAAATTCGGGAAGTAAATTTTGTAGTCAGAAGTAGAGTAGACAAAATCAGTTAGTTCAAATTGGGGAAGTCACATTTTGTTGTCGGATATCGAAGAAGAAATCCATTAACTACGTCAAAAAGTATTGAAACATATTTAGCATGAGATAAAGTGAGGCTGAGCTCTGGGAGGCAGGGGACGCTCAACTGCCACTCTGACAGGATCAGCCCATCTCCTTGGCATCAACATTCTGGTAATAATACGTCGACATATTCAGTAGATGCAGTGTGTGGTAAATTCAATGACGTCATCATTATTAGCTGAGATGCTCTTCACAAATTTACTCATATCATCTCTAGCAGTTCTAAGATGGTGTTTCTTGAAATACGTCACTTGTTATAATATTTTTTAATTTATTGTAGTTAAAATATCTAATTGGTAGTTTGTTAAATTGTCTTTTTAAGAGGTATATTTCATATCCTTGTTTCAACAATTTTCTAATAAGGATCTTACAAGCCTCTAAAAAGTCTTCATATTTCGAACAGACTCTACTATAGCGTATTATTTGGGAAGTAAACACACCATAGCTTTGTCTTTTGGGGATATTTCCGCAAAGAAAGGGAAAGTTAACTATATGAAATTGGAAATCTGTTCGTTTGTCATAAAGTTTTGTTACAAATTTCTTATCAATTACTTCAATTTGTATATCGAGGAATGAAGCTTTCTTATCGGAGTCATGTTCTTTATTTAAAATAAGCTCATCAGGGTAGATGTCTGTCTTAATTGTATCAAATATGTCGCCACTGTTGAACAATATTATATCATCAATATATCTTGAACACTTGCTAATTTGTTTGCATGTTCCATATTTAGTACGAGTGTTATCTTGCATATAAAAGAACTCGTAATAATGAAGAAATAGATTGGCAAAATCTGGCCCTGGGTCTGTTCCCATTGGAATGCCTATATTTTGCTTACATATGAAATCACCACATTTGAAAAATGTGTTATCTGTCAAGAATTTTATGCTATTCATAAGGGAGGTTTTGCTTAATGCTGTATATTTTTTAGACAATGCATTACTCCAAAAAGCTTCATAATTGTTTATTGTAATGTATTTCATTTTAGAATTTGCAAAACATTTATTCACTATATTTTCCAGGGCTAGTATAAGTTTATCATGAGGAATGTTTGTATATAAAGTACTAAAATCATAAGTTACACATTTTTTAGCTTGTTGTTTATCACTTATTTGCTTGATCACGTCTAGTACTGGTTGATTATTTTCAACTACCCACCATCTACTTGTACCGGTGAACTCTTCAATTACAGTGCAATATCTCTTTCGTCCTTTCATTATCAACTTCAGTGATTTACTTATACAAAAAGCTAATTGCTTAGTAGTACAAATGGACGAGGAGATAATATATCTAGCTTTTACAGGATCTTTGTGAAATTTTGGAATCCAATACATGAACGGAAACTTATGATCTTTAGTTGGCGTTATGATGCTGGCGGAACTAAGAAAATTAGTCTGACGATGTATAATGTCCTGTTCACGTTCATTAGTTTTCACGTAAGTGTCACTGGTTTCACCAATAATTCCTGTCTCTTTGTACAACAGTTTCATATAAAACCATTTACATATAAAGGCATAATTTTTATTAGCTTTATCAACTACTGTAATTACATACTTGTCCTGTAATCTTATAAGCTCACAAGTAGCCAGTTCGTCCTTCAGTACACTTTTAGAAGGTCTATAATATGGATATCTTTGTTTTAATGCCTGTATTCTTTCTTTGACAGCTTCTATAACCACACACACACACACACACACACACACACACACACGGACACCTTAAAGCCGCTGTGATACAAGCAACTGGAACGGAGAATTGTATCAGAATCTAACAAGTTCCATTACAATTAATGTTCAGGGTATTATATTCTTAGTATTCGTTAAAATGATGATGCAAAATTGTGAAAGAGATTCACAGCTACATCAAAACATTATGTTCATAGTATTTTGAATGCCAGTGTAATATTATTGTATTTTAGTTGTATTTTGTTTAGTTTGATACTGTGAATGTAATTAACTCCGCGACTAATAGGGCTCATGTGAAGAAGTCTTCACTTAATTATAATTGCCCATACATCCTGCACCAGCATCTCACACTCACACACACACTCACTCCTCTCTCTCTCTCTCTCACACACACACACACACACACACACACACACATACATACACACACTCACTCTCTCTCTCTCACACACACACTCACACATACACACACACACTCACTCTCTCTTTCCCTCTCTCCACCCACACACAAAAGAACAAACATACTATTTACAGATCTGTTGAACAAATATCGTCAAGAATTCCAATATAGTCAGCCGGTCAACAGTCTTCAACCTCTTTTTCCCTCCTCCTTTCTGAAACATTATTCTCCCTTTTTTTTTTTTTTTTTTTTTTTTTTTCTATATTCCAACTTACTTCCTCTCGGACATAGGCTGAGAGCCTTAACATTCACCGCTTTACAATGAACAGTGAAGCCCGTGAGGTCTTGTTCCAGTCTAGGGAGTGAGACATGTGAAGCACGTAGAGCACAACGAGCACCTGCCATCTTGCCCTCACATGAGGCACGGTGCTCACTCATGGCCCGAAACGACCCCATCTCTGAAGCCATCTCGTTCCCGTGCTTCACTGTCTCACCCCCTACACTCGGACTCTCACACATACACACACACACAACGCCACCTGTTGAGCAGATAACTCACCAGGCATTGCACCCCTATAGCATATTTTGAATATGGGAATATTCATACAGTGCTATTTAATCAGGGAACAACGAGGGTATTTTATTAGCGTTTCGGTGGGCTTGTGGTAATGCACTGATACCAGGTACAGCACAAATTCCATCCCAATAATATCTTCCCATTGATACATCGGGATTTGAACCCGGGACCTTTGGATTACCAGGCCAGTGGCAAGACCACTCCACCACATCTCCCCGGCTTTTTTTTATCTTTCTCTCCTTTTCTCTCTTTCCCTGGCTTGTACCCATTGGGCCCCATTCAGCCAACTGTTTTAAGACGTTTATCCTCATCTAGGTGTCGATTTCTTCCTAGCGAGCGATAGAGAGCCAGCATTGTATGGAGAAATCCGGCTTCGCCGGAGACATTTTACTATCGAAAAATGTACAAATTTAGCTTGCTGTCAAAACAAAAATATATATATGCTGGCTCGTTACCGCTCACCAGGAAAATATTTACACCTGGATGGGGGTAAACGTCTTAAAACAGTAGGCTGAATGTGGCCGAATGGATAAAAGTTAAAGAGAGAGGGAGAGAAAAAGAAACAAAAAGCGAGGTGGGCTCCCTTAATCTTTTCTGTATACCATGATACAGCCTTTCATATTTGTCTGGCTATTCTTACACGATATATAAAGCTTAGAAATGGTTATGGGAGTCAAAGGGATAGCTGAAATGGTTATGGGAGTCAAAGGGATAGCTGAAATGGTTATGGGAGTCAAAGGGATAGCTGAAATGGTTATGGGAGTCAAAGGGATAGCTGAAATGGTTATGGGAGTCAAAGGGATAGCTGAAATGGTTATGGGAGTCAAAGGGATAGCTGAAATAGATTGTCCCCTGATTATTGCAAAAGGCCCTTTCCAAGTTGACTTAAGTCTTGTAGTGTTAGCAAGAATATGATACAAAGACGCCATTTCAACCCTTACAATATACGATGCAGCATATCTTCTTCTTTTTTCTGGCTATTATTAAAAGATTGTATTCATATTAAGAAGTGAACGTGGAAGTCAGAGGGGGTATTTGAGACAGTCTTCACCCTTACAATTCCCACAGATCCTTCCTAACTTGCATACAATCGTGTAATGATGCCTCGAATAAACTGTCAAAATACGTCGTAATCTTCCATGGGTTAATAAAAACCAACAACAACAACAATATCAGCAACACCAAGTGGGCTTCGCAGGGCTCAACGAAGGAGGCAACAACACCGGCAGGAGTAAATAGGGCTCCATGGGTTCATCCAACTACTATATCTGCCACCAGCTGGAGAGAAAGAGAGAGAGAGAGAGAGAGTACAAAGGAGTACAAAGGAAATCAAGCAACAACAGGTCTAGCGACCCCTCTAGGTTGCTTGTCCAGTGATTATCAAGTGTTCAAACCGTGGTTTCGAGTGGGTAATGACAAAATTGGAATGGAAACTACTGCCCTGGAACTAATGTCCGTTTGCAGGATTAAGAGATGTTAGAAGGGGACAGTTGGGTTAGTAACATAACACCGTTATGAGGGATCTTTCGTGTATTTTGGAAAAAAGAGAGTAACATCTTAGTAATTTATAAATGCAATAATCCTTAATGAATCTGAAGGGGAAAAAATAAATTTATATATTTACAAATACAGTCAGTCACGGGTTTGAGGCAAGATGTTTGTCTAGGCGAAGTTTAAGAGTAAAAGAATCAACGGTGTTGCAGTCTATAACGTCTCGGGGAGGCCCATTCCACAAGTTGACAACTCGATTGAAGAAGAAATTCTTAGACTCGTGTGAGATAAAAGATTTACCAAATAATTTTGCAGCCGTTTCCCCGCGTGTAATTATATTGGTCGATAGTGAAGTACTTACTACAGTTCATATTGTCGATGCCTTTGATGATATTGAACACTTGAATTAAGTCGCCTCTTAATCTGCGCTGGGTTAGAGGAAATATATTTAATTCCCTAAGATGCTCCTTGTATGATCAGTTATATCTTTGGATTTATGCTCAAATGACCTGCCTATAAAGCCAATGATTTTGTTTGCCTTCTTAACAACTTCTGCACATTGCTGACTGGGTTTTAGGTTACTCGATATTGTTAGAGAGAGAGAGAGAGAGAGAGAGAGAGAGAGAGAGAGAGAGAGAGAGAGAAGAGAGATCAAACATTGTCATCAAATTGTAGCGTTGATTTATTATTATAAATATTAATTATCCTAAAAGAAATGAATTAACCAATTTTTTTTTTCGTATCATTACTAAGTACCTTATTATAGAAAACATTGAAAGTTAAGGAGTAAGCTGCAGAATCCCAACTTAAAACCCCAATATTACGAATCTCTCATATAAGCCTTACATGGAAAGGCCTCGTCTCCCCTTCTGTATGTTTTTTAACTTCATCCCTCATATTCCCCCTGCCTACAAAGTTCATCCCTATTACTGAATATGTGTTATATCAGGCTGGCCTTTAGAGATACACTCTCTACACACTAGACTGCTCTCTCTGAAACGAGGTCAGAAGAACTAGACTTCTACGAAACAAGCCAAAGAGAACAATATGTGCTGTACCTTGCTTCAGTATTTTATGTTAAGTCCATAGTACTATGCTGATGCCAGTAGATTAACCCTTTCAGCATTGTAAGACGCTTTTCTATCTGGTAGTCTGACGAAGGTGATTTTATTATTATCAGCGGGTTAATTGAGATATACTTTACCCCTCTGATTTTTAGAGGGCTTTCATATGCTGAGTTATATTGCCAAATGTTAGCCATAAAAAGGCGTCCTCGTATAATAAGGGGGATGGGCGTATGTATTTCCTCATTTAATATATTTTGTTATCATTGTTTTTAGTTTCCTCCTTACACCTCCATCAAGCTTTAAATAACACCCCCCCCCCCCCCAAGACCCTCCTTCAAGATAAATTAGTACATTTTTCGATAGCAAAATGTCCCGTTCCTCTTAAATTACAGGCTCGTTATCGCTTGCCAGGAAAAAAATCGACACCTAAATGACACGAAAAGTCTTATTATTGACGAAGAAATGGGGCGAAAGGTCCTGAAATTGCCAAATTAATGGGTCGGACGTCATCAAACCTGAAAACTAAAGGGACTAAACATGAGGAAGAAGGAGGAGCAGAAAAAACCCCGACCCATCTCCCCTTAAATGGGTTAATATCTCATGGGTGGCCTATCCCCACAAACACCACCAAAACAGCCGTCATCAATACAAGTTTATAAATATTATGATTATGACCAGGACCTTCAACCCATTAAGGGGGAGGGTATATTTTTTGGTTGATTATTTCATATATATTTTTTTTTCTTATTTAATTATTTTGTATTATATGTTATTATTAAAAAAAAATGGGATTGGGCCTGAGTATATACAGTACATACATACATTATTTTGTTTAGTTTCCTCCCTAGACCTCCATCAAACTGGAAAAAAAAATCCATCACATCCCCCTTCTAAATATATTTGTACATTTTTCGGTAGAAAAATTCGGCCGGTTCTTCCAAAATTACAGGTTCGCTATTGTTAGACAGGACAAAAATCGACACCTTAATAGCACGAAAGGTCTTAATATTGACAAAGAAATGGAGCGAAAGGTCTTAAAATCGACAAACTAATGGGCCAAACGTCTTATATATCAAAACTAATGGGGTTAAACATGGGGGAACAGGGGAGCCAGAAAACTAGCACATCTCCCCTTAATACAATAATCAAAGCATGATTGACATAATAGTCTTGGTTAAATGGACATGGAGTATGGAGACAAGATATACTAATTTGGCCTACCACTCACTATAAATCTGAGGCATATTATAAATCCACTGGTTTGTCCATATAATCAATTCATCCTATCAGAGGTACAAATCAAAGTAAATCGAAACAGTTATCAATAAGTGTTTATATACAAATTATTCAGTGCAATAAAAAGGTAAAGGGACACATATCATATAGAATATATCATACAAGCCAGGGGTGATAGCTCTCTCTCTATCCCCTTTTATCAGCCATCGTTCTGATACTGGTACCGACCTTCCCCTGACGACCCCTCTAAATGCTCTGGACCACGGCCTGTCACTCTTACTATCAACTTTTGCAATATTCGCGGCCTTTCCTCTAATTTTCACTCTGTTGAACACCATCTCTTCTCCTCCAAAACTGATATTTTTTCACTGAAACCCAGATGTCTGAGACAACTGCCAGCAGCCCCTTCTCGGTATCCTCCTACTTTATCTCTCCTAGTTTCAAAGCCAAAGGCAGATGTTGTGCATACGTGCACAACAAACTCACTTGCTCTCGTGTTCCCGATCTCGACTCCTCTAAATTTTCAACCTTATGGCTCAAACTATCCTGTCATTTTCATACTAAAAATGTCTGTGCTGTCAATCTTTCCCCTAACTCTACCAACTTTCCAAAATTCTTTGACTATCTAAACTCTAAAGTGGAACACATTCTATCCATCTCTCCCTTCTCGGAAATCTCCATCTTAGGAGATTTCAACTTTCATCACCGTCAATGGCTCTCCTCTCTTACTACTGATCAACCTGGTGAACAAACCTTCGTCTTTTCTATCCTAAATGACCTAGAGCAGCTGGTCCAGCAACCCACTCGTATCCCGGATCACTTCGGAGATCGGCCCAACATTCTTGACTTAATTCTGACTTCTAACCCTTCCTCTTATACTGTCAATCTTTTCTCTCCTTTGGGCTCCTCCGACCATAAACTTATCTCTGTTACCTGTCCTATCTCTCCAGTACGGCCACCCGATCCTCCCAGCCGACGGCGCTTGTTGCACTTTTGCGCTGCCGACTGGGTGGCTCTTCGGCAGTACTTCTTTGTTTTCCCATGGAATGACTTCTGCTTTCGTGACCCAGGACCCTCTGATAGTGCTGAACACATTACCGAGGTAACCCTCTCGGGCATGGAAGCATACATTCCATTTTCTTTCTCTCAGTCTAATGCAAAAAAATCTTGGTTTGTTCTACTGCTGTCCGCAACAAGGAGGAAACATTCAAACGGTGTCGACGCCTTAAAACTCAAGAATCTCATTCATCCTATGTTTCTGCCCGGAATCAAGCCAAATCTGTTCTTCGACTTGCCAAACACTCTTTCATCAATAATACATGCACTGAACTATCCAATTCTAGCTCTTCCCGAGCTTCTTCGCTCAAAATTTTGCTAGAAACTCCACCTTGGATGATTCCGGTGCTATTCCTCCCTCTCCGCCCCCCTCTCTCCTACTTATGCCTAATATCCTATACTTTCTACCTTCTCTGGGCTTAATACTAAGAAGGTGTACGGACCGGACGGTGTTCCTTCTGTTGTACTAAAAAACTGTGCTTCCGTGCTGACTCCCTGCCTAGGCAAACTCTTTCGTCTCTGTCTCTCCTCTAACGTCTTCCCTTCATGCTGGAAGTTTGCTCTCATTCAACCTGTCCCAAAGAAGGGTGACCGCTCTCAACCCTCCAACTATCGTCCAATTGCTCTCATCTCTTGTATCTCTAAAGTCTTCTGATCTAACTACTATTTCCAATTGGGGCAGAGAAAACCTTGTTGCCTTAAATGCTTACAAAACCCAATTTATCCATCTATCTACCTGTCCGGAACTCCTAGAGAACTATCCCTTATTCTTCAACAATACAAAAATAAATCATTCATGTCTCAATATTCTTGGTGTCTCTTTTTCTTCTGCTCTCACTTGAAGGACCATATTACCAGTCTTGCTAAGGCAGCCTCCCAGAAGCTGGGTGTGCTCAACCGCTTCAAGGGGTTCTTTACCCCTGCATAGCTTCTTGCTCTGTACAGGGTGTTACGCTGGCCAGATTGCCAGAATGTACTCGTACTCGCTAGCACTCGCCAGGGCAGTAAAATGGGCTATAATAATCGTAGAACGATGTTCTTTCTTTCTCAGTATTCATGTTGTCACAGACAGATCAGTGTTTGTCTTTATTCTTGTCTGTGACACTTGGAAGTATTTTATATAATTAATAGAGTATAAGATGTGTAGTGTGAATTGCAAGGAGAGAGAGAGAACGAAGGAGGCAGCGAGGTGGTAGTATGTGCATATATGTACGTGTGCCTTCCTCACTTGGGCGGAGGTTCCCACGCTCGTCATTGTCCGGCGGGCATGGCGCGTCATATGACGCCTGCTCTTCATGACGTAGTCGTCTGTGATTGGGGGCCGAGACAGCTTGGTGCTGGGGGGCTCCTACCCGCGTGTCTCCTTAGAGCTTGGCATGGTGTGCTTGGTCCTAGACGTCCCTTGCAATCTGTCCCCAATCTAACCCTCTTTACTACTGTTTCTCTCTCTGAACTTCTTCTTTTCCATACTTCTAATCTTTATTCAATTACTTATCCCTTCTGGTTCTGCATACGACTTCCATAGTCGGCCAGTCGTATTACCAGCACCAGTTCTCACATATATGTTTTGCACTAGCTTTAGGGATTATTAGAGTCATAGTCACATGGAGTCATATTATTATTGGGTGCTTCTAATTATTGAGTTGTTCTTTGTTACTATATAATGCTAGACAGTGGAGGGTATCTTTGGTCGTTGTCTGAGTTATGTATATGGCGAGACAAAGCCTGTACGACTTCGACGGAGCTAGGTAGCCTGTAACCCTTGTGCATATTTTTCCTTTGCGAGTGTAGTAGTATACAAGCGAAGGGCGTTTGCCTACTCTTGCTTGTATGATTGCTACCTCATTTTTGTTGACCTTTGTGGAGCGCCAGGGCAAGACCAGATACTTGAGATCTGGACTTACCAAGAGAGCCTCCTAGTCACTTAACGTAACATAAGGGAAATCTGTTCAAGGGGAGACAGTAGGCTACGAGCATGCTTGCGCTCTGCCTAGGTTCCTGGTACCTTTTATGCCGCTGCTAGACTTTATTAGTAATAAAGACAGCATTGTGTTTATTAACTTTAACTGCGTATGCTTTAGGAATTATTCACGCATTATTTTAGCCTAGGTTGATGCATGGTGCACAACCCAGTATGGTTGTTACTTTGGCTAAGGAAGTACTGTTTTGAGTGGCTATTATTAGTGCTGTGACAGAGTTGTTGCACTCCCTTGTTTTATATATATGTATCCTACTTGTTGGTGTATTTAAGATACACGCTTTGGTGTCCTGCCCATGCATTATTTCTGTTCTATATTCGACGAGCATCTTAGAGCATCAGACGTTTTCAGAAGATTCCATATCTGTTTGCTGTAGGACTAGACTTCCAGTGTTTTCATAGAGCATTGAAGAGTTTAGTGTTCAGTACAGACTCACACTAAAGTTAACGTAAGCATATACTCCTTTATTAAATCTTGTTATAGTTTATTTAAGCATTGTTATTACTTGAGAGCATTTTATTAACGTAAAGTACTCCTGTTGTGAGTAGGCTTTGCCATCACCGGAAAGCCTTTGTAGAAGTGCACTAAAACCCAGTTAATTGATACCCCGTTATCCAGTAGATTAACTCTGGAGGGTTTAAGTGTTTTGTTCACCGGCGTAATAGTTCGAGGGTTTGGAATTAGCGTACCGTTGTTGCAGATATAGCCTATCTTCTAGTCCAATATTAAGTGCCCTTGTTTATTTCGTAGTGCCGGTCGTAACAAATGGCGACCTTAGACCAGTATATAGTGAACTGAATATTGCATTTTTTTTTTTTTTGGAGAAATCTTATTGCCATTTGGGGTTGAATTTATTTCTCGCAGTGTTGGTAGTGGACATTGTTTTGAGGATATATGGAACTTGTTGGAGTTTATTGGTGACCTAGTATTGCACTTAAAAAATCTTCAAATATTTTTGTGAATAAAGCTACGCGAGAGTTTGCCTACTTTTGTCTTGACTTGAGATTTTTTGTTGTTGACTCCATCATGTCACTGGACGGGTCTGAGCATAGTGAGGGCACAGTGTGAGAGACAGGCGAGGAGGTGGAGAAGGTGGAGTTGTTTAACGGCGTTCGGGTGGTGAACGATGAGGAGGATGCTCGGAGATTTTGGAGGAGCCTGTGACGGCGGACCGGGTGTCGGGACTTGACCGGTACGGACTGCAGTGTGTAGCCACGGTCTTAGGGTTTTCTGGTACTAGCGGTTTGTCGAGAGGTGAGCTGGTTACCTGTGTGCTCGGTGGGGTGCATGAGGCTTCGGGTGGAGCGGGAGCTGGGGCACCTTCGTCCCAGCCCCCATTTCACTCAACTCCTCTCATGGCGCCCCCTCGGGCTCCGAAGCCGGGTACGTTCCCGCAGGCCGATGTCCGCTGGCGGTTGGGTATGCCTCTAGGTGACTCACGGGGTGGGTCCCCAATAGTAGCACCCCCTCTTCAAAGTTTGTCTCCCGAGATGTTGCTTCAGCTCGAGCTCACCAAACTTAAGCAGCAGTCTGAGCTCAAGCAGCGAAAGCATGAGGCTGAGCTCGAGCAGCGGCAGCGAGAGGCTGAGCTCAGGCAGCAGCAGCAGCAGCATGAGTCTGAGCTCAAGTATAGGTATCAGGCTGAGTCTGCAAGGTATTGTGCCGATATTGACCTAGAGAAAACTCGTGTAGAGGTGACGAGGAACCGGGTCGTCCAGGGGGGTCGACCCCATGACCAGTCCCTGTCGCATCTACTAAAGTTGGTTCCAGTGTTTGATGAGATAGGAGTTACAGAATTCTTTCTCCGTTTTGAGAAAAAGTGCCGGGAGCACCAATGGCCCGAGGAGAAGTGGGCAGCCCTTGTTTCGTCACGATTGACGGGGAAAGCACTCAAGGCGTACGATGCTTTGCCCCTAGATTCCTGCGTGAATTATGAGGCGTTGAAAGAGGCTGTTCTGAGGGCGTATGAATTGCAGCCAGAGACCTATAGGCTAAAGTTTAGGGCTGTTCCTAAGAGAAAGGAGAGTACTTTCCAGGAACACGCTAGAGAGCTGTCAGATGCATTTGAGAATTGGTTAAGGTCGGAGAAGGCAACTACTTTTGATGCAGTGAAGCAATTAGTGTTGCTAGAACAATTTTTTAAATGTACTGGCAGTGACTTGACTCTTAACCTGAAAGAAAAGCAACCTAAAACTCTGCAGGAGGCGGCTCAGATGGCTGACCTCAGGTTGTCATTGATTCGTGGGTGCAGGTCTGCACAGAGAGCTGAGGCAGGTAACCAGGGGCGTACCACTCCACCCCCCCCGAATTAAGGACACAACTAATTACACATTTAAGAGTACTGGTGCCAATTTTGATCCCAAGTCGAAACCCTTCCCGTTAAAGAAAGGCCAGGGCCCTTCCTCACCTCAGAGGAAGTCCAAGAGCGAAGTGGAGTGTTTCAAGTGTCATGAGAAGGGGCATATTGCGCGCTCATGTCCGAGCACACCGCCTACAGCAGTGGTGTCACTAGTGAGCAACATCGGTGTGTCTTTGAGGCCTTCCGCGTTTGCCCGGGGTAATATGTCGGTTGCGAAGTTACAGTCAGTGCAGAAGCAGCAGGAGGGCTCGTCACCCGTCCGAGATGCTTTTTGCGGTCATAGGGGGCACGGCACTGTGAGGTGGGCTGGTGTGGAGCATAGGCTTGAGTTGCTGCGTGATACGGGCGCTTCCCAGACACTTATTAAGAACTTCACTGGCAAGCCTATTAACACAGCTCGGGTTGTGATGGTTCAAGGTATCAATGCTACGCGGTCTTACCCGCTGGTCAGAGTGGAGCTTGAGGTGGACGGTGTGACACGGGAGTTGGATGTGGGTGTTGTGGAGAAATTGCCAGTTGAGGGGGTCGACCTCCTTCTCGGTAACGACTTTGCGGTGCCTACTTCCGAGGTTCCACCCTTAGTCGTTGCCGAGAGGGCGGCTGACACGAGTAGGGAGGGGCAAGAGGGGCTCGAGAGATCTCAGTCCGCTCAGGTGTCACAGCCTAGTACCCAGGTTTCAGACCAGCGGAGGAACGGTCGGAAGGAGAAAGTCAAGGCTGGTGGTCGGGTTGTGAGTTTGGTCCCAGTGACACTCCTTGGTGACTCGGTACTTGCACCAAAATTGAGCTCCGGAGTGGCCCCAGAACCTGTCCCCCCTAGTAACATGGTTGGGCGTGATGGCACTCCGCGACAGAGTAGTTCCCAGGAGCAACTAGAAGATCTTAGTCTTGAGAGTTGTGGGAACGGGGCTATTGAACTCTACGAGGACGGGGAAGCATGTCATGTGAACCTGTTAAAGGAGTTTGTGAGGCAACCACCTGAGCAGCCTACTGTCCCTGTGTTGGTCTGCAGTGGCCAAGGTGGAGAAGGAGAGGGGGGCAGTGAGGCACAGGTGGTGAAAAGTTGGGATTGTCATGTTTCGACGGAGCATTGGGCGGGGGACACGAGTCAGGTGGCTGTGGAAGCGCTTGAGCACCTGCCTGAGCAGCAGCGTGCAGTGATCCAGCCCCTGCTCGGTTCATACCCCACTGTTTGTGCCGAGCACCCAGGCCTCACAACTCATGCGGTGCACGATGTTCCGCTGGCAGGTCACTTGGGTGTGAGTAAACCGTTGGCCTCGTTGTGGAAGCTGATCAAGGTGGGCGACGAGGCTTTGGCATGGTTGTCAGCCTCAGATCAGGGTCGACCCATGGCTGCTAAGGGTGGTAGTCAGTATCAGGACATTGAGCAGATTGGTGAGGTTGGCTGTGGAGTGAATGCGCCCGGTCGTCGCTTAGCCTCCCAATGCTGCTTTAGAAAAATGCAACAGCCCTACCATAGACCGACTGTATCTGGCCGTGGCGCTGAAGGCGGTGAAGCTGCGCTGGAAGGTGTAGTCGCAAGGAATGCAGGTGTGCGCATGTACGGTATCGGCGGGGAAGCCTTAGCACTTATGAACTATGGGAGTAACTGCACAGGTGGTACAGATTGTCCCTCTCATGACCTGGTCTGTACTAGGGACAGAGGTGGAGAAGGAGGGAGACTATAGTGTAGAAACTGCGGTCTCGGCTGGGTTGTGGGAGAGCAATGAGCATGTTGTTCTTTGAGATAAGTTGCAACCTCTTGTTCCTAAGCATCAAGAGAAGTTGTTTACTAGGCTGTGGCAGTATGTCCGCATGTTTGTTGATTCTCCAGGCCTGATGTACGGGGTAAAACCCGACATGGAGGCTGGAGACAGTGCAAGGCTCAAATGGGCTCCCTACCGTATAAATCCTGCTCGACAGCCTGTCGTAAAAGCAGTGCTGGACTACATGTTGGAGAAGGGTCTGAGGGATAAGGGATATCGTGAGTGGTCGTTGCCAGTAACTTTGCAACCTGAGTTAAGTGGCAAGATCCGTGTGTGTGTTGATTGCAAGAGTGATGATGCATCATCCCTGACAGACGCCTATACCTTATCCAGAGTTGACGACACCGTAGACCGCATCGGGGCTGCCTCGTTTATCACTAAGGTGGAAATAGTGAAAGGTTATTGGCAGGTCCCGTTGCCGGAGAGAGCGAAGAGAAGTGCCAGTCTTGTGATGGACTGGGCAGTTTATCAGTGTCAGGTGTTCTTTTGCTGCCGGAACACAAGTTGGATGTGTGGCATGTTAAGGGCACTGATAATGTTCTGGCTGATTGTTTGTCACAGGAGGGTATGTTTTAAGGAGCACCCTCGCCGTTCAGTCAGTGTTGGGTTGAGTGGAGAAAAAAAATTAGGCTTGCGCCTGTAGTGCAAAGCCGCCAAAAACACTATTAAAAATAATACAAAAACCTCACATAAAAACTCTTTCTTTTTGATAGTATATAAGTGCAGTATGTTACAGCAAGAATCTAAGACATTCTGAGTTTTTGTCTTAGTAGGCTAGGCTTGTTGAAGCTTGCTCGTTGAGCGTAATATTGTTAGGTGATACTATTATTTTGGGGAAGTGTTGTGTAGATTTTGTTTATATAATGAAGTGTTTTATGTTTGTGATTGTGCCTTGTTTTCACAACATGGAGGAGTAGCTGGGTGATGCGGGGTTGATGGGCATTCTGTCTGGTCAGATGTGGCGTTTACCTGAGGTTAAAACGTCCCACATCTTGGGCGGGGTGTTACGCTGGCCAGCTTGCCAGAATGTACTCGTACTCGCTAGCGCTCGCCAGGGCAGTGAAATGGGCTATAATAATCGTAGAACGATGTTCTTTCTTTCTCAGTATTCATGTTGTCACAGACAGATCAGTGTTTGTCTTTATTCTTGTCTGTGACACTTGGAAGTATTTTATATCATTAATAGAGTATAAGATGTGTAGTGTGAATTGAAAGGAGAGAGAGAACGAAGGGGGCAGCGAGGTGGTAGTATGTGCGTGTATGTACGTGTGCCTTCCTCGCTTGGGCGGAGGTTCCCATGCTCGTCATTGGCCGGCGGGCCTGGCGCGTCATATGACGCCTGCTCTTCATGACGTAGTCGTCTGTGATTGGGGGCCCATGTCTCAGCTTGGTGCTGGGGGGCTCCTACCCCCGTGTCTCCTTAGAGCTTGGCATGGTGTGTTTGGTCCTAGACATCCCTTGCAATCTGTCCCCAATCTAACCCTCTTTACTACTGTTTCTCTCTCTGAACTTCTTCTTTTCCATACTTCTAATCTTTATTCAATTACTTATCCCTTCTGGTTCTGCATACGACTTCCATAGTCGGCCAGTCGTATTACCAGCACCAGTTCTCACATATATGTTTTGCACTAGCTTTAGGGATTGTTAGAGTCATAGTCACATGGAGTCATATTATTATTGGGTGCTTCTAATTATTGAGTTGTTCTTTGTTACTATTTAATGCTAGACAGTGGAGGGTATCTTTGGTCGTCGTCTGAGTTATGTATATGGCGAGTCAAAGCCTGTACGACTTCGATGGAGCTAGGTAGCCTGTAACCCTTGTGCATATTTTTCCTTTGCGAGTGTAGCAGTATACAAGCGAAGGGCTTTTGCCTACTCTTGCTTGTATGATTGCTACCTCATTTTTGTTGACCTTTGTGGAGCGCCAGGGCAAGACCAGATACTTGAGATCTGGACTTACCAAGAGAGCCTCCTAGTCACTTAACGTAACATAAGGGAAATCTGTTCAAGGGGAGACAGTAGGCTACGAGCATGCTTGCGCTCTGCCTAGGTTCCTGGTACCTTTTATGCCGCTGCTAGACTTTATTAGTAATAAAGACAGCATTGTGTTTATTAATTTTAACTGCGTATGCTTTAGGAATTATTCACGTATTATTTTAGCCTAGGTTGATGCATGGTGCACAACCCAGTATGGCTGTTACTTTGGCTAAGGAAGTACTGTTTTGAGTGGCTATTATTAGTGCTGTCACAGAGTTGTTGCACTCCCTTGCTTTATATATATATGTATCCTACTTGTTGGTGTATTTAAGATACACGCTTTGGTGTCCTGCCCATGCATTATTTCTGTTCTATATTCGACGAGCATCTTAGAGCATCAGACGTTTTCAGAAGATTCCATATCTGTTTGCTGTAGGACTAGACTTCCAGTGTTTTCATAGAGCATTGAAGAGTTTAGTGTTGAGTACAGACTCACACTAAAGTTAACGTAAGCATATACTCCTTTATTAAATCTTGTTATAGTTTATTTAAGCATTGTTATTACTTGAGAGCATTTTATTAACGTAAAGTACTCCTGTTGTGAGTAGGCTTTGCCGTCACCGGAAAGCCTTTGTAGAAGTGCACTAAAACCCAGTTAATTGATACCCCGTTATCCAGTAGATTAACTCTGGAGGGTTTAAGTGTTTTGTTCACCGGCGTAATAGTTCGAGGGTTTGGAATTAGCGTACCGTTGTTGCAGATATAGCCTATCTTCTAGTCCAATATTAAGTGCCCTTGTTTATTTCGTAGTGCCGGTCGTAACAAGGGGCACAGTGCGTCCTTGTACTGAGTATTGTTCGCATGTGTGGGGAGGATCCTCTCACACCACACTCCTAGACAAAGTAGAAAGGAAGGCCTTTCGTATCATTAACTCCCATCCACTCACTAACTCTCTGCAAACTCTCTCTCGTCGCCGCAATGTTGCATCTATTTCGCTATTCTATCGCTACTTCAATAATCAGTGCTCCTCAGAGCTCTCCCAGTGTATACCACATCCTTTACGTAGGGTACGTGGTACCCCGTCTTGCAACACAATCCCACCCCTACTCTGTGTAACTCTCCAACCCAAGAGTGAAATGTTACTCACAGTCTTTCTTCTATTCAACAGCTGAGCTCTGGAACTCTCTCCGAGAATCAGTCTTTCCCTCCTCCTATGACTTAAATTGCTTCAAACTCCGTGTGTCCAGGCATTTTTATCTCGAATGTCCCTTGATTTTGGCCCTGTCACTCTTTCAACTATGGGGGAAGTACTCGCTACAGGCAGTTCTGCCTATTGTCTCCTTCACTCACATAGAAAACAAATGACACTTCAAATTAATCAAAGCACTACACAAAACTTCTGACAATGCATAATGGGACTGCCTGAAAGAGAGAGAGAGAGAGAGAGAGAGAGAGAGAGAGAGAGAGAGAGAGAGAGCAAAATAAAGTACATCTTTCTTTTTGCAGAACATAAACAAATGTATTTTTGCTCTCCGCTCATCTCTTTACAATTTATAAATTTTACAAAAAAAAAAAAAAAAAATACATGTCATAATAAACTATAATTTAAATGGTATGGGTAAATTAAACATATTAATTACGTAATACATCTTTACAAACTTCGTACCACTACCAAAATAGAAAACTTAGACAACTGTTAAGCTACAGGGTAAACTAAAACAAATATAACTTCCTGCCACAAATTCAGGTAGTGAGATGTATATACATATACTGAATGTTACAAATGCTCCTCTCGGGGTCTCTCCGGGTAGGGCTCCTGGCCACGACTATATCCATTCATATTTACTCTCTACATAAATCCTAAACTTGACTCAATCATGTGATATTTGCTTTTCCTGGAGGTCTACTCCGCTTAGGCACAACGTGCTTATATAGCCGAAGTTGCACTCACAAATTATCCACCCAAGTCAGCTTCAGAGGCTAAATGATGAATTGATATGTGGTCTTGCTAGCGGCCGCCCATGTTCTTGTGGAGATATTTGATAAAAAGAAGTTGATGCGTCTCTGTAAGCCACTGTCGAGAGTCCTAGTTTTTCAACCATTGAACAGGACAGGAACACTAGTGTACTAAAGAAACGCAGCATAGTTCTTCTGCAGCAGTATCGACAATACAGCAACATACAGCTTATTCCTGGAAGATTGAAATGCAGATAGATCGATAGCAAAACGCCAATAGTCTTTTAAACTAATTTTAATCCAACACTGTAACTAGTAACAAAACCTAATCGTGTATAACCAAACCTAACCTATCTTTACCTAGCTTAACGAAACCTAACCTAGGCTGTTTAGGGCCCTAGCCATTTTGATTGTTGGTCCTTTATGTTATGGTTGTGGTCTGCTTCCCTGCTAGGAACTGAAAGGTTTGTATTTTTGAGTCTATTCACGATGGTTCATTTGTAGGGAGATGAGCACGTCAGTTCAGATCTCTTTGACGCCTGTCCTTTGCTTAACTTATTTTGCATATTTGCATTTCAATTATTACAGCTACATTGATCTCGGAGTAATTCAAATATTTTCGCCACATCACTTACTAATCGAGTGGGAATAAGGGACATTATTCAAGCGAACATTGTACAAGGTTATCTAGAAGAGGGGTCTTGAGGGATCAAACTAAACCCCCCTTTAAACTCTCCAACAAAATTACGCCTTTCCTAATTGTATTCCAGCAATCAGTTGACGAGTGTATTCTGTTTATGATGGATCTGGGGGGTCAAAGGTTCCATGGAGATTGCTTATACTGTATATTCACTTTGATCCTATGGCGAGGGCCTTCCAAATTGAATCAAATTGCCTTCATTAGTTTTCAATACATTGAAAATGCCGCCGTAAACCTGAAGGAGTTATGATACAGTCCACCGAGTAGTCTGAAGGCAATGTTACAAGGGCATTTTTTCAGCGTCTTTACTAGCTATTATTTGAGTTTGGATTGTGATTCCTGGACAAAAACACTGAATGTTGATTAATGTTTTATCTTTGTCTACACATAGTATGTTATGTTTCTTTGTATATGGTGTAAAAAAAAAAAAAAAAAAAAAAAAAGAGTAAGGGAGGGAGAGAGAGAGAGAGTTTTTTTCATCACCTCAGCTAACAAAGTGGCACAAAATCTTAGAAACCCAGTAAATGAGATTTTCATGAGTAATGAATCTTATATGCATTCACGTCTCCCCCAAAAATCCTAATTTACCTTAATCCTATTTCAAAACAACTTAAATATATACAGTATATACTGTATATACAGTATATATATACTGTATATATACTGTATATATACTGTATATATATATATATATATATATATATATATATATATATATATATATATATATATATATATATATATATATATATATATATAGGCTATATTTGATAATTATAATAATAATATTATTATTATTAGCAGTAGTAGTAGTAGTAGTGGTAATACTAATAGTAGTATATATAGTTATATTACTGCTTAATTTCTATGAGCTTGTGCTAAGCTTTTTATACTCAACATCACTTGGACACAAGATTAAACTAGCTTGACTCTCCCCGACATATTAACTTACGAAAGTTAGGGGTTGCCCGAGCGCCCGGTATTTCCAACACAACACTCTTTCTCACACTGAGGGACCGTTAGAAGTCGGAGGAATATGGGGCTCTCACCAACCGACAGATTATGATCTAACTTACCTAACTTACTGAGCTCAATATGACGCAAATCGTGTCATAAACTTATTATTGAACTATTTCATTAAGTTCATATGACGCGATCGCGTCATATGATACTTTTGGGCAAACCGCCGTATGACGCGATCGTATCAAATATGGCGGAAGGGGTTAATTAACTTTCTGAAGCTGATAGACTTTTCCTTAGCTGAAATGATATGGTCTATAAATACCTTGAATAAAATAAAATATTAACTTCCTATATAACTACAAAAGGTTCACAGTGCGCTGGATATTTATGGTCTGACGTAAGAGAAAAACAACTATGACGATCGTATTTACTGACGGTATTTTTTCTCGACATAATCTGCAGCCCTTACACAATGTTCGGTCTCTGGAATTGGTTATCAGGTATAAGTGAGAATAAGAAGACTCTAGACTCTATGCCATACTGAGTTGGTACATTACTAAGAGTCCCTCACAAAGAATGTTCTCAAAAATTCATCAGAAAATATGAATGAGTGTGTGCAGTAATTGAAAAAAGTTGCTGGGCGAATTAAAAACGTTAATGAAATATACAGCATACATATGACTATGCAGTATTTAGGGGAGGTGTGGCAGAGTGGTCTTGCCACTGGACTGGTAATCCAATGGACCCGGGTTCGAATCCCACTATGTCAATGGTAAGATATTATTGGGATGGAATTTGTGCTGTACCTAGTTTCAGTGCATTACCACAGCACACCGAAATGCCAAAAAAATACCTTCATTGTTCCCTGATTAAATAGCATTGTATGAATATTCCCTTATTCAAAATATGTTACAGGGGGACAATGCCTAGTGAGTTAATTGATAAATAGGTGACGTTCTGAGAGTGAGGGTCCGAGTGACGGTGAAGCGCATAGGCGAAGCGGTTTCAGAGATGGAGTTGCTTCGAGCCGGGGTGTTTCGCATGTCTCACTCCCTAGACTGGAACAAGACCTCACGGGCCTCACCGTGTTCAGCGGTGTAGTGTAAAGGCTTTCAGCCTATGCCCGAGAGGGAGTAGTTGGAATATAGAAAAGAAAAACAAATCTCGATGGTCAAAATATTGTCCACCAATGATCACGTAATTATATTTCAAATAATTATCTGGAAAGCAACAATTCCAATGCTGAGAGTCAACTTCGTTGCTTCCTAAAAATACAGCATATTTTCTCTACTCTTCAAGTGTGTGTGTGTGTGTGTGTGTGTGATTAAGCTATGAGAGAGAGAGAGAGGGAGAGTCAGTCAGAGTGAGAAGAGAGATCATAATTATGTCAAGTCGAAGTGCTTAATATTCATAATGAGTCCACTCCAAGGTAGTATTTATTATAGCTTTGTTCCGCCCACGAGTCCTCTAATCTAATCAAACACACCAATCTAATGAAGCAGCAGACTGAATGGTGGACAATTACGATTTCACTATATATATAATTAATGGAAGAAGATTAATTATTAATGTGAATGTCTTGCTATCATACAAAAACGAATCTTATGTATGCGTTTACGGAATAGTGCTTTTTCTGTTTTTATTTTATTATTTTATTATTTTATTATTATTATTATTATTTTGTGAATTAATGCCTGACATTTTCTGATTATTACAGTTTGATAAGAATAGATCCCCCGACTATAATGTACCTTGAAGGGAGCATCACACGGACACTTTCCTGGCGTTTTACTAACCCATATTCGATTCTGGGTTGTGATTCATGGATTAAAATACCAAAGACAGTTCTGCAGGTTGATCAATTTAATCCAGTATGAAGTTAGATGTTATATGAATCAGTTAATTGTATAGAAATGAGCGAGAATGTGGTGCGAAATCATAGCAAAAATCATAATAAAACTGAGAAACACCGAAACGCTGCACGTAACGCCACCTTTAGTTTAACTGACCACTTGTAGGTTTTGGGCTATATGGAAGTTGGTGCCGAAAACATCAATAATTAGCGGAAATACATATAATATGTATGTTTGTAATGGGTAGATATGTTGATAAATACAATAGTGTGTATTTATATATTCACTAGAATTGTAGGCCTATTATATCTGGCAATTCTGCTAAATATCGATGTTTCTATTCGGGCTCTGTCTCGAGTCGGCCACCCCCAGTTATGGGGTATATGCCTGAGTATATACATACTGTACATACATCGATATCTACAGCCCTAACTTCCTTGTACACCGAAGCTTGCAACTGGTGAATTTTCAGTAGTGATGAGAGCATGCCCCGTAATGTTGTCATAATAATATAGTTGTCCATCGCAAAATTACGGAAAAAAATATATTAATTTAACTTTGTCTTTTTGCTGTCACGTATTATGAGGAATTATTTTAAATATAATTTTCATCATAGGATGGCCTGATACAAACTAATGGGTCGAATGACTTAAATTTCAAAGCTAATGGGGGTAAACTATGAAGGAGAAGGAGGTCCAGGAAAAAACTCCCCCTTAATACAGTGTGAAGGTTATCACAAGTCATGCGTAATAGGCACACATCAAGAAAATAATAACGCATGATACACAAAGTTGTAGAGTAGCTATTACATAAAGGAAGTTATATAATTTCATGATACTTCTCGTGGAAAATATTCAAACAAATCTATTTTGTTATAGAAGGCAAGCTGGTTGCTATATCTTTGTATATTAATTACATTTTTCAATGGTCTTGATAATAGTACCAAATAGTAGTGATTCCATTTAATGTATTGACCCTTTCATTATTTCATTATTTTTTCTGCAATACTAATGACACGTATAGCATATAATAAGAATAAAATTTTCGCTTTTGACTAGGCACTGCTGTACATGTTAATGCTATGCGTAAAAAGACAAATTTCTTTCATGTTTGTCGACTTTGTGATGTGGCCCATGCAGCCCATAATTAATTTTTACTTCGCAATAACGTTTCCAAAATTTCTTTTGAGGTATTGCTCCGCTTATTTTTTAGAATGAAGAATATAAGTAATACTACATTTAAATAGTGTGATATATAGATAGATAGATATAGATAAATAGATAGATAGATAGAGAGGGAACTATACGAGTGTTAATTTAAGTGTATGCGTGGGTGTGTGCATGTGAGAGTGTGTGATTGTGTGCAAGGGTGTCCTTGTATGGGAGTGCTTAATACAAAGACGAATTTATATGTTAATTTTATTGTCTTCCTATATTTTGAAAACACACACACGTAGTGTATGCACCAATCTTTCTTCCACTGGTTTGATTGTAATCTACAAGGCCATGCAATTTAATAAAGACATACTTACTTTCGTAGGAGTTTAGATTTCCTAACTTATATTTTCCAGCAGTGCAAGTACTGTAAAGGAAAAAGAAAACACCAGGCCACCAGGCAATATTACCACCCATACCATCACAACCCTGAGAAAGGAAGCTTTAACCACCACACCACAAAGATACACCCGAGTCGCCTCAATCACGCCCGCACTCTATCCAACACCCGGCAAAGACATCATTGTAACCATCAACAACACCAATGATAACCAGAGAAAGAAAGGTGGAAAGGAAGGCAAGGCAATACACTACACCTCCACTCGCCCTTCTTCCTCCAAGCTGCATCACCACCATGAGAGGGAAATCCGAAGGGGCAACCCCAGCCACCCCAGGGCCTCCTCCCCGCATAGATGCCCTTCTTACCCTGAGAAGGGACACCGGGAGGAACGTCAGAAGAGGTAAGACTATGACAGGCAAAGTTAAGATCAATAATAGTTGGAAAGCTCTTAAAACATACTTCACTGGAAGATATTTTAAGAGCTGGAAGATTTGGGCTATACTGAATAAACTATTAAAGCACTGGCACATAAAGGTTTATTCAGGATTTTTAGATCTTGGCTGATCAAAGGAATTATTTATTGGATCACCATGGTGGCAACCCAATATTGATTCCTCTGCCTCGATTACTAGGAATTACTGTCAATAAAGAATGATATACTGACATGAGCTTTATTGGTAGTAAACCGACCCCATTCTGGACCCTTTTAAAAGTTCATGCACTGGCAATTGTCTTTGAAATGGTAAGGCTCGCAAGATACCGTAGCTTAAGGCATAACGGCACTTTGCATACAGTCCATACGGTACGTTGTCCCAGACACTGGCATTAAAACACGTATGCGTAAAAGGCCCAAATAAACCCATCAACCAGTCCCTGAAAGACTCTTATAATGGTCAGGACAGTTAAGAGACGTTGCCTAAACAACCCTCTTACGTTATTCCGCTGATATAATATGCCCAGCACTGGCATAGCAGATTCATATTCATTCAAGACCCAACACCCAAGAGTACTGGAAGGTTCTGTATCAAAGCTCTTATAAAGCCAGAGTAGTTGAGGAGACAGTACAACACCGGTATAACTTCTCCTCCCAGACCAGATGGCTGGAGTAAAATAGGAAAGAAGAGTAATTGAACAGAGGAAGAACAAGCTGAGAAGTGAGAAGTACAGTAGAAAACTGAAAGTTCTCGGGCTCAACCAAGTTGCTTCATTGTTTACATTAGCTCGATGATATGTATAATTATGTATAACACTGGTATAACGGAACATATTCATTCAAGACCCAACACCCAAGAGTTCTCCATCGACTTCCATCTGCTGTCAACAGGACCACCACCACGGCCAAGACCCTCGTCGGAATACTACAGAAGTGCCTTATTATTGAAGTACTTAGTGTGACCTCGAAGAAGTACTAGTGAAGTGCCTTATCGAAGGAAGTACTCAGTTTGACATCATAATAGTGCAGTGTCATTCCTCTGGGAATTTAATTGTGGATCCTCGTTCGTGCGTTATAAACTGTACATATTTACTTCTCTTTTATCTGACAGTAATGTTTATTACTTTGAACAATACAAGTTATGTGTGTAGTTTGTATTATATTTATCCTCTATTACCTTTGTGCATGTGTTTACGTGGATTCAACTTATCCAGTCAAGTAAGAACCTACCTAATTAATCCAATTAACCCCAGCAAAAACCTGGTATAACAGCAAGTATGATTGTTGTATAGAGAGCCATACATTACAATAAGGATAACCTAACCTTACACAGGAATTAACATTTCCTGCCCGTCTCTGTTACCAAGGGGCCCGGCTGATTGTGAATGCAGGCAGGCAGGGGAGAGCTATTAACCGAGGCAGAGCTGTAATATATGCAGGCTCAAGGGCCAGTTAACAGATAGGCTGAGAGGAAATGTATATATTATTATAATAATGGGAATACAGAAGATGATATAAGATGATAATGGCGGTATGTGATGATAATTATAATGGTAATAGTAATCATATGATATCATATATTATTAAGATGATTACTGTATACTATATATAAATAATAATTAGCAATAATGAATATTAGGAGAAGGCGATATGAAATTAAGATAATGATGGTGATAAGATGATAGCAATGAGAAGATGAAATCAGATAATGAATGCAATGATTGGTGTCGGCGGGGTGCAAAGAACTTGGGAGATAATCAATAATCTTGACTTCTATAATTACAAGAAAACAAATATGTGGGTGAAGTTGTGTAAAGTCCCCAGGCAGAGAGTAGGGACATAGTGACATAACTAATAGTGAGCATATGTTAGAAGGAAGGTGTGTGGTGGTGTGGTTGTGGTGGAGTTGGTGTGGTGGTTGATCCTTCCGGTGGTGCTGCGGCAACAACATCAGTCCCAGGTGGTGGAGCTGCTTCGAGGGCTGTAGGGGCTAGTGGCTAGTTTTAAGCCTATATATACAGTATATATATATATATATATATATATATATATATCGGCCGAAGGCCGATTCCTCCTAGAACTACAGGCTACCTATCGTCCGCCAGGATAAAATCGACACCTAAATGGTACAAAAGGTCTTTACATTGGCAAAAACAAATGGGGCGAAAGGTCTTAAAATCGCCAAACAAATGGGATAAACATCTCAATATCTCAAAGCTAATGGGACTTAATATGAGGGAGAAAAAACAACTACCTTCCCCTTAATACCAGGTGGAAAATCATGCTGAACTACGGTGTCGGAACGAGGGTGGCCGGTCAACAGCTCAAAACCAGTGAACTATGAGCTGAAACTGGAGTTGGTCTCGGACTCAGGGTTACCAAATTAAGTCCGCTAGATATAGTAGATGAATTTAAAGGGAAATTTCCACTTTAGGGATTGTTTTCTGGATCCCTTTCTCCCTCATGTTTAGCCCCATTGCTTATGAGATTTTAAGACTTTCGCCGCACTAGTTTGGCGATTTTAAGAACTTTCGCCCCATTTCTGTCAATTTTAAGACCTTTCGTGCCAATTAGGTGTCAATTTTTTCCTGGCGAGCGATAGCGAGCCAGTAATTTAAGAGGAACCGGCCTTCGGCCGGGAAATTTTTCTACCGAAAAATTTACAAATTTATCTTGAAAGGGGGGTCTAGGGGGTGTAATCGTAAGCTTGATGGAAATATAGGGAACACACTAAAAACCTCCCCTTAAGGAACACCCCGTTCTTAATATTAATCATCCATTACAAACTCCAATGTACTTGAATAAACTAATGAAAGCATATGGTCCTCCCAGGATTCGAACTCGGGACACCACACCCGGAACATAAGCAACTAAACCATTACACAACCAAAAATCGCTAGAATCATGCCACAATCTCTGCAATATCGCTCTATAATGGCTCAAGTCTCCTGAGTATCCCTAGAATTCATGTTGCTAGATGTACAAATTGGCCTCTAGATCGAAGTAAATGCCTCTAGCTCTAGCGGGAAAGTAGCTAAATTGGCAACACTGGTCTCGGTGACATATTCCTTTGGGGGTGTATAATTTCCAGGGTAATATCAAAGGCGTCCTCTGGGTCAGAAACTATGTACAGTTGGACAAATAAGTGATGTCTCGGCACCAAGTATATTTCTATCAATATTTGGTATCAGCAATATCTAAGGTTTAATTCATCGTTTTAAGTGAGATATATAAACATGTTCCTATCTTTACACACCCTATTCAACATCTGACAGACATTAATACATCACACAGCAAGCAAAACGTAATGACACCGGCGACACGACTTATTTGGCCAACCGTACCAGCTTAAGGGGGGATGGGATTATATTTGCTTGTATCTTGTTATTATTTTTCTAGTTTCCTCCCTAGACCTCCATCTAAATTTTAAAATACATCCATTAGATCCCCCTTCTAGAATAATTCGTAAATTTTTCGGTAGAAAAATGTCCCGGCCAGAGGCCGGTTCTTTCAAAATGACAGGCTCACTATCGTTCGCCAGGAAAAAAAATCGACACCTAAATAGCACGAAAAGTCTTAAATGAGACGAAAGATCTTAAAATCAACAAACCAATGGGGCAAACAACTTAAAACCTAGAAACTAGTGGGGCTAAACATGAGGAAGAAGGGGGGACAGAAAAACGACCCATCTCCCCTTAATATTCATGGGAGTGTTAGCTCTGGGTTAAATCAATGAAAGCAATGAATACATGTGGTGCTCCAAGGACTCGAACCTAGGATACTCACACCGAAATTCCGCACACTAAGCATTAGGCTATCAAGACAGAGAAGCATAGCTGAAGATGTGATGATGGGCTATGACTTTTGATGAACATGATTATAACCACCTGATTTGGCCGAAGTTAATTGCAGGACCATGTATTTAGTCAATGATAATAATAATAATAATAATAATAATAATAATACCAGGTTTGTGCTGGGGTTAACTGAACTAATTAGGTAGGGTCTTACTTGACTGGAGAAGTTGAATCCACATAAACACATGCACTAAGGTAGTGGAGGATAAATATAATACAGAGTACAAGCAAAGGTTATTTTTTCAATGTAACTGTAATTACTGTCAGACATGGATAGGTCAATATATACAAGTTGCAAAACACGAACGAGGATCCACAATTAAGTTCCAGGGGAATGACACTTTACACTTTCGAGGTTACACTAAGCACTTCCAACGATAAGGCACTTCCGTGGTACTTCCGACGAGGTTCTTGGCCGTGGTGGTGGTCCTAGTCGTGTGTTGATGACAGCAGGATGGAAGATGTTGCAGAACTCTTGGGTTTGGGGTCTTGAATGAATATGTTCAGTTATACCAGTGTTATACATAACATATCATCGGACTAACGTGAGGAGAAGTTATACCAGTGTTGTACTGTCTCGCTCAACTATTCTGACCTTTATAAGAGTTTAATTAAGAACCTTCTAGTACTCTTGGGTTTGGGGTCTTGAATGAATATGAATCTATTGTGCCAGTGCTATACATATCATATCATCGGACTAACGTAAGAGGGTTGTTATACAACGTTTCTTAAATGTCCTGACCTTTATAAGAGTCTTTCATTGACTTTTGGATGGGTTTATTTGGACCTTTTACACATACGTGTCGTGTCACCAGTGCATGGGACAACGTACCGCATGGACTCTATGCAGAGTGCCGTTATGCAATTGCTACGGTATCTCGCGAGCCCTACCTTACAAAAAGCCAATTGCCAGTGCTTGAACTTTTTATAAGGACCAGAATGGGGTCGGTTTACAACTGCTAAAGCGCACGTCAGTACAGCCTTCTTTAGCGACAGTAATTCCTAATAATCGAGACGGAAGAATTAATATTGGGTTGCCACCATGGTGATCCAATAATAATTTTTTTGATGAGCCAAGATCTAAAAATCCTCAATAAACCTTTATATTCCAGTGAAGTATGTTTTAAGAGCTTTCCAACTGTTATATATCTTAGCTTTGCCTGTCATAGTCTTACTGCTTGTGGCGTTTCTCAAGGTGTCCCTTCTCTGGGCAAGAAAGGCTGATGTGCTGGGAGGAGAGCCTCGGGGCGGCGGGGGTAGCCCCTCTGGATTTCTCTATCACGGTGGTGGTGGTGCGGCATGAGGAAGAAGGGCGCGTGGTGGTGTAGGATCTATGCAAGTTTTTACTTGCCTTGCCTTCCTTCTGCTTCTTCTTTCTCCTATCACTACTTGGATGGTTACTCATGACTATTATGTCCGTTGTTGGTGTTGGAGGAAGTGCGGGTGTGATAGAGGCGACTTGGGCGCATTCTGGTGGTGTGGCGCTTGGGGCTTCTTTTCTCGGGGGTGTGGAGGCAAGGGTGGTAATAATACATCTTGGTGGTGTTGCGTTTCCACTCTCCTTTCCCTTCATTTCAAAAATAATAATAATAATAATAATAATAATAATAATAATAATAATAATAATAATAAAACAAATAATAATACTTATATTAATAATTACAACAATAATAACAATAATAATCTTTGAGAAGGTAATTCAAAAAATAATAACGAACATTTATCAGTGAATAAATAATATACTGCATATTTGACCACATGAGAAAACCGAGAGAACCAAATAGAAACACTGGACATATCAAAAATATATAAGATACCACTACATCTCCACACTGCCCAGTAACCATCCAAATAGCAGCTCGTACGGGTCATTAGTTGGGCTATCAGAGAGGATGAGAGCAAATGAAGGGAATTGAAGGCTGGCACACATAGGCAATCAGAGAAAGAGGCCCTCGTTATCGGGGAGTTAGTGGAAAGCTTCTGTTAAGGGAACCCACCTCGCTTTTTTTTCTCTTTCTCTCCCTCTCTCTTTGGCTTGTATCCAATCGGCCCCATTCAGCCTACTGTTTCAAGACGTTTACCCCCATCCAGGTGTCAATATTTTCCTGGCGAGCGGTAGCGAGCCAGCATATATATATTTTTGTTTTGACAGCAAGCTAAATTTGTACATTTTTCGATAGAAAAATTTCTCCGGCGAAGCCGGATTTCTCCATACAATGCTGGCCCGCTATCGCTCGCCAGGAAGAAATCGACACCTGGATGGGGATAAACGTCTTAAAACAGTTGGCTGAATGGGGCCGATTGGATACAAGCCAGGGAAAGATAGAAAAGGAGAGAAAGATAAAACAAAAACGGTGACCCCCCTTAAGATGGAACACACGAAAATATTAACCATTTTACTATACGAGAACGCCTTTCTTCCTTAAACTAGGCGCTAATAGCAGGCAATATTATTCCATTTATGAAGGAGTTGTAGGAATCAGAGGGTTAATTGAGATGAACTTTAACCCTTTATATCGTTGAGGGCCTTCCAAATCTGAATAAAATCGTCGACTGTAGCTAGCTAGATTAATTAAAAGGAAAACGTGTCCTCGAATTCTGAGAGGGTTAAGGGAGATAATGAGTCAAGAGGAATAGATAATATATGTGGTTTATTTTCAGGATGGTGCTCTATATAAATAATTGTTTAGAACATAAGTCATTACAAAGTGTGCAAAATATTATCAACACTATTAATTTTAACTGCCGTACTATTTACAACTTTTGAAGGATGTTTATTCCACGCAATAGAGATCATATATTTGAAAAGGTTTCCTCATACGCTAGTGTTAAGCGTCTTTACCTCTAATTTTAGCCGTGGACATGCGTTGTATTCAAAGTGAAGATAAACATCATATAATATTCAACAATAACCAATAACAGTCTAGGTGTTTCTATTCTCTCTCTCTCTCTCTCTCTCTCTCTCTCTATATATATATATATATATATATATGTATATATATATATATATATATACATAGAGAGAGAGAGAGAGAGATAGAGAGAGATAATAAAGAAGATGACGAGAGCAAACATCAATTCCATTTTAATTGTTTATTAATTAAGCTTTTGACAATATTTCGAACAACTTCTCTGTTCATCATCAGGTGAAACACCAACGATCCTAGAAAACAAACATGATATCTGTTAAAACTTTGTATTTAATACTTCTTTGTTAAAAATAATTATACAGTTGATTTAGTCCAGAAGACCGTTAAGTCATTTTTAGCTAGCAAATATGTAACTAAAACCTGTGTTCACGAGGTCCCGAAACTTAGGAAATAATTATATAAAACTTCCATTCTATGGTAAATCCAGTTACGACTTTCGTAAACAGCTCCAAAAAAGTAGCTTCATTCTAGATTCCCAGCTGTTAACTTCCGCATAATTTTCCCAAATGATTTTAACATTCGCTAATTTTTTAGAATAAAGGACACTGTTCCCAATAATTGATGTTCCAATATTGTTTATGAATTTAGCTGTCTCAGCTGCCTTGCTGGGTATGTGGGATGTTCGTCTTATTCATTTCGCGCTAGAATATTGGAGCATTTGGGGAAAAGTGTCCGAACAGGTCAATATTTAACGAAAATGCCTTTTTCAGCAGTAAGGAATCACTCTTTAGAATTGGACCACAGATTTAATGAAAAAGATTTTAAGATATTGGCTAAATTCAGAAACAAGAACGATACTTTCATTGGGGAGAAATATTTCATAGAAAAACTCAAACCGAACCTAAACTCAGTGCTCAGGTAGTTGATAGCTTGGGGCTTTAGGATCCCTTGCTATATATAATGTCTATAGTCAGTTAATCTAGTTAGTTCTCCCGGAATAGTCGTAAGGCGCAGCTCGAAATGGTTTGTTGCATGTTATTTTATATTACATGTTCAGGTTTATGAAGTTAGGATTATGTAATATTCTTGTAAATCATGTTATTGTTTTCAATTATTAACTTATATTTCTAGCAGTTTTAAGTAAAATATTATGTAGAATTGTCACATTAAACTTGTTTAAATAAATCCATGTATTAAATACAAAGTTTTAACAGATATCATGTTTGTTTTCTAGGATCGTTGGTGTTTCACCTGATGATGAACAGAGAAGTTGTTCGAAATATTGTCAAAAGCTTAATTAATAAACAATGAAAATGGAGTTGATGTTTGCTCTCGTCATCTTATTTATTCTCAAGATCCGGTACCCTAGCGGCCAACCTACTACTGATATTATATATATATATATATATATATATATATATATATATATATATACAGTATATATTATATATATATATATATATATATAATATATATATATATATATACAATATATATATATATATATATATATATATATATATATATATATTTTCTTTAATACATACGAGGTTGAAAGAAATGGCAATTTCTGCGTTGGAAATTTTATTATTCAAAGTTTCCAGGTCTCTGATGAGTTTTCGCTGGGTGGCAGGAAGTAGATGAAGGAGATGAGCAAAATTCATGGTGGTACAGGGTTACATTAAAGTACATGAAGATACAGGATATACGGCGTTTCACTGGACAACCAGCATTATCAAGTAAGGAAGGAATGATATAAAAGGTAAACAGGAAGGGTATATATAGAGGGTGGAGGATCAGAGGAGGCGGAAAACAGGGGGCAAAAGCCTGCTATTGGTGGAAGGGTAAACTAGGAGAGAGAAAGGGGGTAACCGCTTCACGCATACGCACTGGATGCGGGATGGTGGTCAGTAGGTGGGGTCGAAGCTGATTGGCTGCGTGTCGAGGGGCGTGGTCTAAGTTGTGTGGCGCCTGCAGAAGACGAAGCTGAAGGAGGTAGCGCGGGGGGCTGCGTCAAGGGCACCGGGGGGCGAGGAGGGGTGTTAGGTCCTGTAGGGTAGTGCCTTTTGGCAGAATGAAGGATCTGAAGGTCCAGAGTTTGGTTGTTGATGTTGGGATGTAAGGCTTGGATATATAAAGCTTCGAGTATAGGTAATCTCCTTGGGTCACTTTCTTTATCGAGTATGGTGGTGTGTTTCTCTAACTCGTTGCGTGTGAGGTGACCTTCAGATCCTTCCTTCTGCCAAAAGGCACTACCCTACAGGACCTAACACCCCTCCTCGCCCCCCGGTGCCCTTGACGCAGCCCCCCGCGCTACCTCCTTCAGCTTCGTCTTCTGCAGGCGCCAGACAACTTAGGCCACGCCCCTCGACACGCAGCCAATCAGCTTCGACCCCACCTACTGACCACCATCCCGCATCCAGTGCGCATGCGTGAAGCGGTTACCCCCTTTCTCTCTCCTAGTTTACCCTTCCACCAATAGCAGACTTTTGCCCCCTGTTTTCCGCCTCCTCTGATCCTCCACCCTCTATATATACCCTTCCTGTTTACCTTTTATATATCCTGTGGTACTGTCAAATGGTATAATTATAAGGCAGGCTATGGCTTCATAACTACGAAGAGTAACGAGGATGTCTTCTGCCACCACACCAACATTATCAACAACAACAGCAAGAAGAAAGCCTCACTAAGAAATGGTGAAACAGTGACTTTTACCATCAAAACAGGGAGACAGGGACGTGAAGCTACCAACATCACAGGCCCTGAAGGAGCTCCAGTCAAGGGCTCCTCTTTCTCCCCACGGAATGTTCCACCAGAGTCGACACCACCTACAACTACAGCAGATGGGGAAGCAGTACTGAGGGCCAAGATCTTTGCCTGCATTCAGTCAGCCATAGCCATTGCTGGCCCAGACACACACCAACTCTGCCAGCTAATCCCCTGTCTGTTGTCACACAACAATCTTCCCACCATCATCATACCTCAGAAGGCCTTCTCCGCGACCCCTGCAAACATCAAAAGGGCGTCAACAAAGAAGAAGCCCCCCAAGACACAAGATCGAGTTCCAGAACTACAGGAATCTCCAACTCTTCACATCCATGAAGAACACCAAGAAAAGGACGAAACACAAATGGAAGCCGAGGAAGCCAGAGCATCATCATCACCACCAACTTCCCCCAACACCAAGCCAAAATCGCCAAGAAAGAGATCCCCAGGACCACTCCTTCCCCTCCCGACAAACCCGGAGACAATAACAAAAATCGCCAAGGAGACGGAACCGGAAGAAGACACCATCGAGCTTGCAGAACTAACACTGGGCAGTATTGGATTCATCTGTGACGTCTTTGAACAAGATCCCGACGTTATGAGGAAAGCATATTATTATATTAATCAAGAAGACTTGGAACGAACTCTCACAGATGAAGGAAAAAACAAACTGAAAGCAAGACTCAACAGATCAGACATAGACATCCCTAAGTTAAAATCATTCTTATCAGCACTTTAGTAACTTAAGTACAACAATAAAGCATGAATGAAAGTTTAAAAAAAAATGATTAGACAAACAAAATAAAGTAATAAACATCCCTCAACAACAGCAAGGTGGACGGCCCACTAACTTTTCTCTCCCACTGTATTTCATCTTTCCTACTTTCTCTTCCCTCCACCCACTCTGAGGTGCCTCTCGTCCCCCCCCCCCCCCCTACCCCTACCTTTAAAAAAAAAAAAAAAAAAAAAAAAAAAAAAAAAAATTATATATCACATTCAGCTCTGAGCTCCCATCCTGAGCACACCTACCTCACCTCTCTCTCTCACAACCAACCATTCACCATGAGTTCAGCAACTCCCATCCTTGCTGGACTTGTAAAATGGTTCAATGTGAAGAAGGGGTACGGCTTCATCACCCCTGACGACGGCACCAAGGACATCTTCACCCACAAGGGCGCCATCAAGAAAAACAACCCCCTTAAGGCTGTGCCCTCCCTTGGTGATGGAGAAAGGGTGGAATTTGTGGCAGTGGCTGCTCCCAGAGGTCCTGAAGCCAGACAGGTGACGGGACCAAAGGGCGCCGCTGTCAAGGGCTCCACTCACGCCAGGGACCTCCTGAAGGAGGGGCAGAAGGAGTCAACCAGCAGGAGACCCACCAGGCCGAGCCCAAAATCCAATACCACATCTTTTTTCATCATAGATGTGGTTATTAGGACGGCTATGGCTCTGGCTGGAGACACCTCCCTCCTGCAGCAGATTCTGCCCGCCCTCCTGAAGGAGAACAACCTCCCTGTAATATCCATCCCAGCCAACCTTCCAGGGAGCCACCAGAGAACACCGAGGCAGAGGAACACACCGGCTCCAAAACTTCTGCCTCGCCCTCTGAATAGGAAAAACGGCCCACCACCACCTTCAGAGGGGCTTGCACCATCACCACCAGCACCCACCAAGCCGAAGGTCCTGACTCTGACTCCCTTCATCGACCTTTTCACTGCAGAATGCAACCCTGAAGAGGACAAGACTCCAGCACCACCTATGGAGGTCGAGGAAGCCCTCCCACCACCACCACCACCTTCAGTAATCACGGCTATGACTGCAACCACTACACCACCACCTGAGTTAGCAGAACATGTAGAAGCAGCCTCCATGCCCACCATTGAGATTGCGAGCCCCAAAGCCAAAAAAATGAAGAAGCAGAAGAAAACACCAGCAGTAGCAAAGGAGACATTACCAGCTGCAACTTCCGAGCCCCAGCCACCAACACCACAACCAGCAAAAACTCCTCACCAACTGTTCATGGAAATCTGTTATCCACACCTCGAAACAGACTTCAACATGTCCATGAGCTATGCCTACAAGGACTGCATAATACCCGAGTTCCACGGATTCCTGTCCTACTGTATGGAGAATTGGAAAAGAGACGGCTGCAACTGCTACTTCCACATGAAGGACCCCAAGACCAACTACGTGACTTGCAGCGTAACAGTGGAGGAAGCTCTAAAACGCGGCTTCCCAGACCTCCCAAGGAAATAAAAACTCACCACCACCACCACCACCCATCACCTTCACCACCATCACCCCAGCCTCACACGCCCCCGACCAGACATGGCAGATGATACCCGTGCCAGCGAGGAGCCTCCCCGAACGCGCCCCTGTCGACCTTGCCCTGGCCAGTCTCTTCAGCAGCTAAACCAGAAAAACCCTCAGGCAGTTCCAGTCAAGCCTGGAAACCTTTTTCTCCTGCTACAATTCACTTCATCCAACTATTTCTTGTCCTATCCCCACTTCCCCCTAACCCCCTGTCACTACTCAATTTGACTTGACTTGACCTTTTATATCATTCCTTCCTTACTTGATAATGCTGGTTGTCCAGTGAAACGCGTCGTATATCCTGTATCTTCATGTACTTTAATGTAACCCTGTACCACCATGAATTTTGCTCATCTCCTTCATCTACTTCCTGCCACCCAGCGAAAACTCATCAGAGACCTGGAAACTTTGAATAATAAAATTTCCAACGCAGAAATTGCCATTTCTTTCAACCTCGTATGTATTAAAGAAAATGTATTACCTGGCTTTACCAACATATATATATATATATAAGAGAGAGAGAGAGAGAGAGAGACGAGAGAAGGTAGCTTCTGTTATATTCCAGTATATGTAATGGACGTGGTTCTACAGTTGATGGTCGTTTACTGAGGAGTAATGGCATTTCTCTGTCTTATTGTGCACATTCGTTATTGTTATATTCAAGAGTTAAAATGTATGTAGGTCACCATAGGCGGCTTTTGTATATGTGTGCGTGCATGACTGCATGCGTCCATGTGTGTGTGTGTTTTTTGTTATATATATACCGGGTGTCGGGAATAGGGTAATGATCCCGACAGTTTTAGGTCCAATAGGACATTTGAATTTGGCGGTAACGTATCGCTTGTACGATTTCGGCTGGTTCTTTGTGTATTGTAGTTTATTCTTAAGTATAGGTTAAATATTAACTGTAATGTATAAATATCTACATCAGCTCTAGATGTATCATGAAACCAAGTTATGGGTTATAATTATTATGAGCCGGCAGCCATATGTAATTTCGCGAAGCGATCGGACGCCGGCCCTTTAGTCTCTCAATCAACACCATACAGCCAACATCTCCCCCCTCCCGGCTCTGACTCAACCCACAGTTCACCATGTGCTACAACTACTAACAATAATAACAACAGTCCTACATCACCAGTCCTCTAAGCTAAGTTAATTGTATCGATATTGTATTATGTGAACATTCCTACATGTCATGCAATTGAACTAGCCGTGTGTGGGAGACTGGATTACACCCATCGACGACTATGTCGTTGGTAATTATATTATAACTATTTGTTGGGTTATTTCATGTACCAGTGATATACAATTTAACCTCTTTATCTAAATTCCCGACACCGGGTATATATATATATATATATATATATATATAGAGAGAGAGAGAGAGAGGTATACATATGTTTTATTTGTTATGTGAGTGAGGGAGACAAAAGGCAGAACTGCCTGTAGCGAGTACCTCCCTCAGAGTTGAAAGAGTGACAGGGCCAAATCAAGAAACGTTTGAGCCAAAATGCCTGGACATACGGAGTTTGAAGCAGTTTAAGTCATAGAAAGCGGGAAAGATTGATTCTGGGAGAGAGTTCCAGAGCTCAGCTGTTGAATAGAAGAAGGAGTGAGTGTATCGTTTCACTCTTGAGTTAGAGAGTTGCACATAGTAGGCGTGGGATTGTGTTGCAAGACGGGTACTACGTACCCTACGTATAAGAGGTGGTATACACTGGGAGAGCTCTGAGGAACACTGATTATTGTTGTAGCGATATACTAGCGAGCAAGATGCAACATTGCGGCGAAGAGAGAGAGGTTGCAGAGAGTTGGTGAGTGGACGGGAGTTAGTTATACGAACGAGCAACAATCAATGAACCCGAACAGATTTACATAAGTGTTGAATTAGCCGTGAACATTAACTACAGTATATACATAGGAAGGAAAGAGGAGAGAAGGAAAAGGAGTATAAGATGAAAGGATGACGTAGAAGGAAGTAGGACGAAGAAAGAGGAAGGGATAAAAAGGAAAAGGAGGGGAATTGGTGAGGCAGGAATAGGAGATATGAGGTAGGACGGATAGGAGGGAAAAGTTAAGGAAGAATAAGAGGATTGTGGTAAAAGGGAAGAGAAGATTTGGGTAGCATAGCAAATAGAAGGGCATGGTTGAAGGGATGAGGTGGAAGGAATGGAAGGGATAACATTGGAAGAAAATAATGAGGGATTAGGCAGGAGGAGGAGGAGGAGGACAGATGGAGAAGCAAGGAAGGTTGAGAAAGTGGGTGGGACAGAAAAGGTATGAGTTAAAAGAGAACAAAATAAGGTTTGAAGACAATAGGAGGGATAAGGCATGAAGAGCAAAGGGCAAGGTGAGGTAGGATAAGGTAGGAAGAGGAAAGGAAGAAATGAGAAGAGAAGGTATGAGGTAGGTGAAGGAGGAATGAAGCAGCAAGAGGAGGGATGAGGTACGAACATGATGAGAAGGATAATGAGGAGAAAGAAGAGATGGTAGAGCAAGAAAGTTGAAATATATAGAAGCTATCTGCGAAACGTTGTCAATAAAGTGTTCCTCTTCATACGGTGTTTATATTCAAAAAATATAAATTTGAGAGATGAAGTGATGGGTTGATGTGTTGAGGAAGAAGAAGATGGGGTAGAAGGAGAAGGAATAAAGGAGGAAGAGGAAGGAGAGGGGTGAAGATAAAGGACAAAAGTAAGGATGAGGTAGGGAGACCATAATGCTGTAGTTTAGAAGGGTAAATTCTTCACTCTTCCATGTCAAAGGAGTTGAAATAATATTGAAGGTAGTGATAAATATACCTTATTACTGCGAGCTTTAAGGGGAGGTTTTTAGTTTGCTCCCTAGACCCCCATCAAGCATTAAACAAACTACCTCCAAGACCCCCCTTCGATATAAACCTTTTCATTTTTCGGTAGAAAGATTTCCCGGCCAAAGGCTGGTTCCTCCTAAATGACAGGCTCGTTATCGCTCGCCAGGAAAATAATAAACACCGAAATGGCATGAAAGGTCTTAAAATTTGGCGAAATGTCTTAAAATTGCCAAACTAATGGTGCGAACGTCTTAAAATTTCAACACTAATGGAGCTAAACATGAGGGAGAAGGAGGTTTGGAAAATGATCCCTTAAGTGAAAATCTCCCCTTAAGTCGTCAGTGCCTAACGCCCCATAATTAAGGCACACCCAGGAATTATTCAGTGAGTATAATGTAATAAGAGGAAGGATATGAATGGTATAAGGTAAAGTTATGAGGCTTACCCTAGGCTGTACTTTACCGCGACGTTCATCTTCGTATCCTTGCCTGTTGAAGCCTAGGGGGGGGGGGGGGGGTTAATTCTGGAGGGATATCCAGCCGGGTACAGAGGGTTTAATGGGAGGTTTGTCGTGTGTTCCCTAGACCTCCATCAAGCTTAAACTTACACCACCTAGACCCCCTTTCAAGATAAATGTGTATATTTTTCGGTAGAAAAATGTCCTGGCCGAATGCTGGGTGGGTCCTCTTATATTAGAGGCTCGCTATCGCTCCCCATGAAGAAATCGACACCTAAATGGCACGAAAGGTCTTAACATTGACATAAATGGGGCAACAGTTCTTAAAATTGCCAAACTAATGGGGCGAACGTCTTAAAATCTAAAAAAACAGTCGGCCTAAACATGAGGGAGTAATGACTCCAGAAAAAAATCCCTCAAGTGGAAATCTCCCCTTATAGTATCCAGGTTACCACAGTTTACCTCCCTGCAGGTGACGTCACTAATGTCCAGTAACTCAAGCTTCAATTAGGTGCTAGGTGAACAGACATCGGCAGTGAATAAACAGTGAACAAATGAATCGTCCTGCCTGAGAATCAAACCTGGGTCCTCTTTGTTGTGAGTTGAACGTGCTAACCAATGTACCACAGGATCCCTAGCAGAAATAAGGCGATGACCTAAATATAATGCATAGTTATGATTATTATTATGCAGAGTCTCGGTGAGGAGGGGCGTAATGTTCCTCAAAATGCATAAACATTCTATGCTTTATCTTATCAAGGCGGTGTGTGTGTGGAGCAGGTGTTGAAATAAGTAGCCTACATAATTATATTATACCTGCTTCGGCCCTTCATACTTAAGCCGCTGTCACACGAGCGCTTTTTCCGTCAATTTTCCATGAGCAAGTTTTTTCTCATATTATTTCGGGACATTTTTGCACTGATATCGACAACTAGACTAAAGGTAGATTATGTTAGGCGGCAGGATTCTGATAAAGTGTAATGTTTTAAACTTCCAGACCATAATTGCCCGTAAGAATTGCTCGAAAAAAAGGGCTCGTGTGACACCGGCATTATATATAGCACTAACGTTCGTTTCGCTTACAGTTTATTAAACACAGATTTGTCGTTACAGCTCTTATCATAAAACCATAATAACATAAAACGAAAGCCACTCAGGCCTTTTGAGGTCATACACAGTCTAATATATCCCTTATACGATCGTATAAATATATACTGGTATTTCATTAAAAATATAGTCTTGTGTGTGATGTCAAGAGACAAGATTGTGTTTTGGCAAGCACTCAGTATGCATGAGCGACAACAAGAGAACCAGCAGAGGACGATGAAAAGTGAGACTTATTTTCCAACATACCCAGAGTCTTCAGTCAAGGTAAAAAGTCATGAAGCACCTCCACAGCTTCGAAACTTAAAATACCTCCAGACTTAAAACAAATGGAATGTGTATCACGCCAGAAAAAAAGCGAGACTACACAAGGGGATCCTCTTAATTTGTTCAGAATTGTTCTCGCTATTTACCATCCCTGGGACCTTTGAGTACCTACGCCAAGTCTCAACAACTTATATATATATATATATATATATAATATATATATATATATAATATATATACTGTATATATATATACAGTATATAAATATATAGCTTTACTGAATAGACCCGATCGGCATATTTACTACGCTCACATTTTGCATATATACGAGTGTGTTAAATGCACACAAAAAAAATCAAGAAATCGTTTACATCGTAGGAAAAATATGCAGGTTAAGTTAGTTAAGCTTAGGTTATACTGTGCAAGGCTAAATTGGCTTAGGTTAGGTTGAGAAGGCTAGAATTAGGTTACTTGTTATTTCTCCCTGTTAGGTATTTAGCATAATTGTGTCTAACGTTCTATAATACTAATGGAAATGAAGGAAATAAGTTCAGTCAAGTAAGAAGAGGGGAGGGAGTCAGGAAACAATAATATAGAGAGAAGATCAGGATTTACTGGATCATGTGATTATGTGGTTAAAGGGGATGGTGCTTGTATTTTGGTCTATTTTTTCATTTATATATTTATTTATTTAGTTTCCTTGCTAGACCTACATCAAACTTAAAATAACACCCCCCTAGACCCCCTGTCAAGATAAATTTGTACATTTTCGGTAGAAAAATGTCCCGGCCGGTTCCCTCCAAAATTACAGGCTTGCTATCGCTCGCCAGGAATTAATCGACACCTAAATGGCACGATAGGTCTTAATATTGACAAAGGTATGGGGCGAAAGATCTCAAAACCGCCAAACTAGTGGAATGAACGTCGTATAATTTCAAAACTAATATGCTAAACATGAGGGAGAAAGGGGTCCCGAAAAAATCGACTACCACCCCCTTAACTGGGCAGAGGTAAATCGTGTGTGTAAAATGTAAATTACGCGAGGGTTGGATTATGTGAGACTAGGGATATTTATTAGCCTTTATGTTACTACTAAGAGAGAGAGAGAGAGAGAGAGAGAGAGAGAGTTAAATAAGTGTTATAGGGATAGAACGAGGATTGTAAAAGCCTCATGAATGGTTAGATGGGGTAGAAAATAATGACTCGCATGTGGAATCCGATGGCTTGTTACGATAAACCCCAATCCGTGTTCTACCTTCCATATCATTAATTTCAACTGGAATACATAAATTACACTAAGCTGCACGAATTGTATTGCTTTCCTATTAAAATAAACTGCGCGAATTATATCGGTTTCCTATCGCAATACTGATAGAAAAACGATCTGCAACAAAGAAATTAAATCTGCTTTTCATCTCAATAATTAACCCTTATTGTACCGATGACGTATTTTTCATGATATTATATTTATCAATAGAACATTATACTTAGTTTAGGAAGGACCTGTGGTAGTAAAGGGTTAATTGTTATAGTTTGTAGCCTTTTATTTCCTTGACGTCCTTCCTAAGCTGATTAGAATATTCTAATGCTAGTCAGCAATACAATGAAAATGTTGAGTATGTCCGTCAGTCAGTAGCCAGCCCTTACTCCTACAAAGGTAGGGAGGATCAGGTGAATTTGTAATTATATATAATTCGCCAACTGTTATTCCCAGAACTGCATTTAAATTTAATTGTGGCGAAGAATTGAACATGTTTGGTAAGAAAATGGCTAAGATTGGAATGGTAAGGGAGTCGAGAGAACCTGAAATACAACGATTTTCCAGATTTAACCTGTTCAGTACCAGTGCCGCCCGTTTAACTTTACTCTACTATTAAACGACTTTATGCAGTTTAAAATGGGCCTCCAGCAATTAACAGGCTTCGAACTATCTCCCCTAACCCTTTTTACCACCACGGAGTCTTCTTAAACTGCATACAATCGTCTAAATATAGCTAAAATAAAATGTAAAAGACGTCGCCGGTACAGAAGGGGTTAAAGTAGAATAAAAACAAGATCAAATATATACATACATAAAGGTGGGATAAGAAGTATACATATCAATTATATAATATATGAACGGCTCATGAAATTGTTACATACAATAGATAGATAGAGAGGGAGAGAGTTACTGGATACAAAGGGATCACAGAGATGTGACAGGGATATACAGCGACATGGAACAATCTACCAGAAGGATCAAGGCAGAACGTTGATGTGAGAGAGAGAGAGAGAGAGAGAGAGAGAGAGAGAGAGAGAGAACGAAAGCGATAGTGAGAGAGAGAGGAAGAGTGTGTGTGTGTGTGTGTGTGTGTAATCGAATCGCTTTGCATACACACAAGCTCTCTCATGTGAGGTTCTTTACTCCGATGACACCGTGTTGAGGTGAAATCTTCAGTAGGCCTCTCTGTGATGAATAATGTTTGTAAAAAACTGCCACCACTAATAGTTTATAGACATATTAGGAGTCTGGAATCAATCAACCCCTGCGATCAGCCTTTCCTTTATGTGTTGTATAAGTATGCAGGAACACAGTCAGGAATCAAATCAGGTGTGAAATGATGAAATGGTGAGAATGGTGAAAGGGGTGTGTGAGAGCGTGGTGAGTGGACCTCCGCCCTCGACTCGTGTCTCTCGAGTTCTCTCGTGTGATCGCCGTCATGCCTAGGTTCAACCGCACCTCGCCTTCCGAGAATGCATAACCAATGATGAAAGCGTGAATAATCCTGAATGACGAGTGAATAATAATACATGACGAGTGAATAATCGTGCATAACTCCAGTCCAGGGGTCTCCTGGTGTTTAGGTTAGCAAGTCGTTAATATAGGAATGTAATGATTAATCAGCATGTTTACCTTAGCTATTGATAAGGACACCTGTGGTCTTGCCTCTGGACCACAGCTAACAGCTCCTTGTACAGGCATATACAAGAGTCGTGTCACAAGTATGAATTGAGTTATGAGTTGTCTAAATATGAGTGAAAGGATCGTATAACACTCACACAATAGTTAAATTTTGGTTAGGATTTATTTTTAGATAGTTTAAGTCAGGATATAAGATTAAGTTTGATTAGGTTATGATTTTCTACAATATGTTAGGTTATAATAAGTTCAAATACCTTGGGTTAGGTTAGGTAATGTTAAGCAAGTTTAGATACAGTTAAGCGTTATATATTAATACTTTAAGCTAAGTTAGGTCATGATGGGTTAACTTAGGCTAGATTAGTTTGCAAGATTAGATTAGGCTAGGTTTGAACATAATGAGTTAGGTTACGTTAGTTAAATTAGTTACGATAGGTTTGAGCGAATCAATGACTTATCAGTGGAGTTACTGTACACCAATCAAGCTAGTAGTAGGGAAGGATATAACAGATCAACAACTGTAATATTGGAAAAGTGAGGAGCTGCGTATAAACTGATAAATGTAAAATCAGGAATATGGGGCATTTGTTTTTTGTTCTTTTCTGTTTGTTTCCGGAGAAAGTGAATAACAAGCAGATATACAATACTAATATAAAGCAATACTATGATATTTAACAGGGAGTACAGTTATCCACACCTAGTAATGTTAAGGGAGCCCACCTCGCTTGTTTTCTCTTTCTCTCCCTCTCTCTTTGGCTTGTATCCATTCGGCCCCATTCAGCCTACTGTTTTAAAACGTTTACCCCCATCCAGGTGTCAATATTTTCCTGGCGAGCGGTAGCGAGCCATCATATATATATTTTTGTTTTGACAGCAAGCTAAATTTGTACATTTTTCGATAGAAAAATTTCTCCGGCGAAGCCGGATTTCTCCATACAATGCTGGTTCGCTATCGCTCGCCAAGAAGAAATCGACACCTGGATGGGGATAAACGTCTTAAAACAGTTGGCTGAATGGGGCCGATTGGATACAAGCCAGGGAAAGAGAGAAAAGGAGAGAAATATAAAAAAGCCGGTGACCCCCCTTAAGTATGGAAGCAAATCTAGTATGATTGATGTAGGAGTGTTGTTTGGTATGTAGTAGTTAATTCCAATGATTAATTAACGATTTTATAGCATATTAATCTTGTAAGTCAATCACACTATATATACTCCACATACATACAATGATGGAGTGGGTATGAATTTATGTGGGTAACTGTACAATTGTTATTTACTTGCCCAGATTTACGCTTCAACAATCAAGGATCAGTAGATATGTTGCTACTTACTTTCCTTTGTAATTCACTATACTGCATAATATATACACTGTAGCCAATCTGTTAAATAGAATCAGTGTATTAATCGTTTGTCATAACAATGTGACTAATATGTTAATTTTTGTTCATACTTTCGTGATGCATATAATTGAATTATTATGAGTGAGTGACATACTGTTGAAACTTTTTAAGTTGAGTTCAAATTAAGCCTCTTCCAAACTGTACCAGTTTTGTGTTAATTATATACATAAAATACATATATTTTTGCAGTGTGTCTATAAATATATAAAACTAAATATATGAGAAAGTTATAAGAACTAGGGTATAAATATGGAAGATGTGGGGAATAAGTTAACCCTTTCAGCATGATGACGCCTTTTTGCATTTGATTCTGGCTAAAATTAGACAATTCTACGCAGTTTAAGAATTACCTATATTACTTAGAGGGCATATTGAGATCGTCTTCACCCCTTTGAGTCCTAGAAGTAGATTATAAGCTAAAGAAAATCGTCTAATGGTAGCTAGAATATGATGAAACATACGTCATAGTGCTGAAGGGGTTAAAAGGTATTGATATTATATGCAATACTGTAATGGATAATATAATTCTGCCAACCTGCTGTAATACCTTTGATGGGTGTTTGTACGGTAAACGCTGTATGCACTGTACATGCTGTGTGTGCAATAAAGAACACACAGACTATAACAATTAAAACGAGTACTTGAATTCAGCGTCCACCATTCCTTTAGTAAAACAATTTTAATATTGTTTCAGGCTTTTGAAACACATTTATGATTATTATTATTATTATTAATAATATTAGTATTACATCATTATCTTTGTTATTGTTATTATTATTATTATAATTAGGGGTTAGAGACCTGGCGGGGTACCCCTATTGCAATCGTTAAATCTTCTTAATCTTCCAAATTATTTTTGTACACCGGTTTTTTAAGCAATAACTCCGGAACCGCTTTTCGGATCAGGATCAAACTTTCACACAAGGTGCGTTTATGTATTGGGCAACTTTTGATATCTTTAATATCCAAAATGGTGGCTAAACACGCCCATGGCAGCCGGTTTTCCGAAAATGTTCAGACGTAAATATCGTCTCTCCCACTCATAGGAAATTATTAGGCTTTGGTATATGGAATCCACTAATAATGCTCCACAAATGTTATAGAAAAGGTTTTGCCCTGCATGTGTGTTTTTCTTTTATCGTGGCATAACTATTTTTTAATTTATTGGGTATTTTGTGGAAAACGACTGGTTGACTGAATAGTCTTTGATATTTTATCCTACTCGAATTAATAAAGCGAACACATTTTGCATACATAAAAGGAAAACCAGACTTCGTTGTTACCAATAACCTTCAATTGCAATAATATGATACACATGAAGATCGTGTAATTAGTTTAAATGCACAAACACAGAAATCTATTATTACTCATTTACAGGTTTATTTTTGCTACAATTAAACACAGATTCTACAAATTGAATCTAGGTAATACTTAGGCGATATATTGGTAGTAGTGCAAATCACAGTGTACGCACACAGGTTAAAGCTGAATAAAGTTAATTATCTTTAAATATATACTAAAACATGTTTAGTCGCAGATATTAGAATGAGGATAAGCTACAGAAATAAAGGATTGTAAAAATAAATGACGAGGGCAGAATACGCATTAATGGATAGTTTTTCATATCTTGGAACAATGCAAAATTAAATTAGTTTGAAGTAATGGAATAGAAGGTAAAATTCTAAATCTTTCGTATGGCACCAATATTATGTAACACACTTAAATTAAATGTAAAGATAATAGCAGGTCCCAATAGAAAACAAATGCCTGTGCATTGATAAAGCATTAAAACTATTAAACGACGATTAACTTTACAGCTACCAAACTAAAAGAAAAACCTCAAATGAAAATATGATAAAACTGTCGTATATCCAGTATGGAGTAACAAGGACAAACACAAAGCCATGAACAAGATAGGGTGATACTTTCCCGCAACAAAGACATATTGCGGACAGAGAGGACTTCCTGGAAAATATATTACACAAAGTAAAGGGGTGGTGTTGGTAGGAAGTATTTGGCGAAAAATAAAATGTTAATGCAAGGGAGTCGCAGAAGATAAACGTATAGTATATACTGTACAAGGGAGGCGATACCGTTGTTGGGGGAACCTTAAAATTACAAGCAAATGAAAGGATGTGACATGCAGTATTATTACGTATCTTATCCTATTAACCTATAACAAGTAACCTGCCCTATCATAACCCAACTTAACTTAACCTCACCTTACCTGACCGTGGCTAGCTAACCTATCTATCCTACACTCAGCAAACTAAACTAACCCCACCGTACCTAACCAATCATATCACTAGCCAATCCTCTCCTAACCTAAACAAGTCAAATATATAAAATAGAGGAACGGGAATGATGTTGTTAGATCGTGTTGTGTTTTGACGAAAAATACCCTTCTATTATATTGAACCTGGACAAGATACCATATTTTAAAGGGAAAGTGATACCGCTGTTGAGGGAAATAAGAGGAAGAAGAAGGAAAGGATGTAGCATAATTATACTTTAATCTAGCCTAAACTATAGTCTCTTAACCTACCCTACCCTAGCATAGCGTAACGTAAACTAATGTTACCTAACCTTATGCTATCCTTTCCTACCATAACCAAAACTAACTATCCCCGCCTTACCTAACCAATCCTATACCTAACTTATTATAGCCTAACTAAAGCTAACTATCCCCAACTTACCTAACCAATCCTCTACCTAACCTATTATAGCCTAACCAAAGCTATCTAGCCCCACCATACCTAACTAATCCTATAACTAAACTATATTATACTACCCTACCCTACCCTAACCTAACCTAATCTAACAAACCCTAACCTAACCGAATGCAATCTCACCTTATCCTATCCTACTCTAACCAAAGCTAACTAGCCCCACCTTAACTAACCAAGCCTATAACTAAACTATATTATACTACCCTACACTAACCTATTCTATACTGCCCTAGCCTAATCTAACATAACCTAAGCTAACGTAATCTTAACTTGCCTGACTTATCCTGTACTAACCTATCCTAACCTAACTTCTATCTATCTATTGCCTGACGCCGTGATCCCCGAAGGGGTGGCCACGAACGAAACGCCCCCATGCACCTCTGTCCCCAGTCAGTCGACGCCTCTCCTCCCAAACAGCACCGCCTTCATTCATATACTTCTTCACTCCAACCTTCCACCTCTCTCTCGGTTTACATCCCTCTCTGTCCTTCCACCTCGCTCTCGTACACCCTCTTAGTCATTCTCTCGCTTCCCATACGTTCCATATATGGTCGAACCATCTCAAGGTGTTCTTTTCCACATTTTCCAGCACATCTACCTCCACACCACACCTCCCTCTTATTTACTCATTCGTCTGTTTATCCCTCCATGTAACTCCGCACTCACTTCTCAAGTAACTCATTTCCACCCCTCTCACCCTTGGTCTGAGACTCTTCACCAACGTCCATGCTTCGCTTCCGTAAGTCAGTGTTGGTATTACCACACTGTCATGCAAGGACTTCTTCACTTCCATGCTGACCACCCTATTTCTTTTTACTGTTTTCAGCATTTCTACAACCCTCTTCCCCTGTTGCACCCTCTCAAGCACTTCTTCATCCATACTCCCACCTTTACTCAGCACACTGTCCAGATACTTAAATGAGCTGACAATCTCCATAGCCTGACCGTTCAACTTCACTCAACCTAACGTAACACACCTAATCTTACTAACCTATCCTATACTAACCTAACCTGGCCCTTTATCTAACCAAACCTAAGTAATCTATCGTACAAAAACTAACCTAAACCCACCTTACCTTAACCTATGCCTTAACTTATCCTATCCTACCCTAAGCTAATTAACTTTACCTTACCTAACACATTTGAATAACCCATTATTTTCCACTCAAATCTACTGACCAAAGGCAAATTGAAATTGTTGTTAGGGAATTTCTTGTTTGACGAAGAAGAAGGCACTTTTGAGAGTATATATAGAGACAGAGGGAGATTAAGTGAACTTCTGCTGCTGACAAATATATCGTGGAGGAAGATAAGGAAATGGGCAAAGTTTGTGAGGAGAAGAAAACAAACCAGACAAGCAGAAATATAGAAACTGGTACTCAGACATGCAGAATGGCAAACAGACACACCCGAACACAGAGAGATAATCATTATTCTGTCCACCTCGACTACCTACTGTATGTCACAATGCAAGCGGAAAATTACTACATGTCATTGCATAAATTCATTTTGGGTGGACGTTTGGGTAAAATTGGTATGTAAGTTGTCGAAAAACTAGTGGAATATATATGAGAAATAAGTGAGGGTTTAGAAAATATGTTACTAAGATGCAAGAACATTAAGGAAATGAGAAAGATTGACTATAAAAAGATACTCTCTCTCTATCTCTCTGCCTCTCCTCAAACGCAATTACCTACACAAACACGTAAACTCCCCTTTTCATCATCTAACTAAAAAAAAACATGACAAACACACTCTCTTAAATGCACAGTAACAAACACACGCACCATACCTCTCTCCCTTACACACACACACACAACACACACACACACACACACACACACACACACACACATGTTTTCTGTATCTACAAATCTCTCTATATCTCCAAACCGTCGAATCGGCTTTCTCTCTGATAGCATAATTAGTATGGTCAAGAGCTGCCGCAAACAACAACAACAATAATAATAAGTGTGTCATTAGCACTGATTGACTCCCGATAACATCAAAGCTGGACAACACTTGAACATATTGATAGTTTGGTGGCAGGTGGTAGCGTTTCTAGTGTGTATCTGTTCAAGTGTATGTGTGTGTGTGTGTCTGTGTGTGCTTGCTCGTGTATGTTTTTTAATGTGAGTGTTTATATATGTGTGGGCGTTTGCTGCGTGAGTATCTGTATATGCTTAATTGTATTGTAAAGTATATCTGTTCGTATAGTTAGTCTGTCAGTACGCCTCTCCTCTATAATGTTCAAAGTCTTGCCCGATTTGAAGCCGCTCCTTGACCTAGGCCTAACTCCAACACATTACAAAGTTGCCGCAAGTCCTTAACCTCTTCTGTACCGGTGACGTCTTAATAACTACTCTGGCTACTATTAGACGATTTTTTTCACTTTAAAACAGGCCTCTAGCAATTAACAGGGTTTGTTCTATCCCACTTAACCCTTTTTACTACCACAGATTCTTCTGAAACTGCACAGAATCGTCTAAATACAGCTAGAATCATACAACAAAGACATCGCCGGTACGGAAGGGGTGAAAACCATCCCACAGTTCCACAGTCCTCCAGGTCCCCAAGCACTTCAAATAAATGTGTGGCCGTCACTGTCTACTCCCTTGCACATTTCTCATCCTAGAGCATCTTAAAATGAAAATATTTGAGATTTTTCTGGGTTTGAGGCGCAGCCTTAGGGTAGCGACAAGAAACATGGAAAATAGGACAGTCCTATTTGACTCACTTAACATCAAATTGTATATACTCCACTTGAACGTGTTGGTGACAGGTATGTATGTGCGAGTGTGTGTATGTGTACAAAGGAGTACAAAGGAAATCAAGCAACAACAGGTCTAGTGACCCTTCTAGGCTGCTTGTCCTCCAAAAAACTGAGGAACAAGTGTCCAAACAGTGGTTTAGAGTGGGTAAGGGAGCATTGGAAAGGGAACTGTTGCCCTGGAACTAATGTCCGTGGCAGGATTAGGAAGTTAGTACGGGACAGATGGGTTAGTAACATAACACAGTTATAAGTGATCTTTCGTATATCTGGGAAAAAGAGAGTAACGTCTTAGTAATATACAGGGGAGGTGTGGTGGAGTGGTCATGCCACTGGATTGGTAATCCAATGGACCCGGGTTCAAATCCCGATATGTCAATGGGAAGATATTATTGGGATTGAATTTGTGCTGTATCTAGTATCAGTGCATTACCACAAAGCCCACCGAAATGCCAAAAAAATACCCTCATTGTTCCCTGATTAAATAACACTGTATGAATATTCCCATATTCAAAATATGTTACAGGGGGACAATGCCTAGTGAGTTCACTGCTCAATAGGTGGCGTTCTGAGAGTGAGGGTCTGAGTCTGGAGGGTGAGACGGTGAAGCACTTGAACGAAGCAACCAGCCGCTTCAGAGATGGAGCTGCTTCGAGCCATGATGGATGCTTCACATGTCTCACTCCCCAGGCTGGAACAAGACCTCACGGGCTTCACCGTGTTGAACGGTGGAATGTACAGGCTCTCAGCCTATGCCCGAGAGGGAGTAGTTGGAATATAGAAAAAAAATATATATATATACGCAATAATCCTTGATGAATTTGAGGGGGGAATAAAATCAAGTTATTCATTTACAAACGCAGTCAGTCGCGGGTTTGATGCAATATATTTGTCTATGCGAAGTTTAAAGGAATCAACGGTGCTGCAGTCTAAAACGTCTCGTGGAAGCCCATTCCACAAGTTGACAACTCGATTGAAGAAGAAATTCTTAGATTCGTGTGAGTTAAAAGATTTACCAATAATTTTGAAACCGTTTCCCCACGTATAATTAGATTGGTCGATAGTGAAGTACTTACTACTGTTCATATTGACGATGCCTTTGATGATTTTGAACAATTGAATTAAGTCGCCTCTTAATCTGCGCTGGGTTAAAGGAAATAGATTTAATTCTCTAAGACGCGCCTCGTATGGTTTGTTCTTTAGGCTAGGCATAATTTTGGTAACTCTACGTTGAACTCGTTCTAGCTTGTCTATATCTTTTTGGTAATAAGGGCACCAGGATTGAACGCAGTATTCAAGAAGAGGGCGGACTAAGGAATTGTAAAGAGTTAGGATAACTTTTTTGGATTTATGCTCAAATGACCTGCCTATAAAGCCAATTATTTTGTTTGCCTTCTTAACAACTTCTGAACATTGTTGACTCGGTTTTAGGTTACTCGATTTTGTTACTCCCAAATCGGTTTCTCTGTCTACAATCTTAAGCCGAGTGCCATTCATCGAATAGTTTGCTTTCTCATTTTGGTATCTGATATGTAGTACTTTACATTTTATCCGCATTGAAACTCATTTGCCAAATTTAGGCCCAACATGACAACATATCTAGATTGTGTTGCATATCGTATTTTTTTTTTTTTTCTTTTTTTTTAAGAGACAATGAACGGAGGAAGGAAAAACACAGATAAAACAAAAAGGTCCATGTGCCTAAAGGCATCCTCCATTCATAAAATGTTTGTAACAACTGGATTTAAACATTTGTAGATTGTAAGTTTGTGGAAAGCAATTCGAGGGAAGTGAATTCCAAAGAGTAGTAGTTCTAGGGATAAATTAATTTTGATAAGCAGAAGTTCTGCATTGTGAAGGAGAAAGTGTAAATTCATGGGCGCTCTCAGCTGCCCTAGTTCTACGGGGAAAGATGTGGAGAGGCGGCACAATTGAAGCAAGTTCCTCGGAACAATTGCTGTGAAAATATCTGTAGAATAATGCAAGGGATGCAACATTTCTTCGTATGGATAATGTAGGAAGGTCCTGTGTGATTGCAGGGTTATTGATTAATCTAATTGCTTTATTTTGAATTTTGTCCAACTGCCTCAATGCAACCACTCCACTTCCACTCCACAGAGGTGAACAGTAATCCATCTGAGAACGCACATGACTTTTATATATTACGGCCAACTGCTCGTCAGTGAAGAATTCTCGAACTCTGTACAGGAGTCCCAGTTTTTTAGAGGCATTCATACCAATGCTTCTAACATAATGTGTCCAGCTCAAGTTAGTAGTTAATGTTACACCGAGAATGTCAATACTAGGGGAAGTGGGAATATTTACATCATTAAAAAATATATGGGAGTCAGTGAGATTCTGTCGGTTAGAAAATTGAATGTACTTGGTTTTCTGTGCATTAAAGGAAACTAGATTCTTTTGTCCCCATTCCTCAATTCTTGTTCAACTTGTTCTTTTGAGAGTATGCTATTTGCAATTTTTGTATCGTCAGCAAACTTTGAGATTGTACAGGTGAGTCCCTCATATATGTCGTTGATGGAAATTAGAAAGAGAATTGGTCCCAGTACTGATCCCTGGGGTACCCCGCTACTTACATTGGTCCATTTAGATGCCTTACCGTTTATGACTACTCTTTGCTTTCTGTCGCTGAGCCAATTTTCTATCCATTTCAACACACCGTCTTGTATTCCATGCGCTTTTAGTTTTAGCAGTAAACGTTTGTGGGGAACTTTGTCAAAGGCCTTTTGAAAATCAAGGTATAGAATATCTACAGCTTTACTCTCATCATAAAGGTTTAGGATATTGTGGAAGAAGTCTAAAGAGGTTTGTTAAGCAGGAACTTTTGTTACGAAAGCCAAGCCGCGTTGAGTATCTTTAAAGGTGGTGGGGCGTCCGAAATTAAAATTAATTTATAATGTATTTAAAGAGATGTTTAGATCTCCAGTAATCAACCTGACTACTCCTTTGTCAAAACTAATCTTCAATATTAGAGAACAAATAAAAAATAGATATTGAATTGCGACCCCTTGCAACTAGTACTCACGTGAGGATGTGACGTACGCCCAGGCAAACATTTGGGGAGTAAACATCAGCAAGTATAGCAAAAATTGTGAATAGGTGTGCTGTTTTCGGGTGTAGCAACATCCCTGGACCAAACATAGCACTACACAAGTTTCCAAGTGATCCATACCATTGTAACAAATGGGTGAAGTTTATACAAAGAACCAGAGTGTGGGAGGAAAAGCCCAAAACAAGCTTCATATGCAATGGACATTTTCGTGATGAATGCTTTGACAATAAAGTGCAGTGGAGTATGGGTATGGCTAGATGCACCCGCTGATTGCCTATACGGACTGGGGTCTTGTCACGCCCAGTGCCAGGTCCGTATATATACGGACTCGCCGAAAAAAAATCGTAGCAGCGAAACGACTGCACCTATAGCTTTCATATTTCTACCACATGTACCTTACCCTTCTGGCGTCTTGCTACCACCACCCCAACCCCCTCCCCCAATCCACTCGCCGACCATGGGTCGCCGCATCAGGCCATCACAAAGGAAAAACAAAAAAATATGTGGCGGCGAAACGACTGCACCAATTGGTTCCATATTTGTGTGACAAGTCCCCTACCCTTCTGTCTTCCCCCCACCACAACCCCAACTTCCTCCCACCACCCACTTCCAGCCTATCCGTAGATCATCACATAAAAAAATGAAAATCCGTGGTGGCGAAACTACCTCACCAATCGGCTCCATATTTGTAACGCGAGTCAATTACCCTTCTACCTTCCCCCCACCATCCCCCAAACCACCCTCCCACCCATACGTACTTGCCAATTTCAGGAGTCAGGAGAGTGGATAATATGGGCTAACTTAAGCCTAGCCCAAATTATACAGTCAGTGTCGATGGATATAGGCCTAACCTAGGCTAAAGAAATTTATTGGCTGAAATTCAACTACTAGCAACTAGGCTAAAAAAAAAAAATAATAAAATAAGTCGATCGCTGCGGTTTAAGTTCCCGTCTATTTTTACGGCGATCTTTTCTGTTATTTGCACCCTGTTGGCAATGTATATGATGAAGACAATAAGTCATGGAGGCATGAGGGGCGGGCTTTCATTATTGTATCCAAATGCAGTCAAAATAGACGGGGACATGATAGCTAGCGTCCGCCGCGGCTCCGAGTAGTGTAAACAAGGCGGGCGGTAATATCACAGCTGCTTCTCCCTCCTCTCCTGCTGCTGGATCTCGTCCTACAGGTTCATACATATAAGCCTGGACACCACCAATATTCATCACTTGAGATTCTTTGCCATAATCACGGTTATCACCCTCAGTATTGGCAAACGAATCGGAACTACTGTCACTATCCTCCATTTCCACCTGTCGGAAGAGCTTGTTGTGTTCCTGGGCATACGTCATCAGAGCGCTTAATCTCCAAATCCAGAAAAGTGTCACCCATATCATATTTTGGCCATTATATAAATAATTAAGCCATTGCAGCAGAAAATATTGCACCAAAAGCTATAGTGCACACTGCCGGTAATGATTGTGGAGGAAAATAATAGCATGCACACCCACCTTTAAGTATGTTATTTTCCTCTAAGTGATTTACGAGTCTGTCTCTTATGAGTGTTTCTAGTATTTTACATACAACTGAGGTTAAGCTAATTGGACGATAGTTACTGGGTAGGGATTTGCTGCCTTTTTTTAATATCAGTGTTACGTTGGCTAGCTTCCACTGATCAGGCATAGTTCCAGACTGCAAGGATTCATTGAATAGCAATGTCAGTGGTTTGGAGAGCTCATCCTTAGCTTCGTTTAGAACTCTAGGTGAGATTGTATCAGGTCCAGGCGTTGTATTTACTTTGAGTTTATCTAAACATTTCAATATCTCTCTCACTGTAATGGTGATATTGCTTAGAACATTAGAATTATCAATTTGAATCGGCGATGCTGTAGGGATATCACCGAGGTCTTCTGTTGTAAAAACTGATGCAAAGAAGGTATTGAGGGCATTACTCATTTGTACTTCATCTATGGTGTATTCTCCATTTTCATCGACTAACGGTCCAACAGTTGAAGAAACTACTTTTTTCTTTCTGATATAACTATAGAATTCTTTTGGGTATGTTTTACTTTGATTCACAACATATAAGTTATCAGTACAGAAAATACATATCAAAATTGTTGAGTACCAGTTTCCCCGCTGTTAATTTTAGAATTATATTCACGAATGAGTTTACCATAGGAAATTTCTTCTTATTTAAAGATCGAGTGCCTGACCAATTGTGCTCGAACATCGTATATAAATTTACTTGTCCTGGTTGTCAGACCAGGTATATAGGATGTTCTGGACGTGCCTTTAAAGTGCGAATGTTCGAGCACATTGGTAAAAGTCATCGATCAGGTCAATTTTTGCAAAAAAACTCTTTGTTGGCCATTCGTAATCATGCTAGAGAACAAAACCATCCCTACACTCCTGAGGATTTTCAAATAGTTGCCAAGTTTCGGAGCCAATATGAAGCACTTATTGGTGAAAAATTACTAATAAAATAGATCAATCTTGAACTTAACGTTTCACACAATTCATAATGTTTTACTTTATATCATTCTCTGCAATTAGTGTCCGAAGCTTGGGGATTGGTTGTATGAACAGTAGTGTTTGGTTGAGTTGGGTTAGTTTAGTTGTCCCTTAGCTATCATGGGGTGTGGATCTCTTTCGATGTGCTTAGGTTTTTGAGGTACTGTACATGGGTGTTTTTTGTAATTCTTTGATTGCGTGTTTATCAATTATCAAAGAATTTTAGCTTTTTTGATGTTCATTGTTTACAAGATGGAGTTTGAGGCCAGTGGGTTATGATTAATGTTGTTTTGTAGTTATTTGGGAGCTTTTTCACTTGGTTTATTTCAACTTATTAAGTCATAGAATGTATTACATTAGGTCCATTTTCTTTCCTATAGTATAATACTTATTTTGTATATTTTTAGGATCAGTCTGTATAACCTGAAGATGGTACCTTGTTGATGCCAAAAATTCGAGTAATAAACATGGCGTATGGCGCAGCTCTATCTCTATTCTTTCTCTTGCTATATATAAATAAACCGCTCCAACAATTTCTCTTCCTCGTCTTTCCCTCCCCTTTCCCACTCTGATGGCACAACCATCACTTCTTCCTCTGACAAAGCTAAACTCTTCGCTCAAACTTTTGCTAGAAACTCCACCTTGGATGATTCCGGTGCTATTCCTCCCTCTCCACCCTCCTCTCTCTTACTTATGCCTAATATCCTAATCTCTTCTAAAGATGTACTTTCTACCCTCGCTGGGCTTAATACTAAGAAGGCGTATGGTCCGGACGGTGTTCCTCCTGTTGTACTCAAAAACTGTGCTTCCGTGCTGACTCCCTGCCTAGGCAAACTCTTTCATCTCTGTCTATCCTCTAACGTCTTCCCTTCATGCTGGAAGTTTGCTCTCATTCAACCTGTCCCAAAGAAGAGTGACCGCTCTCAACCCTCCAACTATCGTCCAATTGCTTTCATCTCTTGTATTTCTAAAGATTTTGAAACTATTCTTGCTTCCAAATTTCTTAAGCATTTCTCTTCTCATAATCTGCTCTCAGATCGCCAGTATGGCTTCCTTAAGGGTCGCTCTACTGGTGATCTTCTTTCATATCTTACTAACTCTTGGTCATCCTCCTTTCGGGACTTCGGTAAGACTTTTTCTATTGCACTAGACATATCGAAGGCCTTCGATAGAGTCTGGCACAAATCTTTAATTTCTAAACTGCCTTCCTTCGGTTTCTATCCCTCCATCTGTGCCTTTGTCTCTAGTTTCCTCTCCAGCCATTCCATAGCTGCAGTTGTGGATGGCCATCGCTCACTTCCTCACCCTATAAACTCCGGTGTTCCTCAGGGCTCTGTCCTATCTCCTATTCTCTTTCTAATTTTTATAAACGATCTTCTCAACTGTACCTCAATTCCCATCCATTCATACGCAGACGACTCAACCTTACACTACTCCATTAGTTTTTCAGAACGCCCAAGCCAGCAATTCCTCAACGACAAACGGAATGAAGCCATAGAACACTTAAATTCTGATCTAACTACTATCTCCAATTGGGGCAGAGAAAACCTTGTTACCTTTAATGCTTCCAAAACCCAATTTTTCCATCTATCAACCCGTCAGGAACTCCCTGCGGACTATCCCTTATTCTTCAACAATACAAAAATCAATCCTTCATCTTCTCTCAATATTCTTGGTGTCTCTTTTTCTTCTGCTCTCAGTTGGAAGGACCATATTACCAGTCTTGCTAAGGCAGCCTTCCAGAAGCTGGGTGTGCTCAACCCCCTTAGGGGGTTCTTAACCACTGCACAGCTTCTTGCTCTGTACAGGGGCATAGTGCGTCTTTGTATTGAGTATTGTTCACATGTGTGGGGAGGTTCCTCTCACACCGCTCTCCTGGACAAAATTGAAAGGAAGGCCTTTCGTATCATTAACTCCCGTCCACTCACCAACTCTCTGCAATCTCTCTCTCTTCGCCACCATGTTGCATCTCTCTCGCTATTCTATCGATACTATAATAATCAGTGTTCCTCAGAGCTTTCCCAGTGTATACCACCTCCTTTACGTAGAGCACGTGGTACCCGTCTTGCAACACAATTCCACCCCTACTCTGTGCAACTCTCCAACCCGAGAGTGAAACATTTTCTCAGACTTTCTTCTATTCAACAGCTGAGCTCTGGAACTCTCTCCCAGAATCAGTCTTTCCCTCTTCCTATGACTTAAATTGCTTCAAACTCCATGTGTCCAGGCATTTTGGCTCGAACGTCCCTTGATTTTGGCCCTGTCACTCTTTCAACTATGGGGGAGGCACTCGCTATAGGCAGTTCTGCCTTTTGCCTCCCTCACTCACATAGAAAAGAAAAAAAACAAAAAAAAAATATATATATATATATATAATACAGTGTCCTGGACTACCGAAAGGGTTATAAATACAGCCAGCTCTCCGCAGCATTTGCACCAAGTTTATATAGTCGCTCAGATGTTTGTGGACCTTTCAGATATTTCATTATGTTGTAAGTATAATACAATAATGTAATATAATTTATGAATGCAAGCTTACATACATTAACCACTTTAATACAGGTATTAGCATCACCAGTATTTAAATTCCTAATATTACATAATTACCGTTAAATATGAATATATAATTTTCAAATAAATTAATTAATATTTCCATAAAAAAAATATTTGAAGTCCACGAAGTTTTATGAACCAATATACATGCAGATGACAAAGGCAAGTGCAATATCATAAGCCAAGGCCAAAGCCAATGCAAAGTGTAAATTAATTAAGGTGAAAGCAAAGCCACTTCAATTACCTTCCTTGGTGAACCCGCGTGCTCCGGAAGCTGGGATTAGTTTGACCTTTTCAGACGATGCCGCAGATTCTTCCTTTAATTTTTACATCTTTTGACTAAACGTTTTCTTCAGTTTAGGATGGCCTCTAGAAATTATTTTACTAAAACCTATTGAATATTATACTCTTTCGTATTTCATTCTGCATATTACGAGACAATGTTTAGAAGTTTAGGAAGGAGTGAAAATTATATTGACCGAACCTCTTGCATAATAAACTATTCCCAAGATGAATGCAATTCTATAATGATAGCAAAATATTATAGTGAATTACGTCATCGTATGCAAGCGATGCTAAGCCTTTCAATAAAACGACCATTTCTAGACTTGAATAATGCTACAACCAGAGGATTGTACTTAACCAAGGAAAAAACTCTAGGAATAAAAGGGTTAACGAATATCTAAATCAATCCTCTACCTCTGGAAGATAATTTCTAAGTTATATACAATCGTGAAGTTTAAGCCAATACAAAATAAATACTGTATATGTCAAATAGCGTCATTGCACTAAAGGGGATAACATACATAGCCTTCTGGTTAACATTAGGCAATTTAATTTAACCTAGGAAAACTATATAAATCAAGATATTAAACAGGTATATACTGTATAATAATTGGGTATGTTGATAGTGATTTACCTTTCTATCATTGTATTACATTGGCTATCGCTACTAACATTCCTTTAAAAGGGTAAATCATTATGGATATTTGAATTACCTTTTCCTCCCCATATATGTTTACAGTGAAGGACCAATAGTAATGAAGGGGTAATGCATATTCAATTAAGGGGGGTCACCGTCTTTTTTTAATCTTTCTCTCCTTTTCTCTCTTTCCCTGGCTTTTATCCATTCGGCCCCATTCAGCCAAATGTTTTAAGACGTTTATTCCCATCCAAGTGTCGATTTCTTCCTGGCGAGCGATAGCGAGCCAGCATTGTATGGAGAAATCCGACTTCGCCGGAGACATCTTTCTATCGAAAAATGTACAAATTTACTGTAGCTTGCTGTCAAAACAAATATATATATATGCTGGCTCGCTACCGCTCGCCAGGAAAATATTGACACCTGGATAGGCGTAAGCTTCTTAAAACAGTAGGCTGAATGGGGCCGAATGGATACAAGCCAGAGAAGGAGAGAAAAGGAGAGAAATAAAGTCTATGACCTCCCTTAACCTGTAGATTCATGTGGATAGTTTCTAAGCTGCAGAAAATCGTCAAGTGAATACCTAAACAAATGAAGAAATGAGTCGTCATTCTGAAATAGAATAAATTAAGTGATGATAATGTATACTGGAGAAACCTATACTTACATCAAGACGAAAATATCACTGCACAAACTGTACAACATTATGTGTTCAAAGATGGTATGTAAAAGGTAATTACAGTGTCCATAATGATGTACCCTAATAAAATCAAAAGGCTAGCAATACATCCTTTAAATATAAATAAGATAGAACAATAAATCATGTTTATATTTTTGATATATTTTGTACTATTTTACAGTGCAGATTTGGCAGTTTCGACTCTTCTTGACTGTGTATACACCTTTGTTATTATGCTGCCTGGAGCACATTGGAAGGGACATAAAAGTAGTTAAAATGTTCGGGTTTTTACAACTCGTTTCGCCTTGTGAGTGTAATTTTCATTGAAATTACTAATTTAAAACAACAAATCGGAAGGTGTGTTACGCCCTCAACCAGCATAACAGTGTTTGAAGTTCCGATACAATATATATGCATACAATAGATATTAAGTCATTATATCAATTTACATTTAAAGGCTTTGTTACCTGTCGAAGTTTTTTTATCTAACGAAAACGAAATATGATATGTGATGGAATGATAGACTATGAGGGAAAAGAGGGGGGGGGGATAAGACTACCCAGCCAAGGTTCTAGATAACAGAGGAATTAAACTAGTGAAGGTCTCTCTCTCTCTCTCTCTACATACATACAAGGTTTAAAGACCGTTTGTCCACAGAGACTGTGGTTACAGTCTCACGTCCTAAATGGCAGCTTTCCAGGCAGTCCCGTCAAGGGCTGCCTCTGTTGTCAAGTTCTTTTTTATTTTGAGATCGGACCGGAGTACCCGAGCCCACGTCATTCTAGGTCCACCCCTACGCGCAGCTCCCCCCAAGTTCACAGTCCGGCATTTCTTCACCCAGTTGTTCATTCCATTCTCTCCACATGTCCAAACCAACCAAGTCGGCTCGTGCCCATCACTTCACTGATACTCCTAATGCCCAGACGCCTTCTCAATTCCTCGCTCGATACCCTGTCCCTAAGATAAACCCCACACATCCATCTCACCATTCTCTTCTCATTTCGTTCCATTCTATTGACATCCTCCGCTTTAACCGGCCACGTCTCATAGGCATAGGTCATCGCGCTCCTAACACATGAGGTATACACCTTCCCTTTAAGGTGGGGTGGGAGCCCTGTCATGGTCAGGAGTGGCAACAGCTCTCTAAACTTTCCACAGCCACTTCTGACTCTAGCAATGGAGCTAGCTTCAGCGCCTCCTCCAGCGGAAACTGTATCGCCCAGGTAGCAGAACTTATTCACACACTCCAGCATTATACTGTCGAAATCAACACCGACAGGCGGGTCATTTAATACAAGATCTCCCTTGCACTCTGCACATTCAAAGTCTATGATTCGCTCCACCACATCTCTTGTGTACCCAGTCACTACAGACACAACATTAAATTGAATTACATCCCACCCCCTTCCCACATACTGTGCATGAATAGTCGCCTCTTCTTTCCATAGCTCCACGCCCTACTCCACTAATCATGACCTTTGTTTTATCTATGTTAACTTTTAGACCCATGTTTGCCTTACCTTCCCTCCATCTTTTGAACTTCGCCTCTGCTTCCTGCGCACTATCTGCGATAAGAACTAGATCATCTGCATATAACATCTCCCATGGGAGTCCTGTCCTAAATTCCCTTGACAGAGCCTCCAGGACTAAAACAAACAGCAATGGGCTCAGAACTTAACCTTGGTGAACTCCAACTTTCACTGGGAACTCTTCACTCAGGCCCTCATTTACTCTAACTGCTGCCCGTGACCCCTCATACATTCTCATTATCACACGCACCAACCACTCTTCTACTCCAAGTTTTCTCATAGCCCACTGCACTGCCTCCGTGGGCACCCGGTCGAAGGCCTTCTCCAAATCTACAAATACTAGGTATAACTCCGTTTTTCTCTAAGTACCTCTCTTGCATTTGCCTAAGAGTGAAGATAGCATCAGTTATGCCACTTCCCGGCATAAATCCAAACTGCATCTCGCTGATAGCAACACTTTCCCTGATCATGCATTCAAAGACCCTTTCGCTGACTTTCAGGACTTGAACGAGCATTTTCAAACCCCGATAATTTCCCCCGTGTAAGGAGTCACCCTTGCCTTTATATATATTTACTATAACACTTTCCTGCCAAGCATCGGGAATTTTTTCCTCCTTTATGATAGCATTAATCAGCTCTGTGAACAATTTTACCCCAATATTTCCAGCTGCTTTTAGCATCTCAGCGACAATGCCGGAGCTCTCAGCGGCTTTTCCTGACTTCATTTTATCTATAGCACAATGCTCCTTCCATGCCTCTCTGATTTCTTTTCTGTGTAAACAGTCATGCCACTGTCATTATTTATGCATTTTACACCCACGACATCCTTGCTACTGTCCCTTACATTCTTAGCTAATTTATAAACTCCATTGGTATTATTAGTGCTGCAAACTTGTTCTATTACGCTATCCTGTATGGTTTTATTTGCCCTGTAGACCTCTCTTCTAGCATTACATTTGGCGGACAAGCATTCTTCCTTGCTGCCACCTTCCTTCCATACTTTGAAACATCTCTTCTTCTCTCTGACTGTAGCTTCGACATCATTGTTCCACCACCAGGAGAACTTATGTCTAGGTGGCCCCTTTGTTTTGCCACAGACTTTGTCTGTGATATCGAGGAGGCTGCGCTCTATAAAGTTCCATTTGCTATCAACATCTGGCCTAACGCCCATTCTCCTTTCGATTTCCATCATTTTGTTGTGGAATCTGTCTCTGTACTCCTCTTTTTCCAACAACCATACTTTTCTTTTTGGCAAATGAACTTTCTTTCTAACAGGAACTCTACCTAGGCACATACCACATACTAGGAGCTTGTGTTGGGGGATGCATTATTCACCAGGTATGATCTTAACGTCTCTAACCCATTTCCTGTTAGATTTGCTGATAAGGAAGTAGTCTATCTGGCTACTGGAGCCACCTATTTCATATGTTATCAGATGGCTCATCCTCTTCCTAAACATAGTATTACAACCTTCATCCTCGTGGCAGTACAGTGCTCCAGTATGTATTCGTCTCTCAGGTTCCTACGGCCATAACCCTGTCCTCCGTGCACGCCCTCATATCCGTCGGCACCTGCCCCGACATGTCCATTCAAGTCTCCTCCCACAATTACTACCTCCCCTTCCTTGCATCCGACAACCACCCCTAGTAATTCATTCCAGAACTGTTCTTTGACATCTCTAGCTAAGCCTGCTTGGGGGGCATATGCTGATATAACATCTATGACTCTCGCCCCAACTTTCATTCTTAGTAAAATCAGACTTTCAATAAACCTTTTAACTTCTATAACACAACCTGCCCACCTCTCTGCCACAGGAAACCCACCCCTCCCGTACCATGTTTATTTCCCTTCCATATAAACATAAAGCGTTAATTTTTACCCGTAATCCACCTCGCACTCCCCCCTTTCCACCGGGTTTCCTGGGCACAACACACATCAACTAGTCGTCTCTCTAGCATCTCCGCAATCTCACCTGTCCATCCTTTCATAGTACCCACATTCACACTACCGAATCTAAACTTGGGGGAAGAATCTGCGGTAGTGTCCTTTTGCGATTTTATATCAACAGGCTTACGTTTTCTTTGATAGTTGTTTTTAGTCATGATTGGTATTTTGTTGCCAACGTTGGAGGTCACTATCCCCAGGTATCCAGCTCCAGGCAACCCCGGGCAGTTGTCACCCAAAGGCCATCCCAAGATCTTAAAGGGGGTGGAACCTAGTGGCCTCAGGGCAGCCCACCAGAACCAACCGCAGAGGACGCAATCCGTACGCGCACACGGCACTATGGCTGGCCCGGTATTATGCGCCTAGTGATAGGGCAGCCTCCCGGTGCGCTACCTCCGGATTCGGGCCCCTGCACTTCTAGGCGGAAAGTGCCAGTCTGTGGATGGTTGGGAACCCCTGCTCTAGGTCTAGGTCCTCCTGACCAGGATGCACCCCAAGGGGGCCAGAGCTGGAACTGAGATCCCTCCGCGTCAGTGAGCCGCCATTAAACGAGTTTGAAGCATGTTTTACATGGGGTGCTTGCTCTGACTATCCCCCAACCACAGTTGTTGGCTGTGGGCCTAGCCTTTGCCAAGATGGGCTTAACCTGCAAGGCAGCAGGCGGTTTAAGTGGGGTTTGCTCCCCTAGACAGGTTGCCGACCACGGCTGACGAGCCCTGTCTACCCGGATTTTGTAGGGTTGTCTCCCCTAGATGGGTTGCCGACCAAGGCTAACGAGTCTCATCCACCCAAATATATATATACTGCATATGTATATACATACATATATATATATATATATATATAAATATATATATATATATATATACTGTATATATATATATATATATATATATATACAGTATATATATATATATATATATATAAATGTATATATATATACACTATATATATATATATATATATATATATTATATATATCTATATTATATATATCTATATAATATTTGCGATTGTCTATCTGTCTGTTCTATATAGGCGGCCGCAGTTTTTAAGCTAGAGCGTTCATACTTGGTACGCTTAGTAAGGGGGTCCCTAGGCAGGTTTTAGTGAAAAAAATAGAATTCCCCAGGGTGAAAGGGACGGAGAAAATGGGCGCGAAATCGGAAAAAGGGACGTTTGGGGCAGAAGGAGGCCTCCGATCGAAAAGGTGTATGGAACGAAAGTTGTTCGCAGCCCCCCAAAATGGGGGTACGGATGAGATCAGATCCAAAATCGGAGGTCATTTAGCGGCCGAAATCGAGGTCGCCGTTTAATATACAAAGGGGAACAAACTGCAACAGACCTATTGGTCCTTACGGGGCAGTTTGGATTTCTAAAACTACTAATCTACTGACTACGAGGTAGAGAAAAGGATAGCAAAGAAGAAGGCTCCTCCCCACCCACCACTCCCTCCAGCTAATGCTGGCATGGAAACAGATAGGAAAAATACCATGTAGTATTGAAAAACTGACACGGAAATTCGGACAGGACAGGGAGAAAAAAGAAGTTGATTTGTAATCTAAGCTAACTCTATTTACTACAATTCTGAAAGGGAACAGATGTATGAAAATAAATATTCATTGCGGTATGCGTTGACATTTCGTTGCGCGTTATTCTGAAAGAAACTGTGTTAATCGGGGGTTATTTGCCATGTGTTTATCCAGATGGTTCTTAAATGTTTCGACAGTATTACAGTTTACAATGTTCGAGGGTAGTCTGTTCCAATTATTCACAACGTGGTTGAAGAAGAAATGCTTCGCCTCGTGAGAATGAAAACGCTTGCCTATAATCTTATAACCATTGTTTCTCGTGTTTGCTTGATTGATCGTAAATAATTCGCTTACATTTAGGTTGCTGAATCCCTTGAAGATTTTGAACACCTCTATTAGGTCACCTCTCATTCTGCGCTTTGTTAAGCTAAACAAATTTAGTTCTTTTAAGCGCTCTTCGTACGGTTTATTACGCAATCTAGGTATCATTTTAGTGACTCTGCGTTGCACCTTTTCAAGTTTATTTATGTCCTTTCGGTAGTACGGTGACCAGAATTGCACGCAGTATTCGAGATGGAGACGCACCAATGAGTTGAATAGAGTAAGTATGATTTTTTTTATTTGAATTTGAATGTTCTGCCGATGAAACCCACCAATTTATTAGCAGTTTTTATTACCTCTGTACACTGTTTACTCGGCTTCAGGTCACTTGATATTATAACTCCCAGATCCTTTTCATTATTTGTATTTGATAGTTGAATGTTGTTCATTGAGTAATCTTTTTTAGCATTGTTACTACCGATGTGTAATACTTTGCATTTTTCAATGTTGAATTTAATTTGCCATTTTTCTGCCCAGTTTACTAAAGTGTCTAGGTCACCTTGAAGTTTTTGCCAATGTACTGTTGAGGTTACTTTATTAGTAATTTTTGTATCGTCAGCAAATTTCGAAATTTTGCATTCTATTCCTTCGTCTAGGTCGTTTATGTAAATTATAAAAAGAATAGGACCTAATACCGAACCCTGGGGAACGCCACTATTAACTTTGCACCAATCAGATTCTTCACCATTTATTACAACTCGTTGTTTACGGTCTGAGAGCCAATTTTCGAGCCATTTAAGAGTTTTTCCTGTTATGCCATGAGCTTTTATTTTGTCAATTAGTCTCTTGTGGGGTACGGTATCGAAATCTTTCTGAAAATCGAGATATATTATATCAACTGCTCTATCCTTATCATATGATTTGTAAACATCATTGAAGAAATCGAGTAAGTTTGTTAAGCATGAACGTTTATTTATAAAACCGTGCTGAGAATCTTTTATTAAATTATTTTCTTCCAAAGGTTTTACTATTTTGTCCCTTATAATGGTTTCCATTAATTTGCCCGTTACCGATGTGAAGCTAATTGGTCGATAATTGCCGGGAGAGGACTTATTTCCTTTTTTGTATATGGGCGTCACGTTAGCTAGTTTACATTAGTTTGGAACTATCCCAACATGCAATGATTTGTTGAACAGATTTGCGAGTGGGTTTAATAATTCGTATTTTTCTTCTTTTAGGATCCTTGGGGGTATTTTATCAGGGCCTGGGGTTTTATTAACTTTCAAATTGTTGATTGCGAACAGGATATCGTCTTCATAAATCGTAAAGTTTTCGAGCTCAGTGCCATTTGATTGATTCGTAGGGGTAGGTCGGCTACCTGTAGTATCTTCCGACGTGAAGACTAAATGAGGCACAGGGAGGCCGAAGCCGTGGTAGTAGTGATTGATGATGCTGATTATGGTAGTAGTAGTGGTGGTAGTAGTGATGGTGATTATGGTGATTACCCGGGCAACGCCGGGTACCCCTGCTAGTATATATATATATATATATATATATATATATATATATAATATTTGCGATTGTCTGTCTGTCTGTCTGGTCTTTATAGGCGGCCGCAGTTTTTAAGCTAGAGCGTTCATACTTGGTATGCATAGTAAGGGGGTCCCAAGGCAGGTTTTATTGAAAAAACAGAATTCCCCAGGGTGAAAGGGACGGAGAAAATGGGCGCGAAATCGGAAAAAAGGCCGTTTGGGGCAGAAGGAGGCCCACGATCGAAAAGGTATATGGAACGAAAATTGTTCGCAGCCCCCCAAAATGGGGGTACGGATGAGGTCAGATCCAAAATCGGAGGTCATTTAGCGGCCGAAATCAAGGTCGCCATTTAATGAGGCACAGGGTGGTCGAGACCGTGGTAGTAGTGATTGATGATGGTGATTATGGTAGTAGTAGTAGTGGTAGTAGTGATGGTGATTATGGTGATTACCCGGGCAACGCCGGGTACCCCTGCTAGTAAATATATATATACTGTATATATATATATATATATATATATATATATATATATATATATTCTGACATACGGAGCCCTGTATGTTAATTTAAGAGTTAGAATTAGAGTTGAAGGAGCCCACTACCCAAACGGTGAAGCAGACTAGCGAACGAGCGAGTGGGCAAACCATCTCGCCCCATACCAGCATGCTAGCCTTCACACCTCGATGACCGATGCTATGACGTATGATCGACGCCAGGAGCTGTGAGTGGACCACGCACCTGTTATGCGACTCGAGGAGCTATGATTGGAGCAGGCATCACCCGCCGCCTCCTGATTCGTTCCTACACCATCATTGTTTGGTATATAAGACCCGAGTTGTGGGCATTCAAATCAGTCTCATTTGGAGTTGGGGAAGGTGAACTTGCAGCTGGAGGAAGACGGGGTGAAGTATTATAATGGGATTGTGACTGTCAGTCAGATTATATAAATGTGTGTTAAGTGTGTTCGGTGTAAACACTTATGTTATGTTGGTTAGTGAGATATGTGATTGGGAATTAACGTGAACACTATTATTATGTGTTTAACTATTTAATTGGGAATTAACGTGAACGCTACTATTATGTGTTTAACTATTTGATTGGGAATTAACGTTAACGCTATTATTATGTACTTAACTATTTTAGTTGACTAACTTGTGGACTAAAGCAACTCTTTAAGTAATTGGGTTATGATGAAAGTAATACTATTGTTTTATATTAATACTTACGAGTTCTTTCATTTTCTTTGAATTAAGCTTACATTGCTTAATGGTGCTTAGTACGGTGATGCTATTGTCTCGTATTAGTAATATCGCCTTAGACTAACATGGCTGTGTTAATATTACTTCTAGTGATTTCCTAAGCTGAAGAAAATTCTTTTGCTTCAAAATATTATTTTGCTTTTCATATTATTTGAGTGAGACCTGAATCGAATCTATGAAACGATCCTGTAACTTTATTTACTCATAATCAAACCTCAATGTTACGTGGTTAAGAAATACATTTAACTAATTATTAAATATATATCTAACATTTTGTGTGACTTTGATATTACTCCTGATGATAATAATAATATAATACTATTAACGTAAGACAAGAACCAAGAATAATTACATTAAATATAAATAAAAGGACATAGAAGAAAACTATCTATTCATTTCAAAAAGGGTAAGAGACTGAAATATTCTTACTTTAATATTTATCTTTCAAGACTTTTTATAAAATTAATAGTCCTTCTTTAGCTATAACTTATTCGGTTCATAACCATAGCCTACTAAGCTTCGGTTAAATAATAATTCTTTATAAATACTACATGACTTTAATTAGTTTCAGTATTTTTCATAATTAAAGAGTATCAGTCAATAAAGGATATGAAGTCCTAAGATCCAAAAGGAAAGGAAGCAACAACAGGAAATTATTTTATTAGATTTTACTTTTGTTTTGCCTTCAGCTGACTGATACCTTAATATATATATCTCTGTGTTATGTAGATTCATCAAGTTAACCACTTGAGGATCAAGATACGTAACAATATATATATATATATATATATATATATATATATATATATATATATATATATATATATATATATATATATATATATATAGCTATCTATCCATCCATCTATCTATCGCGTGCATGCAGCTATTTATCTATCAATATGCCTGTCTGTTGGTTTCGATGTCTGTTTTTTCTCAAACAACTGAATCACATATTTTTAATTAGCATAATTAATTTAGTAAACTATGGCAAAAAGCAATTAGCATATCATTATAACCATAATTGACCTCTGTGAGTTCGACAACAATTATATTATTAACAGCAAATACAGTACGTGATTTGCAGTATACATATTTACATCATTATACATATCCAGTTACACACATAAACACACACACATACTGTACATACACAAAAAAATAAAAAAAGTAAAATAAATACTAGCCCCTTAATCATGGTGGTCAGTCCAATACAGTGCACAGTACTCACAGTTTCATTATAGCTATCGGATATCATACATTTAGTGCACTCTAAAAATAAAGGATCTTATGTTGTCAGTCGGTGTGTGTGTGTGTGTGTGTGTGTGTGTAATAATAATAATTATAAGAACATAAGAACATAAGAACATAAGAAAATGGGAGTCTGCAGAAAGCCGATTGGCCTAAGCAAGGCAGATCCCTGTCCCACACAACCCCAATTACAAAGCCCAATTATAGGCTCAACACTCTAATACCCTGAGGATCATCTTACCAAACCGGTTAGAGATTAACGCAGGATTACGGGGGTCTGCAGAGCGCTGATTGGCCCAACCCGGCTGATCCCCTTCACACCCAACCCTTCTCGTCCATATGCTTATCCAATTTTTTCTTAAAGCTCCCTATCGTTCTTGATCCCACTATATCACTTGGTAGCCTATTCCACCCATCTACAACTCTGTTACCAAACCAATATTTGCCTATATCTTTTCTGAAACGAAATTTATCTAATTTGAAACCATTGGTACGAGTTCTTTCGCTATCACTGAGCTTTAGTACATTTGTCATGTACTAATAAACGGTTTATTAAAGAATGGCAGCCTCATGAGCTGAAAATACACATTTTACAATTTAGTGGATGAACATGAGATGTACAGATATGAGGATGGTAAGCTTAGTTTACAAACAAAATAAATAAATACAATAATGATGCATGTGCAGAATACAAATTATCATAAAATAACCATGAGAGTAAGTGATATACAGTACATATACACATTTATTTACTTACTCATATACAGAACATACGTATATACACGTACGTGCACACATACATATACATACATATATAGGAACATAAGAACATGCAGTAAGTGTGCACATGTCCGTATACACAAACGCTCACGTATGCACACAAACATACATACATACAGAAACTGTTTTGGTATGGTCAGGGTAAAGAGGGTGCAGGTACTACAATGGGAGGTTAATCCTCGGTAGTGTAGGTGTGTGTGTGTGTGTGTGTGTGTGTGTGTGTGTGTGTGTGTGTGTGTGTGTGTGTGTGTGTGTGTGTGTGTGTGTGTGTGTGTGTGTGTGTGTGTGTGTGTGTGTGTGTGTGACAGAAGGCGAAATATGGAAGAGCTGGGCGTTCTATTGTTAAGGGTGGAAATACATGGATGAAGATACAAGAACACTTAATAATAGATAATGCTTATGCATAGATTTATAATCAGAAGTTGCGCTAGTGAGCAATATGTTCTCGCTCATATGTACGTATATTTACATACATATGTGCATATGACCATATAAATACACGTACAGTACATATATATATTATATACCTTATATTCTCAACCGGGCTCGAACCATTGACAGCACATACACACAGACATACATATACATAATATGCACATTACATGCATATATGCTCTTCTCTTATCCTACCTGATACTCTCAGCCGGGCTCGAACCACAAACAGTATACACTATAGACACATATATATATACATAAATAACGCATACATACATACACATATACGCACACATACATACACATATACTGCACATACATAGATACATATATACACATATACATAAACAAACTCAAGCAAATACATACATAATTATATTCTAATACACACACGCACACACACTTATGCATATATTATTAAAGGTGGGCGCGTATATATGGTGTGACAGGCCGTTATTACACATTATTAATAATATTAACAATGGTTGGGATAGGACTATTTTTATATCTGTCAGTTCTTGCTCTTATTGGTTGGAGTGTGTTGAAATGACGAGCTGCACGTGTAGGTCTAGGGGCGTCTGGTGGAAGTAAGTTTCTGTGTCGTGGGTGAACAAGCAGCTTAGATGCAAACTGTTTGAGTGTGTTGTAGTGGTGGGTTGAGAGTGCAGGTATGCTAAGGGTGGTGAGAGCTTCCTCGTACCTTGTATGTGTGTGTGTGTGTGTGTTCGTTGTATCTAAGTGTATGTGTATGGAAGCTTAATTTGTATGCGTGTGATTCATTTGGTATGTACTGTATGAGGGTTAGATAATAATATGTGCGTGTGTATGCTTATATGTATGTGTTATACATGTGTGTGTTCAAACTTATATACTTCATGTTTATGTGTGTGGGCGTTAAGTGTGTGCGTGTATGTACAGTATGTGTATGTGTATGTGTACGTGCGTTCCTGAAGTCTATCTGCGCATCAACTCTCCATGCATAAAATTAACGCACTTCTTCCAAACTTGGTACTCAGGCCCCGCTAGTTTAAGGGGTGATGGGTAGTTTTTTCTGGTCCCCCTTCTCCGTCATGTTTAGCCCCATTAGTTTTGAGATTTTAAGATGTTTTCCCCATTAGATTGTCGATTTTAATACCTTTCGCCCATTCTTTGTCAACATTAAGACACTTCGTGCTACTTACAGTAGGTGTCGATTTGTTTCCTGGCGAACGATAGTGAGCCTGTAATTTTGGAAGAAATTGTACAAATTAATCTAGAAGGAGGATCTAATGGATGTTTTAATCTAGGTTTGGTGGAGGTCTAGGGAGGAAACTAAAACCATAATAAATATATGAAATAAGGATAATGAATCTCCCTACACTTTGCCTGCCGATGGAAGAGGGACCTTGCTGAGTGGGGCTGATCTTTAAATTCGTAACAGCATTCACACACACACACACACACACACACACACATACACACACACACACACACACACACACACACACACATACACACACACACACACACACACACACACACATTAATACAGTTACCCTCAATTAATTTCAATTTGCTTATTTATCTTATTATTATTATTATTATTATTATAATTCTAACGAGATTGTTCTTAACTTGAATAGAACTATTAAACTTAGTAAATCGAAATAATATATAAAATTGTATTTTCTTGACAGCTGGTATACCATATAAAACTTTCATTGTGATTTAGAAGTACTTTATATAACAAAAATCGCGCATTGGGCTCGATAATAGGAGACTTTTAATAGGTTGAATGTAGTAATATTTGATAATTACGTTATTTGTAGAGTTCTATTTAAATATATTGCACCAGTGTTTCCCTAATAAATATCTAACAGATCCGTAACATTACTCCAATACTTCTCCCAATTATAAAAATTATGTTATACTTCTGGTAACAATGTCTAGGTGACTTCTTATAAGCGACGAAGACTACTGGTGCCGCCCAAACAAACGCTCAAAACAAAACTCTTCCCATTGCATTATTTATTGATGAAATATTTTGAATTTTGGATATGTGACGAGACACCATACTATAACAAAATGTATGTTCCCATTTCACTCCAAACTGCATGGAAACAGTACAATAATAAGGCTTTTATATAACTGATAGCAATAGAACTCTATTCTCTATTCATATGCATATTATTATCGTAGCATATGTGTTACCAGTGTGATAATATATTTAGAATATGTGTCTTACTTATAATAGGTCATACTATGTGAGATTCATCAAATACATTTTTTAAATACCTTCTCAAATAATGATTTATTAAAGACGCTAGAAACACTATACCCACTTACAGTGTTTATAGTGCACACTTATGTGCATAAACTGGCTGTCAAAATCAGCTCGAGCGCATTTTTTTCTTTTACGATTCCGGTGCTATTCCTCCCTCTCCACCCCCTCTCTCCTACTTATGCCTAATATCTTAATCTCTTCTAAAGATGTACTTTCTACCCTCTCTGGGCTTAAGGGGAGGTTTTAGTGTGTTTCCTAGACTTCCATCAAGCTTGAAATTACACCCCCATGACCCCCTTTCAAGATAAATTTGTAAATTTTTTGGTAGAAAAATTTCCCAGCCGAAGGCCGGTTCCTCTTAAATCACAGGCTCGCTATCGCTCGCCAGGAAAAATCGACACCTAAATGGGACGAAAGGTCTTAAAAGTGACATAAATGGGGTGAAAGTTCTTAAAATCGCCAAACTAATGGGGCGAACGTCTTAAAATCTCAAAAGCAATGGGGCTAAACATGAGGGAGAAAGGGGTAAAGAAAAAAATCCCTCAAGTGGAAATCTCCCCTTAATACTAAGAAGGCGTACGGTCCGGACGATGTTCCTCCTGTTGTACTAAAAAAACTGTGCTTCCGTGCTGACTCCCTGCCTAGGCAAACTCTTTCGTCTCTGTCTCCTCTAACGTCTTCCCTTCTTGCTGGAAGTTTGCTCTCATTCAACCTGTCCCAAAGCAGGGTGACCGCTGTCAACCCTCCAACTATCGTCCAATTGCTCTCATCTCTTGTATCTCTAATGTTTTTGAAACTATTCTTGCTTCCAAATTTCTTAAGCATTTCTCTTCCCATAATCTACTCTCAGATCACCAGTATGGCTTCCTTAACCTCTTTTGTACCGGCCACGACTTTTTAAGTTTACTTTAGCTATATTTAGACGATTTTGTGCAGTTTAAGAAGGATCTGTGGTAGTAATAATGGTTAAGCGAGATAATAGAAGCCGGTTAATTGCTGGAGGCTCTTTTTAAAATGAATAAAATTGTTTAATAATAGCCAGAATAGAGTGAAGAAGACATCGCCCAGTACAGAAGGGGTTAAGGGTCGCTCTACTGGTGATATTCTTTCATATCTTACTAACTCTTGGTCATGCTCCTTTCGGGACTTCGGTGAGACCTTTTCTGTTGCACTAGACATATCGAAGGCCTTTGATAGAGTCTGGCACAAATCTTTAAATTCTAAACTACCCTCCTTCGGTTTCTCCCTCCATCTGTGCTATTGTCTCTAATTTCCTTTCCGGCCATTCCATAGCTGCAGTTGTGGACGGCCATCGCTCACTTCCTCATGCTATCAACTCCGGTGTTCCTCAGGGCTCTGTCCTATCTCCCGTTCTCCTTCTAATTTTCATAAATGATCTTCTCAACTGTACCTCCAGTCCCATCCATTCATACGCAGAGGACTCTACCTTACACTACTCAATTAGTTTTCCAGAACACCCCAGCCAGCAATCCCTCAGAGACGAACGTAATGAAGCCATACAACCCTTATCCTCTGATCCAACTACTATTTCCAATTGGGGCAGAGAAAACCTAGTTACCTTTAATGCTTCCAAAATCCAATTTCTCCATTTTACTACCCGTCGGGAACTCCCAGAGGACTATCTCTTATTCTTCAACAATACAAAAATCAATCCTCCATCTTCTCTCAATATCCTTGGTGTTTCTTTTTCTTCTGCTCTCACTTGGAAGGACCATATTACCAATCTTGCTAAGGCAGCCTTCCCAGAAGCTGGGTGTGCTCAATCGCCTCAAAGGGTTTCTTTACCCCTGCACAGCTTCTTGCTCTGTATAAGGGCACAGTGCGTCCTTGCATTGAGTATTGTTCACATGTGTGGGGTGGATCCTCTCATACCGCACTCCTAGAAAAAGTGGAAAGGAAGGCCTTTCGTATCATTAACTCTCGTCCACTCACCAACTCTCTGCAATCTCTCTCTTCGCCACAATGTTGCATCTCTCTCGCTATTCTATCGCTACTACAATAATCAGTGCTCCTCAGAGCTCTCCCAGTGTATACCACCTCCTCTACGAAGGGTATGTGGTACCAGTCTTGCAACACAATCCCACCCCTACTCTGTGCAACTCTCCAACCCAAGAGTGAAACGTTTACTCTGTCTTTCTTCTATTAAACAGCTGAGCTCTGGAACTCTCTCCCAGAATCAGTCTTTCCCTCTTCCTATGACTTAAATTGCTTCAAACTCTGTGTGTGCAGGCATTTTGGCTCAAACGTCCCTTGATTTTGGCTCTGTCACTCTTTCAACACTGGGGGAGGCACTCGCTACAGGCAGTTCTGCCTTTTGTCTCCCTCACTCACAGAAAAAAAATAAAAAATAAATAAATAAATAAATAAATAAATAAATAAATAAAAAAAAACGCTGCCTGGCCGAACAGTTCCGAGCTCCTAAGGAAGGCCATGGCTGACACCGAGTTTTCCTACAAAGCTCTAAAGGAGTGTGTGTTGTGTTGTTGCCGTAGTGTTGTGTGTTATGCAGTCTTCCATAATGTGTTTGCTAGTGTGCGGTGATGTGTTACAACCCGGACAGGTGTCCTGGACGGAGGCATCCAGCCTCTTCTGATAACTCAGAAGGACTGGATGGTGCCCATATCGCAGTCTATTATCACCGGAAAAAAATGTCTGTCGTCGTCATCCGTCTGCCTCGAAACTCCTCCTAGACCGTTGGACGGATTTTCACAAAATTTCACACGAACATTCGGTAGGTGAATGCGATGGTCATGTTTTAATTTGTGCAATAGTTATGATTTGATGTCCAAAATATAGTTTTACCCCCCCGGAATGCCCCCCCCCCCCCCCCCTCCCCCAGCAATGATAAATAAAACATTCGTAAATACTCACGTGTATTTGTGAGCTTTCAAACTCACGTGTCTTCAACATAGTTTACTTTAGGCAAAATACAAAATACAGAATATTGTTGACACTAGCTAAGAAATATACAGCTAAAATCTTTCGTGGTTACCGTGAGGAGAGGAATGCTATGAAAAACTTGTAGCGAGATATTCTTTAATCTAAAGGTCAACAAGAAATGTCAAAACCAGCTAGCTGTATATGAGCATGGAATAATATTTCATTTTTTCAAAAACTCTGCGAAAGCAGAGTGGTATCCCCCCCCCCCCCCCCCGTATAGTGGGTGTCACCGAAAAAAATTCTGTCGTCGTCGTCGTCGTCGTCGTCCGTCTGTCCTGAAACTCCTCCTAGATTGTTGGACGGAATTTCACCAAATTTCACATGAACATTTGTTGGGTGAATGCGACGGTCAGTCAAAAAAGATTTTGTGAATGCGCCCCATGGGGGCGCACACACAGAACACCATCGTTCTGGGGACGAAAACAACTAGACCCGCATTTGTTAGGTTAAGTTAGTTTAGTTGACATTAGAAGTGATGGTGGTAATAGTGGGGATGATGGTAATAGTAGTAATGATGGTGATAATAGTAGTGATGATGGTTGTAGTTGTAGTGATGATGACAGTAGTGATGATGATAACAGTAGTAGATATGATGGTGATAGTACTAGTAGTAGTGATTATGGTCATAATAGTAGTGATGATGGTGACAAGTAATGATGATAGTTTTAGTGATAATGATGACAGTAGTGATGATGGTAGTGACGATGGTGACAGTATTAGTGATGATGGTGAGTAGTAGTGATTATGTTGAAAGTTGTAGTGATGATGACAGTAGTAGTGATGATTGTGAGAGTAGTAGTGATGATTATAATAGTAGTAGTGCTGATGATAGTAATGGTGATAGTGACTAGTAGTGATGATGGTGACCCATCGCAGAGTTGGGTATGCCGTTTTGATTTTGGGCAAAGCGGCACGTCTACTTTATTATCAACAGTGGTATCGCCACCCGTATAGTGGTACATGCCAGCCGAAATGTCTGTCTGCCTGTCTGTCCGAAAACTCCTCCTAGACCGTTCGACGGATTTTCACCAAAATTCACACGAACATTCGATGCGTGAATGCAACGGTAATTACAAAAATATTGTTTTAATCTGTGCTATGGTTATGATTTTAGGTAAAAAATATGCTTTTGCCACCCCCCATGGACCCCCCCCCCCCTTCAGACCCCTCCCCCTACCCAGTAATGATGGCATTCTGTGTGTGTGTGCTCCGAAGGGGCTCACACACAGAACGCATTAGTTCTGGGGCCGACAAACATCTCGCCGGCATCTGATAGGTTAAGTTTGGTTTAAGTTGACAATAGAAGGGATGGTATTAATAGTGGTGGTGATGATAATAGTATGATGATGATGATAATAGTATGATGATGATGATAATAGTGTGATGATGATAATGATAGTTACTAGTAGTAGTGATTCATGGTCATAATAGTAGTGAAGATGGTGACAAGTAATGATGATATTTGTAGTGATAATGATGACAGTAGTGATGATGGTAGTAACGATGGTGACCGTATTGGTGATGATGGTGAGTAGTATTGATTATGGTAAAAATTGTAGTCCAGTAGTAGTGATGATGAGAGTAGGAGTGATGATGGTAAGAGTAGTATTGATGCCTATAATAGTAGTTTTGATGATAGTAATGGTGATAGTGACTAGTAATTGATGATGGTGACTCATCGCAGAGTTGGGTATGGCCGTTTTTGATTTTGGGCGAAACGGCACGTCTACTCTATTTGTATTATATATATTTTTTTTTCGGGGGGGGGGGGGGTTTACGGTACTTAGGCCTACCTCTCAATAATCCATAATATATATATATATATAGCGATAATAGTTCAGTGCTGAATATAAACACCATATGAGAAGAAACACTTTATTGACAACGTTTCGCAGATAGCTACGTTGTCCGAAAAGTGCGCCTCCTCATATGGTGTTTATATTCATTCTGTTCAAAGTGCGCCTCCTCATATGGTGTTTATATTCATTCTGTTCAAAGTGCGCCTCCTCATATGGTGTTTATATTCACTCTGTTCAAAGTGCGCCTCCTCATATGGTGTTTATATTAATTCTGTTCAAAGTTATTTTAACAGTACCAGTGCTCCGCGATCATTCGACCAAGATGTATATGGAAATTTTAACAACTAGAATGTGAAAGATAACCCGAGTTAATATTGTGTTGGTAGAGCACTAGTTTTTGACCGTGACTGCACTATACCCTGTTTCTTTTCAACTGACAGTAAATGCAAAGTTCCCATCAAGATTTTTCAGTTATTTTGAAGATTTCGTAGTGAAATATGGTGCTAATTATATAAACTTTGTCTTAATGTGAAGCAGAGACAGAGTAAGTTCATATGTTTCCATTAAGTTTAGAGGAATTAGCTGCTAAGGGATTCAATTTACCTCCAGTTGAAATGAAACAGGGTATAGTTGTAATGGTTCACAGGCCATATATTCCTGCCACACAGCTACCACATATAATTCCGCATTGGTTATCTTGCATATTAAGGTCGGGTCAAACATACACGTTCTAACGTCCTGTCCGTCCCCGACCAAGAAAATAACTTCTGTGGGTGTCCCGGCATAACACGTTTTCTGGCAGTTGCCCCGACCCACACGGACCATTTTATGCATGCACAAAAAGGACGCCGCCTAGGCACGGCGAATTAAGAGGTCGGGGCCAGACGGGACGTTAGAACGTGTATGTGTGACCCGAGCTTTAGCCACTTCGATAGGATGATACAGTATTGCATTTTGTTCTGACTGACATTAAACTACTTTATATAGGATCTATTTTAAATAGGCCAGTAGAGAAAACAAATGCAAATATATCTTAATTAACCATCTGGCTCTCACAGTTCCTTCCCAAAAATATACAAAAATAAGAAAGAAATAGTATATTAATAGCCAGAATATGATAGGACATGTAAATGTTATCTTGTCTATTAGTGTTAGGTTTCGTCTTGATACTAATGTTCTCCCAGCCCGAAATTTATGATGAGCCGAGGAAAATTGAAACGCCACAAACTCATTACGTGGCCGCATAATTGTTCATATATTTTTTCCTTCCAGGGAGTGAAATATGAGGTTTCTGTGGAGATCTGCGTAACTTGCTGTGATGAGGTGAAGGGGGGTCACCTGCTTTTTTCTCTTTCTCTCCTTTTCCTCTTTCCCTGGCTAGTATCCATTCGGCCCCATTCAGCCAACTGTTTTAAGACGTTTATCCCCATCCAGGTGTCGATTTCTTCCTGGCAAGTGATAGCGAGCCAGTATTGTATGGAGAAATCCGGCTTCGGAGACATTTTTCTATCGAAATGTGTACAAATTTAGCTTGCTGTCAAAACAAAACTATATATATTGACACCTGGATGGTGGTAAACGTCTTAAAATAATGAATGATGCCGAATGGATACAAGCCAAAGAGAGAGGGAG